>CAWUFW010007418.1:0-600000 GCA_963921515.1 Calotriton arnoldi | reverse complement strand
CGTGGCCCCCCTCCTCTGGCCATTTAAGGCCCCGGGGACCCCATCCCCGGGGCCGGCCATTCCGTTTTTTTTATTTTTTATTTATTTATTTTTTTGGGGAGGGGGCCGCGTGGCCCCCTCCCGGGCCACTACTTGCCCCGGGGACCCCATCCCCCGGGGCCTGGCCTCTCGTTGGGGACTGTGGGGGTCCCCAATCCCCCACAGTCCCGCCGGCTCCCCGCGTCCCTAGGGTGCCGGCATTGCTTTACACATGGGGAGCAGCTAACATGCTGCTCCCCATGTGTAAAGCTAGTCGGCTTTGGATATTGGAAGAGAGAGCAGGTTTCCTGCTCTCTCTTCCAATATCCAAGCAGTTTGCAATGACAGGACGGGAGCCGCGAGGCTCCCGTCCTGTCATTGCAAACAGCAGTGTCCCGGGAGTAGGCACCCCGGGACACTGCAGGAGCCGGCCCTGGGGGTGGTGGTCCCCAGGGCCATCAAGGGCTCCAGGAGGGGGCCGCGCGGCCCCCTCCCATTCAGTACACAGCCCCGGGGAGGTGGTGGTCCCCGGTGCTCTGGGGTCCGTAATGGACCCCCATATTAAAATGTTTAGTGCCCCGGGAGGTGGTGGTCTCGGGGCGTGTGGGGGGCTGGAGCTCCCCACACAGGTTTAATAATTTTTTTTAAAAAGCCCCGGGAGGTGGTGGTCCCCGGGGCTGCGGGAGGGCTCAGAGCCCTCCCGCACCATTTTTAAAAAGCCCCGGGGGTGGCGGTCCCCGGGCTTGGGGGCCCTTTGAGGCCCCCACACATTAAATTATCCCCCACCATGCCCCCGGGACTTGGGCCACCCGGGGCCACTAACATCGAAGCGCGGGAGACCGCGCTCGATTCTTTCGGCAGGATTCGCGCACCCTGAGCGCATCCTGCCGATTTTTTAAAAAAATAATATTTTTTTTTGCCCAGGGGTCCTTGTGGGACCCCTGAGCAAACCTAGGGGGTCAGGGTGTTTCTACCCTCCCCCTTTGTGCGCTTTGCGCACTTGTTTCTGTCCCTCGGGACAAATGGCTGCCAACATTTCCTGAATCGGAATGTTGACAGCCAGCTGACAGCCAATTAACATGCAGCTCGTGATCGGGACGGTGCGCGCAGGGTGCGCTCAGGGTGCGCGAATCCTCCGTGCCCATAGATATATATGTACTTTTACTTTTGATTTTCTCAGCAACTACTGAACGGATTTACACCATTTAACAAAAGGGTTCTTTCTGAACCAAGAACTACCTCTTTGCCAAATTTGGTGTAATTCCGTTCAGCAGTTCGGGCTGTAGCCGTGTCTAAAGTTTCCTATGGGAAAATGCATGGGGAAAACGCGTTTTGGGACCCCCCTTTTTTCTCGGCCCCCGCTTGACGTATCACCCCGAGACTTTCAGGGTAGGAGCGGACCGGAGCGCCCCACGAAGTTTGAAAATTTTGCGAAGATACGTCAACCGGCAAGAGAGTTATTTCAAATAGAATGTCGCGGATTTCCTATGGATAATAGGTTGTAACTATAACTATCTACTGGCGACCGCCAGTAGATAATACACACACACACACACACACATATATATATATACTTCATATTTGTAATATATATGTTTATATCTAAAATAATTAAGTACCTTCTAATTATATATAATTTTGACATTATATTCAAATAATTGAAAATATTTTAACAATTAACCTAACAAAACTGACTACATACTAAAAATAAAACGGTTAGTTATATAAATACCCAAGGGCACGTTTTATTAAACCTATTCTGAGAGAAATTCGCCCCTGCTCTTATCAGGAGGGATTTAATTACCTACGATCGTTATCTACTGCTGCTATCTGTACTGCTGTGCTTAACTACATTAGAATTGCTTTTGTAATTAGGAAACGTTAAGAACTGTAAGATGGAGACAGAGTTTTTAAGTGATTTTATATATTTTATCCAATTTTGTATCGATGTTTTGGGAAATGATACAATGCATTAAAACTCAACAACTCGGAGTCTGAGCTGGGGGGGCTTGTGGCTTGGAGGTGGTCATGTCTATTAAGCTTGGCAAAGTACACGTTGTTTTAAAATCTCAAATTTTGAGCTTACATTTTTGTTTTTTAAAGTCTAATCATTGTATAAGCTCTCCTATGAAATTATATTTATCTTATGTATGCATGTCAAACTTTTATGGTTCGATTGAACCGAATAAAGTTACTTGTCTGTCAAAAACGGTTAGTGAGTGTGGAATTTGTTTAAATTTTTGTTTGAAAATGATTTTTAAAATAAATTAATATAGTGAAATTATTTAAGGCACATTTAATTTGATGATATAATGTCATTTAACATTTTATTATATCAGTGCTAGTTAAATATTTTAAACTACTTTGTATGTATATTATATATTTAATTATGTATTACAATTTATTTAAAAGAATGATAAACTTTGATAATTATCCCTATACTTTCCCAATGGTAAAATCTCCAACACGGTGGTGGAGATCTCTACCTCTGTGTGCAAAATTACTAGAAGTAATTTGACACTTCTAAATGCTGATGTAGGAGGATGCAGCCCTTGCAGGTACAAATCTACATTTGGTAATAGTGAGTAGCAAAAATGTATAGAGTTACACCTAGGTGGGGTAGTAAATAAATACAGAAAATCTACATGTGTTTTTACAGTTGTGAATAGCACTGCTCAAGAAAGCAATTTGCAAGGGTAAATTCCAATCCTGAACCATAGAATCAGGATTGGTGACTTTTACGTTCATAGAGTGCATTTGAGAATACAAAAATTATGCCAGAGAGGTGGAATTTCTGCAATGGCATTCTTAGTGACTAGTTGTGGGTGAGTGCATCTGTGTGAGAAGGTGGTTCTGACCATCTAAGCCGCCTGGATTTTTCGCTCTTTGATCACCTGATTTTTAACTTTTACTGTAGGAGAGCCTCATAAGCTGAGACTCACCCATGGTAAACTCATGATAAAATGGACTGCAGTGGTTTCCACCGGTGTCCGCCTTGTTAGATAAGGCCGCTGTGCTGCAGCCTGGATAAGGGGCACCAGACTGGTTACATGTGGACATGTGTGCTCCCCGCGAAACTGACGCAGGGCCCAGGATCCCATCCATGGGCCCCGAGAAGTGAAGTAAAGTCGGGGAACGCCGTTGCGCCCCTGTGAAAGTGCCTCAGGGGCCCAGGATCCCATCCCTGGGCCTGATGAAAACGAAGGCGGGGAGTGCCGTTGTGCTCCCTGTGAAGCTGGACGGGGGCCCAGGACCCCCGGCCCCGATAGCCAGAGAGAGGAGGGGGAGTGCCGTCGACACACCCCCACGGCGGAAGAGAGGAGTGCCCTTGGCCTCCCCTGCATCACAGCCAGGCCGGCTGCAGCACCTGCGTCTGACCGCAGGAGTGGGCAGACCAGAATAAAGGGTCCTCCTCCAAGGAAAGACCGAAACGTGGCACGAGGCCACCAGCCAAGTCAGGAATGCTCTCCTCTAAGTAGCAGGAGAGCCACTGCTCAAAGATGCACACTCCCGAGGGAGTGCCCCAAATTCCCTGCAGGGCCTGGCGGCATTTGGGAGTTAGAATGGCTTGTGGTGACCCCAGGAAGATGGGGTCACCACCCTCATGAAGCAAATGTGCAGGGGGGGCTGCAGGCGGAGCGCAGACTCCCCCCAAAGGAGTTGGGAAGTCCCCAGCCTGAGTACCGCCTCCATTGACTGTCTCTGCCTCCCTCGCCGCTGAAGCCCAGATATTGGTGGCGGCGGCAGTCTGGAGGCTATCTTCACGCCCAGTTCGTAATCCGGCAGTTGGACTGCCAGGTATGCGGGCGGGCGGACCGCCAAAAAGCAATGGCGATTCCCAGACCGCCAAGGTCATAATCGTACTATTTCCCCATTTACCTCTCATATTAATTTTCCTTATTTGAAGATAAAAAGAATTTGAGAGACGCATGCATTAGCACAAAGTATGTTAGTAGGGATGGTGAAGATCTTAAATGACCAAACTGCCAGAAACAGAACAGACATGCTTTTTCTTGACCTAATTAATATGCCTGTAAAGCCATCTAGGAGGTAGCACAACGCGGACGCTAATAACAGTTTGCAGGGCAGTTGCAGTATGTAGAAAACAACTCTTCCTACTTCCTTACTCAAACAGACACAAATAACTTCTGTACTAAAGAGCTGAGGAACAACTAGCATCTTAACATTAGCAAAAACACACAGCAAACATACCACTTAGTCTCAAAAAGGAGCATTTCTATGAAGAGCAACAGGCATCCAGTCTGAGTAAAATTTCACATTAAGAAGAAAGTTGAAACATTATTTAGAGCATCCATTTGGATTAAGTTCCACTCTATTCGTGGGACAATATCTGAAGGTAAACAAGTTAAATATTCTGTGTTCTTATTACCCTAGTATGTTTGGAAAACCTAATTTAATGCTGCCGGTACAGAAGGCACAGAATACCTGGATGGGTTGGGTTACAAGGCTCTCCTTCAAGATCTGGAGATGTGTTAGTTTTTGTCCTGGGTAGGCAAGGTAGTAGTTAAACAAGCATTTGCAATGCAATAGGTCTCGCATTTAGGCGAGTTTAAGCTAATGGCATTGTAAATGACAATGCCTTTTATTTATGTTTTAAAAAGGAAAACAAAAATAAAAGGCATTGTTATTGCATCACCGCGCTGCCCATCGCACAGTCGCCCTATTGACTCACTGGGGTTATTTAAATGTGACGTGAACACAACCCTTGTTTCAGTCACTCGCACTGCCAGCGGCCCTTCAATGGACACTGTGCCCTTTGAAGAACCACAACCACTATAAAGAAGCCATAATGTGCCCCGACAACCAGCCCCTCCAGACAGAATGACCACGGCTGGCAGCCATCATATATACATCATCAGCGGAGTCACTGCAGCATGAGCCCTCGTCCTAAAGAAACAGATTCAACACACATTCTCGGCATTTACTTAAAGGCTATTTTAATCCAGAGATAATCAAATTTGTTTTTAGAGCAAACTGGAAAAATGCTGCCTTGTGAATGACTGACTACATCTTTAAAGAGAAGCCCAGTACAACATAAAAGTCCTGCAGAATAAACTGCTAGTCTCCAACTCCCTTGTGATGCACTACATTCCATGGCCGCTGTGCAGAGGTAGCCTTCTATTCTGGCAAACATGCTCCTATCGTGAATGAAACAATTAAAAATATATACAAATATGAACCAGAACTGACCTACAACTGAAATATTAAAAGGAAACTAAAGTGACAGGATGGAAAAAGCCTGTTTGCCCCACTTCGGTCACTAGAACGTTCACTGCAACAGCTTGAACCCACGACCGAGCGGTGTGGAATCGTTATAATATACCAGCCTTAGCAGAAAGCACTAAAAGAAGGAATGTGTGTAAAGGTAACTAAACTATCTGTTCATTCTGGAGGCGAAGGTGGACTATCTATTCAACAAAAGAGAATCTCCTCCTCAGCCCTAATTAATCGAGTGCCCTCCGTGACTCAACAGCATTCGAGAGGCTCCCTCCTCCCCACGAGCAGGTAACACCTCGTCAGGGTTATGAAGCGCTATATAAACGTAATTTAAACACGTGCATCTACTGGGGAGAAGTTGGTAGACTAAGTAGCACAAAAACAAAAATATAATCTAAAGCAAAAGACAACAGGCTATGACGAATAGAAAGGCAAAGCTGTTTGGGCTGCAGCGCTCACAGACATCGACTGAAGGAAAACAAGTAGAACAATGAGTGCACAAATAAGTCAACGAACTAAGGAAAGCTCGCAAGTGGCCAAGAAGTGTATGGGCAATCGAACGCAGAGTCGGTAAGCAAAGAATCCAATGGTAGGGCTGACTAAAAAACAGACCCAAACAAAGGCACGCCCTACAGAAGAAAGAAGGACTTAAGAAGAAGTCAAGCCACGATGCAGACTGTCGAAAAGAAGAAACAAGCGCGACCCAGGCGGCCCGCGCTCACAATGCGCAATGTCATGGGACGTGAACGGCTCTTTACAGGGCGGACAGAAGATGTGCACGCGGGGACTGGATGCTTTACTGGCCGCCCAAAAAAAGTCCCCAGAGTGTCACGCCGCCAGTAAAGCATCCAGTCCCCGCGTGCACATCTTCTGTCCCACCGCGTGAACGCTTGGAATCCGTATTGATTCCAAAAGGCCCTCGACGCCAGGCGAGACCTAAAAATCAAATTACCCTCACTTTAAATACACATCTAACACATATATATTCAAATAAAACATACAAAGAGTGAAAATGCAACACTCCTTAGAAGAGTTCCCCTCACCTTCCTGCCATAGCATCTCTTCATTCATCTTGTCACCCATCTGTCCAATCCTAAATCTTTGCACCACCCATCCCCATTCATTCATACTTTTAACACCCATTCTTTCATATATAGATGCATCCTTATGCCAATCCACTCAACATTCAACTATCCATCCACACGTCCTTTCACCTATACAGCTTTCACCCTTCTCAATCTATGCATTTTCCATCCTTCACTGCTCCTTTCAAATTTTCAATCCAACCTTTCACCCGTTCATCTAGCCATCACTTTCACCCCAATTTCCTACTTTACTTTCGCATTTCACTCCTTCCTTCCGTTCTTTCCTCTTTCTACTAACTCTATCTACTCTAATTTTTCTCTCTCGTTTTCTTTCTTACCTTTCTCTCTCGTGCAAATTTTTTCTATTTGTCCCACTCTCTGTGTTTTCCCCTAGTTTAGTTATTTCTCTTCGTCTGACTCCTTCACTATGCATGCCAGCCCAAGGTCCACAACCCTCTTTCATGGTATTCCCTTGCAGTGTTATGTGTGGGTATTTTATCTACAGACATAGGAGGCCCATAACCATCTAATTAATATTCAAGCAAGACCTAGTTTGCCAGTGTATAGGGCACATTGGTAGCCACTCATGAATTGTCATCACTGTGTATAGGTCATGGGTGGAATATTTGTGTGGGTTGTTGAAATAAAGCTTTTGATATTAACTTTTTCCAGCAATCAAATGGCATTTCGATCTAAGGCCAGAAGAAAAGATGCAGAGGTAAAAATGTAAGATGCAGTTTCTGATTTTTAAGAGCAGAAGATGACTCTGGTGTGCTACAATGCTTTTGTAAAATGACACACCGATTTCCTTGAAGTGTGCTTTGCTTATTTAGAGATGGTTAGGTCTGAAAGATTATTGTTGTTATTCATTATTTATTAACTGCTCTTCTAAATTGTGGAGTTGTTTTCTTAATTAAAGGTCCGTACCTGGGTTTTGTATGAAGCTGGCTCCTTAATAGTGTACCAAAAAGAGGTACACTGTGTAAAGAGTCCAGGAAAACCCCAAAGGAATTACAGAGGCACAAATGACACCCCAAATGCTCTCTTTTGTGGTAATGTGGGCGAGAAGTTAGGCATATAAGAGGGTAGTGTGAAGCATTTATTGCACACACGAAGGCAGTAAGTGAGACACACACCCAATAAAGAATCCAACACCAATTTATAAAATTAACGCATACTTTTATATGAATTTAGATACCAAGATCATCGGAATCAGTTAAGTACTTTTCAAGTTCTACATTTTTACAGTTTTCAAAAGTTGACAGTGCAACTTTTGGGAGCGGTAATGTTATCCTATGAGGAAAAACATGTACTGCATTTGAGCACTTAACAGTGACTTGCAGGACTGTTCTCTGGGACTTAAAGTGAGTATGGAGCAAGGTCCACGGCCACACCAACAGGTCACCTCAGGAGGCTCTGGGGCTTCTGGGTGCAGAGGAGTGTTACGGCATTGGGTGTCCTATTCACTTCAATGGGGAACAGTCTGGTTGGAAAGAGGTTGCAAGCTGGGACTGGGGGACCAGTCTCGGGGAACCCACAGGGGGGCTCGACCCTTGAGATGCTCGAGAACGGCGGGACATCAGTGGTCCACTTCTCGGGCTGTGGGGCTCGGGTGCAGTGGTGTCTTTTGGCATCAGGTTTAATGCTTGAGCCTCTAGTGGTTGGAGGGGCCTGACGAATGAGGATGCAGGAGGCAACTGGAAGTCCAGTCTTGGCAAACCCAAAGGTGGGCTTAGCCTCAGAGGGTCTCGGGACCCTGTTGGCACCTTCACCTCCCTCAGAATCAGACTGTGGGGCACAGGTGAGGAGGTGCTTTGAGGCGTCGGGTGGTGGTGGTCAGAGGCTCTCTCTGGGCCTTGATTTCTGTTGAAGAGGGGCAAGCAGGACAGCTGGGCCACTCACAATGAGCATCTCATTGTCCCCGAAGTCCCTGCCTTAGGGCTTTATGGCCTACTGTACAGGTGACTTACAAAGATTACATGAAGTGTTAGGGGGACCTGGCACACAAGTGTGTGCCATGTCGTGTTTTCACTTTTTGGAGCACCTTGTCACGCAGCCAGCAGTGTCAGCCTGTATGAGTTTGGTGCTGGGTCCCTTAAAATGTCACAAGGTATGCTGCATCTCTTAGGGACCCTCTTCAGTACCCATGTCCTAGGTACCAGAGATGCCACTTACTAAGGACTTAAAGAGGTGCTAAATGCCTGGTCACTCGGATTAAGTGACCAGTTGTCTTGTTTTGGAGAAAGAACACTGGCACTGGGGACTTGGTTAGCAGGAATCCATTGCACTTCAGTCAAAGTTGCATCAAATACAAGGCAAAAAGAGGGGGGGGGGACTACTACAATAAAAACCTAGTTTCCCTCAGGTTTACACAGCTTAAATATATTTTTCTTTTTCAGTACCAGATTTTTGGAGGCCGTAGGCTATTGGAGGTTTTAAATAGTGACTATCTTGTTTTCAGGGTAGATAATATTTTTAAAATCTGCACATGGGAGAGATCGAACTAACAGGAGGTTAAACTGTCTGTATGGTTAAGGCGCAATGCTTGAAAGGTTTCGCATGTGGCCTTTGATTGAGCATGGGGCTGTATTTTGAGGAACAGGATGGGAAAATGCTCAACAGTGGTCTGAGTAGTATAAAATAATTTGATGGTAATAAAGAAATGGAACATTTTGTGATCAACAAGTCAAGGGTGCAATAGCCTACTTTTCAGGGGGCACATGGATGCTTGACACATTAGTATGGTGCATGTGGTGGTGGCCTGCCAAATCTAGGTTAAAGATTCCAGTGATAATTTGCTGATGTGGGGAGAATGTAAAGAGGTTGAATATCCCTACTAGTCAGAGCAAATATTGATCATAATGAGAAGAGTGCTTAAATGACCAAAAACAAAACAATACATTCTTCTTTTGGGGGGAGGGGAGATGGGGCAAACAGAAGAAAAATAGGTAGCATTTTTACAATAAGACTACAAGTATCCAGGCTGATTTAATGAGTAATTCACCTTTATGTCCTCCATGTTCTTGGACATTTCATTCAGGAATTTATAATAATCCCCACCTCTGGTGAGAAGTTCTATGTAACGACTCTGAATGTCTGCAGCCTGAAGGAAGAAAAATGCAAAGGAGTCAAAATATATTTCTTAAAAATACAAATACAACATTCTTTAAAGTGAAACAATGAGAAAGATGGATAGATAAAAGGCAAAATATATATTAATAATATATCATTTACTTGAGGAGCATGGTTAATTTACGTTTATTCGATCCATAGACAAATTATTGTTTATTTTAAAAAAAAAAAAAAACTCCACCAAACACATTTCACAACAGGTTACATGGTAGTATAGACAAAGATACAGTTCATAGTTATTACATTAGAAGCACATAAGAATTCTGGGTCATCCACTCAATGCTTGCAGCACCACTAATGGGTACCATACCTATCTCAAACAGCCTTAAGTTTTGACTGCACATGTGAAATGCCCTGTCATTTCAAAATCGCAAATTGTTTTATTAGAGTGACACACACTGTTGAAGAGAATGTTTATATATTCTAAATCCACTGTACACGACTGCATTGGTGATTGTACATGAGATTCACTGTGTCCCTAGAATTTACTATGCGCGGACCATGTACACCCTCTCGAATTGTATATTTGTATTGGGCTATATTAGCCAATATAGAGCAAGGATTATTATATTTTACCAAAACCTGTTTTTGCTCAGATGTGAGTTGCACATTGATTTCACCAATACCCTACTCATTGTTCTGATGAATCCTTTTCTTTTGCCTGGGTTTTTACCAAAACCCATTTAGGATTGGTACAACAAACCGCTTATGGGTCTTTGAAAGTGAAGAGAAATGATTAAGATTATGGTCAGCAAAGGTTCCCCCATCCCTGTATATGCCTATATGCAAAGGGCAACAAGAAGCAGAACCTCCACAATAACAGCTCACTAGGTAATCCAAAGGGGTTTTAGTTCAAATGAGTGGCTTAGGTCCCGATTTAGAGCTAGGCAGACGGGTTACTCTGTCACAACGATGACGAATATCCTGTCCGCCGAAATATAAATTCCATTATATCCTATGGGATTGATATTTCGGTGGACGGGATATCAGTCATCGTCGTGATGAAGTAACCCGTCCCCTGATATCTAATAGAGGCCCTTAGTCTTTGGCTAGTGGGTGGTCATGAATCTTACTGCATCACCTACTTTCTATCTGACCAATCTTCTCCAATCTCTGCACAAAACTATATATTGATCCTCGACTCCACTTTGACTAGTTACACTAATGTTCCGGATTCTTCTACAGAAAACCTCCGCAGCCATATGGAATTCCCTGTATCTCTGGAAGGCAGTAGAACAAATCCCTGGGGGATTTGTGCTACAATGGAAATTGAATCTCTGTACTTGGTGAACTCCATGTCTATAAGGAGGCAGACCCTGTAGCCCGACACCCTTGCATAACTCTGACATGCCATTAAAAACAAGGGATGGTGCAAAAGGCATTTTCAGAATCTGTGCCCCAATGTAAACCAAATGTCCTCTGCCATTTACTGCATTTCAGTTACCGTTTCCCAGGAAGGACACATCACACCTCGATTAGGAACTTAACATTTATCGAATGGGGGACCAGGACCACCAATCAGTCTACCTACGCAGGCATTCTTCAGTTTCCTGTTCTTGGAGCAACCATCTCAAGCCCACCTAAGAAACTACTGAGATCTTTTTTCATGAAGATGCTAGTCAATGTCCTAAATACATTCTTGTTCCACTGGAAAACTCAACTTTCATTAGGCAATTATTCATTTGGGCCGTAGACCTTTAAAGGCTAGTGTCACACTTTTACAAATTTGCCAAAATACATTAAAAGCTAGAACCCTGGTTTGTTTTGAATAATTATTCTCTAATTTCAAGGGTTTCATTCCCACGGACCATTTAACGATCATGCAACCTATTTGCAAGAAAAATAATAAGAATGTTGTGTTTGGAGCTTTTGCTCTTGCTCAATTGTTAGAGCTTTTCAACTATTGATTAGGAACTCTCATGTGAACGGGGCAGACCAAATGGTATATCCTTTATCACCCTGAGCCCCACATATCTAAGTTATTACAGAATTCTGCAGAGGTGTAACTTTCCTCACACGGAAATCAGAAGGGGAACTGCTAGCACAAATGTTAGCATTTCTTTTTATGCCCATGGCCTCCCTGTAAAGGCTGCGCAATGGTAGACCTGATGATGCCATGGATTGCTTGGTAGAAGAAGCCTGCCTTATACTCCTGCTTGAATATTGTTGACCACTATGATGGAAGAAAAGTCGGTTCAATCCAAGCCTAAGGATATAGTGGACCAGTTACAAACAAATACTTTGGGGGCATGAGTATTCCTAGGATTATGAATAGAAAAATCTGATCCTTTCAATTTTCGTTGACTTGGCCATGATGCTATCAATTCAATTAGTTGTCCTTTGCCACCAAATTAAAGGGCTATCAAATTAACTAAACTCCTCCCATCCGTGCCTACAATGCTTTGTAGAGACTTTCTCATAAGAGAGCAAAGCTAATATTTATCTATGCTCATCCTACAACAATTATGTTTTACTAAACTAAGCTAATGTATAGGATGTGGCATTCTCCCAGCTGAACAAGAAATCCTTTATTTGTATGGTATATGACCAATGGTTTTGTAAAGTGGCAATCGCCAAACTAGATTTTTTACTTACTATTTCACTTAAATTTACTTTATGTGGTGGTTCCAATTGTAACATCAGTCACCAAGTATCTATTTAGGCTGATCTCAAATACCACTTCTACCGGCATTCAGTACACTGCATGATATTCTAGCTACAGCAGAGAACAGCCTGCATGTCCAATATAATTACAGCGGAAAAAGCCAGTCTCACAATCAAAACTTTGTTGTTTTTGAATATTACTGTAAAAACCTTCTTGGTCACGATTATGTCAGAATTGATGACATTTCACAGGCTACTTCCAACTGTATCATCATTAGGAAATGATAATGTCACACCTATTCCTCATATAGTTGTCACTACAAGCCAGGCTATCACAATAAAACTTCCCAAATTGCAGCATGGCCAACATCAGCATACACATCACCATCGTACCTCTTGTAGTACAACTCCTGATGGCGACTGGACCATTGTCCTTTTTATTGGTATGTTTAGCAAAGTTTCAAGGCCCGAACTATAGGATGCTAGCTGGAGTTCATAATCCTGAAAATCAAAAAACACATAATTTGTTAATAAATATTCAGGTGAAATTAAAAGTAGAACAAAGGATGTTGAAAAATGTGTTGTTCAAAAGCGGATGTGCATATTGACCTGGGTGAGTAATCATATTGTCACAGAAATATCAACAGCCCCCTTGTAGCTATACCTGGGACAGAAGCTGCTTCACCCATGAGTAAAAACAAAATTTCAACTTCAGCGAGCACATGGGTGGAGTACAAAGTGGTAGAGGGTAGGCAGATGAGGAGAGAGACGCATGGGTTGTCATTGTTCTGTTTCTCTTTCCATTAATGCTCTTAGTTAATTCTATGCTAGGACACTGCAAAGACTAAATTGAAGGTGGTGATCATACTTGAAAAAGACAAAAGTATTGTACAAAGGACTGCCTCCCGCAGACTGCACAATTACCAACAACCCTTTATGAACCAATCACATCCAGGGACTAAAAGTGTAAATATGACGGTGATATACAGAAAATCACTACAAGTAAGTTTATCAACACATAAAACCTGAATCCTCATGCCATTTACTAACTGTTCCATAATGGATGGAGCACATACAAATAGCACGATCTATACTCAAAGGTTAAACAACTTGTTGGTTATATCAGCATAATACACACTAGGGCATGACCGGAATTCATGCACAGTGTGAACCACTCATACAAACTCAGCTCTGAGGACAAAAGCAATTCTTGTTAAGAGAATGTGTGTAACTCATACATTACCGCATCGCAAAACAGAGGCAAAGGGTACAAACTATGTTAGGTTTATATGAGTGGTACTCAAAATACACTTTCTTTGGTTATGGCCCTTGTAAATGTATGTCAAAGATACGTTCAATATCCTTTCACCGGTTAGAACACTACAAAACCTCTGAAGAGCACTAAAAACCTTGCATAAGGGAAGGGTGAGATGATATGTATAGGAAAAGAGCTATTCTACACCAATATAAAAACTGGTGGCATCCCAGAAAAAGCAATGAAATTCTTCAGGTAAGATATCAATTCAACTTTGACATCACCGCCATACACTGCTTCTTGCCACACACATCATAAAGTCCAATCATTAATGATATTACAAGACATCACCATTGGATTTACTCACTGAAAACTTTAGAAAACTATCTTTGTGTACCTTGATCGATGATGCACACTGCTCTGCTGTCTTCTGAACCTCTTCGACATCGTCTCGTTTACCATTTATTTCTGCATTCAAGATCTATTCAGGAAAAGGAGATCCTCATGATTATGTCTATATTATGTGTACAACATTGTACTTTTTACTTTTCAAATCAGTGCAGCGAAGCCACTTCATCAGACAGATGCATTGTCTTTGCTCTTCAAATTATTTACAATTTTGTAAAATACAACTTGCTTTTTGTATACATCACTTGCAACAGATTTTCTATTCGGTAATCAATGTATCAAAGTCTGAATTATTAAAAGGATAGATGGGTGTTGAGTACAGGTTACACACAGATGTTAAAAGTATATGCTTAACTCTCTTAGCATTAGTGACAAGGCAGGTCTCACTTTGTTCTGTTGCTCTATAGATTTTCTATATTAAATTATCAACTACATTGCAGAGAGCTATGTGGTAGAGATATACATGCCTTATGGCTCACTCCCTGCACAAGAACGGAAAATCACTTTGAGACTCTAAGCCATTCAGAAAAATACAAACAGAAGATCTACATCAGTGATACTCAAAGTACGGCCCGGAGGTCGCTTGCGGCCCTCTTGACCTTTACATGCGTCCCCTCCCCGGTGAACAGCAGCACGAGCTGCTGTCTAGTTGCTGAGCACTAATATTCAGAAATAAATGTTAAATAAACGGGCAAGCATTTATTAACCTTAAAAGAAATGCTTGCCCGTTTAATTTACATTTTTGAGACCCCCTTACACAATCAATGACCCACCCAGACCCCCAACTGCCACCCTGCTGGCATTAGTGCGGCCCTCGGTCGCACGACAGACCGTACTTTGTGGCCCCTGGGCAAATGTTTGCGAGTACCCATGATCTACATTCATTATCTTTAAAAGAATCAACAACTACAATTTCAAAGTTCTTTTACAAGCTCCACACTGCGTACCTTCTGCTCATTTAAGTATCTGGAAACTGTCTTAGAATCAACCAACTTTGTAGATTCTATGACATCTTGTCGATGCTTTGTGTCACCAATCCATTTACTGACTCCTTGCCAGAGTTGTCTGTAGTTTCTCAACTGCTTGCCCTGCTTTTCCAACTCCCAAGACCTACAAAAAGACATTACCACATTATGTTAATATCCCTGCAAGGGTAGCATAGAATGCATCAAAGTATCGATTTCTCTTGCTGATATAATAAAAAGAAAATTCAATTGGTACAAACTAAGAAGCAGTTCAGCAAACTCATCATAGTCCTTTGATGACCAAAACATTGTGTCACCTCTTCTGGCACATGGCACGTATGCAGAGTAAGCAAAGACAATTTGAAGTATTTTATATTCATCTGTCACTTTTTAAAAACCTTTCACTATCTTTAAAACATGTTGCACATTACCTGTGGTACTGAAATAGTTAAATAACACGTCTTTTAGCCCATCACAGGAAGTGATAACACTGAAATCAATGTTCTTAATTATTTGAGCTGAAAGGCTGTCACACAAGGGGCAGAGCACACCCACATACATATTTGGTGTATATATAAAGTAAATATGTGTCAACTTCAAAATAGCTGGAGAAACTCAAATGTTAATTTCGAAGTCATCAGCTTTTGGCACAAATTGACAGCCAGAGGCCAAAGAGAACCTGTAGCTATAATAAAAAAAACACAGTCCCATAACTCTTTGACCAGAGATAAACTTAGGCAAACAGCTTCACAAGGCTTCCATTAGCCACAGGAAAGTAAACCAAGGTGTGGTATAACCGAGAAACAAGGATACCATACTCAGGAGGAGGCGAATGGTATGCATATTTTTCCCACCCACTCTACAGCCTGATCTCGAGAACACATAATAGTACAAACTTGCCAGAATCAACAATTTTACTAAAATTAATGTACAACAGTTTTTTCACATACCTGTCATCTATCTCTTTCTCAATCCTTTGCCAGCGATCATTTAGTTGGGTTACTTTGTCACTAAATTTGGAAATGTCCACATCGCAATTCGAAAACGACTGTGCAATCTTGTTGTTAATTTGCATTGTGTTCTGAAGCTCAGTTTCCATGTTTCTCAGCAATGCTTTCTTTTGTTCCAATTCAATTTTCATTTTCTAGCAAAGACAAATAACAACTATATTCAACCACTATGAAGACAACTGTTATAGATGGTATTGCAAGTGTACATGACATAACTTCTAGCACAAAACATGAAACAATTTAGTGAGCAATCTAGATGGTAATGCTGTTTTTCCTCCTAAAGTTAAAATATGTGGTAAAACGCACTTTACAATTTGCAATTTAGTCCACTGAAAGAGCTGGCCTGCTTGCTGAGTGGCTAGGTGCTTGGACTTTAAGACAACTCGACCTTTTTCGAATGAAGCTTAAAGCACTGATGAGTGTAGAAAAGTGCCCCTTTTTGTCATGGTCACCCCCACTTTCTGCCACTGGTACTGATGTTTTTCGACTGATGTGCACTGGGTGCCTGCTAGCCAGGCCCCAGTGCCAGTGCTCTTTCCCTAAAACAAGGTTCTAAATGTAATACAAATGGCACACACGTTGGCACCCCTGTAAGTCCTTAGTAAGTGGTACCCCTTGGTATCTAGGGCATGGGTACCAAAGAGGGTCCCTAAGGGCTGCAGCATGTATTATGCCACCCTAAGGGACCCCCATACAAACTGCATGCATCCTGCCATTGCAGACTGTGTGTCATGGTGCAAACCATGAATGAAAACATGACATGGTACACTCCCCCTGTGTGCCATGCCAAAGTCACTGAATGTACTATATGTAAGTCACCCCCACAGCAGGCCTTGTAGCCCTAAGGCAGAGTGCATTATATTATATATGTGGGCATATTTGCATGAGCAGATATGCCCCTGTGCTGACTAGCTCAATTACTAAAGGGTGCAAGTTAACAGAGAAGCCATCTTAAGCAGCGCTTTATTTGAGACAGTGGTATCTTGTGCTTGGCACCGGCACCTAATTGTCAACACCAGTCCTTGGGACAGTCTGCCACAAGGTGGCACTGTCTGGCTAATTTAGAGATGACCACAACAACAGGTAATTATTAATGCAATTTACATTAGAAATGACTATTGCCTTCTGCCAAAGCCATTCTTATAGCTTTGGAGGCTTGAAATAGTCTGAATTGTCACGCTTGTAGGGGTGTAATGGTTAGAAGTTGTGTTGTTACTATCATTAGCAGCACTGGAAGGGGCAATGGGTGATGTAAGCTGCAGTGGCCTCCTGACGAGAGCCCTGGCACGTATTTTTTTTTTTTTTTTTTAAACAAATTAAGCACTAATCTTAAGTATATTTACTAGCCACTAGTCATGATGAGTTCCCCAGCTATATGATGGATTCACTGAAAACTATGGTGTTTGATATCAAACACCTTATCTTAATACATTTGTACTGTTGCAAGCACAAGATTTATTATGACATGTCCCCAGAGGGCACCTTAGAGGTGACCCCAGAAAAACTTACCACTATCTAATGTGCTGACTGACTGCTATCATCCGGCCTTCCACCACAGACATGTTTCTGACCCACTGCAGGCGAAAGCCCACACTCTCTGAAGCCAGAAACAATGCCTGCTCCAGAGGAAGGTGTTCACACCTCCTCCAGCAGGATGCAAGTAGGCATGTTGCCCTACCAGGCCAGTCACAACCCCAAGGGGGGGGTGCCCTATGTGCTCCACGAAAAAATGATTCCACCATCTTGTTTTTGGTGCAATTTGGAACTCTGGGACAGGGTAATGCCCACTCCCCACAGGAAGGGGTCATATAGGGGGTGTAGTGACCCCACGGGTAAGAAGCCTATTGGCTACTACCGTTCACTCCCCTTAATGCCCCTAAATTCAGTATGTAGGTGGCCCCCTGACACCAGGAAATTAGATTCACCTGACTAAAGAAGAAGAATGACAAAGAATGCAAGAACTGAGGCCTAGCTTTGGACATGGCGCCAAACCCTGCCTGCCTGCTCCTGTCCCGATACTTGCAAAGACCCGACTCATTCTGCAGCTGTGCATCCTCCAAAAGCCTCAGGGGGCTGCCAGCACTTTGCCAACCAACCAGCATCTCCCTTGATGTGGAGGAGACACTTCCCTGCAGCCTGCAGCCACCGAACGCAATGTCCAGCACACCAATCTGCTGACCACCAGGTCCACTGATGCAGGAGCCACCCAGGAAGAGGTCACGATGCTTCAGGAGGTCAGATCCATCTCCCCAGCGAGTTTAGAGATGCCAGGACCCCCAGGAGCCACCCTGCACCAATACCCAGGGTACAGGAGCTCTTGAAGCAGCCAATGCTTGTTCAGTGTCCAGACCGGACGTCAACAACGCCAAGTCCGACCTACCGATGTGGGACGTCATCACCAGAGAGGCCATCATTGAGAATGGTGCAGCTGTCCTGTTTTGTTCCCATCTCCAGATTGACCTAACAAGTGAGAGCCTCCAATGCAAGTGACCCGCCAGACAAAACATCTCTACACCCGAGCCCCACAGCCCTAATACCAGTCTACTGAAGGTGCACCCTTGCTCTAGAGACTCAAGAACCAAGCCCCCCTTTGGGGTTCAGAAGGGCTTGTCCCCAAATCCCTACTTGTAGCTTTTCAACTTACAGGTTTCTCCATAGACTTCAGCGGTAGCTTTCGAGGCTACCGTTGTGACCAGCACCTCTACACCCGGACACACCAGGGGAGGTAACCCGAAACTGCTAGTTCTTCCAAGGACTTGACCCCTACTTACCTTTAAGTCCAGAAAAATAGTCCTGTAAGTCGTTTGCAAGTGAACCTATGCAGTGTATGTTTTTCCTATGTGATAACATTACCGTGTTCTAGGCTAATGCCTCAAATCAGACAGCTGTATTTTCTATGTTTTCTGAGAACCGCGAACTGGAAAAGTACTTTCCTAATCTCATAGATCTCGGTGTCTAAATTAATATAAAAATCTATGTTATTTTTCTAAATTGGTGTTGGATTTCTTTATTAAGTGTGTGTCTCATTTATTGACTCTGTGTGCGCAACAAATTCTGTTAAGCTCAACGCTGCTTGACCACACTACCACAATAGAGCACCTTACTCTGTTTTACTCAGCCCCTGTACACTAATAAGGGATACCTGGACTCTCTGCACAGTGCACCTCATTTTGGCACATTATATAGAGAGCCAGCTTCCTACAATGACGGACTTGCAGTGTTTCCACTAGCACTTTATTTTTGCTGTTCTTTTGCATCAACATCTAGCCGATTCTGGTCTTTGAAGTGGTAAACAGAGCGATGCAGCTATACTTCTTGCCTCAAATAAAATCACATTTTTTATACTGTTAACGATATGTCCCCTTTCTCCTTTCCGCTATGTCTGTGTTACTTCCTTGCTCCTCCTCCTCCCACTCTCTCATTTTTCTCTGCATTCCTTCGACCCACCTCCTTTGTTCCTTTTCTCCATCACATCTGTTCTCCTTTAGTCCAATCTCTTCCTTTTTCGTGCTTCCTCCTTTTCCCCATGTCATCTCCTTCATTAACACATTTTCTCTTTGATCTTCCTCTTTTTAAATCGACCTCCTATTCCTCTAGCCCGCTTCTTCATGTCCACTCTCTCTTTGATTTTCCTCTTTTCCCACCCTCCTTTGCCCCTTGTCATACCTCCTTCCCTTAGTGTCTATGACCCTCTTTCCTATTCAGTCCATTTCACTCCTTCTTTACACTGTTCTCCGTCCTTCGTTTTCATCCTTTCATTTCTTTCCCCTCCTATCCTACTCCTATCCATTAACTTCAACGTTTCTTGTCTAGGGATTTGGGGGCATCTTAAAATATAGAAAATGCAAACATTACCAGAGACAAGTTGTGCACCGTAAAGTGAAGAAACCATTTAAACAAGGTGTATATGTAAAACTGCTGTATCATTCAGGTACATTCAGTTTCATAAAGCTATGAATGCATGTGCAAGAAGGTACAGAGATTCAATTCATTTATAAAAGCCCAGGGTACACTATCAGTGCCTTTGATTAGCATAGAAATGCACCTCATTTTCTAAATATCAGTGTTTGATTTATTCTCTGCACAGGCTAATTCATGCACATGGAAAAATAAAACAATGTATACACATGTTCGGCACTTTAAAAAAAACTTAACTCAGGTCAAGGTTCACTGCCTGTCAAAACAGTGCATGCAGATGTAATAGAAACCGCCGAAGGACTATAGATAGACTTTATTATTTATTTATTTGCTGAATTTTATATAGCGCGAACATGTGTTGTACATAAAACAGTCAGGTCATACCTACAAGGTAAACAATCATTGGAAATGCAATACTTCTCGGATTTGCTTGAGTTAGAGCTATTGGCATTGTAAATGACAATGTTTTTTACCTATGTGTGATGGAGTGTCTGTATGTGGTGTGTAGTGGAAATATGTGGGTTGGAGTGGAATTGTTAGTTGTGGAATTGTGTTGCGCGGATTTGTGTGGTGTGGAGTGGATTTGTGCAGTGGAATTATGTGGCATGGTGTGCAGTGGAATTATGTGGATAGTAATTGTGTGGTATTTAGTGTACTGGAATTATGAGGAGTTGGATTGTGCGCTACAGAGTGTAATTATGTTGAATGGTATTTTGTGTTGTGGAGTGGTATGTAGTGGAGTTTAATTATGTGGTGGGCTGTTGAATTTTGTGGCATGATGTGGAATTCTGTGGCGTGGATTATATGTATGTGGTGTGTTGTGCATTTGTGTTGTTGAGTTGAATTATATGGTTTACTGTCGAATTGCGTGGATTGGAAATGTGTGGAGTTGAATTGGTGTGGCATGAAAATGTGGATAGCTTTGCCTTTTTGATGACAAAAAAAACAAAAAGGTAGAAGCTAAGCTCCAGATCTGTCTCTTTAGGTGTTAAAAGAAAAAGACAAGCAAATACATCTTATTACAGAGCTCCCATCTTTCCCGGATCCCATGCATAGGTGGTTCTTCTAGGCCAAGCTTTCTTTTTCTCTGCATGTTGGTAACGTTGCGGGGAGGAAGATGGCTCAGTGATCTAACAATCACCTCACACATCTGCATTGATCTGAAGGTTAGAGTTTGAACCCGGGAAGGCAAACTTCCTCTTCTGAGGTTGGCAAACCGAGTCACATTAAACTGTTATTTTCAGAGCTTAGGAGCAGAAAAAGTTGATAGCAAAATATTGTAATTGGTATAATTACAATAACTGTTTGAATAATGAGTTAATCAAACCTACAAATACAGGAATGCAAAGACAATTAAAAAAAATCTGGCTTGGGCGAGCTAATCAATAGACCTGAGAAACCGAACATCCCCGTTATTCATTTTTACATTTAATAATCTCCAGCTATACTGAAAGGATATTATTGCCCTTTAGAATCAACTGCAGGGCGTGTATATAGAAAATAAAGCAGTTCATGTAGCTTAAACGGTTAACTCACCTGAGAGAGCAAAGGCACTAGATAACAGCTTGAACACGCGACAACGTGAAAGAGAAGAAAAATCGTAAAATGATGGTTCGCAGTAACACTGGACCGCAAGAGATGTATTCATGGAGCTGCCCGTGAAGACTAAAAACACACCAAGAGAGACGGCGAGGGACCGGCTCCCCTTCTTGGATGCCTGAAACTAGACGGGGAACACACTTGCAGTTTTGCAAATCCTTGCCAAAAGTAGCAGCCTTTAAGGCTGGTGTACAAATGCAGAAATGAGGGTTCTGGCGGGGGCTCGGAAGCACTCTCCAGACAGGACTTGGGTGGGGGAGGACACGGAGGCTCTAAACAAGCCTGGCGTTCAAAAGAATTCATGTTGGCTCTTTCACTTGTATTTTCCTTGAGTTTTGCACATCTTAAATGATGGGTTTAACACTTTTTGAGGCAGATCGTTGGTTGATCAGAGACCCCTGACTATTAACTGGTGTCAGGTGCCCTAATGTTTGGTGCCTGTGCTGGTCTGTGCTGATGTGTTATTTTAGGGGTATTACATATTTTTAATTGGTTTGCGATTCTCTCCCCTTTTTTATTGCAACGGCCAGTGGGGTTTTTTTTGTTGCATAAAAAGAATCCATGCTCAGATAACACATGGCAAACCAGGACATGTGTTGTACATACGTAACGTGGTTCTAAGTGGCACTTGTGTGCACATTTTCACAGTTAAAAAAAAGCCTCGATGCCATGCAGTTTATGTAATGTACCCGCATATAGTATGGTGGTAGCTCTGTAATCAGTATTTAGGCTTATAGTTTTATTCGCTTTTCATATTTGCATTGGAATTCCATGGCAGCAACTGCAATATTAAGAAGAAAAAGTTGTATCCTTTTTTTATTTCTGTGAAAAGGTAAAACGGAGATCAGGCTTTGAAGCATCAATGTATGAGTGGTTTTCAGTCTTTCATGGAACTACAATGTATGCCCGCTGAGCTGCCAATGAGATGAAACACTACCATTCTCATCTTTGGAACTCCATTAAGATGAATGTGCACCTAATGAACTGCAAAGTCACCGGTGCTGTTTTATGCAGTGGTCATAGAGCGAGCTAATAATAAGGTAAACAGAATTCTATAGCAGGACCGGAGGCTTCAGATTATGCTGTCTCAATTTCTTTACTGACTCACAGCAGCCAATGAAAACACAGTAACATTAGTAAAAATCTTCATTTCCCATGAGGCTTTGAACCACGCCTCCTCTAACAACCAATAATCACACATTACATTCTACAAAATAATGAGGAACCATCTTGGCTTCCTCTTTCTTTGCTGCTCCGCAGTCAAGATAAGTGCCTCATTATTTTGCTCCTATGCGACTTGTGTTTCATTGCTGTTTCCATGTTTATATCGCATTTTGATGCTTTTTATTGTACGTGGAATCTTAGTTAGATATTCTTATAAGCCGTAGTGCTGCGCCGCGCGCGCGTTTTCATAAGGGTATTTTCGATTATTTCACAGTGCGTGTTGCGCAGCTTAGCCCATTCTTTTGATGTTGTTTTATTGCCCCCTGCCGCTTCTGACTCCTGCGGTGAGTCGTGCGGCTTTGAGTTGAAGCGCGCTGCCGGGGACTGGCCCCCCCCCGCGAGGGAGCGAGGCGCACGCTAAGACCCGGCTGGGATCCTTGCATGCGTCTCGGGAGCCTGCACGCGTCAGTGCACGCGTGCGGCCCCGATCCTGCAAGCTGGTCGTGATGCCTTCTCCCGGGCTGAATTGGGAACACCACACGCCTAGCAGACGGCGGAGCCGGTACCAGGCCTGATTTTAATAGCGCTTACTTAGCACTCAAGTGCATATTTGAGGATTAACCCTTAAAGGCCCAGGAGTGGCAAAAAATGTATTTTTGGAGACCCTGAGTCCGATTAGGCAGTCAGGGTTTACACCCTCCGTTAGTCCTATCGGCCAGGAGCATTTTTGGTACCTTTTGGCCCCTCTGCCCAGCTTTGCTCCCAACCGACGCCTCTGGTCTAGGGAACTAGTTGGGCTGTATAATTAAGCTTCTCTCTGGGGACCCCAGATCTCTCTACTCTTAAGAGCTGATATGTTGGACTGTGAAATCTACGAAGAGGAGGTTGTGGCGTGTGATGACCCTGAGGGTGAAGGGTACTACTATGAGGAGTCTATGGAGGATATTATTGATAAGAGACTGGACGTTAAGCTGGACAAGGTCCTGTCCTCCGCCCTCTTACCTATTTCCCAACGTTTAGACCAACTGGTGACATGTAACCCCATTCCCTCTGGTAGCCCTAACCCTAGCCCTAGCCCTTCTCCTGCCCCCCTCCTGACCCCAGAGCCAGCTGGACTCCCCTGGCCTCACGTCAAGGTGTACTCATCTCTATATAAATCCAAAGAGCAGACCCTGGATGATAACCCGGTACCCTTCCCCGCCCCCCCGAGCACTGTCCCTGACACCACCTCTGACGCAGGCACAGACACCGACTTCTCTCAGGAGTCCAAGCCTCGTAAATGCGCCAGAAGCGCAAACACTCTTCCTCACCCACCCATCCCTCCCCCTTTTCTTTTGAACCTTCTGACATGATCCACCCCCGCTCCGCGGACTGGGTTCCTCCCCCGGCAATTGCGGAATATGTGCAAACTCACCTTAGGAAAAGTTTTGATAAAGATGTTAGAGCCCGTTTGAAGTCAGAATGTCCCCGCCCAGACCTGGCGCATAAAGTGGCAGTTACCCCTGACATAGATTCTTCAATGACCACTTTTCTGAAAAAATACAAAAATGACCCTAAGAAGGGCATAGACTGCGCCCTTAGGGAGTGTCAGGACAAGGTTTTGGATATAGCAGGTCCTCTTGCAAAGATCCTTGAACTAGCCCTACAAGCTCAGAAAACTGGTGCATCCATTTATCCGGAGGTCCTAGCTGGGTGGACCCAGAGGGCGATTTGCCTCCTTGGCAACGCCAACTGCGCCCTCGCTTCGGAGCGACGTAAGTCCGTCCGGTTGCGCATTGACCCACAGCTCGTGGAATTGGCGACGGCCGAGCCAGGCCCTTTGGCGGAAGGGCAACTTTTTGGCGAACGCTTCGTCAAGGACATTGCCAAATTTGTCAGTACTTTCGCCTCTTTGGATAAATCCCAGTCTTCCCTTAAGAAGGTCTTCCATCAGGTCTCTGGTAGGGCGTGGCGTGGCAGAGGACGCTCGACCGGCCGCTACGTCAACCCCAGTCCTCATCGAGGTTTCGCCCCTCGACGCAGAGGGTACACCCAAGAGCCTGACCAGGCAGGCTTCTACCCATCAAGATCCCGTGGGTTCCGGGGACGTTTCAACAGAGGAGTCAACAGAGGTTACAAAAATTTCAATGCCCAGTCATCTGGTAAGTCCCCAATTGTTTCCAATGATCCCCCTCGGGGGCAGATTGTTACATTTTCTAATGAATTGGACACGTCTGACCGCGGACGCGTGGATTCTCCACACGGTCCAGGGCTATCAGATAGAGCTCTTAGACTCCCCATGTCAGATGGCTCCTCCGCGTCCTCTCCTTTTTTCCCTACAAGAGCAAGCTTTTATAGATTCCGAGCTGCAAGAGCTTTTGACCAAGCAAGCCATTGCCGTAGGACCCTTCCTGCCCGGAGGGTTCTGCAGCAAAGTTTTCCTGGTACAAAAGAAGGGAGGAGGCCAGAGATTAGTTCTAAATCTCAGAGAGTTCAACCCCTTTGTGGTATACAGGCATTTCAAAATGGAAGGGATCCACATATTGAGAGATCTTCTGTTGGAACAGGATTGGATGGTCAGACTGGATCTGAAAGACGCCTACCTCACGGTTCCCATTTGTCCTTCCCATCAGAAATTCCTGCAATTCTCCTGGAAAGGACAATGGTACCGCTACCGCTCACTTCCCTTCGGCCTATCCTCAGCACCTTGGGTAATCACCAAATTGTTAAAACCAGTGGTAACACGCTGGCGAGAAATGGGAGTAAGGTTGATAGTTTATCTCGACGACATGCTGATCCTGGCCCAGGATCGGGACCTTCTTCTCACCCACTTGAAATGGACGATGTCCTTACTACAGGAATTAGGTTTTGTGATAAATATCAAAAAATCCATGATTACTCCGAATCAACAGATAGAGTTCTTGGGGTTTCAGATAAACTCAGTCTCAGCCCAGTTGCTCCTGCCCATGACGAAAACCAGATCTATCAAGAGAGAGATAACTTCGACTCTGTCCAAACAGATGATCTCGTTAAGAGTCTTGGCGAGAATTGTGGGCCTCCTGGCGTCATCCATCCAGGCCATCTTTCCAGGCCCCCTCCACTACAGGGCCTTGCAACGCCTAAAGATTTACTACCTGCAAAAAAAGGTTTTCTTACGACCATCTGATCCCTCTATCCCCAGACGCTCGAGAGGAGCTTCTGTGGTGGCTGGAACACATGGCGGCATGGAACGGAAGAGCTATTTTTGGCGCCTCTCCAGACGTCATAATAGAGTCCGACGCCAGCCGATGGGGTTGGGGCGCTCGATGTGGGGACTTTGCCACCGGCGGACGTTGGACCGCCGACGAGTTACAGTTGCACATCAATTGCCTGGAATTATTAGCGGGTTAATTCGCCATAAAGTCGATTTCCACGCTGAAAAGCAATTGTTGCATCCTTCTTCGGATGGACAATGTGTCGGCAGTACGTTACATCAATCGCCTCGGCGGGACGAGATCCCGAATGCTAGCCAACATTGTGAAGGAATTTTGGCATTTTTGCCTGGAGCGCAAGATCAGTGTGGTGGCGGAATATCTGCCGGGCAAACTCAATCAGGTAGCGGATTGGAACTCTAGGTTCCTGAGAGATTACAGCGACTGGAGGCTTCACCCCTCCTTGTTTGCAGAGATCATGGGTATGCGAGGTCCTTGTCTGATAGACCTTTTTGCCTCTCGCCTCTATGCTCATCTCCCCCTCTTCTTCAGCTGGAGGCCGGACCCAATGGCGAAGGGAACGGATGCGTTCCTTCAACATTGGGGTCCGCAGAGGAACTATGCCTTTCCGCCTTTTGCTCTAATCCCGAGAGTGGCGGCTCACATTCGCAGACAGCTGGCGTCAGTAGTGTTGGTCACACCCTTGTGGAAGACTCAGTCTTGGTTTCCGACACTACTGGAGTTATCTGTGGACTTACCTTTTCAGCTCCCGGTATTCCCGAGGCTTCTGCAGGACCCAGTGGGAGCTCCGCATCCGCTGGTCCTGCAGAACCAACTGTTCCTCATGGTCTGGACGCTCTCAGGCGACACGAGCGAGTTGAGGGCCTTTCAGCGGCGGCTGCCGAGTTTATACATCAAGCTTGGGCTCCATCCACCCGCAAGCGGTATTCAGCTTCATGGAAACGATGGATGGGTTGGTGCCTCAACGGCAGGTGGATCCCGTGGGATCAGATTTAAAGGCAGTAGTAAATTTCTTGTCAGAATGTGCAGAATCAGGTCTTTCCTACAGGTCTGTGAATAACTTTAGGTCAGCTCTTTCGGCTGGACATAATCCCATTGATGGTAAGCCGGTGGGGATGCATCCCCTGGTGTGTAAATTACTCAAGGGCATTAGAGTGGCTAGACCGCCACGACCTCGTTATACTACGTTGTGGGATGTTTCTAAGGTATTAACTTTGTTGGAATCTTGGCCAGAAAATAAGGATTTATCATTGAAACAGTTGTCGGCCAAGCTCACAATGCTCTTATGTCTGATTTCCTGTCGCAGGGTTTCAGATGTACGTGCGTTAGATTTGGCTGGAAGGATGTTTTTTCCGCAGGGTGTCTCTTTCATCATCTCGAGACGTACCAAGTCCATGTCACGTTCGGTTGAGTATCCCGCTTTTCCACACAATGCTAATTTATGTGTTTTGCAATGTTTGAAAACTTATGAAGAACGTACTCTAGCACATAGGACTGACCCTTTGGGTCAGTTGTTGTTAGCAATCCAAAAGCCCTTCCGTCCTGTTTCTGCGGCCACTTTGGCACGTTGGGTAAAATGGGTTATGTCAGAATCAGGGATTGACATTTCTGTGTATGGTGCTCATTCAGCCAGGGGCGCAATGGCCTCTAAAGCATATATTTTGGGATCCAGATTGGAAGACATCCTTAAGGCGGCTGATTGGTCTTCGGATTCAATGTTTAAAATGTTTTATTACAAACCTATCACGCATGTTTCTTCTGTAGTTGTTGGTGAGCTTTGAACCAGCATAATCTGAAGCCTCCAGTCCTGCGATAGAATACAAAATTTTCCAGCTATTGCGACAAGAATTTTTGATTCTATAAAGGACACGGAGGCGAGGATTATCCCACCCGATGGGACATGTATGATGTCAACTGTCATGTTGCAAGACATATATTTGAACATGTTTTTCCCACCCTGAACGGTTGAACCTTTTGGGTTCCGTATTTTTCACGACTGTTTCTGTTTTCAGGAACCGACTCTAAACAGGCTTAATATCCTGCTGTTTCCTGACATGGATCATCTCGTTGTTGGAGGATGACTACTGTACCCAGGATCCTTGGATCGTGTTCTCCGTTGAGAACGGCTCCTGTTGGTTAAATACTCTCCATTGAGAGTCAGGACTGTTACTTGTTCGGACATTTAAAGACTGGTTTGCAAAGAAAGAGGAAGCCAAGATGGTGCCTCATTATTTTGTAGAATGTAATGTGTGATTATTGGTTGTTAGAGGAGGCGTGGTTCAAAGCCTCATGGGAAATGAAGTTTTTTACTAATGTTACTGTGTTTTCATTGGCTGCTGTGAGTCAGTAAAGAAATTGAGACAGCATAATCCTCGCCTCCGTGTCCTTAATACAATCAAAAATTCTTGTCGCGATAGCTGGAAAATTTTGTACTGTTTTTACCTTCCCACCCTATAAGCAAGATACATACAAAAAAAATTGTTAATCTTGGATCAATGCAGAGAAACGTGCATTTTTGCAGTAGTAAGCCATCATACAGATTCAGGCTCATATTGTTTTCTGTGGAATGGCTTTAAATGGTGAAGAGTGTGTCAGGCATTCTTTCAAACAAACACAAAGAAATGTAATTAATATCACTGGAGCGGCAAGATTGTCTTTACCAGAACTGTCAGCGCTCTTCAGCTTCAGAAGCAGTGGAGAGCACCGAGCAGACAGTTTAACCTCGGCAATAAGACCCCAGCTCTCCCATAAATACTTAACACAGTGATTAAGCCAGCCTGGGTGTAAAATGTGTCCTTGCTTCTTCTGTCAGTCAGGGCCCTGGGACAAACAAAATAATTTCTTGTGACACATTTTCAGGAACCGGAGCCAATTACGCTCCAGTGTGGTTCCACGGTGTAGTAAGCACTCCATGATACCAAAAGTGCAAACTGTTCTGTTTTTGCAGGGACAGTCCCGGCAAGTTGGAGACTGTCCCGGGTAATATTGTTGCAGAAACTGTTCCTCTTTATTACACACAGGTACGGAAACAAGAACTTTCTATCTGCAGCAGACCTGTGCTGCAAAGTGTCACAGGAATTTTGTTTTCAAATGTTGGCAACTATGAAAGTGTTTAAGAGTAGATTATTAGTTCAAATAATAACACCCGGTATGTTCCCCGGTATTCCCCTACCTGCCAAGCGGAGTGTGGCAAGCCCTGCTCACTCTGGTCTACGAGCATCAATATGAAGTTCAACTTTCTCTCGAGGGAAATCTCGCAACCAACAGTTGACGGAGCTTCGCATAGTTAGCGATGAACAATTGGAAACAAAAACAAAAACAAGCTGGTGAGGGAGCCAGATCTGAGGCTCAGGGCCACGGTGTATGGCGTGCAGAAGATAATACTGGTCATGTGGCAACACCGGGACCAATCAGGGAGCAAGGCTTTATTTACCACCGCTTCCTAAACTAACTGATTTTACTATGCTGTGTTTTTAGGCTGCTTGGGAAAGGATGTGAAATCTTGGAATGAGCAGGGGCAGCTCTAACTGTTAGGTGTGTGAGGTGTTAAAGTCTTCTAAAAACAAAACTGCACTCAGTAATGAATGTTCTGCACATTTTAAACATCGAATACGCATAAACCTCACCCTTCTCTCCTCCCCTTTTAGGTGCAAAAGCGTACAAGGCATGCAAGAGCCGGTCTATAGCAGGTGTGGCAAAAAGATGTGTTAGGTGTGGTTGCAGAAATTGTTATGCCCTTTAAAAGGATGTCTTGGAATGCGGGGTGCAAGTAGGGCAGCTAAGAGAAAGCTCAGATTTGCGGTAAGATGAGGAAACGAAAATCCAGCTCTGGGGTCGACCAGACGCAATGTTTTATGGCTCGTGCTTGCCTGAAGGGTCTCATGAAAAGTTTTCGAATCTACACTTCTGTCTAGAGCTGTAACTGCTAAGGCATTAGCTGCTTCAATTGGTTTTCCTTCAAGAAACGTAAAACCACCCTGTAGCGGGTAAATAACTCATTGTGGTAAACACAGCATATCCCTGCCCCAGCACTTACGTTTTTGTTTCTCCCAAACACCCAGGTCCCATCTCTATCATGCAGACTAAGCTGACGGCGGGTGATTGTGGCACTGAGCTGAGTGCTTGAGTTAGAGGCAGGTGAAGGATGGGAGGAGGGAGCAGGATTTAGAAAGCGACACGGGTGGAGTGCTGCAGGGGAAGTGAACCCCCGTCTTTCTTCAACCCGTTCACAGTCTAAACTTGATGAAGAATATGGCTGAAAGCTACTAAATTATTAGCAGCTGTCCTTCTCTCCTCCTGGTAGACGACGGACCATTGGAAGCACTTTTGGAGGCCCGTTTTGTTTTCCTTCTACAGATGATTTGTTTCCATGCATGATAGTCCCATTAAGCAAAACAACCTGTTATGTGTCTAGAAATGGGTAGTCCGTGATATCAATCACCTGAGCAGATCTTATGATTTGTCCAAGAAGTGGGGGTCAACTGCGTTTTGGACGGGCACACTCTCCTGACATTAATCGCTTCCCTTTTCAGGACTGTCACCCAACTGCAGTCTTTGACACAGCTATCTATAGCAGCACCGTACTCCACAGAGCAAGTTAGCTACTCCAGCGACTATTAGTTGCAGGGTACTAAAAATGTACGTGTGTTTTTAAGCATAGTTGTGCGATCCGCGCTGTGCTAAACAAAAGAAAGGCGCGGCTGCCATATTTAAAGATAAAGTGCGGAATGCAGAGCTGGAAGTGCTCCGTGTCAAAGTAAGGCGCGGCATGACGCACTGGAAGTGCTCCGTGTAAAAAAAAAGTTCCAAAGACAGGACAATAGCACAAGTGAAAGACGACAAGTCCTGGCAACGATCCATGGGAGTCAACAATTGAGAAAAAAGGTGGGACAAGTAGTAACCATTAGCCAATTAGAAGCAACGTTTTTTAAAGGACACTGACAAAAAACAATCAGAAACTGGAGGCGGGCTGTAAGCCCATAGACTGAATACAGCATGTCGAGAGACAGCCCATTCACTGCCTAGGCCAGACCTAAAAATGCTAGGAGGAAAGTGTAGGAAGCTATGCAAACACACCAAACAAATATAGAAGACCACAGCGGCTTGGAAGGTCCATGATCCAAAAGGAGTCCATATGTAAATGATCAGGCACATTGATTAAGTAGAACTAGTGGAGGAGTCCATTCAGGAGAAGCTTTTTTACTTCTTTTTTGAAGAATGAAGAGGAGGGGTTTGTCCTAATTTCTAGTGGTAGTGTGTTCCATGTTCTTTGGGCAAGACTGGAGAGGAGCAGTTGCAAGTCTTCTTTTTATTGAATTTCTGTGGCTTCAGCAGTAGGGAGTGAGAGCTTCTTGAGAAGCGACTACCCCCAGATAGTTCATATTTTCTGGCTAGGTAGACGGGTGTATTGTATTGAAGGGCCTTATGAGTCATGCAAGCTATTTTCTACTGGATTCTAGCTTCAAATGGAAGTCATTTTAAATGGTTGAGGTCCGGGGTAATGTGGTTGAATCTCCTGAATCCAGTGAGGAGCCTAGCAGCTGAGTTCAATGTGGACCTCAGAGGGGCCGGCCTTATTTTGGGTAGGCCTGCCAGTGTATCAGTCCCATAATCTAGGCGGGAGATGACCAGGGATTAGACAGCAAGCTGAAAGTCATCCAGGGGCAGGAAAGGTTTAATTTTCCTCAGTATATTTAGTTGGTAATTCGCTCCCGTGGTGGAGGCACTGATATGATCTTGTATTCAGGTATTTGTCCAATGTTATGCCTAGTAATCTAGTAGAATCGATAACGTGTGGGGCACAGTTGAGAGCCGTGAGTTGTTTGAGCCATTCATTAATGGGGGCAGAGTGATTGTGAGGGGAGATCGGGAGGTATTCGGTTTTGAGAGTGTTAAGCATGAGGTGATTGCGAGTCAACCATTGTTGTGTTTTCAATAGGGTACAGTTGAGCAGTCTAATGTCTTTGGGTGAGGAAATTTTCAAATACAGTTGTGTATCATCAGCGTACATATGGTAGTAAATGTTTAAGAGCTTGAGAAGTTCAGTAAGAGGTTCCATGGACAGGTTGAATAGGGTGGGTGAGAGCGTGAATACCTGAGGAACGCCAATCGTGACTGGTATGGTGTCAGATATGTTTTAGTTTACTTTGATTCTCTGTGATCTATTGTGAAGGAATGAGGTAAGCCACTTTAATACGGGACCAGATAGCCCCATCCTCTTCTCAAGCAGGTCAATCATATTATCATGTTTTACCGTATCGAAGGCAGAGGAGAGATAAAGTAGTTTAAGCAGGCAGGGTTTGTTCCAGTCTAGCATTCTCAAGGCAGCATCGACAATATGCGTTAGAGCTGTTTCAGTACTAAAGTCGGTTCTGAATCCCGATTGATGTTGATCTAGGAGTTGAAATTGCTCAATGTGGTTGCAGAGTTGTAGGTGTACTATTTCTCTAATAACTATGCTAGTGTTGGAATGTTGGTGATTGGGCGATAATTGTATGTAGTGCTCAGCAAGTTCATTAACATTTGTCATGTTAGTGGGAGGCTGCAGGATGGTGTTGCAAGTAGAGGTTAGATCATAAGGGTTAATATTTCTCAAGTTTCTGGACCACTGTCTGGGTTTAAGAGGTTGACCTATTCTAGTCAACACCTTCTCCAGGATTAGGAAGGAGATTAGGTAGTGGTCTGAACAGTCACAGGGAGTAATAGATTCAAGTTGGATGGTGTTGTCCTTAGATCTGATTAGATTGAGGGTGTAGCCTCTAATGTGTGTTGAGCCATTACAAAACTGAGTAAGGTTGAGGTCAGTGAGGAAGGCCTTGAAGGTGTTCAATAAGGGATCAATAGAGTAATTCCAGCATATGTTGAAATCCCCTAGGTAGATACGCTTATCTGAGTTAAAGGAGATGGTCTCCATTATTTGTTCAATGAAAAGTATGCTGTTACCTGGGGGGTGGTAAATTGTGTGAAGTTTGCAAACTATCTTGTTTTTGCTCCAAATTTTGATACCTAGGAATTCATAGGAGGGCATTAGCCTAGTTTCGACTGTTTCAAGGTGAGCGTGGAGTGGTAAATACATGCTGGTCTCCCCCTCCTGTTTTCCCAGATCTATCCAGTCTAATTATGTCATAGCTGGGGGGACAAGGATGTCCAAGCTAGGTGCAGAGGTCTCAGTAAGCCATGTTTCCGTTAATATGATGAGGTCAAGGTCTTGTGTGAGAATGAGATCTGCAATGCCAGCTGCATGTTCAACCGCTGACCTGCCGGTGAGAAGCATAGACCTGAGATGAGATTTGGTTTCAAAAGCTTAACGGTGAGTAATGGCAACTTGGAGTAGGTTGAAGGTTGTGTAGTTGCGATTTGGTTCTCTAAGTGGGTTGGAGGGAATAGTCTGGATAGGGACTGGCACGGATGGTGAAACCCGTTATTAGAGGTATAAGACTGCAGAAGGGAGTGGATGTCATCATCAGATAAGTGGTTAGTAACCCCCTGGGGTCTGGAGATGGGATTGAGATGGGGTTGAGTTTTCCAGTTCAAGTTCGGAGAATGCCTGGGTAGTTTGGCCATACGATGAGGAGTGAGCAATGTTGTTTGGTGAGTGGGATTTGGTTAGCCCTGGAGATAAGGTTGAGTTTTAGGTGCTTCAAGAGCATCTAGGTGATGTGAATAAGGTTCTGAATATTGGCTTTAACTAGCTGAAGGTCTTGACTAGTAGCAACTAGTTTGTTCTCCAGTGAGGTGGGGTAATCCATACCTAGGGGAATCTAGTGTGGCCTAGGGATGGAGAACGTGTATATCTTCTTCAGGATGGTCAGAGAGGTCCTCAGACCAGCAGGAACGGGGAGGCGGAGAGGGGTGTGATAGGAGAGGAGGTAGGGGGAGAGAGTTGGTAGAGGGACTGCAAGGGGTGGTGATGGGAAGCAAGTTATCAGTAGAAGTGGATGGCCGAAGTCTCCCAAGATCGCCAGCAACCGACGGCACGTAAGGTCTGGGCAGGTCAGATAGTTGGATAGATGGGGAAAGGCAAGAGATCTTTCCTCGAGTGTGTGATATGGGGTTGTCAGCGACAGATCCGGTGTCAGCATGGAGAGATAGGTCATGATAAGAGATAGGTGAAGTGGTGGAGGAAGGACTAGGAGCTGCCTGAGTTTCCATCAAGGAGCAGGAGGGGAGACGTAGACTTTTGGAGGAGATGGGGACATCATTCAACATCGTATTTCTGATCCTCATGAATATTTTGTCAAAAAGCTCTAGGTTACGGTCAGATGATTGAATGAGAACATTTCTATTGTTGTAGAGGGAGATGGTAGCTTCGGCCATGAAGAGCAGTGAGGGTGTTATGGATATTGGATGGCCATGTGGTGTTTTCCTGGATAGGTTAATCTTGGGCGTTAAGGCAATGGCTCTCCTCCATTGTGCTCTTTTATTGGTGAAGAAGATTAAATCAGTAACCACAATTCCTTTATTAGGGCAGAAGTAGGTATCAGAAATGAGCGTTTCAGAGTGCCATTTCTTTTCTGACTGATAACGTGTACAGGTATTTGTTGCTTGGGCTATCACACCGGTGGCATTATCATGTGACCATCTGCTCTGTTATATTAGAAACGCTCTATCTACTTCTGCAATATTAGAAGTTTATTCCTCTGGTACATGGCTTCTTGGTGTAAGAGGCCCATGACGTCTTTGGGCCACTTATATGTGGATTATTGATAAATAGTATCAAGCTGTTGTACGACCCTCTCGGCCTGGACGAGACTATTGCGAACGTTCACAGGCTGAAACAGACCATGCCACCAAGATGATGTCGATAAGAGGTGTGCTTATGCAGTCCAGTGTCCGAAGCACGCTGTGTAGGACCATAAAAGGAGTCTGAGCAAGCACTGATTTGTGCGGTGTCTATATAGGCGCCACCCCAGCGCGCTGACATCACAGTCAAAGCTGAGTTGATCGGCACCACCTACCCGATGACAGAGGTGCTGCTCGAAAACTTCCAGTTCCAGTCTGACACCTGGGGAATATTTCAAGATATAAGCAGTTCTAGCTGCAACCGGTGCGCCAGGGTCCCAGTGAATTACACGGGACTTGTATAATTTGTTCATCTATTTAGGTGACTTCGCTTCGATTTGAGATCTCAATAGGAATTCTTTTTGTTCGTTGGAACTTTCCAAATATTCTGCATTGATCGTGGTCTTTGAGACTTTCTGGCATATACAGGTGTTTTTTTGCCCTGATGAAGTTTCTAGTATGGGAATGAAACGCGTTGGCTGGAGTTTTTATGTCAGATGACCTGTATCTGAAATTGAATAAAGAAGTCATTTATAAATTTATAACTGCCGAATTGGACTCTTTTTTGAGCTGTGCACCCCCATTTGAAAAAACAGTAGTCTTTTGATCTGGAGCACAGTTACGCCAAGCAACGGCTGGCGCTGGGGTTGTTTGCACGGCGACTCTATACATCGGAACAGGTGTGAGGTGCAGTGCAGAAGGTCCGCCGTTGGTTCTTTTTTTTACTATTCCATTAGAGTAGTTTATGTTTGCTGTTTTTTGCTGTTTTGTAGGGAGTTTGGGGGGTATTTAATCTTGAGTGCTTTGCTGCCTGTGACAGCACGCTATCACTAGGAATTGAGTTGTCTGACTCCATATTTTCTACTTAATACAACACTTTAAGCATCAAGAATGGCCTACTGAGAAGTGCAACCATCTATAAACAAGTGACCAGTGCACATATTTAGCCAAACTGTCTCTTAGATGATCATTAATGCACTTCTATTTGGGTAGCAGAGTTACTCCCAGTGTAGTAAGGAGTTTTCCAGAAGTTTTGCTGTAGGAGGCATTAAGAGGTTTGAAACTTCTGTGTTATACAGCAGTGAAAGCCAGAGAAGTGTAACTAGGGTGACACAATTTAGAAGAAAGCATGGAGTTGGCAGGGAACCAATGCTGATTACCCAAGTTAAGACTCATAAACACCCACAACTTTGAAATGATGGGGGTGCAAATATTCAATATATGAAATATATATGGAATTATAAGAAAGACTAAAACAGATTAGTGCAGGTACAATCAAAGATTTGTGAGGGGAGACCAGCCAATAGCATTGCAATATGGCTGCTCCGATAGGGCTCCGGCTGTAACCTTGCTGGTGAGCCGGAAGTCCTTCTTTCCTTTCAGTGTACCACCATAGGAAAAGTCCAGTGTCTATTTCAACTTCATGAGTTGAAGTTCCTAGAAGTCCCTCTTCACTTTCCTTGTAGCTGTGTAAGCCCTGTCCTCTGTTCAGCTCGACTTACGGAGGCAGGCCACCATCTTGGGATGAGGCCAACATGTAGGAGAGGGGACAGAGGTCGCCAAAATGGAGGGCTGGCTTCTGACCCAAGATACCCTAGCCACAAAAAGATCAGCCCCAATCCTCCAAGGCACGGAGATCCCGTCAGGATCGGTGTGGGGCCCAGGCTAGTGAGCGTTAGTAAGATTCCAGTGGTGGGTGTAGGAGGGCGACCGAACAAGGACTGAGGTGCCTCTATCCATGAGGAGGCAGCTGCCCCAAACAGCAGCAAAGCAGAAAAGCCAAAAGAAGCCAGACGGGAAGTCCGATACAGCCACAAACAGTTAGCGGAGAACCGGGATGCCAGGCTGGACATCTGTTCAAAACAAGGCAAAAGGCTCCAGTCGAGTCAGCTCCCAGCCAGGTATGAGTCGGACGTACTCAGCACGCATCTGTCGTCACCGAGATCATACCGTTAGCAGACTTGGGCAGCCTGGCAGTCGATCAAATGAGCGACTGTGTGCTCCAAACATCTCTCACAGGCAAGCCACAGCAATTCTGCAACTCACAGCACCCCACCAGGCGAGGAGGGCAGCAGCACAATACTGGGCATCCGTCAAATAGGGAGCGAAAGGGCAAATCAATTAGGTGTGCTCGGAGAGGCTGCAGATCGTAGTCTCCTGGGGTTTGGAAGATGGAGAGGGGAGTACCTTCAAAACTTCTGATCGTGCCCGTAAGTAGAATCCATCTGGTAGGTAGACTTTGGGTTAATCCAAAGTGTTCCGATAGAATTCTTGTTGTGATGATAGGTGTCAGGGGGGTCCATGGCAGGGCATTAACAGGGATATTTAAAAATAAAAGATCCTAGATACACCATCCTATGAGTCATCTGGGAGAAGAACGTTCATGAACCAGTAAGAAAAGCATCACTGGGAATTCGCACACAGAATAAAGTCAAAGTTTGATGTGTTAGAGTTACTGAATAAAAGGCAAATAAATTTGAAAGGCATTAGGTGTGTGCTTGCTAATCACATACTGTTAGTGTAATAGGTCACACTTCTACCAATTACACCTGTTGTGAACCTGTAGAGCTTGCGCAGAAAGCAGAGACTATAACACGGGTACTCACAAAAAATAATGATATTTGCATCATGCATTTTTTGATCCTTGTTCCAGTGTGCACAAAAATCAGGGTTACCACATGTACAACAGAAGCCCAAATTAGCAGAATCAGGATTTTCATGCAGAAATACGCAAAGGCCCCGATTCTGAGTGGGTCGGAAGGAAGGTGCAATTTATTGCACTCAAATTCCGACTCGTCGGGGTTTGGAATTTATCAATTATCATAATTTGCACCTATTTTTACTTTTTGGCAAGTACATGCAAATTTTTGTGCTTAGGACAGCAAATGACACGTCACAGTAAACATCATACTCTTTTCCCCTTTTTAAATTCCAGCAGGTTTGACCTTCTGAAATTTAACAAAGAGTGAGGGCTTTATTGCACCCGGTACTAACTAGGTGCGATAAATTCCATACAACTCGAAATTCCGCCTGCTGCTAAAACAGGTTTTTTTGCAGAGGCCAGAATACTCAGTCAGACTTAGAATCAGGGTCTTAATCTTGAGGAACACGCAGTCCATTTAGAAATAATAGATGAGGAAAGCTGGCAAGTAAGGGAGAGGTTATGATGGGATTCACAAACATTTTTCATACATTTTTTTATCCAGAAAACACGTCAACTTTTCAGAGTGGGATGTGTCATAGAAGACCTCATTGAAAAGTAGTTTCTGGTGGGGAAGGGGGTAATAGAGGTTAGAAAAAAAGAAAGCAAAAGTCACTGCAACCCTAAACATCAAGCAGAATTGACCGATTTTCCACCTGCATAAAGACAGCCAGGCATATATTAGGGTTAGTCGGAACTCTCCTGGAATTTAACTAAAGTCCCAGATTTCCAGGATTTAAGACTGGACACAGTGAAAAAGGGCAAGCAGTTGTAAATCCCAACAGAAGCTAAACTACTCCTGTTGTGATTTCTCACTGCTGAATCAGTCCCAAGATGCAAATGGCCTGATTACAACTATGGTGCAAAGTCTCTTTCGGATGCAAACTGGAGTTTGCACCTCAAATGGGATTCCAAGTTGGTTGGTATTTGCTACACACTAATTGCACACCTGCCACTTGCCTGTGTGCAAATTCCATACATCACACTCACTATCTGTTCACAAGTTTCTGGCAGGCAAACCTGGCGAGAGTCTTGTTAACAAATAGCACAGAATTCCTACAAGCAGAGACTGGAACATGTTTCAGCATGGGTAAATATGATGGCTATGGTGTCAGGTGTGGCTCTTTGCTTTTATCCACTATTAAGACTTTAGTCTTAGATACAATTGAGCAGACAGAGCCAGCTGTAGGCCATTCAAGTCACACCCATGGTTATAACAACCTGAAAACTTGATGCAACCAAGAAGAACTTCTTTGTATATCAGATGTAGGGTAGGTAGTCAGGGGCTTTCTAGCCTATCTTCAATCATTAATGCAGAGAACTTGAAATCAATTACACAGCCTATTTCCATCTCTCCAACCATCAATGTATGAAGGCTGAGATGTTTGACGTCTAGGCCCACAGAAGGCGACATGACATGTGCATCTTCCGGGGTTGTTATAACAACATCTCTCTTATCTAGGAGAGGACATTGACCATGCACATTTTAAATACCAAATATAAAATTTCTTCAGTAGGTTCTAAGTATACAAGAAATCTAAGAAAATATTTATTGAATAAGTGACCCATTTCCACATAAATGAATAAGTTCAATTACATTTTATCACTTTTCTATCGTTACAATTTTCTTAAATTCATTGAGAAGTACAAAACATTTTTCTCACCTTTAGCGTATTTCGGTAGGCCTCTACCTTGTCAGGGTCCAATGAAATAGTTTCCTCTTCAGTGAGTCTGGCTTCATAGACCTTGATTAGGTCTTCTGCTTGGAGAATACTTTGGAGCAGTAGTCGGAGTGACTTCAGTCTGAAATAAAATAAAGTGGCAAAATCTGTCAAAAATTAAAAGGAAAAAGCAAACACATTCTTTATTGTAGCTGGCTTTTAATCAGAAAATACACACAAAATGCTAGAATTTGACCAATCTGTTTGTTAGACCATAGAAGATGTAGGAGCTGACAAACCTTTAAGGTGTATAGCTCATTGAATTTGTCCACAAGCTTCTTACCAAAAATTAGACTAAAATGAAAAGTTAGAATGGGAGGAGAGATGTCAGGAGCCAGCCATGTGAGAAGGCGGGCGCTCTCTAGATTCTCTCCATCAGCTGGGGGGTACTTGGATCCTTTTTGCTGCACAGAGGGACAGAGAGCTATTGACACTCAGTTGAAAGGATAGATGACGCAGAGCAGATCACAACACCACCCTCCAGTATGTCTGTGTGATTGGTGCAGATGAACAGCAAATTAAGGTGCGATCCTCCTTCCCAGCAATGCCGTGGTAGGCGAAATAGACCAAATGCAGGCACTATAGTCTGCACATCTGCATGGATGGGATGGCCTGCCATTAGGTCTGGAGCTGCAGCTCAGACAAACACAAGCAGCTGCTCAGGCTGCGACTTACTTCCTTTTTTATGGTTACTGGAGTGCAGATAACTCTGCAATAGATGGTTATGCACGTCCAGGTCACAGCAGAGTCCCACGATTAGGGAAAGCTCATACAGGTACATACAAGCGAGAGCCTGAGGGGTAGTTGACCCTCAAAAAGGGTAAAGAGCTAGAGGACTGAGGGTGAATATCGCTGGACACTGAGAAAGGCAACAGGATGAAACTCTCACTGAAAGTCAGTGGATTCACCGTTTTTTGTCACTGAAGACCTGCTCAGAACAATCAACGTCCACCCATGTGGTTGCTGCACACTGGTTTTTCCTGCTTGTTTCTGGCATTTAAATGGTTGCAAGGGTGCACAAGAGCCTCATTATCCTCCATACAGTATGTGTTGCTCGTAGTTATACAATAGGATATCTTAAGGCTTACCAACATTCGGAAGGCTGAGTTGGCCCTCTCTACTGTCTTGCTGAGGGCCAAATTCCTCCTCAAAGTCACCACAGCAACTACTTTTCTCTAGAGCTCTATTTGGTGGAAATCACAATCCCATCCCACTGTGGCAACCTAGGCCCTTATCTGATCCAAAAGATGGAGGGTGGCTGTCCTGATTTTTAATACTCTGCTTCATGAGAGTCTTAAGACATCAACTGATCCACAGGAAGCCTTGTGTTTTTGCAAAGCTGAGAACTGCTGCACAGAAACTGGTCTTAGGGATGGTGTTTGCCTCCTACACCAATAAGGCCATAATTTTCACAGGTGTACATTGCTCACAGAATTTGGTAAAACACACACCATTATGGTTGAGACTTTAATATGGTCCTGAACCTGACCACTTATACAACAGGTACATCAGACAAACAACGCCTAAGATAAGGCGGTCTTGCACAATGTTATGCAGGATCACAACTTGGCTGATTTCTAGAATGCCAATCCTTTAGAAGATTATACAATCCTCTTGCAGGTTCATGGTACATCAAATAGTATAGATTTCCTATTAGATGACACACTCCTTCAGCAGCTACTGCACACTGACGTACTACCCGGGGCCAAACAGATCATTCTTCAATTGAACTTGGCATCCACTTAGATCACATTTCACCACCCACACAGCATGGACATATAGACTGGATGAAAAATGCCTCAACTCACATGTTACTCCTCTACAGGGAGGGGGAGACTGCCTGATTAGTTGCTTCAGCACAAACTATGGACAGCCACACGAGCGACCTGGTGAGGTCTGATAATGAATGACTCGGACATAACAAAGAAAAGATACTTCATTGAAAGCTTTTGGTTAGAAAATACTATTGAAGCTATGCTGGCAGAATACAAACTCGATCCCAAACACCTCTCTCCTGCAGTCAAGAAGTGGAGAAATTTGCCCTTAAATATCACTATACTAAGGCTAAAGAGAAGATCCTAGTGAACCTTAAGTGGAGACGGGAAGAGATAGCAACAGGATGCTGACTTTTCATTTCAAATTGAGGGAATCCCAACTGACCATACCGGTAATCAAAGGTGAAACGAGAAATCTTACACACCCCAAGGATATAGCATCCTTCTATGAGAAGTTATATACATCATCCTATGTGATCGGGCTCTAGAAGAGTTCCTGAAGTCTATCCACCTTCCATCTGTCAAAGAGGAGGGCCATGCCCTACAGAATGGTGAAATTACCATAGAGGAGATGGTTGACACCACTGCGAGTCTGCTGAAGTGTAAAGCTTAAGTGAATTCTTTAAAACCTGTTAAACCCAGGTATCCCAGATACTCTACAATGGCCTAATTTACAAAGGTATCTTACACTTTTGACTAAGTTTACTACATCTTGCTATCCACAAAGATCTCTTTTGTAGTAACTAACACTTTTATAGTAAGTCCAGTACTACACATAGCCAACCTCTGGCACTTCAATGCCCTCCCATAGAAAATAATGAAGTTAGGGACTCAATATTTTAACAGTGTAAGTTACTGCAAAAGTGTAAGTTCATGAATAGCACTTAGTAGTAAGACTTATAGTACTCCAAAAGTGAAGTTTGTGAATCAAGCCCAATATTTTAAGGAAGCCGATTTCACAGGGCCATTGGCCCAATAAGGTCATCATAACTCTTCTCCCCAAGGCCAAAATCTTAGCAACCAGGGGCCGTATATCATGCATTGTGATTGTTTGCGCCCGGTGCACTTTTTAAAAGGTGCACCCGGCGCAAACAATCACAATGCACTCTATTATGATGTATGCGCTGCCCCCAGGGCAGCCGCGAACTCATGCTGCCCTGGGGGCAGCGCATTCATGTGAAAACACGGAGCAGCTGCTCCGTGTTTTCACAGTGCAGGTGGCACCCGCCTGCACTTTTACGGGTAATAGAGATCCCCTTGCAGGTGGGTGCAGTCAGTGACTGCACCCGCCTGCAAGGGGATGTCTGGGGGGTCCATGGGATCCCCTTATCCCCTGCAGAGGGCTGCTGCAGATGGCGCACTAACAATGCGCCACCTTTAAATGGCGCACTGTCAGTGCGCCTCCTGAGGGCTTCTTTGACTGCGCCCGCGTCTGTAATATGGTGCAGGCGCAGAGTCAAAGGAATTCCCTCATTTGCATGCGCTTTAAGTGCACCAGCGCTATCGGTATTATAGAAGGGGACGCACAAGCGTCTGCGCCCCCGTCTGCGCCCCCTTCTAGAATACCAAAGTGCCCCGGGGACGCGAAAAGCGTGCGCAAACGCCCGTTACCCCCCGGGGCACTTATTGTAATACGGTCCCAGGCAGTGTAAAGGTATCCCCTCACTGATCCACTACTCACAAGTGGGATTTGTATCTGGGTGATCTTCCAAGAACCACATGATAATGCTCACATACCTACTCTGGGTCTCTAGAGAGTCACAAAAAAAACAATAAGTATTGCCCTTGTTTGCAAAAAGACTTTTGATCCAGGGGAGTGTAAGTATCAGTTTCAAATAGTGGAACACTTTTGGCCAGGAACGAATCTCTAAGATTAAGTAGTTATATGAGACCCTGACAGCGCAAATGAGCTATGGAGGCTTCTTGTCATGTACCATTCACATAAATAGAGGCACGAGACAGGGGTGTCCACAGTCACCCCTCCTCTTCCTCCTGGCCTTGAAACCCTAGGCCACTGCAATTAGAACCTTGCTGTAGATTTGAGCTATTCCATCTCAAATAGGTCCTATTAACTCTCTTTTAAGTGCAGATGACATTCTTATGACCATTATGGAACCAAGTACCTCCCTACCAACCTTCATGTACCTACTGAATACATTACCCAGTTCTCCGAATGTAAGATGAACTGAGGAAAATGCAAGGTGATTCCTATGCCTCACTTCACTTCCAAGGTTATTATAGTGAGCTTCAATCTCAACTGGGTGCATAAGGGCATGTGCTTTTTGAGGATCCTTCTCAATAGAGTACTGGCCTATGTTGTTAAGGATAATTTATTTACTTTGGGCCAAATCTCGAATGGATTTTGGAACGTGGTCCCAACTCCAGCTGTACTTACGGGGCACATTGCAAACAGTTAAGTTGCTAATTGCACAGCATTACAAATATGTTCCTGGACGTTGCTGTTGAGGATTCATAGAGTGCTCTGATGTATGGATTCTGATATCAAGGTGTTTAAGTGGGGAAATGCTTGAGCCCAGGAAATTACACGCACAGAATTCAATGACCTGTGTATGATACATATGGGTTTGTATTACCTTTCACATTACTTATCCCAACTCACGTACAGGTCCCCAGCTATCCTTAATGCCCTGCCCAATACATGCATAAGGAGATGTATTATGTCCTACGACCAAGGCCTTGATGCATTGTACAAATATAGGATAACATCACCACAATTTGACAGTCAAGTAATCAAGGCCAAGCACGGGAAGCATCACATGGACTTCTAAATGGGAGTTCATAGCTCCACACCTCGGCACCCTTAAGGCACAATGCAAGTCTGACTATAGGTGAATCTCCGTCACACTGGAATGTGTGGAGGATGACTGGAGTTGTCCAACTAGATTAACTGATAGCTACAGAAGCTCTGAAGCCTTTTTGTGATCTCCAACCTGAATTTGGGCTTGGACCGACCCAAAAATGGAATGACACACAACTGATCCACTTCATACAGACAATTCTCGCCTGTTTGGAAATACCTTGAGATTAGAGCAACTCGAAGGTAGTGGTGTTGGTCCTATATGGCCTGCTGATAAATCACATCCATGCTGGCCTGTACAGTAGGTGGCAAGGCAGCACTGTCAATTAGTGCTATAGCATGATTACTCACTGGAGGATAGGTCAACCATGCTTTCCTCCCATAACTGGCTCTTAGAGAAGCCTGACTGAAATTTGCCTACTTTAAAGTCCTCCACAACTGGAACTGGGCATCATCTGGGATGCACAGAGCGGATCAACTGCACCACTCCAAATGCCGAAGGTGTTGAGAAGTAACGCCCTCCAAACACAGACAAAGATAGCTGGTGACAGCATTGGCAGTAGCAACCACATGCATTCTTAGAGTCTAAAGGGAACCCTCCATGCAGAACCACACGGAACGGCTGACTGAACTGGTGAAGAGAGTCGACTGTGAGCGCACTATATGAAATAATTACGATGAGATGACTCGTTTTGAAAAGGCATGGGAACCATTTGTTTGTCCACTAGTTGCCGTGTCTTGACTGGTTTAAGAAAGATACATCAGGCTGTTTGGTTTTGTTATTATCTATCCTGCTGCGAGAGGACAATCCCTTACTTTAGAAACCTTAAATGGCTATAATGCATGAGGATGTGTCCTCTGTAGGAAATGGGAAATTGAGGTATGAATCTGACTGTGGCATGATGGGGTAGGAATTGGTGTTCGGTCCTTCGTTGGTTACTTACCGTCTGTGAATTTTATTACTATTCATGGGTCCTTTACTTTGCTCAAGCATGCTGATAGTTCTATCAGCATGCTTGAGCAAAGCAAAGGACCCATGAACAATTATAGAATTCACAGACAGTAAGTAACCAACGAAGGATCGAAGATAAGTTCAGTGTGTGTATTTTCTATAATATCCTCTTACAACACCTTATGGCACAGGTTGATTTGCTCCATGCGTGCATTTCCAATAACTATTGATGTATCTATTGTTTAAAACCAATAGAGAACTGATGCAAAACAGAATGGAGGTGAAAACTAAACGCAGGAAACCACTATTAGAAAAGTTACTCTCATCTATACAGCAATGGTTTTAGCCTGAAAGTGTTTCTGGACACCTTCGAAGACTGGAAGGTCAATTTCTCTCACACACTAAACTGGATGACCCAAACATACACCTATTATATACAGCACACCTCTGGCTTTATTCTGCTTCATCTTCCTCCACTTTGCAAGACTGGCTGAACTCATTCAAACCACTGGAAATTTCCAAAAAGATGGTCTTCTCTGCAAAAAATCTGAATTCATTTTAGACTCTCCTCTTACCCTTAAGCCTCACATAACCTAACTTTGCTCTATAAACTGCACCTGCTACAGGCAGCAAAACCAAAATTGCCTGCTGGCGAAATTATCGCAGTGGTGAAATAATGTCTTAGCACACTCTAGGCGGAGATCCCCTGTCTCAAGAAATCTCCATCTAGCTCCACTCAAATACATTCCCCATTAGGCAGCTGTTTTTTTTTTTTTGAGGGGGTGGGGGACAAGAAAGATCACATTACTTCATATCTCAACAAATTGTGGCACTATTAGCAATGGTGTTAACAGCAGACTAAATTAACAGAAAAAAAGATGAAAAAGTCATGTCTGCAAATGATTTGTGTATTTTAGACAGAATTCAGGGAGACTGGAGTGGTATATTGTATCAATAAAAAGCCTGAGAATGAATGCATAACAATATTTGTGAACTGAATATTAATTATATTATAAATTCTAATGTAACGAGATGCTGGAACGCGTTAATTAGCAAAAGTATATTAGATTACATTATTTTTCAATACCTCTCCAAGTGGATTGAAGAGAAATCATTGACATTCTCCATTTTCTGAAACAGTAAACTCAGCTCGGACTGTATATAGGATGACTTGTCTGAGCCCTTAAGGGTGACCATCAGTTCTTTAATCTTGCTGAGCTCCGCATACAATGCCTGGGACTCGCTTCTCTTGCCCTGTAAACAGTATAGCACAAAAACATCAGTGAATGCAACATAAGATTCTGTTGTTCAAACTGTCAGTCAGTATTTTATCAAAGGCAGGTTCTACTTTCTTTCTCCCATGTGGTGAAACTTTTAAAGCGCTCTATATACAAATGGCTACCTCAAACTCAAATAAATGACTTACCTGCAGTTAGATGGACGGGTTAATATAGGTTTTAGATTCACCTGAAGTCCATGATACACTGATATGGTAATCTAGTATGAAGCTTTGCTTCAATAAATAAAACAGTGGATGTCAAACAATAGCATGTCTGTAATGAGACTCTCATCGGACATTAAAGAGCATCCACACTGCTTCACACTTGGACGCTATCTTCATGCATATTTACACTAATATTTTACTATATTGTATCTGTGTACCGTTGAGGTATTATATTTATGAAACATTATAATTAATCTGCATGGCTAATGCACCTAAAAGGCAAAAATATGCTTTACATGTAACAATAAAAGCATAAGAGAGAAAGATACTGCAGGGCTTCCCAAATAGAAAGGCTTACAATAACATATTCAACTGATGACAAGATAGGAAAAGAAGAAAAACAGAGGCAGGGAATACATGCAAGATATGTTAAGATGAATTTGGTATTTTCAACAATTTTCTGAAGGCAAGATGATCTGGTGTTGAAAATGGGTGAGTGAGAGTTCAAGAACTGGTTTCAGCACCAGTAAAGGACCGCTTTAGTGCCAGAGATGTTTTCAGAGTTGGTATTTCCAAGCGAAGAGTATCTTTGCTGTAAACACCCATTTGTCCTCTGGAGATGGTGAGCAGAGAAATGCCATAGTCTACAGCCTTGTAAATTAGAAATTGGATTGGAAGCCAATATGGTTCCTTTATTAACGTCATGATGTGGCTGACCTTTCTCATCACAGATATTAGTCAAGCCACTGCATGAAAACCAGTCTTGATTATGAGAGCGATGCCTGAGACACCCCAGGTAAAATGGTGTTGCCAACATCCTGATGAAAAATAACCAGCGAATGAGCAGCTGGTTCCAGCTGCTCGGGTGCCAAGAGGTGTATAATTTTTTCTAACAGTATTCGAAGAAGTTTCCACACTGGGCCACCTTGCTGATGCCACTGGTGAAGCTCAAGTATTTCACAGAAGAGGTGAGGGATGGGTAGGAAATCGTCAAATTTGAGTTCATTCTGAAGAATGGTGTCAAGTTTGTTTTTGTGCTTCGGGGTTTTGAGTACAAATTCTTGATTTTTTAGGATTTAATATGAAGGGGTTATCGAACATTGGCTGCTCCATATTTATGATAACCTCTACAGCATCATGGGGAGGATGTAAGGTTCATATGGATGCATAACAGATTTGAAGTTGAGCACCATTGTGACTCATAAATAATTTGTGTAAACCTGCTATAAAGTCACAAGCTGTGCATTGACAAAGAAGTAGTGTCTACTCCTTAGTAGACGTTAGAAGCTGGAGCATTCCTAAATACATCTTAGGTACTGCTTGACCACGTTTTGGTCTTGCCTATGTGATGAATGAATGTGGCAATGTCTTCTACAAAAGTGAATGTAACTCCAGGTGATTGCCCTATTCATAATTGTGTAATTAATATCATCTGATTAAAACAGTGTAACTGATTTCCCTCCAGTGGACCTATTGACCTCTCTGGTTGCATCTTAACAGACAGCTTAGAATATTTTGTTGCACTGTGCTCTTCATCTAGGAATCCCCTCTTTGGTAACTGTAGTACTCTAAGAATCCTAGGCAACTCATTATCTAGGAAGAGTCAGTACTTTTCAAAATAATGTTTTTATTTACAATTAAGCAATACAGGAGAATTAAAATTAGTCCTTAATTTGTAAAAAGAAAAATAATAAGTGCCCAGGCCCTCATCAGGAGGCCACCACAGTTTGCACCACCGATCAGCCCTGCCAGTGCTGCCCATGACAGTACCAGCACAACTACTAACCATCACACTGCTACAAGTGTGACAGTTCAGACTGTTCGAGGCCACCAAAACTATAAGAATGGCTTGGGTGGCTCATATAATTTGTTTTTAATGTACACTGAATTAATAAACAACAGTTTTTCTGCTCATCTTTTAATTGTAAAAACAGCGCCACCATGTGGCAGCTGTCATAAGTGCCAGTGTTGAAAATGAAGTGCCGGTGCCGAGCACCGGAAACCACCGGCTCCAATTAAGCACTGGGTAAAAACCAGAAGGTCTATGGACGGCTAGGATTAAGATACAGGGTAAAACATACTTATAGTGCTTTATGCAGAGGTAGGTCACTGTACTCAATATAACACTGTGCATATCTATAGTGCTGTCCTATTAGACACAGATCAGGAAGCTGTCTTCAGGAACAATTCGGTCTCAGGCCTCAGGTGTTTTAATATGGTTTAATTTGCTGTCCCTGGTCCGTATAACAGAGAAGCCAGACTACATCTCTTCCCCTTTTCACATAGTCTAAGCTGCCCAAGGAGCACGGAGGCCAATCTCAATGGATTTAACTCCAGGTAGTAAAAATCTGTCAAAATGTATGAAGGCACAAACCTTTTAAACAAACACAGCTATATGCAAATCAGGGTCAAGACTGATTTGCATATAGCTGGGTCTGAACTGAGGTGGCGAAGTGAGCTAAAGAATTATGATGGATTCAACCCAGATCTGTGACTGGGGGTGAGTGTCTGAAAAGTTTCAGCGCTCCGTCCATCATCTCCTTGCGTTTGCTTTGTTCGCCCTAATTTGGCAGGGTATGCCCAGACGTGGGTCCCTTGCTCACTTTGCCACTGGATTCAAGCTAGCCCGGCTGATGAAGGGTGTTACCCAGAAACCGGTCCCAGGATGCTTGTTTCCGGTTCAGGGAAGACCTGGCTTGGCAGTTCGGGCTGGACTGTTCCCATGAGGCACAGGGTCAAGACTGATTTGCATATAGCTGGGTCTGAACTGAGGTGGCGAAGTGAGCTAAAGAATGATGATGGATTCAACCCAGATCTGTGACTGGGGGTGAGTGTGAGTGTCTGAAAAGTTTCATCGCTCCGTCCATCATCTCCTTTTGTTTACAAACCTTTTAAGCACCTAAAACTCACCACAGAAAGGTGAACTGCGGCATCTTTCCAAAGCTGAATGATGGCTTTACAATGATAAAATGACCAGTGCAAGGTCAAGATTTCATTGTAACAGGACCACCTAGCTCCAAAGGTCAGTGCCCAAGTGACACTAAACACTCCTCAAGGAAAAACAGCTACTGTTCCAACAGGTCCACAGAGGCACAAACAGAGGATTACCCATTCAATAAATTGGCTATAACCTACAGCAGGCTGCAAAAGGACCGATATCTTTCAGACACTTTAAAATATTTGGGTGACATGGACACTGTATGAAGCTGGCTTATTATGTAGTGTACAAAAATTAATAATCCCAAAGGCTCTCTTTTGTGGTAGTGTGTGCGAGCAGTTTAGGCATATCAGAAGGCAGTGTTAAGCATTTGTTGTTAACACAGAGTCAATAATGAGACACGCACTCAAGAAGAAACTCGAGACCAAATTAGAAAAATAACATTTTTATATAATTTTAGAAACCAAGATTATCGGAATCAGTTAAGTACTTTAGACGTTATCAAATTTTACAGTAAAAAAAAAAAAAGTAAAAAATGACAGCTGTCAGATTTGAGGCATGAGCCTGGAACGTGGTAATGTTATCCTATGGGAGAAACATACAGTGCATAAGCACAATTACAGACTTACAGGACTGTTCATCTGGACTTAAAGTAAGTAGGGGTCTAGGTCCTAGAAGGCAACAAGAGTTCAAGTTAACCTGCTCTGGGGTATCTGAGTGCAGAGGTGCTTAACACGGCGGTAGCCTCGAACGCTACCCGTTAAAGTCAATGGAAAAAGTACCGGTACGAAAAAGGCTGCAAGGGGGCACTGGGTGACCAGCCCAGCAGTGCCAAAGTGCAGTCTCAGCTCTTGAGGGTCTCAGGACCACAGAGACACCGTTGTTTTAGGTGAGCCCAGGCTGGGGAGATCGGGTGCAGAGGTGTTTTGTCCCGAGGGTCGGTGAGTTAAGAGGCTCCCACGATTCCTGGTGTACCTGCAGAAGAGGGAAAAGAAACACAGCAGGGCCACTCACTGTGTGGTTCTTTCCTTTTATGGAGTCCCTCGATGTGCAGGTAAGTTTTGGCTGGGCTGGTATTCCAACTGAACACATACAAGCCTTGATGCTTGCAACTGGCTCCGGTATCTGGGCTATTGGTGCAGGGCGGCTCCTGAGGTTCTAGCATTTCCAAACTTGGCAGGGAGATGGATCTGTCCTTCTGAAGCACAAAGACCTCTTTCTGGGGAGCTGCTCTCTCGGTGGGCCCGGTGCTCAAGTAAAGGCTGTACTGGGCAGCTTCAGTAGTGGCCTGCTGGTGCAGAGAAGTGGCTCCTCGACTTCAAGGGAGATGCTGCGGGGTCGAGGAAGTGCGGGACAGACCTTCAAGGGTTTGGGGAGGCTGTTCCACTTCTGCACACATCGGTGTTGGGGATTGTCGGGAGATCAGCTGTCAGATGGGGTTTTGCGCCAAGGTAGATGCTGGACCACAGTTCTCAATTCTTTGGCTCTTCTATGTCCTTCTTCCTCTTCAAGCAATCAAATCTGAGTTCCTGGTGTTAGGGGGCTACCTAAATACTAAATTTAGGGGCGTTAAGGGGATTGAAGGATAGTATTCAATGGTCTACTTACCCCTAGGGTCACTACACCCCCTATATGACCACTTCCTGTGGGGAGTGGGCATAACCCTGTCCAAGTTCCTAATTCCCTCAAAAACATGATGGTGGAACCCTTCTTACGTGGAGCACATCAGGTGCAACACGCCTACTGCATAACTAATTTCCCACCAGTCCTGGTGTCAAATGGTCCTCTGGGTAGGGGGTGGCATCTCCCATGTCTGGGGGAAGCCGGGGTTGCATATTAAAGCCAGCAGGGGCTTTGAAGCCCCTGGCCCTGATATGCTAAATCACTAGCAATCCTGTGAACACCTTCCTCCGGAGCAGGCATTATTTCTGGCCTCACCTGCCGGAAGTCAGAAACCTGTCTGTGGTGGCAGGCTGGTCGATACCAGTCAGCCAGCACACTAGATACTGGTAGGTTTTCCAGGGAGCATCTCTAAGGAGCCATCTGGGTACATGTCATAATAAATCTAGTACTGGCAGCAGTACAGATTTATTAAGACAAGGTGTTTGATACCAAACACCATAAGTTTTAGTAAAGCCATCATGTACCTGTGGAACTCGAAATGGCCAGTGCCCAATAGATTTAATTAAGATGGCTTCCCTGTTCACTTGTACCATCTAGTAATTGAAATAGGCAGCACAGGGGCATATCGGCTCATGCAGATATGTCCTCACATGTAATATAATGCACCCTGGCCTTAGGGCTATAAGGCCTGCTGTAGGGGTGACTTACATATAATATATGCAGTGACTTTGGCATTGCACACAGTGAGTGTGCCATGTTGAGTTTTCACACATGGTTTGCACCATGTCACACAGCCTGCAATGGCAGCCTGCATGCCAATTTGTATGGGGGTCCCTAATACATGCTACAGCCCTTAAGGACCCTCTTTAGTACCTATGCCCTAGGTACCTGGGGTACCATTTACTAGGGACTAACAGGGGTGCTAAAGTGTGTGCCAATTGTATCACAATTAGACCATCTTACCTTGTCTTTAGGGAAAGAGCACTGGCCTGGTTAGCAGGGACCCAGTGCACATCAGTCGAAAAACATCAGTACCAGTGGCAAAAAGTAGGAGGTGACCCTGACAAAAAGGTGCACTTTCCTACAGACACCCTTGTGATCTGTGTAGGAAAGTGAACCTTTTCGACATTGTCACCCTAACTTTTTGCCTGGTATTCGATGCTATTTTGACAGAAGTGCACTGGGTTCCTGCTATTCAGGTCCCCAGTGCCAGATCTCTTTCACTAAAATTATACAATTGTTCCCCCAAATGGCAATACCTTTAGCACCCCCTGTAAGTCCTAGTAAATGGTACCCCTGGGACCTAGGGCAAGGAGGCTAAAGAGGGTCCCTAAGGGCTGCAACATATATTGTGTCACCCTAAGGGACCCCTCGGCACACTCATACAAACTGCCATTGCAGGCTGCGTGACATGCTGCAGAGAAAAGCGATGACACCACATGGCACACCTCCTGTGTGCCATCCCTAAAGACACTGCATGCAGTATAGATATGTCACCCCTACGGCATATGTGCCAACATATCTGCATGAGCAGATATGCCCCTGTTATGCCTAAGCAGATTCTTAGATATTACAAGTGAACAGGGAAGCCATTTTAAGTACATGTTCCCCAGCTACAGGAGGGCTTCACTGAAACTAGAGATGTTTGGTATCAAACATCTCGCATTAATTAGCCCACATTGATTCCAGTGATGGATTTATTAATACAGGCACCCAGAGAGCACCTTAGAGGTGCCCCCTGAAAAGCTACCAACTACTAGTGTACTTGCTGAATGGTGTAGACCAGCCTGCTACCACAGATAGGTTTCTGACCCCTGCAGGTGAAAGCTTGCGCTCTCCAAGGGCAGAAACAATGCCTGCTCCGGCGGGAGGTGTTGTCACCTCCTCCAAGCAAGATGACTAAGTAATCAGCATATCAAGGTAGGAGGCTTCAAAGGCCTTTGCCACCTTTGATATGCGACTCAAGGCTTCCCCAGACAGCGGAAATGCCACCCCCTGCCCCAGGCCCATTTGGCACCAGGACAGACGGGAAAACTCGTTAGTCAAGAGGCGTGTTCCCCATCAGGTTATTTCCACCCCTAAGGTGATGTGAACACAAAACTTAGAATTCCATCCTCTTGATTTTTGGTGGAACTAGGCTCACTGGATCAGGGTTATGCCTACTTCCCTCAGGAAGTGGTCATATAGGGGATGTAGTTGCCCTAAAGGTAAGTAACCCATTGGCTACTACCTGTAACTTCCCTTAAAGCCCCTAAATTGAGTATTTAGGAGGCATTCCTGAAGCGAGGAACTCAGATTTGAATGACCCACAAGAAGAGGAAAAAAAAGAATCACAAGACAGCGAGAACTGAAGACTCCTGTGGACCTTTGGCGCCAAACCCTGCCTGCCTGCCCCAGTCTCGACACTCTTGATCTGAGCAACTACCAAGAACCCCGGTAGACTGCAAGCCCTTCGCAAATTGCCAGCAATCTCCCTTTTTTGGGGGGGGATTTTTATATACCGCGAACCTGACCCAAAGGCATCATTGCACTTTACATGAGCACCAGTTGCATTACAGATGGACACATTAATTTTTTTGTTAGGCACGGGAGATTAAGTAATTTGCCCTAAATCACAGCATGACGAGCGCCCCTGCCGAGACTTGAACCTGGTTCCCCAGCTTTGAGTAGAGGAGATACTCTCCTGCAGTCCGCAGGTACTGAAAAAGCAAAGTCCAGTTTACCATGTTGCCACTCCTCAGCCAACCCGACTGTTGGACTTGGCATCTTTTGGCGTGTTTCCCCTGACTTTTTGCTTTCTGAGCTCCTGGTTTTGACTCTGTTTTTGCTGGTGTAATGATTCTGCGCACTTTCCTCACTGCTGTCCAGTGGGAAAGTGCAAGTGCTCCTGTATAAAATGTGTTATGGATTGGTGTTTCCATGATTGGCCTATTTGATTTATGTGTCAGTCCCTTGTAAAGTGCACTGAGAGTGCCAGGGCCTATAGATCAAATGCTGTTGGTGGGCTGCAGCACTGGATTGTGCCACCCACGCAAACAGCCCGTAAAGTGTAACTCTGGCCTGCCATTGCAGAGCCTGTGTGCAGCCTGGGGCTGCCATGTCGACTTGGCAAGTGCACACACTTGCAAGTCCCTAAACCTTCCCTTTTCTACATGTTAGTCACCCCTAAGGTAGGCCCAAGGTACCCCTGTGGGCAGGGTGCATTGTATGTGAAAGGTAGGACATGCCCTGGTGTGTGTGGCATGTCCTGATAGTGAATTACAGCCTATTTCGTTTTTCACTATTGCAAGGCTACCTGTTCCCCATAGGCCAGAATGGGCAGTTTTGATTATTACAGCTTATAATCCTAACTGACCCAGGGAACATGGTAGAAATTCGAGTTTAGTATGCCTGGACTCCGAATGATAAAATGCATCTTTTAGTGAAGTTGGTTTTAACATTCTGTGTTTGAAAATACCACTTTTAGAAAGTGGGTATTTTCTTGTCTAACCATCCAAGCCTGCCTCTGCTAGGTTGTGTATTCCTTGTCTGGAGTGCGAGTGACAGGGGCTGGGGGATGCCAGGAGACAGGGTGAGTCAGCACAGGGCTGAATAGCAAGTCCTACATGTAGATGGGTGGGAAGAGATACACCTGGGACCTGAATAGGGCTGGGCCTTCCCTCCACAATGCTGGCTCCACCTCCTGTGGTGCGTCTGATGTCCCTGGCCTGCACGTCGAAAGGAAAGAAGGAGACTTGTCAACAAAGTGCTCCAGGACTGACCAGAACTGGTTTGGACTAGGCAAAGGCCTCTCTGCCTTCAGAAAACAAAGGGAAATTGAGGATAAAAAGCGGGACCCAAACCCCAGAATTTTAGATCTCGCTGGAATCAAGGAACCTGCCAAGACGAAGAGCTGGAAGAGCTGCCAGGAGGAGTACTGCCCCTTTGCTGTGTTGTTGCTTTGTTGGGTTGGCCTGCAGCTGCTGCTTCTGCCTTGGGCAGTGAAAGGACTGGACTGAACTTTCTACTACTTGTGCTGAGAATCTCCAAGGGCCTGAAACCGAGCTGGCCTCCTGTTAAGAAGTCTCAGGGACTGCAAAGACTTCACAACCCTCTGGGTACCGCTTCTGGAACCGCTGTTTCAGTTGCCACAGAGGAAGGGAACTGCAACCGACTCCGTCAACCGACTCCATCGCTGGCCCGGTGTCCTGTTTGCACCGCAGACCGCACCGTCCGCATCTCGCACCGCAACCCTGGTCTCACCGACGACGACGTCCGACGCCATCGCCACCGAGCCGCTGCTTGCACCGTGACCTGTGGGCACCGCAGTTCGCATCGCATCGCTTCACTGTGCCAGCCGGACCAGACCGACGCTGTCGCTGCAACTGGCTCAACACTCGTGACCGCATCGAAGTTGGGGCACCGCTCGCACGCTTGCGACGCACCGCTCCGACCCGCTGTCCGACGCCAGCTCCCGCACTCCAGCTTGGTCGCCTGCATCGCAACCTGCCAGCACTGCATCGAGCACCGTCTCACCCTGCACCGCACGCCTTGGACTCACCGACTCCGTCTACACGATTGTCACCGAGCCGCTGCCTGCACCGCATCGAGAGGACACCGCGCCCTGCACCGCTTCCATCTTGCACCGCAACCGCGATGTACGCCGACCGGCTCGCACACTCCGTGCCCGCCACAACGAGAAAGGTACTGTGACCGAGTCTGTTCACGACTCTGCTGGCCCGTATCGACGCGGTCGGCTGGAACTGTTAGACTCTGTGGTTTTCAGCATCGCGGTAGACTCGGACGGAGCTACCGACTCGTACGAACTTTGTTTTTGAACTATTCCTGCAAAGAAGAAGTTATCTTGAAACGTAATCATTTTTAAAGTATTGTACTGTGGATTTTTATCGTATTTGGTCTTGTTTTAACGTATATAAAAATATTGGATATTTTTCTAAACTGGTGTGGTGTCAGTTTGTAGTGCTTACACTGTATTACTGTTAGTTATGTTCAAATGCTTTACACACTGCCTCTAGAATAAGCCTGACTGCTCGTGCCAAGCTACCAAGGGGGTGAGCAGGGGTTATTTTAGGAGTGTAACTCCCTTACCCTGACTAGGAAGAAGGGTCCCTACTTGGACAAAGGTGCAAACCCTTGCCAACTAGAGATCCCATTTCTAACATTGGTTGTCAGCGGTGAGGATAGGACTTGTGTTTGCACTTGACTTACAGTGATTGGTGTGCACTACTACCATATCGCAGACCATTACGTACCACATACAGGTTCTTTTTCTTTTTGGGCTACTTTTGATCTTGCCAGTTTGAACTTGCTACTTCAACATGCCTGAATCAACAGTATCATCAATTGCATCAGTAGAAATTGCCTTTGAGGAGGATCGATTGGAAGCCTACAATGTCAAGGAGTTAAAATCGATTTGCAAGAACCTGAAAGTCCAGGTCAGAGGCCTCACCAGGAAGGATGAGCTACAAAAGGCGCTGAGGGCCTGGGTAGCAGCCAGAGGTGCCAGTGGGCAATCTGGTGATCTCACTGGAGAGGTGGAGGAGCCTGTTCCTAGGGTAGATGTGCTTTTGGGAGGGGGGAACCCTCCAGGCCAGGCAGCAGTAGTTTGTCCCCAGAGGAGCTGGAGGACAGGCGGGAAGTAAGGAGGTTTGAATTGGAGAAACTCAGAATAGAAAGTGAGAGGGAAGAGAAAAGAATAGCCATGGAGGAAAGGAAAATGATACTAGATCATGAGAGAATGATCAAGGAGCTGGAGCTAAAGAGTAGATCCGGTTCAGATGGTGGCAGCAATTCTTCAGCACACACAGACAGGATTGTACACATCCCCAAGAATGTAGGTAAAGAGTACAAAAAGGGTGATGACATACAAAGGTGGTTTCAAGGGTACGAGTCGTCTATTCATATGAATGGGGTCCCTGAAAGGAACTGGGGAGCGGGGTTGTGGCCTCTCTTTCCAGAGGAAGCTAGGGATACTCTGATAGCTTTGGGTAAGGGGCAGGACCTCACCTATGCTGACATGAAAGACGCTCTCCTCACTAGGTATGGGCTCACTCCTGAGAAGTACAGGGATCAGTTCAGGTCCAGTAAAAAGTCTGAGGCCAACACTTGGTTGGAATGTGTGGATATGTTCTGTAGGTCGCTGGATGGTTGGGTGAAGGGCAGTAATGTAACAGATTTTCAGGAGCTCTACAATTTGATTGCATGGGAGCACTTGTCTAGTCTATGTTTTGCAGATCTGCGCCAGCACCTAGTTGACAGTAAGCTAACTGACCCCAGAAAGCTTGCTATGGAGGCGGACCGCTGGGTGAGGACCTGGGTCCACAAGAAAGCGTTTGGGGGAGACTCAGCCAAAGGTGGGCAGGGTCCCCAGCAGAAAGGTGGGGGGGACAAGGGTAAAACACAGGAGTTCTCTAAAGGGCCCCAAACTAGTACCCAGGGTAAAGGTTCCCAGCCCCCGGTGATAAGAAGAAAGGGGTCTCTACAGGGAAGCCTGTTGAGACCGGCCCCCGCAAGTGTTATGCATGTGACCAGGTAGGTCACTTTAAGGGGGACCCCAAGTGCCCAAAGGGGACACAGCCACCCACCGGTGGACAGTCCAAAGTGTTGGCTAGTGTAGCGCTTGGGGAGGAGGGGTGCCCACAGGAGGGTGGGGATCCCGCAGAAATGACCCTTGTCTCACTAGGGGACAGTGAGATGGTCCCAGGAAACCAGGTGCCCCCTAACACAAAGAAATATAGCACCTGGGTGACCATTAATGGGAACAGGGTAGAGGCTCTCAGAGATACTGGAGCCAGTGTGACCTCAGTCCGGTGTCACCTGGTCTCTGAGAACCAGGTAGTCCCAGGGGCATTCCACCAAGTAGTTGCTGTAGACAACTCTGAGCGCCAGTGTATGGTGGCGCAGGTTCCCTTTGAATGGGGGGGGGTCTCAGGTCCCTTGAGGGTGGTTGTGAGCCCCACCATGCCTGTAGATTGTCTGCTAGGTAACGACCTGGAGCAGTCCTTATGGAAGGATGTTGAGCTCAGGTCTCACTTGGAGATGCTTGGGTTGCCAGAGTGGGCATGCGTGTCTACTCGGTCAATGGCAGCCAGAAAGGGTGATCAAGAGGACTTGGAGCCTGGAACAGTGGCCCAAGACCCTGCCAAGAGGAAGGGCAGGGGGCGCGGGAATCCGGCCCCCGAAGTTCCCACGGACCGGGAGGAGGCGGACCTCGAGGGGGACGCCCCGTTGCCTACAGGGGAGCAGGTAGCCGAACTGGGAGACATCTCTGAGCTGACCCATTGGCAGCAAGAAGGGGGTCCCACCAGGGAGGAGTTCTGCAGGGAGCAGAACGAGTGCCCTACTCTGGAGGGTCTGTGGTGGCAGGCTGCAGACCAGGTAGCTGGTAATCAGTCCGGGTCACATCTGATCTACTGGGAGAAAGGTCTCCTATACAGTGAGCCTAAGGTTGCTGAGCCTGGGTCAGCCCGTGTGCTGGTGGTACCCCAGCGCTTCAGGACCTTTCTACTGGGTCTGGCTCATGACGTGCCTTTGGCAGGACATTTGGGGCAGGACAAGACCTTTGACAGGCTTGTCACCCACTTCTTTTGGCCCCAAATGCGAAGGCAGTCAGATGCACACTGTAGGTCTTGCCAAACTTGCCAGGCAAGTGGTAAGAGTGGGAGGAAGGTCAAAGCTCCTCTCCAACCTTTTCTTGTTGTTGGAACACCCTTTGAAAGGGTAGGGATGGATATTGTGGGGCCACTGGATCCCAAGACAGCCATCGGCAACAGGTACATCCTGGTCTTGGTGGACCATGCCACCCGGTACCCGGAGGCAATCCCTCTCAGGACAACGACGGCGCCAGTGGTGGGCCGGGCGTTAATGGGGATCTTTTCCCGTGTGGGATTCCCCAGAGAGGTGGTTTCTGATAGGGGGACCAATTTCATATCCAAGTATATGACATCCCTGTGGAAGGAGTGTGGTGTAACCTACAAGTTCACCACTCCTTACCACCCACAAGGAAAAGGTCTGGTGGAGAGATTCAACCAGACCTTGAAAGGCATGATCAAGGGTCTAACAGAACCCATGAGGCGTAAGTGGGACGTCCTCTTGCCATGCCTACTCTTTGCATACAGGGAGGTGCCTCAGAAGTCTCTTGGGTACAGCCCCTTTGAGCTCCTGTATGGCCACCCTGTCAGAGGACCTCTGAGTTTGGTAAAGGAAGGCTGGGAGGCAGCTCCCAGAAAAACTCCCCAGGATGTGTTTAGCTACATGCTGGCCTTTAGAAACCAAACTGCCCGCTTCAGGAAACTCGCTCAGGCGAACCTAGAAGCAAGCCAGGAAGAAATGAAGAGATGGTATGACCAGAATGCCACTCTGGTCGAATTTCAACCTGGGCAAAAAGTGTGGGTCATGGCCCCAGTGGCACCTTGTGCCTTGCAGGACAAGTGGACTGGGCCATATGAGGTGGTGGAGCGCAAAAGTGACGTCACCTACCTGTTGGATTTGCAGGCTCCAAGGAACCCTTTGAGGGTCCTTCACGTGAACCGCCTCAAGCCCCACTTCGAGAGGTCCGAAGTGAGTATGCTCTTGGCGACAGATGATGGGGTGGAAGAGGAGAGTGAACCTCTCCCTGACCTCCTGTCTACCAAGGAGCATGATGGGTCAGTAGAAGGTGTGATCCTCTCCCCTACTCTGACTCAGGAGCAGCAGGGGGACTGTCACCAGTTGTTGGGACAGTTCGCCCCACTGTTCTCTCTGACCCCCGGTGTTACTCACTGGTGTACCCATGACGTGGACACAGGTGACAGCCCTCCTGTGAAGCACAAGATTTACAGGTTGACTGACCGGGTCAGAGCCAGCATCAAGGAGGAGGTCTCTAAGATGTTGGCGTTAGGGGTGATTGAGCCCTCCAACAGTCCTTGGGCCAGCCCAGTGGTCTTGGTCCCAAAGGCTGCTGCGCCCGGTGCCACTCCAGAACTCCGGTTTTGTGTGGACTACCGTGGGCTCAATGCCGTCACCAGGACTGACGCGCACCCCATCCCCAGAGCTGATGAGCTCATTGATCGGTTGGGAGCTGCCCGGTTCCTCAGCACGTTTGATTTAACGTCTGGGTACTGGCAGATTGCCTTAACCGATGGGGCCAAGGAGAGATCAGCATTCTCAACCCCAGAAGGTCATTACCAATTCCGGGTGATGCCCTTTGGGTTGAAGAATGCCCCTGCCACCTTTCAGAGGTTGGTCAATCAGGTGTTGGCTGGGGCTGGAGGATTTCAGTGCCGCCTACCTGGATGACATTGCTGTGTTCAGTTCCAGCTGGGAAGAACATTTACAGCACCTTGAGAAAGTGTTGAGGGCTCTGCAAGGTGCAGGCCTCACGATCAAGGACAGTAAGTGCCAGATCGGGCAGGGTTCTGTGGTGTACTTGGGACACCAGGTAGGAAGCGGCCAGGTGGCACCCCTACAACCCAAGATTGACACAATTCTGGCTTGGGAGCCCCCCAAGACCCAGACAGAGGTGAGAGCCTTCTTAGGTCTCACCGGCTACTATAGGAGATTTGTTAAGGGCTATGGCACCATCGTTGCCCCCTTAACAGAGCTGACCTCTAAGAGGCAGCCCAGGAAAGTGATCTGGACTGAGTCCTGCCAGAAAGCTTTTGATGCCCTGAAGGCAGCCATGTGCACGGCGCCCGTGCTCAAGGCACCTGACTTCTCCAAGGAATTCGTCGTGCAGACTGACGCTTCAGAGCATGGTGTGGGAGCGGTGCTCTCACAACTAAACAAAGAGGGCCTGGATCAGCCTGTAGTCTTCCTTAGCAGGAGACTACTCCCCAGGGAACAGAGGTGGAGTGCCATAGAAAGGGAAGCTTTTGCTGTGGTCTGGGCACTGAAGAAGCTGAGACCATACCTGTTTGGGACTCACTTCCGGGTTCAGACCGACCACAGGCCCCTCAGATGGTTGATGCAAATGAGGGGTGATAATCCAAAACTGCTGAGGTGGTCCATCTCCCTACAGGGAATGGACTTTACGGTGGAACACCGTCCTGGTACAGAACACGCCAACGCAGATGGTCTGTCCAGGTTCTTCCGCCTTAGTGAAGAGAACTCCAATGGGGTTGGGTAGTTCTCCCTACTTTCAGCTGGAGGGGACATGTGTTAGACTTGGCATCTTTTGGCGTGTTTCCCCTGACTTTTTGCTTTCTGACCTCCTGGTTTTGACTCTGTTTGCTGGTGTAATGATTCTGCGCACTTTCCTCACTGCTGTCCAGTGGGAAAGTGCAAGTGCTCCTGTATAAAATGTGTTATGGATTGGTGTTTCCATGATTGGCCTATTTGATTTATGTGTCAGTCCCTTGTAAAGTGCACTGAGAGTGCCAGGGCCTATAGATCAAATGCTGTTGGTGGGCTGCAGCACTGGATTGTGCCACCCACGCAAACAGCCCGTAAAGTGTAACTCTGGCCTGCCATTGCAGAGCCTGTGTGCAGCCTGGGGCTGCCATGTCGACTTGGCAAGTGCACACACTTGCAAGTCCCTAAACCTTCCCTTTTCTACATGATAGTCACCCCTAAGGTAGGCCCAAGGTACCCCTGTGGGCAGGGTGCATTGTATGTGAAAGGTAGGACATGCCCTGGTGTGTGTGGCATGTCCTGATAGTGAATTACAGCCTATTTCGTTTTTCACTATTGCAAGGCTACCTGTTCCCCATAGGCCAGAATGGGCAGTTTTGATTATTACAGCTTATAATCCTAACTGACCCAGGGAACATGGTAGAAATTCGAGTTTAGTATGCCTGGACTCAGAATGATAAAATGCATCTTTTAGTGAAGTTGGTTTTAACATTCTGTGTTTGAAAATACCACTTTTAGAAAGTGGGTATTTTCTTGTCTAACCATCCAAGCCTGCCTCTGCTAGGTTGTGTATTCCTTGTCTGGAGTGCGAGTGACAGGGGCTGGGGGATGCCAGGAGACAGGGTGAGTCAGCACAGGGCTGAATAGCAAGACCTACATGTAGATGGGTGGGAGGAGATGCACCTGGGACCTGAATAGGGCTGGGCCTTCCCTCCACAATGCTGGCTCCACCTCCTGTGGTGCGTCTGATGTCCCTGGCCTGCACTGCGAAAGGAAAGAAGGAGACTTGTCAACAAAGTGCTCCAGGACTGACCAGAACTGGTTTGGACTAGGCAAAGGCCTCTCAGCCTTCAGAGAACAAAGGGAAATTGAGGATAAAAAGGGGGACCCAAACCCCAGAATTTTAGATCTCGCTGGAATCAAGGAACCTGCCAAGACGGAGAGCTGGAAGAGCTGCCAGGAGGAGTACTGCCCCTTTGCTGTGTTGTTGCTTTGTTGGGTTGGCCTGCAGCTGCTGCTTCTGCCTTGGGCAGTGAAAGGACTGGACTGAACTTTCTACTACTTGTGCTGAGAATCTCCAAGGGCCTGAAACCGAGCTGGCCTCCTGTTAAGAAGTCTCAGGGACTGCAAAGACTTCACAACCCTCTGGGTACCGCTTCTGGAACCGCTGTTTCAGTTGCCACAAAGGAAGGGAACCGCAACCGACTCCGTCAACCGACTCCATCGCTGGCCCGGTGTCCTGTTTGCACCGCATACCGCACCGTCCGCATCTCGCACCGCAACCCTGGTCTCACCAACGACGACGTCCGACGCCATCGCCACCGAGCCGCTGCTTGCACCGTGACCTGTGGGCACCGCAGTTCGCATCGCATCGCTTCACTGTGCCAGCCGGACCAGACCGACGCTGCAACTGGCTCAACACTCGTGACCGCATCGAAGTTGGGGCACCGCTCGCACGCTTGCGACGCACCGCTCCGACTTGAACCGCTGTCCGACGCCAGCTCCCGCACTCCGGCTTGGTCGCCTGCATCGCAACCTGCCAGCACCGCATCGAGCACCGTCTCACCCTGCACCGCACGCCTTGGACTCACCGACTCCGTCTACACGATTGTCACCGAGCCGCTGCCTGCACCGCATCGAGAGGACACCGCGCCCTGCACCGCTTCCATCTTGCACCGCAACCGCGACGTACGCCGACCGGCTCGCACACTCCGTGCCCGCCCAACGAGAAAAGGTACTGTGACCGAGTCTGTTCACGGCTCTGCTGGCCCGTATCGACGCGGTCGGCTGGAACTGTTAGACTCTGTGGTTTTCAGCATTGCGGTAGACTCGGACGGAGCTACCGACTCGTACGAACTTTGTTTTTGAACTATTCCTGCAAAGAAGAAGTTATCTTGCAACGTAATCATTTTTAAAGTATTGTACTGTGGATTTTTATCGTACTTGGTCTTGTTTTAACGTATATAAAAATATTGGATATTTTTCTAAACTGGTGTGGTGTCAGTTTGTAGTGCTTATACTGTATTACTGTTGGTTATGTGCAAATGCTTTACACACTACCTCTAGAATAAGCCTGACTGCTCGTGCCAAGCTACCAAGGGGGTGAGCAGGGGTTATTTTAGGAGTGTAACTCCCTTACCCTGACTAGGAAGAAGGGTCCCTACTTGGACAAAGGTGCAAACCCTTGCCAACTAGAGATCCCATTTCTAACACCGACGCAGCAGCATCCCAGGAAAATGTGTGCTCCTCTGCTCCTAAATGTCAGATCTCTCCCCCCACAGAGTGAGAACACAACAGGACCGACCGGAACCACACAGCACCAATACCTGGGGTACTGGACCCCTTGCAGCAGCCAAAGCCTGTTTAAGTCTAACAGCACCTTGAATGAGCAGCCGTCGAATGACATCAGCACCACAGAGACCCACTTTCAGAGTGGCCCAGCTGTCCTGATTTCTTCACCCTCAACCAGCGAGACAGACAACTGCAAGGCCCTAGGATCTTTCCACTCTGCACCCGAGCACCCCAGCCCGGGTACTGACACACCGGCTGTGCCTCCTTATTCCAGGACCCTTGTGACCCGAGCCCCCCGTTGGGAGCCCTCGGACTGGTCCCCAGGTCCCCCTTTGCAGCCTGTTTCGAGGTGGCCCCCCCCTTCTTCCCACCTGCGTAGCGCGCACAGCTACCAACCCGACCAGCACCTCTGCACCTGGACGCCCCAGAGCAGGTAACGAGTAACTGCTGGTGGTACTTTGGACCTTGCCCTCCCTATGACTCTAAGTCCACAGAAACAGACCATAATAAACTGTATGCAACATATATCTTTTCTCCCATAGGGAAGCATTGCTGCGTAAAGATGCATTAAAGTAAGCTGTTTACTTACCTGTGAGATTCAACATTTGAAAAAGTTCTTACTTGATAGAGAAGTTCTTGGTATCAAAATTTATATAAAAATATGACTTATTTTTCTAAATTGGTCTTGGATTTATTCTTCAGTGTGCATCTCATTTATTGCCTCTGTGAGTACAACAAATGCTTAGCACTACCCTCTGATAAGCCTAAACTGCTCGCCCACACTACCACAAAAGAAAGCATTTAGTGTTATAATTTTTGCCTCTGTAAACCAATGAGGTTGCTTGGACCCTTTACACAGTGTACCTAATTTTTGTCCACTATATAAAGAGACAGCTTTCTACGATCTGAAATACCCCTGCATGTGTCACAGTCCAGGGATGGCCTAGGGAGACCACAATTTAGGGGTAGGGTTCAAGTGTGTCTTTAAATGCAATATCTCTGGAACAGCAATGGAGATTTAAATGGTTCCAGATTGTGGATAATGTGCATCAATCAATGAGACATTATTCTAAGGCATAAGGTGAAAGAAAGAAATCCTTGTATACCTCAGAATGGAATAGGTGTGATAAAGGAACCCAGAATATCAATGATGGCATGGTGTGAATTAAGGCGATAAGTCTCATCAAACGCACAGTCTTTGAAAGTCTCTTGTCTCCTGCAAGCCCTGAATCCTCTTTCAGAGTACACATTTCTAGCTGGAGTCTGGCCAGCTGGGCACAATGCACATGTAGCTTCTGCACAACTCACTCCCCCGTGTCGTGGGTCAGCTCATCTCCAAAGAGCAGCACAAATTCCTTTTCTTCCAGGGTAGGTGAGAGGAGCAAAGGTTTATCCAGAATCCTAGGCTATTTCCCAGTCATGGCAAAACCAAAAATGCATTTGTTCTGCTTCATGACAGCTTACCCACAAGTGCAGATTAATATGTCTGGTTGGCTCATAGGCTCCAATATATACCTACAATTTGAATTAAGACAAGTAACCAAGGCCAAAGAGGCTGGGTCACCAAATTCAACAAGCCATACTGCTGCCAACAGAAGAAGACAAAAACTTTAAAAGATTTTTTTTCGCCAGGCTTTCACAAGGGGGATGAGCAGGAATCAAATGATTGAAAGAACATCAATTCCCCGGGGAGCAGTGAAACTGAGGGGTTCTCTGAAATTTCCAGGCACGCTTTGATACAGCACAAAAGAGGGTGGCCAAGATGGTCACACAAAATGTGGATTGGGCCCCACTCAAATCAGACAGCTTGCGTGGGGTTTAGCGATCTCCATAAATATCTAGCAGTGAATCTGCCCTGCCGCTTCAACCAGTCAAGGTGAATCTTTTTTTATTAAATAGAAAGCTTTAGAGCTACAATTTTGACAGCGTGTGTTCCCTTTCAACTTTGTACCCCAATTCCAAAACAAAATGCATATAACTGAACTATTAAGCTATTCGGGAAATAAAGTCAGGACACTTTTGGAAATGGATCTATGGGTCATACCTCCAAGTCTGATATCCGGGCAGCAAAGTCTTTAAATGCCTCTTGGCCCAGATTAAATGTATTCCTTTGAAACAAACTCATCTCATAGCTTCCCAACCGCTGACGAATCCTCTGGAGCTGAAGCAACAGCTGCGTTTCCTGCTTCTCTCGCTCTCTATCAATCTGTTGACCTCTGTCAATTTCCACATATCCAGTTGATGACGATCCAACTTTATTGACAACTTCCTTGGTAACTGCAATGCAATTCAAAATAAGCAGAAACATTATGTGAGAATTAAGTGACTGTGCGAGGAAAAAAAAAACAATAGTTGAACATATAATATTTGTGGCTAGAAGTATGGGATATGCATGCTCAATCTCCAAAGACATTCAAGGGAAGAAAACGAAATCAGAGTTGAATAAATAATACCATGGCTATGTTAAACAAAACCTGTAATAATTGGTTACCATGCAGAGGCACATGAAAACCTAAAAGCCACATGAAAACCTAACTGAGGTATTTAATCGACTGTCTGTGAAGAAAAAATTGCAACAATTATGCAAATTACACACAGGGGGTTCGATTTAGCTTCAATTGGCAGATCTAAGGCAAGAAGTTCTCCTCTCCTTTAAGCTGAAGTATAACAGCCATCGCATCTTCTGCAGGTGAAAGTAGCATATCTTTTTTCAGTGTATTAACTCAACATACGCTCTTTTTTCACCATAATTTGTAACTGTCATTCCTAGTCTTCCACAGTGATCACTTTTCAGTATTAGCACATGAAAAGCCAGCTTTCTAATGGCAGTCAGTAGTGAATGGATGATGGCAGACTATCCCTATAATGAGATTCTATTAAAAGGGGGTGTCTGTGTTCGCAGGAGCCACGACAGGGTGAATATTTGCCCACTCAGCATGCCAGCAAGCTAGAGTTCCAGCACACTTCGGTACCTCTCTCATTCCCTGTCCAAAAACTCAAAGCCATGTTCATCTCTGCAGTAGGCAGGTAGTACTAGCTAAAAGGTCCATCGTAGAGTTTCTGCATTTTACTTTGATAAATAGCATTACTAGTCTACAGCAGATACCCCCAGGCAGCTACCCGGCAGCAGCTGTGGATGTAGGGCAAACGAAAGGAATGCAAAGCACATTTCAAAGAGGAAACCATCTTCTGGATTGAAGAGGGTGCTGCAGTATTACCATTCAATTGGGAAGACGTGGCAGGCCTGAGTGCTACAGGCGCTCCTGGGAAATTGAGGCTGTAACAGCCTGAGGAGGGTGAAGCACCAGTTTCAAGCTCCCCAGCCTCCTTGTCAGGACTAGGGATGAGTGTTAAGATGACTGACTCTCTGAAACTGCCATCTACTTCTGCTGAGAGTTCAAAAAAGCTAATGCCGTCACATGCATCCCCGAGATATTTTTGAAAGCAAGGACGTCAGAGGGGAAGAAAAGGTGTCTACATAATGGCTAGATCAGGCCTCAATAGCCAAACTTATTCACAGGTAGAAATGGAGGTCTGCTGTTGAAGGCTGTTATGGATACTTTTATATCTGGATGAAGACCACTGATGGGGGAAGACACAGCAGAAAAGTGCTTGCTACTTAGTGATAACATCTACTTAAAAAGAGGATATAACTCTACCAGGGGAGCTTTGTTCACATCTTAATGACTTGCCATCAAAACAGATTTAACAGACTTGAGAACTACAACAAAAACGTTGTGATGTTTAATCATACATGGTGGGAATTAATTAAGAAAAATATTACCACACTTTCGTGCCACATACCTAATTATAAAAGCCTTTAAACCCAGGATTAATGCAGTAATTTTATTAAGTATGCTTAATCTTATACCATTAAAAAGGTGCTCATCACCGTGTCGCATTCACCTGTAACGTGTCGACCATTTTGAAAGTACACACAATAAAATTCTAAGAGGGCCACCTGCTGCTCTTGGCTTTCCCATTGCAAGAGCAATTCTACATGCATTGGCAAAGCAAATAGTGCTCAACAATGGATGGCTTGACAAGGGAAGGAAAAGAGAAGAACTGGAGTAAGAGAATGAGAGAGACGCCAACCTCCAGCAGTGTTTGGTGTTGAAGCAAGGAAGAAAGAGCAACATGGAGGAAGTGGGTGTGGGGGAGTAGGAACCGAGGATGGCTGGGGAGAGAGAGACATAGGAGAGAAAATGAAAGAGAGGGGAAGAGAGAGAAGGAAGGGAGCAGGAAATGCATTCCCACTGAGTGCTAAAGCACAAATGGCACATACAAATGCAGCTAACCAAAAGTCCTGGACATCGGCAAGGGAAGGATACACACTATATCAATCAAAAATCAGGGTGACACACGAACAGGGAGAGAAACCCATAGACAGGAGCAGGGACCTGAAATGGACAAGGAAGTTTTCCAATCATGAGGAGGAGGGCAGGAGGGGGTGGGTGGGGGGGGGGGGGAGGGGTGCAGACCCAAAACCCATTCCAAGTATGTGTTAAAGCACTGGTTACAATGCGGTCTATAGCGACGCAGAAAAAATGAGAATGATACAGAAGACTGGGTGGGATGGGATGGTCTTAGAACAGCACTATGCAGAAATGTTTCAGCGTACTGACAGAAGGAAGAAACAAACCTTGGGTGTTGAGCTCAGTTATGTGCTTTTGTTGCTGCTGCGGTTGCTGAACCTGGATTACTTTAGTCGTTTGATAGTTCGGGAGCTGAACCACCAAGGTCTGATAATGCTTCTGAGCTTCAGAAAATTGAGACTGCATCTTTCGCTTGTCTTCATCACCAAACATCTCTGATCCTTGGCTATTTCGAAGGAATTCTTGGTAATGAATTTCCAGGTCTGATACAACTTTTTGGTAATCCTCATAACGCATTGTTTTGAGCTAAAAACAAATGTAAGAAAACAACAGTATTTTTTTAGAACAAGCATTTTTTTCACGGATTTATAAGTACATAACATCCGAAAATTAAGTGCTTCATAAAAGAAATGCAATCTGGATCTAAACAGTTTAAACTAAGCTGCATGAGCATTTAATACAACTTTGCAGGTGCCACGATTAAATTGACCAATGAAAATACAAACATGATTTTGTTTTCTATGTCTTACAAAGTCTACAGATGCTGTGGTACACAGACCAGCATTAATATGAGAAAGAAAGGCCTACACACTCCATCATTCGTGGTTGCAGATACAACTTACCATATACTTATTCTACTAAACTGCGCTGAACACAAACTTTCTGATATGGTCACATGAATGGCTGAAAAATCAAGAACACCTTTTTGAAAAAAAAAATGTAATTCTGAAGTGATTATTCTTTTTAAGGAGGAATAGGAAACCTGGGTGGTAGTTTAGGCCACCTCAGAAGAAAAGAGGCCACCATGAAAAGCACACTTTGAAACAGCTTCCCCAGATATGTCTTATAAAACTTAAAACAAAGATCACTTCCAGAATATATGAAGCAGCAATCTGCACCCACTCCTGAAAGACGCGATACAGAGCCTCTGTAAATTAAATGACTGACAGCCTCATACTAGTCTCAATGCTGAAAAACATCCCAATAGTTTTCAAAATTGTGCTTAATAAAAAGCCAATTTATTTAGAGGTCACAAGTTAAGGTGTCCCACAGCTAAAAACAAATTCAGCTTAGTTCTCCTTAAGTAGAACACTGAATAAAGGGATACAATCACAATTTAGCTTTGTGTAAAGTCTTTCTATTTGCCAGAGTTCACCGAGGAACACCTAAAAATGAGCAAGGTCAACAACTACACAAATACACACCTTAGCGAGAGTCATTGCTCTAATTTTCTCAACGTCCATCATACAATATTTCCAAGACACCAAGCTCTTCATGTTGATGTACAACTGGTTCCAGAAGGACAAAAACAATTCATAGTACTGCTCAATCCTGGAGAGGAGATCAAAATACATTTCAAGGTTACAACAGAAAACATACTTTTTGAGGTACTGATGATTATTTCAGTTGCGAATAACATAACATCACCAATAACATTACTGATGTTGCAGACGGTCAAAAGTTTTAAAATATGTTAAAGCATTAAAATCATATCACCTAAACTATTTCAAAGTATGATGTATCTTTCAGGGAGGAAAGAACAGGATGTGTTGGCATCAGGCAGCAATTATCGTGCTTATGGCAGCACTTTCGCAAATAGGGTGATGGCTTTTAAGACCATTTAAAAAAAAAAAAAACACTTATCAATTTTTTTTTAGCCCAATATTATATTTTTCCGAATTCAAGAAACAGCTCTTAATGAGTTTCACCAATTTAGGCACGAAATGTAAATTTCATCTTCATTAGGTCTTTTTTCAAAATATGAATTACACCGTTTTTCAAAAAGTAACCAAAAATGGGTGTTTACTGAGTTTGCTCGTGTATGTAGGTATTTGAGCAGCTACACTGACTAACCTTTGACAAACTCTGCATTTACAAGGTCAAAGTTTGCTAGAAACTTTCAAAAATGGTCATTAGGTGGATCCACAAATATGAAAACAAAACAATGCACTATATTTGTAGAACGTGATATGTTCTGTATCTGTCACTGATGATGTATGTTAGCTGATAAACTGGCATTGAGATTGCTTTTGGCAAGGACGATGCTCAGAGCCAAAATGAGTCTGCTGTTCCATGCAAGAGACTGGAGGAGGCTATTCAGAGTTTTGCAAATGTCCTGACCACACTACTGATTATATACACTCTAAATAGGACTGATAGGAGATCCGTCAATTTTTGGTGGAAGTCCTGCATTCGCCAAACTCTTAACCCCCTCGGTCTACGGATCCAAAATGGATCGACAGATCCAATCGAGATGCGGGGTCATCTGGGTCAACACACAGATTTTACTTGAAGTGGCAATGTGATCACACCTACCAGGCAAGATGGCACAAAAGCCACTGAGGAGTATGTACATGGAACACATATCACGTAAGAGTGCGGATGAGACATAGGTACCAGAACTGTGTTGAGGACAATTATTCTTAAGAAAATGTAAATTATGGAACAACTCCCCACAATCTCCTGCTCCTATCAAATGCAAAAATGTATTTTAAATTAATCCTGAATTGAGGACAACTATACCTTAGGGGACAGGGGTAAATAAGTAAGCACCAGAAATAAGATGATATGACTGTCAGGAATATGTGTACACTCGCCATATTAGTAAGTCTGGAAAGATATCTTGATTGTATTGTCATCAGTCAAGAACACAAGAAATGCTACTATTGACACTGTAACTTACTTTGTAGAAAGATCTACAGCAATCGGATTTGGTGGAGGTACGATAAGGCTAACAGAAGGAACCAGCATATCAAGTCCTCCTGGGCCAGTCACGTGCCATTTACTCCGCTCTGAGTTGTTCTTCAAAATGCATTCATCTCCTTTACGTATAGTTTTCTACAAAAAAAAAAAAGAGGTTTGTTCAGTTGAAACAGACATTTTTCATCCTAATGCACAGGTGTACATTGACATTGAGTGGAAGCTATCCTGCAATCCCTAATAAACAAAAACTAATGATCAATCACCGAGCAAAATAAGGAAAATAATCTCTTTGCTTATTGTAGCTATTGGTATTTTTTAATATTGCCTTTTGAAGATGAAAAGCTAAATATCCTAATAAAACTAAAGTGACAATTTGGCTTTACGAAGATATCGTTGATTCTAGTGACAAATGAAGAGAGTAGACCATACCCTGTCTCGCATGGGTAATCTCCTTCCTTTCAGGTTGAGCTACCACACGCATGGGTGTGATATTGCTTGTCTAGGAGGGGGTCTAATAGTGCTCAATCTCACAAGAAGTAAAATCCACCTGTCAAAGTCGCAGGTTTTGTATACCGTGCTCAAGCACAAGATTTGGAAGGTCTCTATAAAGCGGTGGATAGACTAATGTCGGAAAGGGTGGGATACCACTGTCTCACATGGTGGAATATAGCTATCAGTTAGCATGGAGTATAGCATTCTTGAACAGGGTAGAACCAACTCTCTTTCTTCAGGTCTGTCTCTATGAAAGAGATAATGTCTCACACAGTGGGATATCATTCTTTTACAGACCAATTAACAGGTGCTGATCAGAAGGGAGGGCAACAGTCAGCCCACGTGCTCTTTCAGGCTAATTAGTATCTTTTGAGCGTTTTGATTTTAGAAAGGAAACAAATGTATGCTATTGTAAAAGGCTTGCCATAGCTTTAAAGGTAATTAGCTCACACATTTATAAACAAGCACTTGCAATACCAACAGGATTGGCTTTTTATTAGGGGAAGTGTTTGGTAATAGTTTAGATGCTTTGTGCATGTTGCCAGCTGTCCTAGAAAGAAAATCCCAGTATCAATCAACATCTTGGGCTACAATACCTTGGAGGCTGGGAGTAGGATCCCTTGCCTTTGCTGAATAGAATGTATTAGCAAAGGTAAGCTGCACTCTCAAAAAAGAGCATTATGAAAAAGATTCAGAAGATAAGGTTTGCACTGTATATGGTTAACACTAAAGGCATAATTGTAAAATATTACATAGTTAATAAATTTGACAAAAGGACCAGCATTTTCATTGCATCTTTAAGAAAGTTGATATGCTTATTATGGCCTACATATGGCTGTCAATTACAAGCTTCACATCTTGTTACAACTGCAGCCTAAAAAAGGACTACTTGGTGCCCTATCACAAAACACTAATGAAAACTTAAATGGGTCAATGTAACCATCCACAAAAAGCCATGGTGTTCATTGACAGCTCATCAAAGCAATGGCACACATGAAAAACACATGAGAGCCAATAGCTGACACAAACAGACAGAAAACCCACCCTTTTTAGGTCTCGCCTGGCGTTAGCAGTGCGCATGCGCTGCTCTCGCCATGCGAGGGCCTTTTGGAATCAATACGGATTCCAAGCGTGCACGCGGACGGACAGAAGATGTGCACACGTAGGACTGGATGCTTCACTGGCGGCGTGACACTCTGGGGACTTTTGTTTTTGGCTCGGCAAACTGTACTTTTCAATATTTTATGCTTTTAATAAGCAGCGCGGCTCCTGGCGGCGGACTCGGCATAAAACTTAAGTTTTTATGCATGAGGACTCAGCTTCAAAGGTAAACTTTTTATTATATCTTGTGTGTGGGATGCTTTTTTCTTTTTAGGTCTCGCCTGGCGTTAGCAGCACGCATGCGCTGCTCTCGCCATGCTAGGGCCTTTTGGAATCAATACGGATTCCAAGCGTGCACCCGGACGGACAGAAGATGTGCACGCGTAGGACTGGATGCTTCACTGGCGGCGTGACACTCTGGGGACTTTTTTTTTGGGCTCGGCAAACTGTACTTTTCAATATTTGATGCTTTTAATAAGCAGCGCGGCTCCTGGCGGCGGACTCGGCATAAAACTTAAGTTTTTATGCATGAGGACTCAGCTTCAAAGGTAAACTTTTTATTATATCTTGCGTGTGGGATGCTTTTTTCTTTTCTTTATTTGCCGCTACTTTGTTACTAACCGCTTGAGGCGCGGTTGATGTTTTCGTTATTATTATACGCTATTTTGTCATGCGAGGTCCGGGTTGTGTGTTTGCTCTGGCAGATATTGGGGATTTATAAATAGAGGGTGGTAAAATTACATAACACGCTGCCTTTTTGCAAACTTTACTGGCCTTCGAATACTTTGTTAAAATATGCGCCCAGTGAGTCAGCCTTTCTGCTCTAAATGTGAAAGCCTCGGGGTTCACTGCAGCCAGTCGAATCTCGACCATTTTTAAATAAATCACACATGGAGATTGGAAATCGTTTTTTTAGCTCAACACACACACGGACACGCACACAATGGTGCAAACACGCGCGCACAGACACATACAGGAAAACACACTTGCATGCATACAATCACACACACATGCACACAATAGCAGACGCACTCACATAAACGCGGGCACGTGCGAGCACACACACACGAACATACATGTTGTTTTGCAAAGACTCTCCCACAGAAGATGATAAACATCCGCAGGCACCCATTCACACGGAAACAGTCGCACACACACGCACCCACAGATTCACACAAACACTTCAACAAACAGATGTCCCTTCAACCATTTTCTAACAAAGACTGACTGATACACACAGACCTTCCCAGAAGAAATGCAAGTGAAAACGGACAGGCATGCACAGGGACACAACACACAGATGCACACTGTAAGGCACATAGGCACAAGCGCACAAGTACACACGGACACATGCCCAGCTGCCTCACCCCCGACTCTAGGAACAACTTATCCCTGGGTGTCATGTTTCCGACCCATCCTCTTGTTACTAGGAAGTGCATTTCTATATACAACACATCCTGAAAGGTCCCTGTGACATGATGCAACTGGCGTCACTGTTGTAAATCACACATTGAGATTGGAAACCGTTTTTTTTGCTCAACACACACACATGCACGGACACGCACACAATGGTGCAAACACGCGCGCACAGACACATACAGGAAAACACACTCGCACGCATATCGACACACACACATGTACACAATAGCACACGCACTCACATAAACGCGGGCACGTGCGAGCACACACACACGAACATACATGTCATTTTGCAAAGACACTCCCACAGAAGATGATAAACACCCGCAGGCACCCATTCACACGGAAACAGTCGCAAACACACACACACGCACCCACAGATTCACACAAACACTTCAACAAACAGATGTCCCTTCAACCATTTTCTTACAAAGACTGACTGAGACACACAGACCTTCCCAGAAGAAATGCACGTGAAAACGGACAGGCACGCACAGGGACACAACACACAGATGCACACTGTAAGGCACATAGGCACAAGCGCACACGTACACACGCACACATGCCCAGCTGCCTCACCCCCGACTCTAGGAACAACTTATCCCTGGGTGTCATGTTTCCGACCCATCCTCTTGTTACTAGGAAGTGCATTTCTATATACAACACATCCTGAAAGGTCCCTGTACCATGATGCAACTGGCGTCACTGTTAGCATGTGTGGGTGTGTCTCAATGTCCCACCACTCATGCCTCCAGGGTCACCAGGTCATGTGTATGTTACCCACCTGTGTGCCGCTGCTCTTATGTCATTAATGCCCAGCTCTGCTGGTACAAGGCTTCTAGGCAATATACACAACCAGACACAAGGCACACCCCCACCCCGGACAGCTCTAGGCCAAACCGTGACATTGTGAACACACAGCTCTAACCCTCTAATTTCAAAGTGCTGCAGGCCGGCACCACATATCTCTTTGTAGCGCCAAATAAACGTCCTCCATTTAGGGAGCTGTTCGATCTGACATAATTTATATATTTATATGTGTATTATTACACAGCTGCCCACACACCTTTCACCACACGTACAGTGCACACTCACCTGTCACAGAGCAGAACGTGAAAGACCCTATTTATGAGAGACTGGACGATGATAGGAGGAGCTGGGGGTGTGAGGGGGGTCTGTAGTTACCTGCTTCCAAAGGGGAGCAAAAAAGCCCCTCCCCCTCCCCCCCCCCCCCAACACTACAAACCAGGACGCCCCCACACCCAATCTCGCAGAGTCTTGGTAGAAAGGGTCGCAGCCACTCGTTAAAAGGGGACATCACTTTAGCCCCGCCTCGATCTCAGAGCCAAGTTTCTTCTGGGCTCCGAGTCCTTGAAAGTCGGAAATCGCTCAGAGACTGCAGTCTTCACTTGAATAAAAATCAAAAACGTTGTGACTGCAGACAGGGAGAAACCACTGGGATGGGGAGCATGCTCTCCCGCGCCAAGCAAGGGGCGTGTCCACCCCAACAGGGAATGTATTCTTCCACCAAAAATGGCTGCTTTTTCCTGTAAAACATTCTGTTTGCTTGATTTTTCACCTATTTTATTAACTTTGTAAATTTTACAAGCCTGGAGAGGCTTTAAAAAACCACCACAAAGTTGGCGAAAACGAACTTCACACATTACATACACACCCAGCACAAAGAAACCTTTTTGGAGCGGTACTGAGTTAAAAAAAAAAAGGCAGGACCTTCTTCTAGCACAGGGTTCTCCAAAGTCGGTCCTGGAGGGCCGGATCCATGCCAGATTTTGAAGATAACTTCATTTATCTAAATGAGGATATGCTAAAAAATATGGCATGGATCTGGCCCTCCAGGACCGGCTTTGGAGAACCCTGTCCTAGGCTAATAATTCTAACCTAGGCCTCAGTGCAAGTGAAAGAGTGCTGGTACCCTGCATCGTTTCCTGTTTAACATGATGCTTCCATGAGATGGACTAGTTACACAACATTGTTGTGTGTGTGTGTGTGTGTTTGTGTGTGAAGCTTGCACTGCTGGGTGTGCAGCTTGCACTCCTGTGTGTGTGTGTAAACCTTGCACTGCTGCTGCCCATACTGCATTCAGTCAGTGTCTCTGCGAGGGAACCTGTATTGCGCTGCCTGTTGTGTGTGTGTGTGTGAAGCTTGCACTGCTGCTGCACATACTGTATTCAGTCAGCGTCTCTGCGTACATAGCATACAGTGCATACAGTGCTAATGCACTTTTTAAAACAGTGCATTAGCCCTGGCTGCTTCATGTGTCCATAAATGTTTCCTGAAGCAAGCATGTATTCCTGAATCACACTGCATGACCCAGTGTGAAGTAATTGTATAGCTCTTCAATCCCTGGCAGCACAGCACCCAGGATAATGTGCTGCATGGCTAAAGGCTTAGAAGGTCCCAAAGGCGAGACCTATTGGCTATGCCAATGCTTGTTTCTCTTTGCTACTTCTTATTGTACTTTATGAGGAACTGAGGACATGAGGTATTCCTGAGTGCTAAGGCTATCTGTAGCCACATATAACAATTAATTGCTTGAGAAAAATGGAAACACATACCAGTCCTGCCTTTAGCGAACTAGTTTGTAAACCTTTTTAACAACAGAGGGCTTGAGAACATACATTTACGAACAATAAAGGAGAGTCAGGATAAGGTTATTCTGCTTGATAGCAGACCAAATACCTTGCTCCCCTCTGCGACCAACATTCTTAGCATTTACTTGAATCAGACAATTAATACTGCTACACAACTATCAAATAAGTTTGATCAATATGTTTGGCAAATCCTGCCTCGGGCAGCACATTACCTATTTAATTTGCTTCTTCAACTCAGAGTCTTAAAAACTTACATTTCATTTTACAGGTACCAACAATCTTTTTTCAAAGGTGTGAATGAAATATTATGTTGTGAAAGGGAAAATACCACTCATAATCAACCATTCTATTCACTAGATGAGTGAGAAACTATAACAGGAAAAAAGAAAAGCAAGGACTCTGACAACAAAATAACCAAATTTCAGTTGTCAACTGAATAGATTGGCTGGTCAATGCATTTGTTGAACACACTAGGACCCAGAATCGTCATTAAGTTATTTTATCTGACAGCCATACTAGGCAGAGAAACACTGACATGCACACCATAACTAAAACACAAGACCCACCAATCGTATGCATTTTGTGAAAGTCAAAAGCCCCACCTCCATATAGAAACCCCAAAATGGGGAGGAAGCTTTCTGCACTTCATGACATCCTGCAGCAAGAGGCAGCATAAATGGCAAATGTTCTACAAAACACCATTGAGAACCAACACAAAGGTTCCAGATAGCCAAGTAGTGTCATCTGCTTAAATCTTGTGAAAACATCATCTCGTATTTCATCTTGTATTGTTGGGGAAATTATTTCAAACAGTACTTTTGACAACAACAGTTTTTTCTAAAATCTAACTTAAAATTTTTTTGCTCAATCATCATACATATCAGATGATTCTGTGTTGTGTAAGCTGGCCCTCATACCTGTTCCTGCTTGTAATCACAGAGCGCCTTCAGAACGATGGGCTTGTTGCTTCGATAATCCGGATTACGAGGCTTCAGCTGCACTATCTTCTTGGATTTATTCACCACATTTTGAACTTGCCTCTTGTATTCCTGAATTTTCTCTCGTTCTTTCTGTTAAAAGACAGAACATTATATATATTTTATTTAGAAAAACATCTTATGCCTCAACTCCTGGAAGCTATGGGGAATAACCTTCTGAAGTAATTTAGTAGTTTACAGCAATCACCATTCACAGTGGAAATTTGAAATGTGAGGCTAGCCTGTCAACTTTTTCAACTAACACTACTGAATATTAACCAATGCTGCTGAATACTACCTCACTAAGTTCTAAGAGTTTCCATTGTACAGCTAAGCATTTACACCTATAAACTATTCTGTGGAAGATAAGATATACCGCACAAGAGTGTTTTTGGAATAATGTAGTGCAACTAATGGTGGGCAGGTTTTATGATTTCTTTTCTTCCTGTTCCAAAATAGGTCATACATGTGGATGTTATTAATACCCACTGACGTGTTTTTCTCTTTACACCAAACCATCAAAGATATTCTGAAACCAAACAAGAAACAAATGTTTGACTAATATAGTGGTGGATCTGCTGAACAATATGGTTTCCAGGTATTTGACAATTTAAATATGCCTGTACTTTGGTGGTGAAAAAGTAAGATGAAAATATAAAACATACATCACGTTGCATAAAAGAGGCAAATTTTTCAAGGCAGGATATGATGACTTCCGTAAATCTTTCAAAATGTATTTATCCATACCTGCCATGAAATAAATGAGTGTGGCATAGGTTATCTGCCCACAAACATCATTTATATAAAGAAGTGTCTCTTAGCCTTCAAAATCATGAGACTTGTTCACTGGTCATCTGGACATTACTACGTAGGGGAGATAACAGCAGTCTTGCCAAGCAAACCAGAAACATGTATGAAAGTATCATCTCAAGGGAATAGTTGGCATTCGCTATTGTTATATGTTCAAACATTAGCAATAATGGAATTAATCAGCAGAAAGTCACCCCTGCTTCTTCTGATGGATATTCATATTTTTTACTAACAAAATGTCCGAGTGATGGAAAGGAGACAGACTGGGTTTGGCTGATTGTAGATGACATCATTAGGATATTTTGTGGACAATCCTCCTTTTGATTTTGAACCCAGTATTTTACCTAGTGTTGGTTGAAGTGTGGACTTTTTCATTACACTCATACCTTATATAACATGTGTACAACTCATCCAATACAATGCAAATATCAAGGACCCCCTGCAACGGCTCTAGTACTCCTAGGGCAGGGCAATAATATAATTGTAAGCAAAATCCCTAGGCAGTCATACGGTTCAATTAGTTTAACAACTCATCATACCAACAACATCATGATATTAAGAACTCAGTGTGGATACAATGTAGCTATATTAAAACATATCTGAATTTTATTAGACTTATTTTTAGAAGGGCATTAAACAATTCATAAATACAGTACAACATGATTTCAATGTAACAAAAATCACAAAGAGCCAATATAGTTTGGAAAAGATAAGATGCAACATTAATTTATACATATATACAGAATGAAAAGGTGGCTATAAGATGGATCTTCTCAACGCGCGTTTCGGCACTAAAAGCGCCTTCATCAGGAGTGCCACGACCTTATCCTACAAAATAAAAGCCATATAAAAACAAAAATCTAAAAAACACACTGAGTTCCATGAACTCGGTGTGTTTTTTAGATATGTGTTTTTATATGGCTTCTATTTTGTAGGATGATGTTGTTGGTAACTCATCCAATACACCACAGAGCTTCAAGTCCAATATCTTGCAATGCAGCCTTGACAAGCTAGATGCCCAAGTACAAAATACCTTTTGTGCACAAATGAGCGTTGACAATTACTGCAACCATGCGGAGCCTATTTGTCACTAAACCCCAGTATTTTGCAATGGTAATGAATCCTTTCTGCTTCAAATCTGAACTACTTTACTAGAGAGTGTGGAAGCAGGAGCCTTTGAGAGTTCATAGATATCATGAACTGGCCTGCCAGCAATGGTGCAATGATCTTCCACAGTGTGAACAAGTCTGAGCAAAATTGACAAGAGTCCATGTTAAACAGAAGCCTCCATCCTCCCTAACCATAAAGTAATGGCAATGCGCACCTCACTGTAAAGAATATTGAGGTAAAGGCACAATTGTCCATCCCTAACAAGATGGGATTGAAAGGCATCAAACCTGCTGTTGTTGCTAAAACGTAATCACATGCGGAATAATTCGCTACAGTGATGTAGCAAATTGTGATGCACAGGGTTTCTCTAGCCTTGAATATTCTCAGCTTTTTTATTACTAGGAAAGAAAAAATACCCGTACAAGGCCCAAGAACCATTCTCAGGCAGTAGTTAGTGGCCACAAGAAAGCTCCTTTGGGCTAATTTTAACATAACCATTGTCGACACCTATACAAGGAAACAAAGCCTCATCTTCATGACGTTACTCATCAATTGGCCAAGAGGCCCTGAAACCTTTCAACTCATTTTCAGGCCCAATTCTTTCAACAGCTGCAAGCGATAGCTCAAATACTTGTTTCCTCCTATCAATAAATCAGCATTTGTAAAGCGATCTCTGTCACCCCTATGGTTATCTGGGTGCTGGGTCTCTGTCGAAGAGCCAGGCCTGTAGTCTCTTTCTGAAGTCTGCCAGCGATGGGGGCCGTACGGAGCTGGAGGGGGGTGGATATAGGTCTTGGCTGTTACGTAGGAGAAGGAGCAGCCGTCACTGCGGGTGCGGCTGATGGGGTGTGTGAATGTGACTGAAGAGGAGCGTAGTTGTCTAGCGGATTGGTGGAAGTTCAGTCGATGGTTGAGGTAGGCAGGTCCTAGGTCGTGGAGGGTTTTGTACGCGTGCGTGAGGATCTTGAACTGGCATCTTTCCTGAATGGGGAGCCAGGGGAGGTCTCTCAGGTGGGGGGCGGTGTGGGTTTGTTTGGGGAGGTCCAGGATGAGTCTGGCTGCAGCGTTCTTTATGGTCTGGAGTCTTCTGAGGAGCTGGATGGAGATGCCTGCGTAGAGGACATTGCTGTAGTCAAGGCGGCTGGTGACAAGGGCCTGAGTGATGGTCTTTCTAGTGTTGGTTGGGATCCATCTGAAGATTCTGCGGAGCATGCAAAGTGTGTGGAAGCAGGAGGAGGCGATTGTGTTAATTTGTCGTATCATGGTAAGTTGGCTGTCGAGGATGATGTTGAGGTTGAGTGCGTGGTCGGTCGGTGTGGGTCCGAGTTCTGCAAGCCACCAGCTGTGGTCCCATACGGAGGTGTTCTTCCCGAAGATCAGTACTTCAGTTTTGTTGGAGTTGAGTTCTACTTCGCAATAATAAGCTAGCTAAGGTGCACCTTGAGTTTTGCTTAGATGTGGTGATCATGTTCAAAGACAATTAACTGGTTAGCTTCAAACCCTAACATTTGGACTAGTCTGTGTAAAATATGCCTGTGTTTTTGCACAGACTCTGATTTAGAAGCTTTAGGAAATGTTAAAGTTCTTTAATACCAAAGCATCAACATTAGAAACACATGGTTTGTGCCCAAGGGTATCCAGAACAAATTCTGGTGCATTATCTGTGGTAAAAGCAGCAAAGTGATAAGTGGTGAAAAGGCAATTTTTACTTTTCAGATCTAAAAGTCGTGATTTTGCAGGCTTAGCACTGGTTGTTCAAAGTCCTAGTTTCCAGAGTTGTTGCCGATGACAAACTCAAAGTATAGGCTATCTGCCTGAGAACAGGTAGATAACTGAAGAGGGACTTGTTGGCTTGACACTCCTCCCCTGAAGGTTGACAGTCCAGAAGTCCTCCTTCCAGGGGCATCGTGAACCCCCCGCTTTAGCAGCTTCAGTGGGGGTGAGGTTCTTTATGGGCCTCTTCTGTCTGCAAATGGGCAGACACAAGTTCATAATCAACGCTATAAAGGAAAACAGCTTCAATAAAAGAGCAAGTAGGAGCAACAAGGAACAAAGGTTGGTTAAATAGAAAAGAGTAAGAAGGCAGGGATACTGAATGGAAGGAAGGTTGGATTAGTGGGTTGATGGATGAATGAGTGGGTGGATGAATGAGTAGATGAAAATGTGTGAATGGATAGGTGGATGGACAGGTGAAATAAAGGCAGAGTAAAGGGATGGATGGGTGGATAGACAGTTGAAAGGTTGGCAGAGTAAAAGGATGTATGGATGGACGGACGAGTGAGTGAAAGGATGAGTGAATGGATGGCAAAGTGGATGGACAAGTCAATAAAGGGCAGAGAGGGTGGTTGAGTGGATGGCAGAGTGGATGAATGAATTATGGATGGATGGGATGGTAGATTGGATGAATGGACAGCAGAGTCGATGGATAGATGCATGGCAGATTGGATGGATGGGTGGATTAATGGACGCATGGCTGGATGGATAGATGGCAGAGCGGATAAATGTCATTTGAATGAATGGATGGCAGAGTGGATGGATGGAAGGATGGTAAAGTGGATGGGAGGATGGATGACAGTAGATGCATGAATGGATGGTATAGGAAGCTGGCTCTGTATATACTATACCAAAGTGAGGTATAGTGTGCACAGAGTCCAATGGAACCCCAAAGGTAGGCAGAGGTAAAAGTAGATAGCACCTTACTCTTTATTTGTAGTAGAGTGGGCGAGCAGTAAGGCTTTATCAGAGGGTAGTGTTAAGCATTTGTTGTACACACTCAATCAGCAAATGATGTCACACACTCAAAGACTGAACTTCAGACCAATGTTGTTTGTATAAAAATATTCTTTTAGTTATTTTATTTCCTAGAACCAAGCAAGCCTGGCACAGGTAAGTGATTTATACTTTGCAGTAAGTACAATTTGAAGTGTAGTAATAATACAGTTTGAATTGCAGTTGTATATATACTTTGGTTTAATTACAGTAGAACTACTAGTAATGCAATGCTTTGAAATATTGTACATATACTTTGTATTGGCTTTTCAATGGAATGTCAAGTAGATTACTTTACAGATTACTTTTCTTACACAGTGTAGTATACCTGGATACTATACTGGGACATTTCCTGTAAACAGGTAAGTAAAAGCGTTTTTGTTATTTGGTTACAGTTTTAAAGACTTTCATAGATTTTCCAACTCCACACTTAGAAACTTTTCATAGAACAACAGTCAATGTTATCCTATGGGAGGAAATAGTGTTATTGGTTAACAGGTAGGTACTTTGTTGTGGGAGTTTGGTTTCTGGGGTTAGACTCAGGGGTCCCCCAGGGTCAAGGATGCACTTTTGTTACACCCTCAGCAGTACTAGGGCGGCCGGGTGCAGAGTGCCGAGGCCCAATGTTATCCAAAGGGGTTTAGGGGGCCTCCAGTTGGTGGCTGCTTACGAGCAGGCCACTGGGTTGTGGTAGCAAAGCTCCTGGACTTAAGCTCAGGGAAAATGGGGGTTCAAGTTAGCACCAAAGGTACACCCTCAGCGGCATTAGGGCGGCCGGGTGCAGGGTGCTGTTTTGTCGTTGGGTGCCCTGTTACTTTCAATGGGGATTCTCCGGTTTGCAAACACACTGCAGGCTCGGGGACGAAGGTCTTCTGGGTGTGACCACCACTTGGAGAGGTAAGTTGGGATGCTGGGGGTTGGTTAGACACCGTCGGTTGGGCCAACCAAGGCCGTGGGGCGTCGGGTTCAGGGGTGTCTTTTAGGGTTGGATCTTCTTACCAGCTCCTGGTCGCGGTTGGAGGGACCTTCCGGTTTGAGGCTGCTGGAGGCTTCAGGAATGTCAGGGATCACTGGATCTTGGGTCAGGATCACCAGGGAGACCTCCTCGTGGTGTTGGGCCACTCGAACTCGGGCCGTGGGCGACGGGTGCAGAGTGGTGCAGGCTCACAGATTTCACCGGAGCTGGAGTTTGTTGGTGAACAAATCCAGTGTTCATGGGAGACAAAGACTTCTTTGGAAGGCAGGGCAGGTCCTCTGGGTTCTTGAGGTTGCTGGCTGCAGGACACACCGCAGTTTCGCTTCTGCATGTTCGAGGTGGGGACAGGCCGGTAGGGCTGGGGCCAAGTCAGTGGGCGTCCTCCTCGTCTTAGCTTCGGCACGGCTGTTCGGTCCTTCTTTTGTTCTTGTAGTTTCTTGCCTACTTTCTTGGTTCAAGGCTGCCCCCTAAATACTGTATTTAGGGGGCGTTTTAGGGGTCTTGAGTTCAGTAGCCAATGGGCTACTGACCTTAGGGTGACTACACCTTTCGTGTGCTCACCCCACGTGGGGGTGTGAGCACAATCCCTAATCCTGATTGGGGAGTGCCTCCCATCTGCAAGATGGCGGGCACTGAAGAGTGGGCTTCACCTCGCCTCCCCCACCTGAGGGGTGGAGTTGGCAGAGGTGGGCACACCTTCTGGGCTGGCTAACTTTTCCCGCCTGTTTTCCCGCCGAAAAGGAGGGGAGACAGGAAGGGGGCCTGCTCCTGATAGCAGGAGGCTGGGGGTCGCATTACAAAGGCTGCAAGGCCTTTGAAGCTCCCCTGCCACAGATGGCTCTTCCTGGCCTGGGGGAGGTGTGAACACCTCGCCCAGGAAAGGCTTAGTTTCTGGGATCAGGGAGCGAAGGCTCCCTCCCTAGGGGTCCAGAAACATGTCTCGTGGTGGCAGGCCGGTGTGAACCAGTCAGGGAACCCACCAGAGGTGGGTCGTTTTTCAGGGGGCATCTCTAAGATACCCTTCTGAGTGCCTTTTTCATTAAATCCCACACTGGCATCAGTGTGGGTTTAATGTGCTGAGAAGTTTGATACCAAACTTCCAGTTTTCAGTAGAGCCAATATGGTGCTGTGGAGTTCGTAATGACAAACTCCCAGCACCATATATTCTTAATGGCATTACTGCACTTACAATGTCTAAAAATTGGCTTCGACACTGTAGGGGTACAGGGTTCATGCACCTGTACCCTCACCACTGGCATAGTGCACCCAGCTAGAGGGGTGGCTGACCTATGCCAGGGCAGTGGGTTGTAGGCATGGCACACAGGGATGTGTGCCATGTCGACTCTTCACTTTGTTCTGCACCAAAACATGCAGCCTGCAATAGCAGTGTGTGTGTGTAAAGGTACAGGGCCTCTAAGGGTGGCACAATAAGTGCTGCAGCCCTTAGAGGCCTTCCCTGGCCACAATGCCTTTGGTACCCATGGTACCTTTTACAAGGGACTGACATGTGGCCAGAGAGGTGCCAATTGGGGATACAAGGTACAGTTTTGGGGAAAGAACACAGGCCCTGGGAACCTGATTGGCAGGGACCCAGGGCACATCAAGTCAAAGTGCATCAGTAGTCTGGCAAAAAGTGGGGGGGTTACTGCAACAGAAACCCAGCTTCCTACAGATGGCACAGTGGATGACTGGATGGTGGAGTGCATGGATGGCTGGAATAAGGAACAATTCAAAGATGGATGAAATAATGAATGGATGTCAGAGTGTAAATGTGAAATAGTGGTTATCAGTGGGTGGATGGAAGGGTGAAAGAATGAATGGAAAGATGCTTGAAATGAAGAGACAAAGGTGCTCTTCTAGGGAGGTTAGGGCGCACTTCCTTGGTGCCATCAGAGCTTTCGTTGAAAGTGGGAGGTATTTTAATTTGCTGGCTACTCCCTTGCCTCCATCCTTTATCTTTAGAGCCAGCAAGGTTTTTTCTCTGGAGTGCTGCCTTTTAATTTTAAGGAGAAATGACATGTTTCAAGGGCAAGCATTGTGGACATTCATTGCACGCAGGGGGGTCCACCATCCTCTTTGGGCAAAAAAAAAAAAAAAAAATAGAACGACGAACGAGACTTTGGCACCACCAAAAATAAACAATAATACAGCTCGTCCAAGTGGGTGTTGAAAAATGAGATCAAGTCACTGTAAAAGGTACACAAAAAAATCCAACTTCGAAAAACCACCCTTCCACAGTGACCTTTACAGACAACTGAAGGAAAATATCTGTGGCAAAGAGATGTTTGGAAACCACGATTGGTGGCAGGCAAAATAGCTAAATAATGGAATTGACATCAGTGGATTACAACATTCTCACGATATTTTGAGGACAGTCCTATTCAAACTGATAGGATGCCAAGGGGATATTTGCAGAGTATTTCCGCATTTTCCACCAGGTGGCAGTAGTGGTAAGCATGTGATTCTTTAGACCTCATACTAGAGAACTGCTGTAGGATTCTCTAAGTTTACTAAACTTGAGTAATACCGCACTGTTTGTAAAAACAACATGCTCTTCAATTAAAAGAGATCGTTAAACATGTTTTACTGGTGCGCTTCATTCAGCAAGGAAATGATATAGCATCAGATATTTTAACAAAAGTAACGTATTTCTGGGGAAAAAAACACAAGACTGTAGGCAATATTGTGAGTTCAAAGAGGGGGCAACCTCCTTCCGAGAATACCTATAATGCCAAATGTTTTAGGACTGCTTTGTGGGAAATCTATTTTATCAACGCTTAGAAAAAGAAATAAAACCTCTGAACGCCCAGAAGAATCAAGTACATAAAAGAAATGTCGTGTCTTCACACTCTACCAACAACCACCCTAGTAAAACAGTGTCACTCAAGTCACGCATAATTGTCTTCCATGCAAATCATTTTATACGAATGTCATTAGTGTCCTAAGGGTACAATGAACCAAGTGTAAATTATCGAAGCCAAGGAGAAATGCAAAGTAAACCCCTGAGAAATCCACAGTGCGGTCCCTTGCAGTTTATTTGATTATCTTTCCCTGCCAATAGAGCTGTAAGTGGTGAAGCATCTTGCCCCCAATTTCAAATTGCAGTGATATTTACATCTAGAACCCTACTAAATGCACGCTGCATGCTGCTGCCAAGCACCTCCCAGTCAAAATAGGAGCCTTCATGAAATAATTTACCAAGTCACATGACAGGGAAAGTCGGCCACGCTTCTGGGTCCAGTTTATGCTTTTCCTCACTTCTTTCGAGAGGGACATCTCGTTAATACGAGCAGATCTCACAAACTGAACTTTACCAGTTGCGACATTACTTTTTTTTTTTTTATTATACTACATTCTGCTCAAGGATCTTGTCTTCAAACAGTGCGACCCGACAAATTAATGTGACCAAGAACAAAATGTTTCAATCCTGTGATTCGATTTCACAAAGAAATGCATTCTGGCAGTTGTAGTCTTGATTTCCTTCAAACAAACCATTCGGATTATTTTATGTGGTTACAGTAACAAAGTTCCTAAAAGGCAATCTCCGGACAGTAGCATTGCTTTGTTGGTGATATTGAAGTTATCTGGTAAACCAAGGAAGAAGTTCTCGTCTATTTTATTCTTTAGAGGGGTCACAGCACCCTCAGGCTGCAGTTCAAGTGTACAGAAAAACTTTCCTGTGAAAATTTGGAAAATGCTAGCCGTTCGTAGATAATTAACAGTCCATGTGTCTAAGTCAATCAAGAATGTTATTTAATTCTGATAAACCTGTTTTCCAAGTTCATACATTAACCAATTTTCTCTAGAATAATGTTATTTCCATTTCCTTTTCTCACCAAGTTTTGTATTTGTGAATCCTTTTATTGTCAGTAACTTTTTTGCTGTATTTTGTTGGTTTTTTTTCAATAAATATGTTACATGTATTAAGTCCTTTATAGGTGATTACAGCATCTATATTATTTTTACAGATTTCAGAATTTGCGTACTTGCAAGTTCTCACCTGGCCATGGTGAAACCTCGCAAAACCAAACATTTCGAAAAGGAAACCCACCTGGGTGCTCCAGAGTTGACTTAAATGAGTCTCTTATATTCCCCAAAGTTTAGGAGTCCCAGTTCTGTACTCTGGAGAATTAGCATTTTAAGTTTTGCAAAACGAGGCAGGTATCTGAACGAGATAAAGTGAAATGTCCATTTCCTAACAGGGCCTACATGAACTAAAAATAAAATGGTAGTACCTCCAGATTTTTGATCAGTTCCAGTATATGCTGAAGATCCATGTTCTTGTCGCAGGTGTACTTCTTTCGGATGGACTCATGTAAATTCTTCAAGTAGGTGTCGGTGCTCTGCGCCTCTTCAAAAAACTACAAGGAAAGACATAACAGCAGTGAGATGCAACCTGTAGAAAACCTTTCTGTAACCTTCAGGAAAAACAGAAAAGTACACTTTTTCCTAATCAATTTCCTAATCTTTAACGTTAATATGCACATTAATAGAGGAACAAATTAGCTTCCTCAATCAGAATGCAATGTTGTATAGCAACACTCTGTAGAAAGAGTGGAGCCAATGCATAAACATCTTTTAAAAAGTCATCAATTTACTCTTATAGGTTTCTTCCTATGTTTTGTGTTCACTTCACATCTACGCAAAGTGTATATTTTCATCCACACTCCTGCTGCGCTACACTTCCACCTATGGACTGTCCACTAGTTATACATTCCATCTGAGTAAATGGGGCAGAAATGAATATGTCAGCAGCTTAGATTTGTTTTTCTGTTTTCTCTACCAGGAAAATATTTTTTGTTACCGAAATACCATCTTCTAAACCAACAGCATGTAGAGCAGTGCTCAAGTGTTTTTCACATCCATTTTACACACTCCTGGTGTTTTTGGTGCTAACCTTAATATGCAAATTGAGGGTGAAAGGAATTGGGGAAGTTTGTGAGCCCCAGTTTCACACTGGTCCCATGCGTATTCTATGTGTAACAATAAACGCACTGCAATGCAAAATTCACCATATGTGTGCTTATTCTCCCATGTTATTAGGAGCCACACATATAGAGTTAGGCTGTAATGAAAAATGTTAAATTTTTCTAGAGGAAATGTAAATCCAGATAGACCACTTGTTGAATTTCCACCATCACGTAGGTAGCTGGTGTATTAACCCCTTAGCTTATTATTTTATATCACAAATTAGAGGATTTTCCATTCCCACCAAGCTCTAAATCAGGGTTTTAAAGTCAGGCAAATATTTCAATCTTCAGGAGTGTGGATTTGAGGTTGGCAGCCTAACTTTTGTGGTCCTATAAGTAAATCCGATGAGAGCCGAAAGATATACGCAACCAAGGCTCTATATTGGTGAGGGACATGTCAAAACATTTCACATCTGGGTACCTCGGTCCACGAGGTCAATAATGAGAGCAGAATTTTTAATGCTCTGCTGGTGCTACCTAACATTTCTAGTGGACTAATCAGTGTCACGGATCTATTCTTTAGGAGATGGGTTGTGAACAACATCTAGTAAGTCATGTGTCAATCTCGTCAACCATGGAGAATGAACAGGATTATTACAGTACACACAGTTTTTAACATTAGTGTCATGTTTGCAACTTTTAGTGCATGATTCCTGAATACTTACACAATATTCAAAAGTATCATGGTCATGGATAAAACCAATTTACAACACATGTACCAGACCATACCTGGAAATATGCGGCATTCTCCTTCAGATGGACATCAATGCATTTGGTGATCTGCAGAATCCAGCTCCATTGTGTCTGTAGAGTGTCCATGTATGCCTGAAAAGACATTGAACACGTGTGAATCAACATACACCGTTGGAAACCCGCGTCAGTGGCTTTTCATGGAGGACGACTAGTAGGATACCGCAGCAAGAATCGTAATGACTACTGTGACTTACAAACCCTACTTTATCAACGGATCTTTGAAAGCATACTTCTGATATATCTTGACAATACCATCCTTTTTCAAGTGCTTGTAAATTAAGATCTGGCCAGTGCCAGAGTTCTGTGCATTTGCCAGATGGCTCAAATGAGTGTTGTGTGTACTTGTATTCTGTGGAATTTAGCCGATGCCTTTTGTCCAAAAAAGTAGTCATCAACAGGGGTACTGTGGTGACAGATGACACTGCTACTTTTGTCAGGTTCGTGGTGCACAAGTTAAATCAGCAGGGTTTAAACATTTTCATTCAGCATCTTATAGGGGGCTTATTGCTAAAGTTCATCAGAGAAACAGGGTGAAAAGGAGAGGTTTCTAAAATAAGACCGTCTGGTGTGCAGGAGCTTGTGTTTTTCATGAGCTTTGGAGTCAATTCTTCCAAACAGGGACTATGTTTTAGTGGTACAGGAGCACGAGGAAGTAAACTGCCCCTAAAAAACAGCATGGCGCTGCAGACAGCCTTTCATTCCCAGGACCCCAGGAGAAACATGTCTATTACCAGCTCCAATAAATTTATAGCCCATTTTCCCTTGGCAACTGTTACACAGAGAGGTAATAAGATTTGAAACGGATTTTTAAATTTACAACAGGAGTACATGAAAACAGTTTTAAAAATCATCGCTTGCACAATGCCACTCCATTGCTTTCATTTTTTAATGTACTTTTATACATGCATAAGTACATGAGGGAAAGCACAGATCGATGATTTTTGTCATAAATAAAAAAGTTACCTCAATTTTGTCCGCTGCCGGGTGCTGATTGGCAACTAGTTGGTCACTTTCTTGCTTCAGTTTGTTTAGTTCTTTTTCTTTCACCTCCAGTTGGCTCATAAGTTTCTGGCAATAAAAAGTAAAGGTAAAAATCAACATATTATAAATTGCAGACACAAATGTGACCTGTTAAATAGTGATGCCTGAAGAAGGCCAAGGTCAGTGAAGGTCAACAGCGGACTGAGATAGCTCATCTGCCGGACAACACCGTTCTCACAAGTGTGGACCCTCACAGAGAAAGAAAGGCTTCACAGATGACTTCAATTGCCTTTTTTCAACACTAAGTGTCTTATGAGCATTTTTATGCACTATATGGTATATTATGAGTTTGGCAAATCTATTTGGCATTATATCCAGCTGGCTCTTTGGTCATCTTTCGTACAATATTAACATAATTTGAATGCTATACATGCAGTCCTCTTGCTCATATGGTTGTGAAGGCACATGTACGATATGTACCTGTACTAGGGGAAACTACAGTGGTGAGAGTGCCCCAAATAGAGAAAATAATGACCACCTCGGAAACATTTGACATGATGTCCCATCTCAACGTGTACCGGACTACACACGTCCAAGTGTCCTACTCTGTTGGAGTTTATGGCTTCCAGTTTGAAGGCAAAAGCTGGGAATTTGGTTCGAGATGGATTTATTCTTTATCTAAAGGCAAATGGCAATGAATACACCAAAAGCAAAGATATATTAAAAAATAGTGGTTATTTTTTTTCTCTTGGGAAAATGATCATGTTAGAGCACGTGATAAAAAGGTGAATTCCATTGACATGTTTTAGCTACAAAACCATTGGTCCCTTATTTGTACTCTGCAATGAATATTGCTACTCTTATAAATATATTACTTATTTGCAAGTCATCCTGCAACAATTCACCTACTTGTTTTAGTATCTGTCCAGCAGACACTGGACAAGGGTACTATTGCAGAGAAATGGGAAGTGGATTAGGACTTGTTTGAAATATATTTGGTATCTGCAATGACACAAAACTAAGGAAGAACACAAAATGGTAGGCTATACCATTTACTGGATTTAAACAGTAATATTAAATAGAAATATGGATTTAATAAGATGTGATTGAATGCAGCGACCCTTAGATGGTACTTTGCAACTACTTACCGAGTAGGACTCTTGCTTATTAGCAATGTCTGTATTCTTGTCGCTCCAATCATAGAGAAGTTCTTCTTCCTCACGGTCGTTTATCCACATGATCTCCCTGGAAGTTGCCTGGATGATGCCCTGCAATTGCCGCAGTTGATCCATTTTTTCAAAGGATGATTTCTAGCAGGGGTAAAGCAATCACACTACATGTTAGTGGCAGAAAGTCTACCATTCCTCATTGCCTAACCTTGTAGTATTGTAAGATGTGCAGACACTAGTCAGTCATTAGCTGGAAAACAACAATTCTATTCTTTCAGAAAATTGGTCTTGAGATTGAGTGATTGTGGGAAACTGGACCTCTGAATTCACCATCGTAGGATCAGCAATTGGAAACTCTCTGCATGGATCGCAGTTTGGTTCGGTCCAGCATGGATCCAAAGACACTACATGCTGGCTTTACAGCCAGTGAAATGAACTGCAGATAGCTTCCAGAAGGGGGCAAATGAATGATGATTTATTTGCCCCTTTCTGGAAGCTATCTTTTGGAGGCAGAGGTTAGGGGATCAGATGCAGTTCATCAAAAAAGTTTGCCTTCACAGAAAAATAGAAACAAGCCGTTTATAACGAGCTGTAAACCTGACAATATGCTATCAATTCACACAAAAAAACACCTATGAAAATACATTTTATTGGATTATGTTCACATCTAAAGTGAAGCAACAGCAAAATCATATTTCAAATGTTCATATTAGACCTTTGAAGCTCACTGCGCATGTCTGTAAACAATGACTAAGGGTGAGTGTATTTGATGCAATACAGACCTATTCATTCATAAACTAATTTGCAAAAACCTGACATTATAGTGCAAACAAGATTAAAAGGAGCCCAGAAAAAAGTGCTCTCGGCAGCCAAAATATCTTAAGTATCACTACCAAGTGTACACTACCAATCAAGAGGAACTTGGGCGGAAAATAAGCCGCATCATGCTGCTTTTTGTCATTTCATCTGATTGTGTTGTGTGCTATTTAAACTTGTGTTAATGATAATGCCTTAAAAATCGTTGATAAGTGAATTGCTGGAAACCTTGCAGTGTTTACTACAAATCTGCACTTTGAAACTATGAGCCAGAACAAGTCCACTTATATTTAAAATCAACTGCTGCTAGGAATAACCCACTGCTGCTAGACTGTTGCTTGATCGCGCTTTTAGGCTTAAGAGAGGCCTCCCTGACGGGGTGGCAATTTTCCCACTAGGCACCATCTTGGTAGGCCTTCTAGTTCATTTTGCACACCGTGCATCCCCCCCCTAATTAATGGGAGACGGGCTGAGGGCGCGCAGCTGTCATGCCAAAGGCAAGCCCCCTCTGCACCCATCTGTGCACAGCGCCAGCACCTATGTGCTGTTCTCACCTGCAGCACGGTGCTCTTCAGGACTCTACCACTCAGGTAAAGTGGAGAAACTATACAAGGTTAGAGCTTCTTGCCTTGAGACCACCTTTTTGCTGAGCTTCAGGGCCTCGATCCAGGTGTGCGAGCTAACAACAAGCTCACCCAAGCAGAATGTACAACAGGGATAGAGCCAATATATAAAGGGAAAGGAATCCTCCATTGTGGGCTTATTAATGCCAGATGCCTCAGTAAACAAGCCATATAAGTTAAACTCTTACTGGAGGATACGGACAGATACTCTATTCATTACAGAAACATGGGTCTCACCGGACGTATATCTGGAATTTAGAAAAGCTTACCCTGAGGGATATGCCATCATACAGGTACCCAGAAAGGAAAGGTTAGGAGGTGGGATAGCAGCGATCTTCAGGCATACTTTAAAAGAAACGCCGCTCCCGGTTGCTCCTCCGCCAAACTGTGAAATAACGGCCCTTAATATTCAGCTGTCTTATAATAAAAATATCCGAGTGATATCACGCTATCGGCCTCCAGACCCTGATTCCAATTTTGATCACAACTTAGCAAACGTTCTCAGCCCACTACTCATCACAAACCCAAATTTGTTCGGGCTTGGAGACTTTAATTTTAGAGTAGACCACAGGGACGACAAAAAAGCGACTGAATTACTCCTAGGGAAGAAATAGGGCTTAATCAACACGTACAGGGTCCAACACATAGGTTGGGCCATACTCTGGACTTGATGTTTGATAATACCAATATCACAACCAAACCAGAAATATTGTCATTAGTCTGGACTGACCATTTTTTGGTGACATTCTGTTAAAATACTCTTTTTAAACACGCCACACAACAATATCGAAACAGTATGTTCCAGAAGCTGGGCTAAACTAAGGACCTTGGCTTCTTAAAGGCCTGCCCGCTCCACCCGAGGAAATTCTAGTAGCAACATATGTAGAAAAAGTCTACAACACTTATCATGGTTGGATTACACACAGGGCCGGCTTTAGCGCTGGTGTCGCCCTGTGCGACAATGTCTGTTGGTGCCCCCCAATGACCACCTCTGCCACGGATTCCCTCACTAGCACCCTTTAACACTGCCTCTCAAGTCTCCATAACCACTGTCTCGCAGATTAATTTAGTTTTATAGCACCATTCATACCAGTGTAAGGTGTCAGAGCACTTTACACCACACACACATTGCACAGAGACAATCATATGTGTGTAAATCAGTGTATAGGAAATGTTACATCAGACAGTACTACAAGGTGTAGTGTAGGAGTGACATGTCATCGATACTGGTAGGCAATATAGGTAAGGTTCTTATTCCGGAAAGGCACAAATTCAGAATTTAAAACTTATCATTGTTAGGGGTTCTCTTTCATAATAAGAATTGTTTTCTACCCAAATGAACCCTTTTCACAAGATTAGGAAAATGAAAGACTGGGCAAAAAATCATACAGCTCTAACAAATACATTGCAGTTTGCAGCAGCTCTAGGGTGACAGTTGATAGCTCAATGTTCTATATTAGGATTTTGACTTATAAACGACAAGTAACAAAAGGAGCTCTTACAGAAGCAGTAACCCACTGACCTATTTACATTATATGCACTTCGTTATCTGCATGGTACACGTTCTTAGCAGCAGGCATTTTAACCCTCTGCGCTACCTTTGGATGAGTCAAAACTTCCACTAGACAAACCTCCGGTCTCTTTCCAGAAAGACAATTAATCACCGGACTTCTCTTGACATTTTAATTGATGTCTGAAAGTTGCTGGAGGCTAGGAACAAGGCAGCAGGTGCTTTCAAAATAAAACACATTTTCAAAAATTATGCCCCCGCCCTAAGTCAACGCACGGTGCAGCCGCACCGATCGCACCGCCCTAGAGCCGGGCCTGATTACACAATCCCTTGATATTGGGCTCCCATTAAAGAAAAGATATAGCAGGAGAACTCCATCTGCCCCCTGGTCCAACGACCAACTCAGGGAAGCTGAGCTTGCATGTAAAAGAGCAGAAAGGAAATGGAGGAGAGAATACAGAGACCAGGAGAAAAACTGGAAATTGGTATTAAGAGGTTATAAAGAACAGCTAAAAAAAGGTAAAGGCAGAATATTTTGCTGAACAGGCAGTACACACTCTAAATATGGCCAAAACAATGTTCTCCTTAGTAAAAACATTGCAATTCCCACATTGCGCCACACAAAGAATCGTACCATCACAATAGTTTTGTAATGGGATTAGTTTCTTTTTTGGATAACAAAATAATGAACACTGTATATAATTTAAAGAAAAATTACACAGTAAGCCCTCTACCACCTGAACACACCCGTAATATATAGAATCCACCATGCAGGAGCAGAATAACAGGACTAAAAGGCTTGAGATCATCCCTCCTGTTATGGTGGAAAACTTCCTTGAGTTGGCAGGAGCCATTACTTTGGGCTCTCCGCTCGACCCATTCCTTCCAAAATACTGGAAGGTACTTGCACCACAGCAGGCCAAGCCTTTAAGATGCATCTGTAATCTTTCTCTGGCCACTGCTATGGTTCCCAAGGACTGGAAGGAGGTGTTAGTTATGCCCTTACTAAAGAAACCGTCCACAAACCCTAAAGACTGTTAATTTTGGGCCCATTTCTCTGCTGCCATTTCCAATAAAAGTATTAGAAAGACATATCAATAAATTTATATTTACCCATATTAAGGCCAGTAAATGGCTCCACATGGCCCAATGTGGGTTTAGGCCTCGTCATGGGATCTAGACAGCTCTGGTTGCGGTCAATGACGATATCAGATGGCTGTCGATAAGGGTCAGCAAATGGTTCGGTACTTCTGGACCTGTCCACAGCATTCGATACTGTGGATCACTCCATCCTGCTCAAGACATTGGAGGAAGCTGGTATAGTGGGAAAAGCCTTGGACTGATGCAGCTCTCATCTAGCTGACTGCGAACAGGCAATACAACTCCCTCCTTTTCGCTCCAGCTTCGTTGCACTAAAGTAGGGAGTTCCGCATGGCTCCTCTCCCAGTCCCACCATGTTTAATGTATACCTCCAGTCTCTCATTAAACTCATACATAGGCTGGGAATTAACTGCATTAATTATGCGGACGGTCTCGTTCAACCCAGGATCCGTGGGGTCCTTTGGCTCTTTTCACCAGTGCATGAAGAGAATAGTCGACTGGCTTAGAAGCAACTTGAAGCAGTTTAACGCTAGCAAGATGGAGACCATGCTCTGCCAGGTGGGGAGGGCAGAAGTCAGTCATCTAAATGATTTCTGACTGACAGGAGATGGTCAATTCCTGTATGGGTAGACCCTGTACGAGACCAGGGGCGTACGACTAGACTCCACCCTCTTGTTAGTAGACCATGCAACGAAGACATGCAATATCTGCTTTGATCTTATGAGAGCTTTACATGAAATCCTCCCACTTCTTCCGACCAGCTGGCACTCCTGGATCATCCACAGCACCATCATAAGCCAAATTGATTATTGTAATGCCCTTTTCATCGGCGCACCTGAGAAGACCATAAAGTGCCTCTCACTAATTCAAGCTGCAGCTAGTGCTTGGACAGAAATAGAGTTCTTCCACCTCTTCAGTCCTTGAGTCCTTGCACTGGTTGCCAGTGAAAAAGAGAATTTCTTTTAAAGAGCGTGCTTGATGCACATGATTGTCTACCAACAAGCACCTCACACCCTGGCAGATACGATTACTCCATACCAACCAGGCAGATTACCCCGCTCAGCCTCTATGCCTAAACCCCAGATTCCTAGGCACTAGAAAGCAAAAGCCAGAGGCAGAGTCTACTCAATTCAGGGACCCAAACTGTGGAACAGTACAACAATGCCCATTTGACTGACTCATGAGCATTTATCATTCAGGAAACTCCTGAAAACTTGGATCTACAGGCAGTAGTTCCCCCTCTGGATGGTCAGGCTTATGTCCCGCAGCGCAAGGATACCCGTGGGGTTGCAGTTGCGCTTAGCAGATGTTTTATAATAATAATAGCACATGCAGAGACGGTGTATGTCTGGTTTTCGTGACAACCTCTTGGAAACACATGGCAAGTCCAACATGCACTGTTTCTAAACAGCTGTTGTCATCAAATGTATTATTGGACCACAAGAGTGTCTAGTGTGGAGGACTCTGTTGTGATGCTGCAACAAAAAGTGAAGGTCCTCACACTGGTGACAAAAGAGTTGGCAGCGCGGGTTGAAGACTCGGAAGGTCGTGCCCGAGACAACAATCTACGCTTCGTTGGCTTCCCGGAGGGATGCAAGGGCTCCTCCATGGACATGTTCCTGGCAAACTGGATCCAATCAGTAGTGCCTGCGGAGTCCCTTTCTTTGTGGTTTGTAGTGGAGAGAGCCCACAGGGCACTGGGTAAAAAAATTCCCCCGGGGCAAGGCCCTGGCCGGTGATCGCCAGGATCCTGAATTACATGGACAGAGACTCAATCCTTAAGCATGCATGGAGTCCAGATAAAATCACCTGCCAATCTCACCACATCATGATAGTCCCTGACTATACGAGAATGGTGCAGCAACAGCGTCAATCCTTTTTGACCGCTAAACAGCACCTGCGAGACCTCAAAATGCAGTATATGCTGCTAGACCTGGCATGCCTGAGAGTGGTCTACAACTCAAAAACGTTTTTCTTTGATTATCCAGAGGAAGTTTGCAACTGGACGGACGAGTCGGTGGTGTTGAGGTCTCACACCCCACCTCACATGGAATTTGATTAGTCCCAGGGCGATAGAGGGAACCGCCACACAAAGTCCATGGGGAAAAAGCGCAATAGATCTAGATCCTCATGGCGGAGTTTCCGATGAGATGAGGAATCCTAGCCTCACCCCAGCTAACTTGCGGGGCCATTACTCATCTACAGATGTTTGCATTATACTGTAACTCTGATAATACTTGAGTGTCTAATAAATGTTGCATGTTAAGTAGTGTGACACAGCATATTCGACTGCGAATTGAAAGAAGTCTAATTATCTCTAGGGGTACATTTTAGAGGGCAATGGGGGTCCACTGGGAGTGCTCGCTGGGCACCCCCTGTTGGGTTGTTGAGGAGGAGTTGGGGTTGTTATATGTTTTTTTGTGTTGTAATGAACAGTCCCACTATACATCCATTCCCGAAACCATATGTGGCGGCTCAGATTCAACCCCCATAGTCCTAGATGAGTGAAACAAGATCAACTGGCTCCAACAGGCATTTTCATGTAGTATCGTGGAATGTGATGGGGGTTCTTGATAAGGTTATACGTGGAGCGGACCTGAAGTACACCAAGAGGCTGAGCGTGGTTATCTTATTGTTGCAGGAGATACACCTTCTTGGCACGAAGGTCCCCTGCCTCGCCAGATATGGATATACTCAGATATTCCACTCTGGGTTCTCACAGGAGTTCAGAGGTACTTGCATATTGATCCAGCGTAGCATGATCTTCAAATCCACCAAAATGTGGATAGACAGCCATGGCAGATACATACTCATTAGAGGCACCATATCTGGCAAATTCCTCACATTTGGCATGATCTATGCCCCTCCCCGCTGACAGAGACCTTCGTAGACCTTGTGATACAAATGTGGGGGAACCTGCCTGTGGGCGTCTACGTAATTTGGAGGCGATTGGAATGATGTGTTCAATCTCTAGATAGATCAGTGGTGCACCCAGGGCAGTGAAGCAGAGGTGGGCAGGTTCCAAGCTTAGTTAATTGACGTCGGCATTAGGTATGGTTGACGCATGGAGAGCATATCATCCTACCGACAGAGGTTACACATACTACTCCACAGTCCACGGCTCATTCTCTCGGATTGACTATTTCCTAGTCTCCAGTACACTATTCACAAAGTGTCCAACGTTGACATTTTAGCCAGAGGCTTATCTGACCACTCCCCGATGGCCCTCAGACTTCAAGTGGGGCCCAGGAGGCCTATGTTTCACATGGTGCTTTTCGCTGTGGCAGTTACAATACCCTGCTTACTGAGTACATATCGCTCGGTCCATTGAGGAGTACTTTGCCCTCAACACGTACACAGCCACTTCTCCAGCGGTCTTGTAGGAGGCCTTTAAGCCCACGGTTCGTGGGATAGATATAAGTAATTGTGCTGGGGAGCGTAGAAGTCGGGAGCAGGGCCTCATGGACCTCGAAGAGAGGATGCAATCCTTTGAGGTGAATGGTGGTCAGTCAGACGGGGGCACTCCACGGCACGAGGTGGAGCTAGTGCAACAGTACCACCAGTTGCTGCTGAAGGATGCTAAATTGGCCTGGCGAGCAGTACAGAGCCGGATATACCAATGGGGAGACATTGGCTGTGTCAGGCCACCTGCCACAATGTCTCTATACTTGTACTTCGGGATGCGCAGGGGCGTTTGCTGTCGGACCGCCATAAGGTGGCCCAGAGCTTTGCCACATACTTTATGAACTGTATGCCCAGAAGGAGACTTTGACTCTTGCCCAAATTGTCGAGTATGTGGATGCCCTACCTCCTCGGGCCCTTTCAAACACTGCTCGGGTTCAACTGGAGGAGGTAATTACAGAGGTGGAGCTCTCCCTGACAGGGTTACAAAAGGATAGAGCTCCTGGCTCCAATGGATTCCCATGCAGATTCTTTAAGGCCTACATGCCTTGCCTGAGTTAGCATCTCTTGGGCTTGATTTGTTCAACCATTGAGGGAGCATCACTCCCGCCGGACTGGTGACACGCAGAACTTGTGGTCGTTCCTAAACCGGTTCGCCCAGTGTAGGAGCACTCTTCATATCACCCTATTTTCCTCCTAAACATGGAGGTGAAACTCCTCGTCAAGATCTTGGCCAACAGGCTTGTGAAATTCATGCCAGATGTCATACACCCTGACAAGGCGGGCTTCATGTCAAACTGGGCCACACGCCATAACATTAGACGGGTCTACAGTGCTTTGGCTCTTGCAGATCGCCACGGTGGTGCTTCTGGCAACTAAAGACAAAGTATGATTCCGTCAGCTGGGATTATCTGTTTGACGTTCTCCAGAGACTAAATATAGGTCTCAGATTTCTTTCCTATGTTCGGGTAATATATACTGATCTGTCAGCGATTGTACAGATTGCAGGCGCGGTATCAGAGTCATTCTCGATCCATAGGGCCATGAGGCAGGGGTGCCCGCTTTCCCCATTGTTAATTGCACTGGCGATGGAGCTGCTGGGGCCTGGGTTCCGATGGATGCCCAGGTGAGGGGCTTGAAGTGGACTGCAGACTTGTCTGATAGAATTGCCCTCTATGCGGACGATGTCCTGTTTTTCCATACTGACCCACAGACCTCAGGGCCACGCATTCTACTAATTATGCGTATCTTCGGCGAAACGTCCAGGCTCTATATGAATGCCTCGAAATCTGTTGTGTTTCCTGTAAACGGCCATGCTGGGACTGCGGAGATGTCGTAGGGCTAATGTTAGTCGGTCAAATATTTGGGAAAGTATATCTCCCCGGACGCAGAACGGTTGTGATGCCATAACCTGGCGTCAGCACTAGCGCGGGTAAAAGAGGAGGTGCTGGTCTGGTCGCTCCTGCCGCTGTCACTGACAGGCAGGTCAGAAATCTTCAAGATCATCTCCCTGCCCTGACTGTTCTATCAACTGCAGAATTACCCATATGCTATCCCCCAGTCATGGTTCCGACAGATTAATGCCGCTCTCTGTGGGTTCTTGTGGATAAAAAAATGTATTATTGCACGCAAATAGGTTGTCATTAGTTCACAGTTTTTTGCTTATTTAACTTGGATTGTGTAATTTATTTATTTTATTTTTGAGTTTTATATAGTGTTAGCTAGACCCGAAGGTATCAGAGAGCTTTACAAGTTGTGAGCATGGGTTAACTCGAGCTAAATACAACGATACCTGTGTCACAAACACAGTCTCAAAAGTGTAAACACTACAGCATTACAATAGCGAGGACAATAAAAAATAAGAACATAACAGTACAGCATTAATGTAAAGATGACAGTGCCAAAATAGGGACTGACTGGATAAGGTGACCGTAATGAAAGAGTCTGTAGAGGGGGTTGGATGTTTGTGAAGCATGGGTCAGCTTGTAAGCATGTTGAAATAGTTGTTTGTTAAGCAGTAAAGATTTGAGGCCCTAATTCACTGCTGAGGAGAATAACCCTAAAGAGGGCAAAGCTTACAGATGCAGCTAAAAATGGAAAACCAAAGTTTTTACAAATGTTGAGGCTGGGTTACTCTTAATCTTACCAATAAGCTGTCATATTCTTCTTCCAACTGGTAGATTGCTCCCTTTTCTCGCTAAAAAGAGAAACAAAAGTAATTAGAATCATGCAAATGAAGAATTGTTTTTTAACATTTCATGCACAATTGCTTACCTCACAATGGTACAATAACACAGGACGTTACAGAGTCTGGTGCTGGCATAGTGCAAATAGAGTTGGCTGGGGTTATATATAACATGCCTGCTGCATATCCAGAGCAGAGTCTGTGAAAACTTTTAAACCAAGGCAATTTTTTTTTTATAGTAAAGGTTCAGTCTCTCTTCACTGGGCTCACTTCACGTCTTCTACACATCTGAGCAATACACTGGGCAAAACAAAAGTAATTTACAGATGCAAATTCCAGTTATTTATTCACAAATTTGGATAGGGTGAATCTCACATTCCCAAAGTACATTTATGAAACAAAAAATTGCTTTAGGCACCGCACAAACTCAGATTTTATGGTTATAGATGGCAACTTTGTAAGCACTTTCCTGCCCGGAAATGCGCACAAAGCGACTGTGAAAGACAGAACTTTGGGGATTCTATGTGAATAATAGCAAAAAAGCACACAATCCAGAGCGTGAATTGTGTCTCCGTTGCACAACACGCTGCCTTCCTTATGAGGAGTTTTATTTATTTATTTGGAGTTTTCTATAGCGCGAACATGACCCGTTAGGGTATCAGAGCGCTGTACAAACAACAAGTAAGTTATCCATACAAGGGAGAAATGCAAAAGGAATCCGCAATCATCAAAGCATATACAATATAACACTCAATAAGCAAATTTAAGCGCCGGATAGGCCCCAGAAAGTAAAAGCAGAGTGACTTCAGTGCTCCTCTTGAAATTGGTTGAGAAAAGTCATCTCGAATTGGTCACATAAATAATATTTTCTTTGTACCTAATTAGAGTCCAAACAACTCTTTATTAATGCTGTTCAATGTTAATCTTAACCAAACTGATTTACTACCAAGCTTTAATGCATTTTGGGGTCACCCTTCTTCAGGTGTCTAACAATGATATGTCTCTTTGCAGAAGTTTAGAAGGGCTTGTAGAAAGGAGATACTGGTCTCGTCGAGATACACAAGAAATAATTAATAAATGCTCTTTTTGAGACCTGGTGGCTCTGGGAGTGGGTTCCGAAGTGAAATGGCCATGTGTTTGTTGATAACTTGTTCAGAGGGTTTTGATTTCCACTGAGATTTAGTGCAAGGTGTAGACACCCACACACCAAGGCAATTGCCTTTTAATGGGGGATATCATGGGATTTCTGGGTGTTGGTCGCACCACAGTCAATAAGGGAATACAAGAAGGATGTGTATTACAAGATGGGAAGATCAATTAACTCTATGAGGAGAAGAAAGCTCCTTCAGCAGGACACTGGGAGACTGTATCCTAAGATGGCTCACTGTATGCAAATTCTACCCCTTAAGATATAGTATCAATCAATTAGCCGCTGGGTTATACCTATATGCATTTTTTTTAGGAACAGTTGACCTTTACACAACTGGATGATAAACAGTAATAGACAGGCAGACCCACAGTGTTTTGATATCTTGGATGTCCGTGATGGACGAGATAACAAATGACATATGAATCGATTGGTTCTGCGCCTTTGTGCAGTTCTACATGGCTCGGCTGATGCCAAACGGGGCTTGAAAAGGGTCTACTGTGGGATGTGGATGCATTAGTATTGGTTAAGGAAAAAATTATCTCATCCATTTAAGAGCCAATATAAAACACCACAGACAAACGGTGAGTGCGCATGGGCACAATGTGGTGCATAATACCACAAGTTACTACTGGGTCATGAACTAACAGCACATTAGTTTTACCTTTGCCCAGGAGACATATTAGGTGATATGAGAGTGAGTGTTTTTTTGTGTTGCAGGCCTACCTCTAACTCGAATATTAATGCAACCAGACATGTGTTAACACATATTAGCAGAAGAGTTTGTGATGTTTTCTCTATGGACCTAGCCCAGAGAAAAGTTGATTTTAAGTGAGGGGTTGTTCTGGGCGTGGTCTAGGTTGTGGGGTGGCTTTTTAGAAACCGGTAACGCTTGAGGCATTTTGAAATACTTTAGAAAGATGTCCAGAGTTAGTGTGAAGTTGAGGGTGCTGAGCCATGTTTAGATAGCAGAACATTCTAGTTGACAACAGTGGGATGGCCATTACGTGCCTGGTGGAATGGAAGGCCCTAAAAGCAGTCATGCCTAGGCATTGCATTCACCTTGAGAGAGCCGCACAGGATGACGCCTCTGCGAGGGACTAATTGATCATGCAGAGAGACTGTCACGCCCACCTTCTAGAGTCATTACGATGCATAGATTATGGGGCGTATCTGGCCAAGATGCATGCAGAAGGCGGCAAGCTAGGCCACCTCTTGGCGTGGTTACTGAGGTGCACAATGGCCACTACCCCAGTGACTGCTCTCTGGATTACCCGGACGTCAGTAGTCACAACTCGGGACGAAATCCACAATGTTCTGGCAATACTACTGTGCACTATATAATCCAAAACTTGAGGAATGCCAATCCCAGGTTCAAGAGTTTCTCTTCTCTGCGGGATCAATCTATCAGAGGTGACGCAGGAACAAAGAGAAACTCTGAACAGCCCCCTTATGGAACAAGAAATTCGAGGCGCCATTCTCAACTCCCCTACATGCAAATCCCCCCACCTAGATGTACTGTACACTGAGTTCTACAAAGCCTACTAGACAGCCCTACTCCCTAAATTGATAGAACTATACACAACTGCCCTCTCTGTCAGGCAGTTGCCCTCTATCCTCTGGGAAGCACTCCAGGCCTCACTCCCGAAGCTGGGACGGCACCCCTCAAGATTGCCTCTTACAGACCATTGTCCATGTTGGCCCAATGATTACAAGTTCCTAAGCAATGTTATAGCGACTCTTCTATTAGAGCACATACCGACCCTGGTACACCTGAACCAAAATGGGTTCATACCGAATAGATCCCCAGCCCTCAATATTTGAAGGATGCACAGACTGCTGGAGGAGACTCCGCGGCGCTGGCCCTACGCGGCCTGCTTGGTCCTGGACCTTGAAAAGGTATTCAACCCCTTAGACTGGGGCTATATGTTTGCGGTACTAGATACAATGGGCATAAGGGCCAGGCTGCAGGGCATGATTAAACTGCTCGACGCTGAACCCACAGTGAGGGTGAAAACAGGGTAGTGAATATCGGCCCGCATCCCAGTTGGTAGGGGCAAGCGTCAAGGGTGTCCTCTGCCCCCCCCCGCTCTTTGCCCTGGCGATTGAGCCGCCCGTACAGTGACTCTGTCAGGTAGGTTGCACGTGGGGTTTAGTCCTCGGTGGCATGGTACATGTAGTCTCCTTGTACGCTGACGATGTCCAAGCCTATGTTAAGGATATCCAAGAGGGTGTAGATGAGATAGCACACATTCTGAATGCCTTTCGTCTGCATCAGGACTAGGAATTAATTGGGACAAGACTTGCTTGTTCCCGCTCCACCTGGAATGCCCCCGTAGCACACTGAGGTGGGCACCCACGCCATCCACTGGGAACCTCACACCTTCTGATATTTGGGCATTAATATATACTACTCACCCCAAGATTAAATAGAAGGATACCTCACAACGGTGATTGCCTCCCTCTGGCCCCAAATCACCTTTTACTGTACAGGGCTGAGTATCTCTCTCCAAAATGGTGATGCTCCCAAGAATCCTATACTATTTCACTAACTTGCCGGTGGGTATTCCCAGGAGCACATTCAGATCACAGAATGCAATGCTCAGTGGCCTCATCTGGAACAAGGGGAGGCGCAGAGTAGCCCTGACCAAACTGCAGCTCCCAATAGAGCAAGGAGGGTTGGGCACCCCGGTCTTTGAGCACTACTACCTGGCAGCACAACTACAGCTGCCTACCTGCTGGCTGACGGGGCACCATTTAGCAGATATAGACATGGAGCCCAAGAAGAGGGCACTTCGAGTTGTGCAAAAACTATTTCTTCCCAAAGCAGTGCTGCCCATGACCTGTAGCGGCCTCCTACGAGTGGTGTACAATAGCTACAGAAGGGCACTGCGAGTCATGCCGGAAATGTCACAATATGCTCGGGAGATCCCTTCATGCTCCATTAGGGCCTTCCGGGTGAAAATAGGTCAGGAGGGAGTGCAACTCTGGGAATCGGAGACTTCAGGAGACCTGTTCCATGACGGGGTCCTCATTCCCTCTGACCAACTGATGGAGCCCATGGACCACCCGGCGGGCCAATTCCTGACGTACAGGCAGCTAACGAGAGAACTGAAGTGACTGTGGTGCATAGTGGAGACACACATTATACACAGTGGGTGCTGGCCACCTGGCTCACTAAGGCCCTTTTATATCAAACCCAGGACCCACAGATGTCGCTCAAACGAGCTTGGGAGAATGACATTGGTCGCGAGCTGACCCAGAAGGAATGCGATAGAATACCTCCTTGGAAGGTTTCCCGCAATGCCCGTTTCCAATATATACAACATAACATCCTACATAGGGCATACCTTACCCCTGCCAAGCTACACAAAATCTACCCTGAGACACCACCCGATTGCTCATGCTGATGCGCCCCTGGAACGGACAGGTTACATATGTTCTGGAGCTGTCCAATTGCCCGCACCCTTTGGACAGAGGTCACAGACACCATTACCAGAGTTACAGGCCGCATGGACCTAAACTGTGTAGCCAGCAGCCTAATGGACCTATATAAACATCATACGTTTGGCGGTGCCTCTAATCACTTCATTGTCCTGGCATTGCTAAGGGCACATCAAATGATTGCAATGCACTGGAAAGCAAGCGCACTCCCAGGCGAGGCAACTTTTAAATGAGGCAGAGCGGAAAGCTCTGCCGGGAAGAAGCTTGTGAATTGCGCAAGTGCCCCATCGCGTCCTTATGGGACTACTTTCTATCCACCTTTCAGGGAACAGCAGACAGTGACACCACCTCTGACTAATCAGGCACACCGTGAAACAGACCATTTGGGGCATTCTGCCAACAAAGCCCCCAACCCCATTTTTCCACCTTACCACTCCCCCATTCTTGCTAATTTCCCCACCATATGGCCAGGATTTAAGGGCAGTGTCTCTGCGCTGTACACTCTGCATCGGTGCAAGCCCCTCGAGTCTCTGATAGACTACAGGCAAGACTACACAATACTACCACGAACCACACGACACTCAAGGCTTTTCCAAAGCTCACAGTTTGATTGGGTTGTCGTGTTAATCAAACCTGCACTGCCATGACATTCTGCATGAACATTTGTAAGTACTGGGACATGCTGCAATATGCCTATAATTGTGGTCTTCAAGAGCTGGATATGTGGTAATACTGGCGTTTGCGGACTGACTAGGGAGAACAGGTCTTGTTGCCTTCTTGGAAATGGTCAATTTGAGTTTTGGGAAACGCTCATTTAGCTGATTTTATTATTGCTTTTATATAGTTTCTCTTATTGTTCGAATTGTTTGTTCTAGCTCTTTATGGACATGCCCATTCCTTTTATACTTTATGCTGAAAACAGGGTGTGGAGTTCTGGGTGTGCACGTATTTTTCTTTAATTTGTACTTATTAGCATGTCAAGGTTTATGGTTGTGCTGGCTGTTAGAGTGTTGAATGCCATCACTATACCTGTTGTCCTTTGTTGAAAAGAGGTAGGATGGGAAAGTAGGCCAAGATGCGCTAGGGTGTGGATTTTGAAGAGATGCCAAAACCGATTGTTTTGCACATTTGTGTGGGATGGAAGCTAGAGCTCTGCCAATTTGTTTAGGATAAAGGTGTTAAAAAGTGGTATGGCCAGTTGGCCCTTGTTTGGGTGTTACTTGAAAACAGATAATTCTTTAGTGATCATCTGGTGTAGTGTATAGCCAACCCTCTGCGATTGACTGGTAAAGTGCTGGTTGCTGACAGATGAGGTTGTGCATAGGTGGATGATGGTGAAGAACTGGGTCGCAAGCGAAGTCCCTATGATATTTTAGCCGAGTGGCAAATGAAGCCAGGAAGTCAGCTATTGAAGACGTGCACAGTGGGCCTAACAGTGTTCAACCTGTAAACTACAGCCAGTAGTTACCTGTGATTATGTTAACTGGCAAGGAGTAGCGTTGGATCTTTTAAGTGCAGAAAAGGTTTCTGGGAGGTGTTGGCAGGATACGGATTATCAGAAGGCTAAAGGGAAAACACCTCCCATTCCACCTCCCTCATGATTTATGGACAACTGTATGTGGGTGTGAGCAGCAAGTATAGCTTTGCTGATTTGCAACCTAGAAAAGAGGCTGGTTTCTGTCATGTGAACGAAATTAGGGTGTGACCTTCATTGGTACATAGTGGTTATGAGAGAGCAGTAATTCAGAGGCAGGAGTCATTACAAATCTATGCGTCTATTCAGCTAGTAGGCTTTTTAAGTGGTCCACTTTCATGGTAAGAATCATGCAAAACGTTCAATAATCTGAAGAGCGTTGGTGGCAAGTAAATATTGCATGTTTTCGTTTAAGTACTGAACGGATCCAAAACCTGACCAAGAATATAGCTCCAACTATTCGTGACACTTTGAATTCAGATTTGCATACTTCGGTACAATCAGAATCCGAAAGGAATTCAATTAGAATATGGAATTCCAAAAAAGTCTTCAAAGTTCTGACGATTAAATTGGAATGCAAACAAAATTTCAGCGCAAGCTCATGTAAGATTTGGTTTTTGAGATTTCCACTGAACATTCAGGATGCCGAATGACTAATGGAATTCTTATGCTGACATCTCGAAACATGTCGATTAAAAAACAGGGCTACTTGTGAACACCGACCATCCCCATTAGCTTTATTAACGAATATAAAAGGCAAAGCATGATTGCAAGGCAGAAGATACGTTTCAGAGAAGTGAGTAGGAATATGCACTGTTCCTATCAGCTTCAGAGTTCAGGTGAAATCTGGCACCAAAATCGCCCTGACGGATGAACGGTGGCTAAGAAAATCATTACTGCCAAGAGCAAAACCTTTACTGTTCTAGCATTTTATTGGAAAACTATGGTGACTGCGGTTGGTGCGTTGGATGCGTCCTACTGGATTTTAACCTTTCAATTCTAAATTGCATTTTAAAAACATGTCCCATATACGGAGAGGAAGAAATGATTTATTATGAGATGCCCAGTTGGTGGCATCATTGAAATGAATGACTTGCTCTCCGTCGCAATAGGCGACGGTGTGCAGGCCACACACTGGAGAGAATAGGGCAGATCACAAACGTGTGCTTTTAAGCCACACGCTAGGTCGTTCGCAAAGTTGTGTGGCAAGTCTCTTTCTCTCGGCACTCAACTCTAAAGAGAGACTACATCTGCCTTTGTTTGGTCCCTCATCTGTGCTAAGAAGGTGGCTTGTCATTGCACTACTTAAATTAAAACCCCAGTAGCAATTGGTGCCCTTTTAAACAAGCCTCAGGAGTAAACGGGTAGGAAACTGGAAGTACTCCAAAGTCAACTAGAGGTGGTGGTCACTTCCTACTTTGCTGATAAACTTGTTATTTTGCCTGCAAATGGAGAACTCTGAGTGATACCTATGAGAGAGAGAGAGAGAGAGAGAGAGATTTTTGTCTGTGTGTGTATACCTGTCTATGTGTGCCTATCAAATGGCTGCCACGTTCACCATGCTACATCCATTCTATATACTTCCCTACCTTTCCAGCCATTACCAGCAGTGTCCTGATAAGTAGGCAACGAAATGAGTGACATCTATTACTACCAATCAACACCGTCACACTTTGTAGCCTTAGCGTATATGTCACTCAGGTCGTTCCCTGAGGTTAAGCAGTGTCTGAGCCCTGTGTCTAATGATGGTTTGTTTTCCTCAATAAATGCCGGTTTTTAATAGTCTTTCATTTAATTCTAAAAAAACATGTAAAACGAAAGAATCCGAAGGCTAAGGCTGTGTGGAAAAGTGAGCCTCAAATGTTGCCTCCCTGCTCCGTATAACTGTAGTCAACCAAGCCTGAAGTCAAGTGCAGACGTACGTGCTTTTATTTTATGCTAATAAGTTTCAAAGCTAGGGACGGCGAAAAGGCTAATTACCTATTTAGTTAAGAAAACAGAGAGGCAACGCTTCAACATGGTCAAAGCTTTTTATGCACTTGGCTCACCGCTCACAATCTCGAGAACCCTCCCCTATTTAGCATCGGCAAACTACAGGGGGGGGGGTAGAATAAAAATGTTTAGTTTCAAACACATCCATAGTAGGGTAGAGGGTACACTGAGGACAGGCTCCCCATCACCCCTCCACCGGATCCAGTGGAGGCGCATTCCCTTGAATCACGGCAGTAAAATTGGCTTTACAAGAAATGCATTCACTGTAGCTTAACGGACGCGGCGATGCTCGGAAAACAAGCTTTAACACGTCCCCTTTCTCTCGCTAGAACTTGCACAAAGTTCTCAGTGACGCGGGAAATGATGCGAAAGGGAGGAAGCCGTGTTTGCACAATTATTCCAAATATATATATAACCCTCTCTCCTCCCGCCGGATACACTTGTGAGCACAGACCCGGTGCTAAAATGTAAAGCTGTTTCCGAGGAAGCCGACCGCAGCCCAGGGGGTTTCTTAAACATTTCTCCGGCCTATTGTTTTACTCTTTGCCCTAAAACCCTGGGCCTGCGCCAAGTTCAGCTTTGCATGTGGTTTCCAGGGATACCACGACCTTTGTGGGCCTGTCTGAGCAAGGACTCCACCCTCAAAGGCCCTGCCCCCCATGTGGTATCGAATCCCGCCACTGCTTTGAAATGTGCAGCGAAAATGAATCCCCCGTGCAGTGCTGTTCTACTCTTCATGCTCCCGCCCCGAAGGGACGGCTTTTGCCTTCATTTACAGCGATGGGATTCTGCTTGTTTTGGATAGTAAAGGGCGGCGCTGGTGGGTATCGGGTGCCAGCCCGCCGTGCCAACCCACAGTGCCGTTCAGCCTCTATTCACAAAGAGCGTACTAATGCTTGCCCAATTCTGCGGCGAGGGCTCCATTTCCAAGCCCATTATTAATAACCTCCAGCGAATAACGCACACGTAAAGCAATATGTCTTCCTCTTGGCTCAGTTTGGCTTCAGTGGGATCCGATACCGTGGTTTGATCCCTTTCTGCTAAAAGCGTTTGGCCTCTGATGCACTGTTGATGCCAAAAATGCATTGGTCTTCATCACAGGCAGCCTGACTCACTGCATGACCTCAGGACGTTTCCTTGGCTAAGGATGGATACAGGGCAGCAGGCGCCTGAACCACACCAGGCGCCTGAACCACACCAGGCGCCCGACACACAGTCCAGGCTTACCGAGAACTAGCTTTGGAAAGTACGGGCTCTCACAATTTCCATTTGTCAGGAAAAAAGGGACAACCCTGGTGAACTTGTCAACCCACTAGTGCTATGAAGTAGCTCCTAATTACAAGAAAGCTCTATAGCTCTATAAAAACAATAAAATACGTAAGTAAATTCTACAGAAACAATCCTTGAAATCAATAAAATTATGATTAAACGTCCCAAAATCCACAATGAGAATGGGCAGTACATTTTAGGATGGACATGTTCCTTACAGTAGGCACTAAATTTATCTGTTTCAAACTCGACTGTGCTTACACTAGAAGTGTTCCAGCAGTTCAGATGGCGGCATTCACTCTTAAGGGGCCTTGATCAGAAATCAGGTTTGTGCTATCATCGCTTACTCCCCTTCCCCAATAACTTAATTTCACTCTCCCTGTATTTGCCTAGAAGTCTTGCCACATCTTACTGAAATGAATGTGGCGCCCTAATCCGGCCCCATAGCCTACTAAATCTTGTGTGTTCCGATCCAGTTCCTAAACCCACTATAACTGCCTTGAATCCAGTCGTTTTGTTCATACCCCATTCCAGACCCTAAACTCATACCTCTCGTACACACCCCTACAGAAACTGCACCCACTTATCACCAACCCTATGCACTTATTGAAACCCACTTCAATCATAAAATAATTTCTTTTTTCTTCTAAACATTACAAATGCTCCTACTGACCTTGCACCTTCACTGATACCTTTCCAGATCCTTCACCCTCTTAACCACCTCGAAGACCCCAAATCCTTTACTGCAGCCTTCCAGACCCTGCATTACCTATGACAGTCTTCCGGAAACTGCACCCTCTATGGTGGCTCCCCGTACTCTGCACCCTCTATGGCTGCCTTCCAGAACCTGCGCCCTCTACGACTGCCTTCCAGAGCCTGCACGTTCAATGGAGACTCTCCAGAACCTCCACCCTCTAAGACGGCCTCCTAGACCCTGCACGTTCAATGGAGGCTCTCCAGAACCTGCACCCTCTACGACTGCCTTCCAGACCCTGCACGTTCTAAGGAGGCTCTCCAGAACCTGCACCCTCTAAGACGGCCTCCTAGACCCTGCACCCTCTATGGTGCTCTCCGTACTCTGCACCTTCTATGGCTGCCTGCCAGAACCTGCACCCTCTACGACTGCCTTCCAGACCCTGCACGTTCTAAGGAGGCTCTCCAGAACCTGCACCCTCTAAGACGGCCTCCTAGACCCTGCACCCTCTATGGTGCTCTCCGTACTCTGCACCTTCTATGGCTGCCTTCCAGAACCTGCACCCTCTACGATTGCCTTCCAGACCCTGCACGTTCAATGGAGGCTCTCCAGAACCTGCACCCTCTACGACTGCCTTCCAGACCCTGCACGTTTTATGGAGGCTCTCCAGAACCTGCACCCTCTATGACAGCCTCCCAGACCCTGCACCCTCTATGGTGGCTCTCCGTACTCAGCACCCTCTATGGCTGCCTTCCAGAACCTTGATGTTCGATGGAGGCTCTCTAGAACCTGTACCCTCTAAGATGGCCTCCCAGACCCTGCACCCTCTATGGTGGCTCTCCGTACTCTGCACCCTCTATGGCTGCCTTCCATTACATGCACCCTCTACGACTGCCTTCCAGACCCTGCACGTTCGATGGAGGCTCTCCAGAACCTCCACCCTCTAAGACGGCCTCCCAGACCCTGCACCCTCTATGGTGGCTCTCCATACTCTGCATCATCTATGGCTGCCTTCCAGAACCTGCACCCTCTACGACTGCCTTCCAGACCCTGCACGTTTGATGGAGGCTCTCTAGAACCTGTAGCCTCCAAGATGGCCTCCCAGACCCCGTACTCTCTATGGTGGCCTCTATGGTACCCTGTACGACTACCTTCCAGACATTGCACCTTCTACGCCTACCACCCAGACATTTCACTTTCTGTGAATCTTTTGTGTATTCTGTACCCTCAAAAACTGTCTTCCCATCTCTGAAACCTCTGTGACCCCTTGCTATATCTTGCAACCTGTATGACTGCCTACTAGACCCCATTTCCTCCCTGATCCCTTCAAAACCCTCAATCGTCTTTATACACTGAATACTTAACAGACCCTGCACACTACGTTAACGCGCTCCAAATCAGGCAGCCTCGAAGACTACCTTACAGACTCTGCACCTTCCAGGAGTGTCTGCTAGAACATCCGCTTTTTATGAAAGACTCTCAAAACACACATCCCCTATGTACATCTTCCCGCAGCTACACCTTCTATGACTGCCTTTCATAGTATACCCTCTCTGAATGCCTATCAGACCCTCCAATGTCTAAAAAAGCCTCCTTGGGGGCACAATCTCTACTAACATCTTCCAGGCCCTGCATCTTCTATGTATGCCTTCCAGACCCTGCACCATCTAGAACTGCCTTCCACCCCCTCCACTGTCTATGAAAACCTTCTGATCCTGCCCCTGCTGTCAACGCATTCCAGATCCTTTCTACCTCCATGTTCATCCTGTCTTCCAGGCCTCTGTCCAATCATGCATCCTTACATACCCTGAATTCACACTTTCACCCTGTCAAATACTTTCAATGCACCTACCCGGACGCTGCAAACACCCTGCCTTATCTTAGCACCAACTGCCCAACACCTATCCAATCATTCCAACACCTGCCCTTGCCTGTTGCCTCCCTCCTGTCATTGTGTGCCGTCTTTGCAGTGTCCAGCTCCACTAAGTTCATTTCACACCTGTCTAGCACACAGGACAGCATGCTTGTTTCTCAGTGGATTTGAGAAGAAGGGACTAAGACATTTTCCTTAGATGGAATACAGCGCGGGGAGATCCTGTTGGGTAGCTGCGCGCTATATAAATCAATAACATAACATACAGACAATGACGCTCTTCAATGCTTTGTGTTTAGTCGGACCAACTGACTGAGAAGCAGCAGACCAACATAAATTCAGATCCTCATCTTTGGAATTTCCCAAAGATGTTGATCTGGAACCTTTTTTGCAGCAAACGTGGATATTTGTCACAAAAGAGCATTCCAGGAAAACATTATGTTGGTCTGCAGCCTTGGATTCTAAAAGAAATTAAACAATATTTGAGAGGCACGACGAACGCAGTCAGACTGCCAGTGCAACCTACTTAAAATATCATTCAGGTGATGATGTTCTTAGAAATTGTAGGACCTGCCAAAACAGAAATTTTAAAGAAGTCGCAAACCAACGTTTACGTTGGCATTAAAACTCCATAGGATGGACCTCCGTTGGATATTGATTTAAAGTCCTATCACTGTTACCTTTTGCAAAGTAAAGCAAGGTTGAGCTTGCACATAATGTTGGAACGAGCATGGAAGGAGAGTGTCCTATGTGTGAAGAGTAGAGCGTCACACTTAAGGGTCAGAGAGTCACAAAAACACGTGATGGAGCTGGTGGGTGTGCTGGTGTTACACAAAGGTGCATTAGACTAGTGATTTATGCATGGTTGGTAGTGGCACGAGCAGAAATCGCTGAATATTTGATGAGTAAGGTGTTATGTGTGAGGTCCGGATATATGCTCCATTTATGTTATGGGGATTTGATGCTGCACCAGAGCTTGGTGAAGTTGCTAAACTGTGTTCCCGGAATTACGCATCCTACATATCGCTTTCACCTCTGGAGCCACGAATCAGAGCTCATAGGAGATAAGTAGCCATGCGTTGAATGCTAAGGAACACATCATCACTTAGACAGGCGATCTTACCAGGTCGACTTTGATTTTATCCAGCTCCCATCGATAATCTGCAATGGCGTTGTGAAACTTCCTGTGGTTGCTGATCTGTTGTTCTACAGACGCGGCATCAAACCCCCAATCTGTCAACTCCATCTGGCGCTGTGTGGAGGGAAAAAGCAAGGTGAAGATCCTTTACTCTCACAAATAAACTATAATCAACAACAGAAAAAAGTTTGTTGTGGAGTAGGCAGTCGCCCATGGGACTACTGCCCAACACTCAAACAAACAAAAAAAAAGAAACTTTTCTTTTTAAATGAAGCCCAACGTCCTTTAAGGAAAAGGGGCTGCAGTTAAAAAAAAAAAAAGTGCGATCACAGTCATGGTGTTATACTGACCGCGACAGGCCACAACGGCTCTGATGGCATCCAATCGTAGTGAGTCGCAATTTGCGACCTACCTCAGAAATACTCATCAGGTAGCCCGGATTGAGATCCACTACAATTCTGAATTTTGGAAACCGACATATTAATACACAGGTTAGCGCAATTCCTTTCCATTTGGAAAAAGGCATTGCAGTTTGCAAATGGAAATTTTGTACATTGGGCCCAAAATGAGAGGCACGTAACCCCGGAAGAAACACATAAAGTAAGGAAACACTCATGCAGATCAGAAAAAATAGCCTTCGAATTTAATTATCTGCACAGTTTTAAGGCAAACGTATTTTTTATTGAAAAGCGCATAGAGAAAACGCTCTAGAAATGCACCCATTCTGCAAAAAGCTAAACTACCCGTTTTCTAAGATCACACATCCAACAGCTTGTGTGTTCTGCTGATACACCGAAGAAACATCAGGGATCGTTCTTAGCCTTTCATTTACTTTTAATATAAAATTGCATTTTTAACAAGAAAAATTCAGAATAATCATGGTATATAAAACAAAAAAGTATAAAGTTCCCAAAAATATAGAAAATGTCAAGTGTGAAGTTTCCTAGGCACTCTTCAGCAGTGTATTATTTCCTAAAGAAAGCTTACGCAAAGCCATGATCAAGCAGTCTTGTTGTGCAAACTTCAAATGACTCAAATGGGTGTGGTAAAACAAGTATGTGGATACAAAACAAGATTCATTCCTACACACAAAACAAAAACAAAAAAAAGAGGACGCCTGCCCCACCCTAAGCTACTGTGAAAATGCTTTTGATGAAAATACTGTATTGTGAAGCAATTTCACGCTGTAGGTCGTACCGTGCTCCCACATCCCAACACTCTTTGAGGGGGCACTTGTATACGATTGAAATTTAGTTTATAAGGATTCAACGCGTAGGCCGCCACCCGATGAATACCAATACTGTTGGGCGGAATATTAACCCATTCCACGTTCGGATACCATAGTAATATTGCATGTTCTCCCTAGTTCTAAGATAAGCAGCACGGAATGTTGCAGGTTTTACCAGGGGAAAAAGTAAACTGCTGTATGCTGCAATTTTCACACATCTTGGAATCCTCATTCCGGCACTGAGTACTGTTTGTGCCCAAATCAAAGTTTTCACCGCCGTTAGAATCTGGCTAGTATCACTTCGACACACACTAAATACAAATATGGAAGACTGAAAAAGGTCTTCTTTTTTAAGGTAGCCTATTGAAGTCCTGTGTGTGTCCAGTAATACATTTAACATAATATACTGAGGGACGTCTGCTGCAAGAAACTCAACGGTTCTTGTTGCGATTATTGTTGGTCCCTTTTGAAATTAGTATTAAAGATAGGTTACTGGATAAGGTAGGGTAGTTGGAGCTAGGAATCCTTGGTTATAATTGTTTGTTGTTGAATAACATTGAATGTTATTTTGTGGATCCCATAAAACTCAATTCAGAATTGCAATACAAACTCAATGGTACTGATTGGATCAACCTCAGAACCATGAACGGAGCGGATTTGCTAGGATGCACACCTGTGACTTCCGGTTGCACGCAGGTTTCTGCAGGGGGCGCTCAACTAGCTAAGCTGTCCTACCAGCTTGACAATGACTTAGAACCAATGTTGTTTTGAAACTATTATTGGTTTTTTTAATCAGAAAATGAAAGATCCTACAATTCCTTTACCAAATTTCTTACTTTCATCGACTTTCCACGATGTAGGTGCTGAATGAGCGCACAGTGTATGAGCACACTGAGTGCGAAATCCAAAAGTCACTAACATCACAGAATCGAGTTGCGCCTTTGAGGTCATGTCCATGTCATCATAAGGGCATTTAAAAAAATGCATGCTAGCCAACTTTGTACAGTAAGGTGTGTTGGTGTCCTGGGGAGAGACAAATCGTCTGATTTGTGGGAATTTCACAGTACTTGACCCAATCTTGCATTTACACTTATTGTGTTACGTTGAATAACCAGTGCTTTAAATGGGTCGGTACTGTCCGGTACGGAGTACCAGCACTTTTTTATTTTGAGAGGGAGAGTACCGGCACTTCTCAAGCATGACGTAATACATTTAATTGGAGAGTACGGGCACTTCTCTCTCAGAAACAAGCAGGTACTCTGGTACAGAGTACCTGCACTTCTATTTTTCCATTTCAAGCACTGTGTATAACGAATTTGGCATGACGTCGTTACCCACTGTAGTCAATCCTTTAAGGATTATTTCTGGCATTCTGTGTGCTCCGCTCCCTCTCGCCCACCAAGTACAGCCTCCCATCTGGTGACATTCGAATAAGTTCAGGCAGTGAACTGTACACATGACCAGACTGCATGAAAGCACAACCTTCAGTCGGCGATGGGTTTGCAAATTACTCTTAGAAAAGCTTTTCCCAATTGGCAGAAAACAAGAGAACCCATCAACCAATCAGCAGCCAGAAATCCTAAACCTCGTTGTAAATGTTCTCTGAGAACTGCTGAGGTTTTATGGGCAGTGTATCGTCCGTGTTAGACAGTCAGAGCGTGGCACACATCAATGGAACTCTAAACTGATATGGTGATGGCAAAACTCCCATTTGGACACAGTTAGTTTTCACTTATCTTATTAAAACGGGGTTTGGTATTTCACAGTCCTTTTATTCTCACTTCTTACATCATGTTATGTTACAAGAAATGTATAAAGCGCCCGTTCACCAGAGGGTCCTTTGGCACTGTAATACTGCTATGATTGGAGAGCCATGCTACTATTTGATATTTTGCAAGCTTGTTTGAACAACCAGGTCTTCAAACATTTCCTAAAAGAGTTGAAATCCGTAGCCTGACAAATATTTATAGGAAGAGAGTTCCACATGGTAGGATAGGATGAATATTTATAAAGCGCACTAAAACCAAACGGTATCAAGGCGCTGGGCGAGACGGAAGAGAGACTAGCACCAAGCAGCTAGGAGGCAAAGTGCCAGGTCTTTAAAAGCTTCTTAAAGGTCTCGCTATTACCGAGAACTCAGTGCCTCCAGATTTACTTTTCCAATATTTCGGAACAGTCAGTTTGATAGCATGGGTCAATCTCACGTTATGTGAAGGTACAACTTTTTTGATCATATCTTTCACACATTTGGGAGCCAAACCATTTATGCTTTTGTACGTCACGCAACAAACCTTAACAGACCTTGTGCTCATGTGAGCCACAATTTCAAGGACTATTGTGGTTTCACTGAACTACAAGGACAAGTGAAACTGAGAAAGGAGGAGACACTAGTAAGGTACAATTAGGAACAGGCAGTAAAGCAGTCACAACACATGCTTAACCGCTCCGCGCCCTTGCTCGGTGATGTCGGGGATGTCTCATCGAGTGAGTCCATGTCCAATCATTACCTTGGACTTTAATCCCTTAACAGGAAATAGGTCTCATTATAATGCCAAACAAAGCAACAGAAGCAAATACAGTAGGTCTGCCAACTCCAGTAAAAGGGTGTAGGCTCTGCCGCTCACCATGAATCACCATGGAGATGCGCCCAGGATCACTCCCACCTAATTTCCTTATCAGCCATGCACACATGATCAAAGAGCCCTTGCAGAGAGGTAGAGACAAGGACACTTGCACAACAGCCCTGATTCCAGGGAAAACAGTTCCTTGCTATTGAATTTCAGTGCATCTGATAACTCCACTACCTAGGAACGGATTAAACTCTGGTCTGAAGGAAATTAATTGCACATATAACAAGCATTGGTAATGCATCTGTTTCGCCTAGGTAATGAATAAAGAGCTGTTTTCATCAATCATCGTCCGGGAGAAGGAAAGAGCTCCCTGACAGAGAAAACGGGAGTAGCCAGAGCTGCTGATTAGAGAGCTGGGGATCCCAGTTCAAGTCTCAGCAGCACCGCGCAACATCCTGTGATTCTATGCAAATCACTTAATCTCTCCGGGTGATAAATTGTTATATAAATATGCTGCAATAGTAAAAGGCAAAATTTTAAGAAAATATAGTTCCGCCAAAGCAGATGTTAACGGTATTTCGGCGGCGGGAAACTGATAAGGGAAGCAGACAAGGAACAAGCATTGGTAAATGCAGGAAAATGACTACAGCCAATAGAAATGGAGGAAAGGTAAATGTCAAGCACAGGAACCAATGAGAAGCCAGGAAAGAGTGGAGGCTGGATGTAAGTCCCTTTTAAGTTTATATTAAAAACAATAGATTTCTCAAACACAGCGCAAGCTCTGTGCACGCGAAACCTAAAAAGCAAGGTTTACTGCTGTCATTTCTGTATGCTTGCTAAATTGTTCCTGGAGTAATACAGAGCTGGCTAATGCACACATTTATAATATTTAATCACTGAATGTGTACGTCAACTGGTCTCATGAAACACTGTTGTCTGCAGTCAGGCATTCATTTAATATTTAGGGATTAGGGAGGGTTTGGTCAACCGGTATTTTTACTAAAAAGATGAAAACCTGGAGCCCAGTGCTAAGGCCGTTTCTGCAACCACGTCGGCGCCTCCTGATTGTAAACACAGTTAGGAACACTGTCATGGCCACACCCACTTTGCAGTGCACGGTCTATAATGAACTACTGATAGAGAGTGGAACCCAGCAGAATTGTAAAAGGGTATTTTTGGGGTTGGGTCTATTAAGGAAACATTTCATAAAGTTTCCAAACGCATGTTTTGTAAACTGCACAGGGAATTTCAGTCCCTGCTGTGATATGATTATTTGCACACCAGGAAGGGTGAAAATCGTATTCTCAAAGCTAAGACATAACAAGCACTGGCAAAGCCAGTAGGTCTCGCCTTAGCACGAGCTCTTGGCTTTGCCAATGTGTTTGAGCCATGTTGTACACCAACGTGGCTGCTGTTCAGCATGGCTAAAAGTTAGTGGTGTAGAGGGAAGTGGCGTAGAGTGTAGTGATTAAGAATGGAGTAGAATGGTGAAGAATGGAGTAGAATGGTGAAGAGTGGAGTAGAGTGGCGAAGAGTGGAGGAGAGTGGCAAAGAGTGCTGAGGAGTGGAGGGGCGTAGAGTGGAAAAGTGTCGTAGAGTGGAGCATCGTAGAGCAGCATAGAATAGAGCAGCGCACAGTTGTAGAGTGTAGTGGGTTAGAGAGGCCTGGAGTGAAGTGGCGTAGAGTGGAGTGGCATATAGTGGCGTAGAGTGGAGTAGAGCAGAGTGGAGTGGTGTAGAGTGGAGGGGCACAGAGTGGAGTAGAGTGGTGTAGAGTGGAGTGGCATAGTGTGGAGTATGCATGGTATGCTAGCACACTGCCCTTAACAGACAACACATTTTCAACTGAATTTACCATTGCATTTGAACAGACAGTTTTACTGATAAATCTATACAGCGCACAAGCGATAATCTGTGGAAATAGAATCACCTAGTGTACTGATTTGTTTTAATCGTATTAAAATATTTGTTTCCACCACACTTCCGAATTACAAAAAAAGTGATTAATTTGTGCTTTCCTAATTCAGATATATTCTGAAATATTTGAACAGTTCATTTACAGACATTTAAATTTTGTTGTGTGCTAGACACAAAACCTTTTCTTTCCCAGTACCCGGCAAGATTGTCACATAAATCCTCTCGCTTTGAAGTCAGAGAAAGAAAAGTAAACGCTAAGCTTCCTCGGAAGACACAGCCTGACATTTCACCTCTGCCTTTGAATGCACAGCAAACGTGACAAGACAAGAACAAAATTCAAAGGCCTGTTTACAGAAAGGAGGACTCATGGAAAAATACAAGGAGAGATGATGAACAAGCTTTGCTCCAGGGGAGAGACGAAGACATGCTGGACAACCTAAAACAAATCAAGCCAACAAATTGAATCCTCAAAAATGTAAGTTACAAACCACAAAGCCAATAGTAAGCAATGGGTGGAATGCATTTCCAGGGAAGCTTTGAGAATGTCCACAAGAAGTCTTTTCGCAACCAGACAGCTGTGCTGTCTAGTAGACTTTGACCCTAAAATGAGTGCAGTCACTGTGTGACTCCGCCCTAAGTCGACAAACAAAAAAAGGAATTTCAGGTTGATAAATACATTTGCAGAACAGTGTGTGTTTTTTTAAGAAAGTAAAATATGTGGTCCAGTCAGTTTTGGTGCATCTCCGACAAGGCTTTAACAGTCACATACTTGAGAAGACTGCCTTTAATTTGAATACATGCAAACTAAGTTTTGATTTTTTTATGAACCATAAATGTTTGTCACAACGCAGTTTAACCTCAAACATATTCAAATAGAGTTATAGGAGACCCATGAGATTCAAAGAGGCTTTCCTTCATCTAAAAGACTGCTCTGTTGTCCTTACCGCATCTTGGTTCACAAACGTTTACTTCTCATGCATGTACACCATTTCCAGAAGCCATAGCAAAGGCTTTGTGCTTTTTTTTTTTTTGGTCTCATACTGTATTCTAAGATTTGTTGCGCTGATAATTCGCGCACCTGATCCTTTGAACCAAGAAGTGACTTGCCACTCTTTCTCTAGAGCAGGGGACATCAGGCCAGAAAGGATGACGTGAATATTAGCTTGGACTGGGAAAAAAATCAGTGTTCAAGGTGCTGCAGAATGTTAATGGCATAGGTATCAGGTTAATAAAGGCAACAACTAAATGGCAGGGCGACAATGGCAGCGTCAGAACCCCTTTCAGAGGATCACGGGGCAAGCAGGGGTTACTGGGCCCAACCATGGGGGGTTGAGACCTTTTGCTCTTGATGCCCTGTGGCCCAATCTACTATGGATTCTGAGTAACTGAGCCAAGTACCTCTTCTGCACTTGACTCTCAGGATAGCGTGGTCCGAGCAGCCCAAGGCTCTCTTGGGGAGAAGAGAAGGTGTGGATACAGATTAGTGAACATGGGCTCATAACTCAAAATGAGTGCAGCAGGAATAAATCGTTGTCCAACCAAATACTTACTTTTATTTCTACCGCTATGCACCCAAAGGAAAAATACAACATTCAGAGAAAATTACACAGTCCCCTCGGCGGTCGAGGCTCTACTGGTTTTTCTGTAGGTCCCTGTAGCACTCCCTCCTCACTCTAGCGATAGCTGTTATTCCCCATTCACTATTGGTAACATCCAAGTTATGCAGAGTCTCAAGAGTCCACTTTGACTCTAATTTAAAGTCAATAGTGTTCCAGCACTACAGCTCTAACTTAGCAATAAGTTCCCACGGGGCCGACAGGCCCGAAACCAGTCTTACTTTGGAGTTCCGGAGTGCCCCCCGTCCACGGGCGCTCGCAGAGGCTGCAGCTGAATTCAGATGAGTCGACTGCATGCAGGCCAGGCAGCTACACTCAGCGGGTGCAGAGTCTCTCAATTCCGGTCACACTCCTGAGGCAACCAGAGGCTTTCTGAGGCTCCTCCTGCCGAGAGTCTGCTTCCTCTCCCAGGAGGGGGTGGCTTCAATGATCCGGTCTTAGGTCCCTCATCTGGGTGATGGTGCGCAGGTACTCCCACAGCATCCTCACTGGCAAGGTGACAAATCAGGTTGCAGTTCTTGATGCTCCCAGTGACCCCCCTCAGGTATACGGGGTCACCGTATCTTACAGCACATGGGCTCCTGACCGACTGACACAGTGAAATCCTTCACAGCGGCCCATCCTGGCAAACGGGTTCACCGCCCACTACTGAACAAGGCTACGACCCTTACCGCATAGAAATCTTTTTCATGGTGGCCCCTCCTGGGATATGGGGTAGTGGACTCGGTGCTATGCATGGCTCCGGCCCGATTGGCACAGCATAGCCACGACTCAATTCACAGCAGCCCTCTCCTGGCATACGGAGGTCGCTGACTCTGTCCTGCACACAGGCAGTGGCCCGATTGGTGCAGCAGCTGTTTCCTCACATCTCGCACAGGGAGTCCTCGCGACAGGGCTCCCCATTGGGCCTTGCTCCCTCCAACGCTCTCCTCTTTCTCACAGCGCACACTGGTCTTAGCAAGAAGGCAGGCACTGGTGCTCCAGGCTACAGGGCAGGTGGTCTTGGATTCCCTGTGTGAGGTCCCCTCACCCAGCAGGGAGACTAGCAGACCCTAGCCCCCAGTCCTGGACACAGGCAGAAGTCTTGCAGAGCTTCCCCTCCTCACATATCCTGTCTGGCTGCTTAGCAGATGACAACTTTTGGAGTCTCTAACTCCCCTTTGAGACTCAATGAGAATTGATAAAGTCTAGTGATGGTACTCCATTCCTTACTCTCACATCTTGAGCCCTTACTCTCAATATCTAACCAGCAACTTCCCGTTGTAGCAGGAGAGAAGTTTTAGAAACAACTACATTAATCAATGTAATCAAAATAAAACACATACGCATAATTAATAGATGACAAAAGTAAAAGTGGCCATCAGCCAACGCGTTTCGTTTCTTCGACCAAAGGAACTTCATCAGGGCTCAAACAGCAAAATCAGCAAATGAGCCAGTTGCGACTTTGCAACTGGCTCATTTGCTGATTTTCGGGATACAGAAGACCCCGATTACAATTCCGAACCTGATTTGCTTGACCCGTAATATGGGGTGATTTCCCGACTGTTACAATCACGGATTACATTATAGAACATTCTACTTGACTGTTTGAGCCCTGATGAAGTTCCTTTGGTCGAAGGAACGAAACGCGTTGGCTGATGGCCACTTTTACTTTTGTCACCAATAAAGCTAACTAATGGACTAAAGTATATGATTCTGACTTCATTTCTGGTGCACCTTCCATTTCTACAAAGACTTTGCTTTCGCTGGATTCCAGCGGCACTTAACGGCGGCAAGTACCGGAAGCAGATGCACAGAACTCTAAATTTATACAGACAGGGATTGATGTGCTGAACCTTGGGTCAGCCGTTGTAAGAAGTGTTTTGTTTACGTAATTAATAGATCTCTCATTACAACATATTCCTTCATTTACATAGTCATAATTACAAACTTAAACAATTAAAAAACACAATATCTAAAATAAATGTCACACTAGGTTCTTTAAATAAAATATTAATTAACTCGATGGGAGTACAATGGAACTTTAAACCCAACAATAAACGTCCTGAATCCCACAGTGCCCTCACATATTAATGTGATGTGAATGCCATCACTCAGCTTCATTCAACTCAATCTGCACCATTGTCCCTCTCTATAAATCTGAGCCAAGCTGCCTTGAACCACCATTACTGCCATGTGCCTAAACCGGATGTGTATAAATTCTGTCTCAGGAGGCATGGGCACTTGTACAGATAGCGCGGGAAGCCGAGCTATGTGCTTGAAACCAAACCACTGAAGGATTTTTCCTCAAATATAAATGAAAACCTAATTTAACATTACCCAAAAACATTTTAGATAATATTATTTAAATAGCCTTTTTGATTGAATTTACCATCAGTCCAGTAAATCACATATCACAAATCAGTATTCTGCCAAAATAAAACTTCCCGCTGCTAGGGCAACCAAAATTGTCAAGTTGATCAAATGATAATAAGTCCGGTTAGATGGACTCCAGAGTAACCTGCAGAGGAGAGTTTGCCAGTCCCTGGAGCTTAGAAACCCAAAAGCTATTTGCTAGGCACTAACTAAACTCCACTTTGATGTTTCTTCCTTTTGAACTCTCTTGAGCTTTACCACCGACACACACCAGGTCCTCTCAAGTTGAGAAAAGCTTAGAAGCCTCTCCGGGTACCGTTTGCACAGTACTCTATGACACTTGGGTCATCCCCCTTGTTCATTTGTAATGTCCTCCGATATGCCCGACTGCAACCATCACTCTGAAATGCCCTCACAGCAGGGATGGCTCTCAACAAATATAAATATATAAAAAAAAAAAATTTGTAGACCTGTTTATGGGAATAACATTCCATTTTGTCATGCCCTATTAACACAACTTCTAATGTTCAGAACTCTGACGCTGGCAAAATCATCAATGAGTAAAATATGAAAATAAATTCAGCAGCTAAATAAAAAGTTTTTAAAAAAAAGAAAAGAAGATTCCAATACAAAAAAACCTTCTCACTGGAAAGAGATGCCATTTAACATTTTAAATCACCAGTACCTCATAACTACCTTGCATCCACCCCACAAACGAAGTCGGCCAAACATGCCCAAAACGCAGACTAGAAAAGTTGCGTAAGGAGAGGGCGTTTTACCCACACAAGTGGATCCGCCATCACGTTACCTTTTGTTGTCGAATCTGACTTAAGGTGTCAGTAGTGATGCGCTTGGTGTATTCATCCCATCCGGAGCCGCTCTGAGAGGAGAATCCACCACCCTTTGAGCTTTTCCTTCCACGCGGTGTCTGAATTGCTTTTTGAAGGGCACGCATTTGTTCCTGAAGCTGAAGAAACCTGTGAAAGAAGTACACATTGACAACCGTACTTTATGTGTCTATGGTCTGACAATAATACTTTGTGTGTCTATGGTCTGTAAGTACAAAATTGAGCTACAGGGACAGTTCGTCCTGGATTTTAGCTCAGTAACCATGCATTTGTGACATCTACAGGGGGGCGGGGAGTAGGTACAGGAGATACTCGGTGCTCATTCCAACATACTGCATGGCGGTGTCTGGATATTTCATAATATTGGTAGAAGGTTCATGATTTCGTGGAGGGGGGTGGGCAGTGCTTTTTCCCTGACATCTCAAGGTTGCTTCACTGGGAATAATGGACGACTGAGATGCTGGACGGAGCACTCGGATAATGGTGGGGTTGGTGCGGACTGGTAGCGAAACGTGGCATACCAAAGAAATTGAGAAGAGCTGCCCTTCCCAAGCTTGAGGATTGGCGAGGGGCAATGGGCGATTGTACTCTAGCAGAAGAAAATGCACATAAAGTCAGAGTTTGAACCTGAAAATCTGGTCGCGAGTGACACAACAGGGGGTGGGGGTTTCAGGTTTCTCTCTTATTGGGGGCTTCCTCTCAGATCTGTGTTGTAGGGGTAAGATGTATGGTCAGTAAATTTATGATTCTGGACTTGGTGAAGAGATGCCAGTTGTGATAAATGCGCTTATGATGCTGTCATGTACTCGATTGGTGCCGAAAATCTTCTGTTTATTTAAAAATGCAATTAAAAAGTTTTGTCAAAACATTAACCAATTGTAATATATAGCCAACCTCTTTTGCAGAAATCAAGGCTATTAAAGGAGTTCAGTACCTGGTCACGAGTGTGATGTGCATATCGGGAGCAAGATGGGGAACATCTTGAAATGCCATCACAATTCACTCCAGTTCTTAAAAGGCTGCGCAGCATAGCGATCTATCACACCCAGCTCCCACTCTCCAATCCCAATCTTGTTGCCCACACTGGACGGTGAAAAGACACGCCAACAGCACTAACCTCCAATGGCCTGGTCATGACATAAAGGCTACTTCTTCCCACTATTTGCACCGGAATTACCTTTTGTGGTAGTGGTCACAAGGTTTTCCCATTTGCTTCATTTCCCCAATAAGGCCAGCAATGATTTCCATGTTTTCATTTGCCAGCCCCATGGTTTCATCCAACTCTCGGTTTCTCAGCAACTGGGATCCATCACCAAAATTCAGTTCCTATAAGATAATTTTTCACAAACAATGAAAAACTGGAGCACAGTCTGAGCATTATTTACAGATAAAGCACTTGGAAGAAAGAAAGAAAATCAAAAATAAGTGAAATATTCAAACCAGCATGACAGAAAATCAATTTTTTTAGATAAAATTTAACACAAACTTGAAATGGGAAGAAAATTGAATTAGACCCCACTTCCTTTGAAAAGTACAAAATAAGAGAAGGAAATGCAAGATGCAGTGCCATGAACTTTGGAAGACTCAGTAGTGTACAAAGAAACACAGAAGAATAGGTAACTGGTAAATCAAAAGAAAAAGAGAAGGTGGACCACTGATAAATTGGTAAAGAAGGGGGAGAATCTTTCAGGTGTTTCAGAGGAGCCGAGAAAGACACGAAAACACATGGGAAAGATTGTGGAAGGAAGCGCAGGATAAAAGAGTGGGCTAACTGGTGGACCCTAATTAAAAATTAACAGTGATGTAAGTAGAAGTGAAGAAAAAAAAGGGCAGAGTAAAAACAAAGGAAAAGAAATATAGGAAATGGGATAGTAGATGTGGACTTCTCTCAATTAGAAATAATGCAAATTTCATGTATAAATCATTCAACAAAATAGATTGAAAAACATTTTTTGAACATGTTTTCAAACAAAACAGTTAAATTGATTTGAAAGTGAATAGATATCGTGTGCTCTCCATGTGCAGATGGCTGCATTGAGACAAAGGCAAGGAATGGTCTTAACCCAAAGGCAGTGGCGGCTTCTCCGCTAAGGCGGAGGAGCGTCGCCCCACATAGAAAATAAAATGATAATAACATAACGTTATTTTATTTTAAGGTACTGGGCTGGCACAGTTTTGATTAAGGGGCGGGGCTGAGCTGGGCTGTCAGCCAGCAGGGGGAGGAGTGGTATGTGCACTTAAGTGCGCATGACGATTTGGCCGGCTGTCTAGGGCCGGCCAAACTGTCATGCGCACTTTTCATGTTCTCCACCCAGGGTGCATTACAGCCTGGATGGAGAACATGCCCAGGCTCCCACTCCCTCTCTAATCACAACGCTTCAATAAGCAGCGTCATGATTGGCTAGGGAGCCTGGGTGCTTCCTCTTCCTGCCTCGAAGTAAAAAGACCGGAGGCGAGGCGGCAGCTGCCAGGTAAATCCGATTTTCTTTTTTTAAGCACACCCCCAAACTCCCTTCTCCGCCCGCCCCACCACCATGGCCCCATAGCAGCCGCTACTGCCTAAAGGTAATTCTGATCTAATTTAATAGGCAGACCCTCCCATCTTGTGTATTTCCTGAGGGGCTCACTGTGTTTTCTACCTTAGGTTAGCCTAACTGCATATAGCGGGCCGATTTTGCTTTGCACACATTACAAAAGAACACGCTTGTTTTTGTGCTACACATTTATTTTTACAAATAGGCTGCACATGTTTTGTTATTCTGTATTTCTGCTGGGATTCACATGGAACATTTCGTACAAGGTCGAAAAACACTGTGTTCGGACACTAACACCTAGACACAATAGAGAAATTCAGCTGCTGTTTTGAAACAGACAATTCTTATCATATAAACGGAGACTTGTCGTTTTGACAAGCAGAGAAGACACATTCTCGCAGAGCAAAAGTCCCGCAATGAGTGAGACCTCCGTGACCTGAGATGTAGTACAACTATCTATGTGTGCCAGGTATGGGGTCCCCCGCTAATCCCAGATATCTCTAATATCTCACTCTGTTTCCATATTGAAGGTAGGCTTAGGCAGATCTGTCTTCCAATATGATAGGCCTTTTCATTGTGTACAGTTTATTGATTGTCCTAATCACATTTTTGACCTGTACATGTCTCCTAATTGCAGCACAGTTATTGCATAATAGAGCACGATAAATTTCAATAAACACTGTAACTTTTCTTCGTGTCTCTTCTCTGTTTATTATGGACCTGTATGAGTGAGAGAACGAAAGGAAACAGCCTGCTACAGCGATCCCTGAGAGGGTCTAGAGCATGGGTACTCACAAACTTTCTCTCGGGGGCCAAATTTACAGTGTGGTTTGTGGCCAAGGGCCGCACCGGTGGGGGCGGGGTCAGTGGGGGAGGGGGGCGGGGCTAGAGCAAAAAAAAACTGTGACCATGAGGTTGAACACAGGCCCCTGCAGCGGACTCCTTCGTCCACTGAGCCACCAGACCCGGCATACACACATCTATCTCTCTCTCTCGCTCTCTCTTCCTCCCTCTGTCTCCCTCCTTCTGTCTCCCTCCCTCTCTCTGTCTCCCTCCCTCCCTCTGTCTCCCTCCCTCCCTCTCCCTCCCTGTCTCCCTCCCTGTCTCCCTCCCTCCCTCTGTCTCCCTCCCTCCCTGTCTCCCTCCCTCCCTCTGTCTCCCTCCCTCTGTCTCCCTCCCTCTCTCTGTCTCACTCCCTCCCTCTGTCTCCCTCCCTCCCTCTGTCTCCCTCCCTCCTTCTGTCTCCCTCCCGCTGTCTCCCTCCCTCTCTCTGTCTCCCTCCCTCTCTCTGTCTCCCTCCCTCTCCGTCTCCCTCTGTCTCCCTCCCTCTCTCTGTCTCCCTCCCTCTCTCTGTCTCCCTCTGTCTCCCTCCCTCTGTCTCCCTCTCCCTCCCTCTGTCTCCCTCCCTCCCTCTGTCTCTGTCTCCCTCTCTCTGTCTCCCTCTGTCTCTCTGTGTCTCTGTCTCTCTCTGTCTCTGTCTCCCTCGGTCTCTCTCTCTCTCGGTCTCCCTCTGTCTCTCTCTCTCTCTGTCTCTCTCTCTCTCTGTCTCTGTTTCTGCCTCTATCTGTCTGTCCCTGTGTCTGTCCCTGTCTGTCTCTGTCTCTGTCTCTCTCCCTCTGTCTCCCTCTCCGTCTCTCTGTCTCTGCCTCTGTCTGCCCCTGTCCCTGTCTCTGCCTCTATCTGTCTGCCCCTGTCCCTGTCTCTGCCTCTATCTATCTGCCCCTGTCCCTGCCTCTATCTGTCTGCCCATGTCCCTGTCTCTGCCTCTATCTGTCTCTGTCTGTCTCTGCCTCTATCTGTCTCTGCCTCTATCTGTCTCTGCCTGTCTCTGCCTCTATCTGTCTCTGCCTCTATCTGTCTGTCTCTGCCTCCATCTGTCTCTGCCTCTATCTGTCTGTCTCTGCCTCCATCTGTCTCTGCCTCCATCTGTCTCTGCCTCCATCTGTCTCTGCCTCCATCTGTCTCTGCCTCCATCTGTCTCCATCTGTCTCTGTCTCTGCCTCCATCTGTCTCTGCCTCCATCTGTCTCTGCCTCCATCTGTCTCTGCCTCCATCTGTCTCTGCCTCCATCTGTCTCTGCCTCCATCTGTCCCTGCCTCTGCCTCTGCCTCTGTCTCTGTCTCTGCCTCTGTCTCTGCCTCTGTCAGTCTCTGCCTCTGTCAGTCTCTGCCTCTGTCAGTCTCTGCCTCTGTCAGTCTCTGCCTCTGTCAGTCTCTGCCTCTGTCAGTCTGTCCCTGTCTCCCCCTGTCTGTCTGCCCCTGTCTCTATCTGTCTCTGTCTCTGTGCCTCGGGCAGTGCACAGGTACTGTGTCTACAGGTCCCCATCACCAGCCCAGAGACAGCCCCCCCCCACTCCCCCCTCTCCCTGTGTAATGTAAAAGCCAGCTCGTTTTCTCTCTGAATTTGCTGCTTCGCGTGGTTTGTGCCCCACCACTGGGCCTGGGGTCACATCTGTCGCTGGCTTTAATTCTGACTCTCACCCCCGAGCTGTCAGATCAAAGCCCCCCTTTGGCGCCCTCCATCACCTCACCCGGCTCTCACACCCTGCTGTCCTCTGTCACCTCACCCAGCTTGTGTGTCAGCCCAGGCTGAGACAGCTTCCAGGGCACACACACAACAGCGGCATCCGAGTACTTCACAGGTCTTTAAAAGACCATTTACTTGTTAATGAGGCTTTGTTGTATTTCACCTCTTCATAGCACCCCTGCATCTCCACTCTGACTATCGCTGGAATAATCGCCGGGCCTCCATAGAGCAGAGTCTCTCGGAGTCCGCCCTGCTGCAACCGGCGGTGTTTGCTGACACTCTGCAAGGTCCACGGGCCGCCAAGGAAGGCTTGCCGGGCTGCTGGCGGCCCGCGGGCCGTACTATGAGTACCCGTGGTCTAGAGTGTTGTGTTCTAGGGTGCCTACTTACTTTTTTCTCTGGGAAGGTTAGGAGGACAAGTAAGGCACTATGAGCTCGTCTGGATTTGGGCCCATAGGTACTTATGTGGTACTGTGGCAGTCCCTACATACTGATGTACTGTGGTCCCAGGCATAGTTCTGTTTCCAAGCAGAATCCCTGCAAAAATCTCATGCTCCTTGCTATGCCTCACCTGCTGCCTTCCCCCCCAGGTCCCTCAGTTACGCTACACACAACCACAACTTCCTGGGAGATGCAGGTATTTTGGGAAGGATCAACCCACTCTCAAAGTTCCTACCTCATTAGTCTCTTTTATTCTCCCTTTCAGCTCAGCTCTTCACTGTCCTTAGCACCTTACAGCAGCATAAAGTGCAATACAAGCAACAAACATAACATGTCAGTTGATCTTTAAGCTGAGTTTCTGCATGAAAGAGGTCTGCGGGACTGGATGTCTATGGATGGACGTCTCTTGGCGTGTGTGTAATGGATGTCTGTAGCTATGTTGTCCCACATACATGTGCTCAATGTCCAGTCAATGCATGTATGGGTGTAGTTTGCGTGAGTGCATAGATGACCTACTGGCTTTCTCAATTAATGCACAGATAAATGCAATTAAGACCATTTATCTGTGGTTTTCGCATTGGTTACTTGATAACCCATTTAATGGACAAGGTGCGGCTTTCAGTTTGTTTATGGACAAACAGTAAAGACAGGAAGAAACAAGCTGATATCAAGTACCTGGACTAGATTCTACATTAGGGGGAACCAGATTCCCTTATGTGTGTGGAGCAATTCAAACACCATTTTATTGTTTGTAACTTGCCGCTTACTTTTGGGCCACTGCTTTTAGGAGTTTAGTTTTACACACCAAGGTAAAGGGTCATCATATCCAGATATTTCAAGATCTCTGGGCTGAGCAAGACACTTTTTCGTGGGTCAGCAGTAAATAAATACACACAAACACACAACTTTACTGCACTAGCAATTGTCTTGTAAGTACACACACTCAATGGAAGGCGGAGCATGTGTTGGAGCTTTTGTTGTTGCAGTATTGCTAGTTTTATCAGAAGTAGCCGGTCTCCAATTGGGGATAGGCACTGTTCAATAGTAACCATCACAAGTCTTTATTGACAAGTCAGGTTAATGTTTGCTGTTGATACCCACAGTAAATGGATGCGCTGGGAGTAGGTGAGTCAAGTTAGTAAGGAAACTCCAGTGCAGGAGAACAGAGGAGCGGGGGCTCAGCTATCAATGGTGCAGCAGGTGCAGTGGCACCACGGCCCAGGGGGTCCACTGCACCTGAATAATTGCTGTTTTTACTACGTCACTAGGGGGTTAGGAAAGCCCATATTCCATGACTGCATTAGAGCCCATAGCACCATGGCTATGCCACTGTAGGGGAGGGCTGGTTCACTCTACCATTCCTGCATCCAGCAGTCTCGAATTACTGTTCTAGTGCCAAGTACATTTCAGGATAGCCTCAAGGAACTACTTGTAAAAGTGGGAAATCTTGAAGCTTTCTCGCCAAGGCAAACTCCTATTATTTGAGGACAGGTGACTTAAATAAGTTTTTCTATAAAGTGCATACAACAAGGGTAAACAAGTATGTTGGAATTAAGCAGTCTTTTCTGTAGGTGCATTTTTCCCTCTTCTCTTGCTGGCAGTTAATGCAATAAAATAATGCTAGTAAATAATGCTAGTAAATAAATATTTCGCTTTAATAATGTTTCTCTAAAGAAATCCTTTTAATGCAGAATTTTCTCCTATGTAACTTAAAAACCACCGCATTGTAGTCTAAATAATAGTATGCTGTATGTAAGGTTAACAAAACATCTAAGCCAGGACAAAAAGTAGAAATGATTTAGGAGTGGGGAAAGCCAGTACATTGTTAAGAAGGCACAAATTGTTAGTATCCAGTAATTATTATCTGGTACTTGCATGCTGATTTGAAAAAGGTTCTAGTTTCCCATTAAGGATGCTCAGAGATCTACTGAGATTTGACAGCTAACAGTGCTCCGGGCTTTCTCCTAGTAGTCACCTCTCCAGGAGGGAACTAGCTGTTCTGTGCTGTGGAATGTTCCAAGTTGATTTATTTGCTCAAGAGTGTGGGTCTTCTTGACCACGCACACTACAGGTAGCCCTATTTGTAGCACTCAAACCATATTAGCACCGGCTGCTTGAACTTGGACCAGGCGGGCTTTACAACACTGACAACAAGCATGAGAATAACAAAGATAGAGTCATAAAGTATAGAAATTTTTATAACAAAGTTAACATAAGTGGCTACAGAAGAGGAAAAACAAATTACAGTTAAATAAGAAGCAGGCGGATACAACTATTACAGGTACGAGACTTAACTGGAGGAAAGCAGAAATACATACATAAAATGAATGCTTCATTTGTTTAAAAAAAGATAAGTCTAGGTCCCTAAAGTTTTTCTTAAGCACTCGCCACTGGCCCTTTGTTACTGTTTTCGTAGCTTGCTAAGCTTCCTTCTTTCTCCCTTTCCTGCCCCTTTCTCTCTGGCTCTGGGTCAGAGTCTGATGTATGAACAATCAGATTCGATCCCAATGAACACAAAATAAGAAATTGCATAGAGCTGGTTATCGCTAAAAGGGACTGAGAATGAAAGCATGCAAAGCTTAGGATAACAGGTTTGGGATAAGGAGTTTCAATATTTCTGAAGGAACATGTTCCTTAATGTTAAAGGTTGGAAGGGGGAAATTTTAGGCCTGGAGTTAGCTATCTTCATCCATTGGTCTAATTTTGTGTCATTCACAGCATATAACATGGGGCAATGGGTCAACCCACAGTGATTGGACAACTTAATGTGAGTGGCAGCATTTTGCCCTGTGCCACGGAGCACACCCACACACAAAGTATTCCCATTCAGTGCTAGGGCCTACGATGTCAATGTGTGCATTTTGAGACTAAAAAATATTGATTTAGTGAGGAAATAAGTGTCAGAGTGTATTCCTATCTTTAGGGAGGATATATAAGTTTCGAGTAGGCCAATTAGCCATATTCCAGAGTTTCAACAGCTATCCAGTGGTCCTGTTAAGATCCGTGAAGTGTAATTTTAGTTAGTGTGAATGGAATCTGGCCTTTGCCTGCATGTGATCCTTTAGCTGGAGGTTTTTACCCAGGATGAATCCAGGGGACATGGCCAAGCTGGCACCTTTGGGGGTAAGATCTGCATCTTCAATCAATTTATTTTGGTGCTGACCTGCATGATTTTTTATGTTTCACCTATCTTTATTGCTGACACATGCCAAGTGCTATCATCAGTCGGCTTGCACTGCGTTCAATTTGTACAAAGGACGGATATCCGCTGCAGGACTTTGAGTGGGTGTACTCCAAAGCAGTTACCCTACTAGCAATCACAAGATGACCCAGAAGTTTTGCTCTGCACGTGCTTATATTGGCCCAGTTTTAAAATACCAAATAATTATGTTATTTACGTCCTGGCATGTCTGTAACAGATTAATTCCAACATGGACTTGGCATTTGAAGAACTTCTCAAACACAAGAGCACTAGACATAGATGAGCATCAACAAGATCAATTATTTGTTAGCAGAGGAAAGAAGACTTACCGGCTGTGCAATGGCCTCGGCATGCATCAGCTGTTCTGCACACGTCGACAGGAGGTCTTGGATAGTGTTCGTACGTCTGGACATGGTTACCGTTTGCCTAAAAGGAAGATGCGTAGATTGAGCAGAGTTGAAGCAACAAAAGCCATGAGAAATAGAATGACCCAGAAAACAAGAGTGTGAGGATCTGGGTGTATTATATCATTTGGCTGTGGGGCCTTATCATGGAATAAACTCGCAAAACCTTTATTGGGTCCAGTCAGGCTCGTTTGAACAACCTTAAGCCCAACCCTGGGTAGCTATGGCTTTTCAGGAGCAAGGAATGAAGAAAGGAACGTCGTGTGAAGCATTTAACAGTACCAGACAACAGAATAAGAAAACCACACAATAACAAAAGAAACAAGACACCTTTTATTAAAAATAGAGTGCAGAAAGGTGTCTGTAGGTGCCAGCCCATGTGAGGCCAATGGACCACTGGGGCACAGAGTGGCAACTTTCTAAAAGTTGCTTAACTTTAAAAATGACAATACATCTGATCTGGGCATCAGGTTGGATTTAATGCCATGATTAATTTGATACCTTACAGTACCCAGTTAGGTAGTCCCATTCACTAGTTAGCCAGACTGGGGTGCCAGCCGGTAACCCTGTTTTAACCAATGGGGCTACTAACTTTTCCCCAGCAAAATGGAAATTTGGAGATTTCGCTCTTAAGACATACATAAATATATATGTCCTACTTAACAAAATGCAGATAACTGCCATAGTGCTTTACAGGCCTTCCTTAGGGGAGACTTACATATATTATTAAGGGAAGAGGTGGCTTTGCTATTCAGTTTAATAGCAAAGTCGAACCAGCAGTGTGACACTGCCCGTCCAGTCTCCAGTGGCAAGCTGGAAGCCATTTTATACCTTTGACACACTCAGAGTGGCCCAAACAGTGCTGCAGCCCTGGGCGGTCACTCTGTCTTACATGTCCTGGGTACCCTGGGGACAATATACTGGGGGCTTATTAGTAACTCAGTCCTTGCCAATTGGGGGTAGCCAATTCAACATACACTTTGTAATGGGTAAGAACACTAGTACGGAGGTCTGGTTAGCAGGCCTCAGTGCACTCTCAAAGTCGAAAAACCAGCATCATCAGTCCAAAAGTGGGGGTGAACATGTAAAAAGAGGCATTTTCTTACAAAGTGCCAAGTCAATTTGGTCAGAAGAATGCATGGATCTGCCAATGACCTACTGAAGTGTGCAGCTTGATAACACCAAGTGGGTCTTGGTGAACAGTGTCTCTCAATACAGAATTGAAGGTTGTATGTGTCGTTGGTGGAACATTGTGTGCTTTTGAAGACAAACCTGGGCGGACCAATGGTGAAAACTACAGTAAAAAGTAGACTTGAAAAAGTGCAGCATAAATTTGAATTCTGAAGCAGAATCATGGAAAATCTGCAAGTGATTTGGGCCTAAAAGGCCAAATGAACTTTACACCACAGAAGTAAAGGGATTTATTTATGCATCGTAATTATACATTCATCCAGAATGGATTTTCTGTCTGAACGTCAGTGGCCTCTCAGAAAACAATCTTTAGCTGTTCGACTTTAAGATTAGATTTATTACAATTGGCAGGTCTCTCGGCTATTGGTGTTCTGTTTATGAAACATCACTGGCAATACAGAATATTACTTATCCCTACAGAAATTAGGCTATATATTTTTACTAGCTTGCAGCACTACCAGAATCCCTGGCCCGAAGTACACCATTTGAAGGCTGGAAAATAAAACAGTGTCCATTTAGAAATACTCATGTGTAAAGAGTTGTTCCTCCATGCCTGGGTTCTCCAAAGTCGGTCCTGGAGGGCCGGATCCATGCCAGATTTTTAGCATATCCCCATTTAGATAAATGTAGTTATCTTAAACATTTGGCATGGATACAGCCCTCCAGGACCGACTTTGGAGAACCCTGCTCCATCTTTCAGGCTTTCTTGCCACACTCTAATTTATTATTGCTTGAAAGATTCACCGGGGTCAAAGGCATTGATGCATAGCATTGGCCGGCAGACATGAATTCTGGGATGTAATTACTGCTAGCTGATTTTTTGCATTTGACAGCAGCAAACTTATTTCATGCTGTTTACTGTTTTAAGGACGACAAGACAGAAAATGCAACTGCATATCCTCTACCATTGTTTCCACCGAAAGGAAAGCATTAATGAATGCTAAGCCATCCACGGTTATCCTTGAGCCTGTATCGGAGTTGCTCATTCAGGCAACTCCTGATAGGGCAGGGGTGCTTTCCATGTCATGTGCTCATGCACAGAGGATACGAGGACCTTGCAAAACTGTCACCAGATGGATCACAAAGATTCCAGTTCTGAAGAGTGCTAGTCTTGTTAATTTCAAGGCCAAAATTGGTGGAGGAATGGCTGAGGCTTGGCTGAGGATGGACGCAATGAAGGCCTTGCGTAACCAACCAGGAACTTTGGTCTCAATTGTTCTTTGCGATCATCGGCTATGTGTCTTCTGGGGGTCTTTACCAATAGATGGCTGCAGGAGGCTATGAGTGACCTATCTTCCCAATACTACCAAGGCTGATCTCTAAATGACAAAAAGGAAGAAATCAGTCCCAATGGCGAGACTGTGAGAGGGAAGTACCTGTATGTAGTGTTCGGGGGCTGAGGATGCACATCACTGCCTCCTTCCTAAGGCAAGAGCCCCACTAGGGTTAGCTAGTCAGACACACACTGGGGTATGCATGTGGATACCCGGGTTGGGGCAAAGTCTCATCTTCAAGGAGTAGACTGACAAGTGTATGTTGAGTGCCGCAGGAGTTTAGTCAGTGAGGAAGAGAGGCGGAAGGAAGCCCCTACACAAAGTAGGAGATCAGTGTACTGGAAACAAACACTGCAGGTTAAAAGAACCTATGCCCTCACATTGACAATCTGTGGTTATAGTATGTGGTTTTGGACAGAAAAATATAGCAATTTAAAACAAATACATAATGATTATCAAGAAGCATTTGCATAAATCAAAGAATGCGTTTATAAAGCACTTGACATGGGACCCATTGCTCAACAGAAACACAGAAGGTCTTTATTAAAGATTGAACTTTAGAGCAACGGCCTCCTGCCCTGTACGGATGATCAAAAAAATCAAGTATTTCGCTCTTGTCAGATTCACAGCCTCCACCGCGGGCAGCGTCCAAATATGACAAAACAGTTTATATCAGAACACTGCTTTAGTCACTGACAGGAGGAATCCAGCTGTGAATTCCCGGTAAAGCTCAATCTTGTGATTTCCCAATTTAAATCCAAAACATAGTAAAAAAAAAACACACACACATTACTTAGTGCAGTGAATAGCTCCTATTCAGAGTTTTACAGGTGAAAATGTGGATTAATATGTTGCATTAGCATCTATCATATCTATTTGATTGTACTGCATTTTTACAGCACATTTTCCCTCAATACGTGTGCCAGGTTTTTACTGGCGAACTCTGCCCGGGGAAACTTACAATGGTGCGGTTATCAGAGCCTAACTCGAAAATCTAATTCATCTGCAAACATTGTTTGTGCTAAGATTATAATTTACCCCCACTCATAATCAAAGATAAACTGTAGAGCACTTGATAGGTGACACCCCAACCCACAAATACACAAAATTTAGCAATTGCCGATTTTTGGGTGGCTGCTTGCAGATGAAGCCTTAAATCATGCATCCCATGTGGAAGCTAGAACCAGCGCACAGATGAGGATGATGCTTGTTATTCATTTTCAAGGAATGAGAATATTTTTTGAGTCTCAGTATGGCCCTGATCTTTTCTCTTCAATTTAATAGAGTCCAACATTTATTTTTCTGTCGTATTTATTTGTTGTCTTAAATGTAGGACAGGACTTTGGTTCAATATCTTGTGGGTTTTTCCAGACCTCTGCCCACCATGCAATGTGATCTGGTGGCTCTTCCTGGAAGCATATCAGGTTGGCCTGTCGTCAAGGCCTTCTCACCTAGTCCTATCTTTGTAAGTTGGACGTACAGTTGGCACTTCCCTTCACATGAGAAGTCATAGGTCTGATTTTTTTTATATCCAGTGAATAATATTTAAAGAGACCTGCGTCTCTTAGTTTAAGGATGTATAGGGTTTTCATGGATTCGCTGTGGGGTTGATTATACATGGAATATTTTATCCCATAAGTTCTATTTATTGATTTGAGTCCTGAAAAATGTCTGCCTCTAAATCAAAGTCTCTTCAGTACGGGTAAGACTTCATCTGGCTATGCATCTGAAGTCTCTTACTTCATGGCCACAATGACACAGCATTTGGAAATATGGTCTATGTCTGGATTCCCCCTGGGATTCAGAGTCCTACCCACATGTTTAGGCGTTTCTGCTCAGCTTGGGCATCAGCGCCATGAAAATATTCTAAAGACATTTCTTTTGTACTTAGAACAATGACTGTGCTACGATACGATTAAAAATCTGTCCATAAAGACTCAAATGTTCTTCTACATCTCTTTGATTAGCTGTAGGTCAATCCTCAGACAACAGTAACTTATTTCTAACTGCTAGGTGGGATCTCGTTTTTACCCTTACTTGTCTGCACCCATCACTCAGGTAGGTGACTTTCACAGGAATTCTGCAGGGTGTCTTTCATCCTTATCAGTTGTTTAATTTACCTTTTTTTCTTATGCTGGTCAGTCTCTCTGGCCAAACATGCCTCTGGATTCTCTTAGTCTGTGAAACTGATTCCAGTCCTGTGTGGTACGCCTTTCTATCTGCATGATAACCACAGCGTCTAGGGCTAGCTGTTCCAGGCCTTAAGACTTGGTTTTGGTCCTTATTCAAGGCCCATGTGACATCCTACTAACCTCTTAATTATGCACAACCTTGGTTGGTCTGGTCAAAGGCTCGTGCACAGTGGTTAAAACTGTGAGAAAAGCTAAAAAATAAAGGGCCATGGATGGACTGCTTGCAAAAGCCTTAGTCACAGATAATAAACTCTAGCCACATTCCAGACCACCTTTTTTCACCCACTTAGTCACTCCAGACGGGGATCAACCATATGCAAATCAGTCTTGGTCCTTCTCCAATTGGAACAGTTGAGCCCAAACTGCCAGGCCGTGCTTCCTCTCAACTGCAGGCCAGTTTCAGCCTAGTTTTATGCCACATCCCAGCATTTCCCCAGCTCAGAAACTTCAGAGGGCAAGAGAAGAGGCAAAATAAGATCCTGTCTCCATCAGATGCACTTCCAGAAGTCAGACACAGACCACTTTAACATACGAGACTATTTGCAATTGTTTTCATTCTTTGACCAAAAAGGTACAAGACTTCACAGCTACTTGTGCCCTCCAGGTAGAGCACTCTAAGATTCAGCAGTGTGGTGGTACACATACCTAGCGCACAAATAAAGAAGAAGTAAAAGAACCTAATGGGTCTCTGATTAATAAACTGGCCATCACCTTTAATTTCATTGGGTGCACCCAATTTGTAAAATAATCAATTCTATGCTCCACCATGCACAGATTAAAAACACAAGCTTATTACTGCTGAGCAGAGGGCTCAGTACTTATCCCCACAATGTAGAGAGTATAAAAATCAGTAGAATAGAAAGGATATAATGACAGAAGATCCATTATAATTTGAATATTTATTGTACATTTGGCAAAGTCACAGATCACATGTCTTCATCTACCTCGATGCCGCACGACCTTTATGAAAGGGTTGAGACACCGTGTCCCTTCCTCAAAGCTTACTCTCGCTTGTCAAGCGGTAACCTTTTCAAAAGCAGTAAAGAGCGCGGGGTTTCCCTGCAGATGGAGCAGAACGCCATTCTAAGTGAGGTTCAAAGCTGCAGCTCACTGCACCCACTCAAAGGAAGGCCTTGAACTTCAGCCAACCCAAGAATGGGAAAAGAAGACTTAAAGTGCTTGTGTGGCATAAATTGGCCCCACCCTTGTCTTCGCCTACCAAGTGCCATGGGAGCAAAACACCAGCTGGAAGAGTTATGGGATTGTTTTCCCTCGCTCATTATCCCTGGATCCAGTTCCCGTGCGTGTTAGCACTGGTTCGCAATAGGTGGAGTTAATTACTGTAGAAGCTGCCTCGCCTACTGAGAAAACTTTATTATGGAATTATGGAACCCGTCCCAACTTTCTGTGCCCTTCATTTCATTTAGTTTTACATTTGTGCTGGAGCTTTTTATGCTGCGCCTACTGGTTTTGGAAAGCATGTTGTATGGTTTGGTATCTGCTAAATCTGAGGTAATGAGGCCTCCAGCGCACAATCCCTCTGCACGGGGTATTAATGTCAGTCAGCAGACGCAGTGGACCTTGAAGCAGTTACCCCACATGCGTCAGGCGAGTAAATAATGAATTTTGGAATGCACTCATCATTCTGACTTTATGTAACACTAAGGGTGAAAGAACAGCAGCTCTATGTGGGGCATTTAGCCTCGCGCTGTATATTCTTTGAGGCTTTGTTTGTTTTGGCCTTTGCAGAATTCAGGAAGACACAATACTGAAACCAGGGAGGCTGACTGCATTTACACCGGAGAAACAGTCACACAGCAGCGCCCATGCAGTTCAACCTGTTGGGCTTCCACGGAGTTTGAAGTCAGATAGCTTAGGAGGGTGAAACCCAGCTAAATCAATGGTGTGGCCAATTTATGCAAGGGTCAGAAAGGCCTCCATGAGGACGACCCTTGTGAAGTCTGTGGGAAGCATATCTAATATCTGGAGGGCGAAGAGGAGTGCAGGTAGATTGACACCCGCTATGTGAGGGTGTGTTGAGAGGTAGGCAACATGTCACAGATAGTTCACATTTTTTTCTCAGTCAGAAGACTCCAGGCCATACAAACTTAAGCAGCTGGGAACCAAAAGCAGCCCTGGTAATTTTCTTGGGCCAGCCCCTGCCGGGGCCCGGGAGGCTGGAAACAATTACTTGCTGCTTTAGTTACTGGGGACGATAATGTAGCACCGCTGCAAAAACTGGCCCCCAGTATCAAACAAAACCCGCCCCCACCACTGCAAATCCGGCCCCCACCCTTCCAGCCTACCGGGGAAATGCCCGATGCACGGTCCAGCCAGCCCAGCCCTGAACGTAAGTGGCCAGGCTTACCCTCAACGTCCCACCTCGCACTCGCATCACTCCGCATCTCAAAGAGCTCCACTGGCTCCCAATCCACAATCAAACACTCTTCAAACCCCTCACACACACTTACAAAGCATTATACTACTTGGCCCCTGTTAGAAATGGGGGTCTCTAGTTGGCAATGGCTGGCGCCACTGTCCAAATAGGGACCCTTCTTCCTAAGTCAGGGCAGGTGGGCTACCCCCTTTGATAACCCCTGCTCAACCCTGTGGTAACGTAGCACGAGCAGTTAGGCCTATTTCAGAGGCAGTGTGTGAAGCATTTATGACCATGCACAATAAGGCAGTAACCACACCACAAAAGGACACAACTCAAGTAGGTATAGAAAAAATAGTATCTTTATCTAAGGTTTAGTACGAGACTCTCAAAAGCATTTTAACCAGTCACCATGCATGTAAATCAGTAGGGCATGTAAATCAGTAGGGACTTAAAAAGGGGCAATACGTATTCACCAGAACGTGGCACTGACTGAGTTCAAGGCCTGGGTCTACGCGACCCGTTGCGCACCAGATACCTGCCATTGGACGGGGACACAGTACATAGCTTCTCGAAGAAGCGGAGACGGTGACAGGCGGACTCCCAGCGACCACAGTTCTTGATGGCAGTGGTCCGCAAAGTGCACTCGCAATGATTCGGGCACTCCGGGACAGGCGGGCCCTCAGCAGCAGCAGCACGCGGCTGCGGCGGCCCGGGCTGGTGGTGGCGATGACTCTCATCGTGCAGCCCCGTGGTGGGCTCGCGGCGGCAGCAGCGCTCTCCTAGCTGCGGCGGCCCACGGGACGATTCACGATGGTGCACGGTTGGCAAAGACATGGGCACTCAGCAGCAGCAGCTCTCTCTTAGCTGCAGCAGCCCACAGGACAAATCCCAATGATGCAAACTTAGCAAGGGTGCGAGCACTCCGCGGCGGCAGCTCTCTCTTGGCTGCGTCGGCTCACAGGACAAATCACGATGATGCAAAGTTAGCAAGGGTGCGAGCACTCAGCGGCGGCAGCTCTCTCTTAGCTGCGGCGGCTCACAGGATAAATCACGGTGATGCAAAATTAGCAAGGGTGCGAGCACTCAGCGGCGGCAGCTCTCTCTTAGCTGCGGCGGCTCACTGGATAAATCACGGTGATGCAAAGTTAGCAAGGGTGCGAGCACTCAGCGGCGGCAGCTCTCTCTTAGCTGCGGCGGCTCAAAGGACAATCCACGGTGTTGCACAACTAACACAAGTGCGGGCATCCAGTGGCGGCAGCTCTCTTAGCTGCGGCGGCCCACAGGGTTTCAGCGGAGGTTCTGAGGATTCAAAATAAGGCGGGCACTCAGCGGCGGCAGCTCTCTCTTAGCTGCGGCGGCCCACACAGTTTCAGCGAAGGTTCTGAGGATTCAAAATAAGGCGGGCACTCAGCGGCGGCAGCTCTCTCTTAGCTGCGGCGGCCACACAGTTTCAGCGAAGGTTCTGAAGATTTAAATTAAGGCGGGCACTCAGCGGCGGCAGCTCTCTCTTAGCTGCGGCGGCCACACAGTTTCAGCGAAGGTTCTGAAGATTCAAATTAAGGCGGGCACTCAGCGGCGGCAGCTCTCTCTTAGCTGCGGCGGCCCACACGCAGAGTTCACAAGGGTTACCAGTCCGCGTTCCTCACAGTAGGACTAGAGGTTCCGGATTACTCGACGGAGGCCTCACCTGCAAGTAGAATTCCTAGCAAGGGAATTCGGGCGGCTGACGGGGTGAAGTCTAATGTCCCTGAGACTTCAGCAGGAGGCGCTCTCAATTCAGGCCCTTGGGTAGTTTCTTCAGCAAGCTTGCTGAAAGTTTCAAAGTCCTTTCCTCTGTCCGCTCGGACAGAGTTTCGTCTTGACATCCAGAAGGAACACACTTGAAACAGGTTTCAGCGCAGCGTTTTATACCTAAAAAGTCTTTGTTCTCTGCAGTCACAAATCACTGCATCCAGCCAGAACCAGTTCGGTGGGGTCGGGGAGCACTTGGTTTACGAGGCGACATCCTGCCCTTTAAGAATCTGGGGGTCTGCTATCAGACGCCCAGTGGGAGATGGAGCATCATTCACCTTGCCAGGCACGGCCCTGCTCGGATCAAAGAGTCACCCCTCCCCATACTCTAAATGCCGATCTCTCTCTCCAGCCAGGTCTGACCCAGCTGGCCCTGCTGCTTCAAAACCAGACGGCCAATACACATGCTAGAAAATGCCTACAGGAAAGCTTCAGGCCAGAAAATACCTCGTTTCTAGTAGAGGCATTTTCGAACACGGGCTACGCTAATAATCCTTACTAAAAGATGCATCTCAATGTTCTGAGCTTAAACATATCAAATTCGACGTTCCTATCAGGTTCCTGGGGGCAGGTAGGATTAAGGCATGCAATACTCAGCCTGCACATTCTGGCCTATGAGAACGGGTGGCCTCGCAATAGTAAACAGTGAAATGGAGGGTAACTCGCTATTAGAACATGCTACACAGACATACTTTAAAAGCTGCTTCGGTGGATAGCGCAAATCAGTGCTGCCGGCCCACCAGCAGTATTTGGTCTACCAGCCCTGGGCACACACAGTGCACTGATACTAGGGACTGACAGGTAAACCAAATGAGCCAATTATGATTATCCCAATTCATACAGTTATCTTTACACAGGGAGCATTCGCGCTGTGTCACTGATTGGCAGTGGCACAGCGCCCAGAGCATCTAAATCCAGCCAACATAAAAGGTCAGAAGCGAAAAGAGGAAGGGAGACCCGCGCCAATGATGGCAGGTCTAACAGCCCCACATACCTCAACAACCGCATAAACTTTCACAAACCTACCAGACACCTCCCCTCAGCCGGACTCGAACTTGCACACACTCCCCGCATACACAAAATCAGATCTACCTTCTACCTCGCTCCTAAAGCTGGGGACAGCCTGCCTCTGCACATCAGAGCCACCTCCTCAGTTCTGCAAGAGACTGAAGACATGGTGCTTCACAGTGCCCAGGTCCTGGTTCGGCTGATACAACTTCCACTTTAGCACAAGGAGGCCCTCCCTGGTGAGTCAAGCACTATACAAATACACATAACATACCCAGTCACCCTTAAGAACCAGAAAATTCTTTGATTTTGGTTGGTACTTTACTGACCAGACTACACTAATAAATAAATCACGCAAAGTATCAAAAATGATAATCGTTCAGAAAAAAAGTGTTCCACTACCAGGTAAAACAATCACTGTCAAAGTCACAAATTGGCACGTAAATCACACACGCATAGATATATGTAGACAATAAAACACTCCTACAGATTTCCATGCACACAGACCAACACACATACAGACACTGAGGAGGCATACTGACCAGCTGACATATGGGAACCCATGGACACAGACCTGCAGGCACCCATTTATACAACAAGACATGCAATTAGTTAATTACACACCGATTAATAGAAACACAATTTCCAATACACATGAACAGAGCCAGAACAAGCTAAAGCATCAATAACACATGTAAAGATGCTAGTACAGTCCAACACACCCGGCTTAAAGTTAAAGAGCACATCCACAGCCGCATGGGGAGGACAAGTAGAAGATGAGCAGGTAAAGGGTCAGACAAACTGACGGATATCTTGATATATGTCCTGGTCATTTCTTTTACAAATCATTCCCTTTAGAAATTATTGTTAGCACAACTGAAGTAAATGAAGACTACAACTACTGAAATGCAATGATTTCTCAAGTGAAACAACAAAACTAGAAATATGTTGCCTGGTGTACATGTACAGATAGGATACCCTACTTGCAGTGCAGCATACACTCATTAAGTTTACCATGATTAATTTAATTTTCTAAACAAAATATAAATGTGATAGTTATGAGGTTGATGATTACACTTATATTCAATCAGGCTTCAAACCTTTGAGAGGCAAAGAATCTACACCAACATATATCACAGAGGACCTCCTCATCAGCCTGGTTGAAGGAAAAATAGTCACCTTGATAGCCCTAACCCTCTCTCCATCATATGACGCATTAGAACTTGCCATTCTTCTGTAGGGGATCAAAGAATGAAAAGTTTTATCAGACCTGGACATACAGTCGATCTACATTTCCTATTCAATTGCAGTTAGTAAACTCAAGGACAGCTCCTTCGTAATTTCGGAGGAGCGTCATCCCGCTAGTCAAAGTCAGTCACAGAAAAATAAAATGATAATAAAACAATAATATTTTATTTTTCTGTGACTGACTGAGCCAATGCCAGTGTAGAGTGGGACGGGGCCAGGCCATGGCAGGGGAAGGAGTGATGGGCACTGTAAAGTGCGCATGTCAGTTTGGTCGGCCGTCCAAGGCCGGCCAAACCGAAATGCGCACTTCTATTACTCCAACCCAGCTGTGTTCCACAGCCGGGTTGGAGAAACAGCAGACATCGATGCACTGTCTGAGTGGCAGACCAGGCAACTCCGACCAATTGTGGTGCTGCTGTCATGCTAAGTATAGCATGAGAGCAGCGTCTTGATTGAGAGGGGAGCCTGTGCTTTCGCAGTGACTACCGATAGCAGAGAACCACAGAGGCGTCCGTCGGCAACAGGTATGTTTTTTATTATTATTCCCTGTCCCCTACTTCCCCCCCCCCACTTTGCTTTTGTGGTGGCCACCACTGAGTAAACTTCATTTGGCTCAAGACATCGTCCATGTGTAGAGTGTCATGCGGGGTATTGCAGTAGTCCTTCCAATCACCTTGGTACTTCAATATTTATGTGTTCTCCAACACAAAATGTAAGTATCAAGTGTATACTTCAAAATGTACTCCGATTACACTCAATTTTACACCTACTTGCAAAGTAATACTAAAAAGTCAGAAAGAATCTGCAAATGCCTGTAGAGAGTTAGGTGACTGGTCCATGATCTGGCAATTATCAGTTCCACCCTTGTTGTGACAGCTTCTCAGTTTCCAGAAGTGTCCTGAAATGGAGATACCTGGGTTCAATCACAAGGTTCGAGTGATCTGCCTCTGTGCCTTTCTCTCTTAAGAATTGTTGGTGGTGCAGGTCAGAAGAGGCTGATCACAAATTCGTCATCCGGAAATATTATGGTGCTTGATTTTGGAAGTACCCAAGTCTTTTGCCTTATAGTCCTCATGAATTAAGTGAAGACTTTCAAATCCAATCATTGAATTGAATCCACCAGGATCCAGTGGAGTTATTTCAGTGCTGGATTAATGTGATCCCATCTTTTCAAGCTTAGTCACAGTCTGGCCACACGATTGTGCCCTCTGTGCAGTCTGCGTGTGTAAACTGCATTACAGTAATCCAAGTGGGCCATCATCACATACTGCATAATTTCTATTCAATGATTATTGTGGAGGAGTGAGAGACTTTTTGCATTTGTATGCATGGAATAGGTACAAGTGCAAATTGGTGCGCCCCTGACCAATGCTTTGATTTAGGGTTAGATCAGTGTTGAATAGGTCTCTCAGTTTTTTTGTGTGCTTTTTTTGCTTTTCATGTAGGAAACGGGGATGACCCAATCTTCCAGGTCAGTCAAAAACTGCTCTTCCCATAATTATTTATGAGGTCTATTAAAAAGCAGCTGCTAAACTTAAAAAAATACAAAAGAGCTGTGTTCCATGGAAAATCTTTCCTTAGTAATGCTTACAGCAAGGAGCCAAAGCTGATAGGAATCTCAAGCTGGACTTCCGATTACTCCATCAATGCTGGTATGGCTTTAGAGAGCCAAATGGCTGCAATGGGGGAGATTAAGGTTGACTAAGACTTTCAGCAATGGAGTTAAATCACCCCATGCTGGACACCTCAGTTAGAAAGGCCAGATCAATGAAGCACCCTCTATGTAATAGTAAGCTTCAGTATGTCTGATTAGTTCCAAGTTAACAATACAATGCCAGAAGTTCTAGAACTATTTAGGGAGCGGGATTCATAGCTATCACTGACACCCGGTTCAAAAATGCACAGCAGATGGTCCTCCACTATTTTGTCCTACAAAACAACAAGCTTTGTATTAAAAAACAAAATGAAAAGGAGGTGGCAGACTGGCCTTAATTGTTCCTCCAGACATGACCCAGTCAGTACTAGGTGCTGGAGCGATAAATACATTTTAAAACATTTCATTTCAATGATCCTGGCGTCCCAATTTCTCCCTTGTGAGAAGTGTAAAGTAGCATCAACTTGGTCATCAGGGGGATTCCTAGAGCCAATGAATGAATAGCAGGTATCATATATGGATCTGTCCATACAAGTATTAATTATGTGACTTTAATATTGGGGTCAATATATATTCAAATTCCTCAAAGGCATAGCCTTGAATGGTTAGAACCCCTGGAAAGATCATCCCTTTTCTGTATTTTGAAGGCCGATGCATAGTGTCTGTTCCTTCTTTTACTGTGCCGCTGTCCTTACCAATGAATTCCCTATTCACATCTGGATCATAACCAATGTTATCCTTATGAGAAGAACTACACATCTTCCAACCATAAATCTTTGTCACATGAACAGGGTGGAAGCCTGATTAGGTATGATTCAAAGCAGTGGAAGATCTGGAAATTGGAAAAATTGAGTATTGATGGATTTCGCCAAAATCTTATTTGAAAGCGAGAGGAGAGTGATTGGACAATATTTTTTAATTCCAAGGTGTCAGTTGTAGGCTTTTAGGGGTATACAAATGCAGGTATTGAAAAGCCACGATTATGAAGGTATTTTCCTTATATTACATCCATTGAAGAATGTATTGATTAATTCTATGAGCTCTTCTGTGAAAAAGTAGACATTGCTTCTCCTACAACAAAAAATTTACTTATGTTTTACCACTCACTCATCCCTATCAGTACTGAATGCAATCCTTTGATAAACTAACTGTATCCAGGACGTTGCAGTCTTGCAATCTTGAAAATACCACAACACAATGAACTAAAACAAGACAATGATTTAAAATGCAACTTCTGGACAGATGAAATAAACTCAAAAGTGACCGAGCATGGACATCCTACGCTATTCCGGCGTTTGGCATAAGCACAAGCCAGGGTTCTCTGGGAACTGGAAGCGGCATGCAAAGAGGTGGGTGATAGAAAGGTTACCCTTCTAGATCTTCTTTATCTTTGAATATCTAGATGGCATTTCTTTGAGCTCGATTGCCCCTTAAAAAAGAAAGCACAAGAGAAATCTAGGAGAGGCAAGAATCGTATCTGGCTTTTTATTTTCTTTATGTAGATTGCGGAAAACCGACTTATTACCAGCTTGTCGGGAAACCCTAAAACCAATTTACAGTGGTCAAAGAATCTCTTTTCCAACCTTTAGCCTTATAAATGAACAGACTTTGTAGGAAGGACTCAAGAGCTCCAGAAAAGACAGACTAATCACAGCTCAGGTTTGCTAAGATGCGGTAAACACAAAAGATTGAGACAGAAAATAAGGCCAATCTTGGTAACGGCTAATTATCAGTAGCTGTACATATCTGTAAGAGTAATAACTATATGTAGCTTTACTTTTGTAGTGTAGGTTAACACACCCGTGCATCTCAGGAAAGCTCAGCCTCGGGGTTAGCCTGGTACTTTTACAATCACTGAGTAGGACCGAGAGGAGCGCCTACACTCACTGACAAAGGGAGACGATAGCGGACATTCCACACTAATGGGAATATCTTACCACGCCCCATCAACACAGCTGCGAGCTCTGATGTGCAAATTTGTGGAAAAAGGGAAGTATACGTGTGAATGATCAAAATAAGTGACCCCTTTATGCAAAATAGTTTGTGTTTTCAATGACTGATGGATGGTATAGTCAGGGCCACTGGAATTATGTGATTGTGCGGCAGCAGCGATTTTCGCATAATTATAGATTTGACGCATTTGCCACATAATTCATCATCTGTCGCATAATCCGAGGATTTTAACTAAAAAATAGTTTCTAGCTCAAACAGTTCAAAAGTTACTAAAAAAGCAGCAGCATGTGTTTCCACACAGTGAAAGGTCCTTTGCAAAGCTGGACTGGTCACCTTTCTGTTGCTTGTTGCTATATTTGAGTGTTAACCTGGTACTAGTGAGGTGCAACCAATGCCCATACAGTCTTACCATGTTTAAAAATGACAAAATAATGAAGTAATACTATTACAAAATGTGCCGCTTTATGCCACATAATATGCCTTTTCTTGCCACATAGTTTACACAACCCTGCCACATAATTTGGCCCTCTCCTGCCGCATAATTCCAGTGGCCCCTAGTATAGTACATTGATTTCATAATTGGCATGGCAGTCTGGTAAACATTTTTGGGAGGATATCAACAGGCACCCACTATTTCAGGCATCTGCCCTTGACCAGCTCCCGCTTTCCGGATAGACAGACCCCTTGAGCTCAGCTGCCCATGAACCAAGCTCCACACAGAGTGCTCCCCGCTGGGGCTTTGTAGCATTCAAGGCTGTTGCTCTGTAAGGTTCACTCCTCCCTATCCTCATTTACACTTCTTTGATTTCTACTTCCTTCCCTTACTCACGCCTCTGTTGGACGCCAGCTCTCTTCATTCATTCCTCTAGTTGTCCACTTCCTCTTTCATCCCTTCTTTTCTGTCAAACAATAACTCACCTCCACTCTCAGTTAAACACAGACATTTCACTCTTCCTTCTTCCATTTCTCCGTTCTACTATCGAACATCTTAAGTTTCCTTATACTCTGCCCATTCCTTCCTTTCTTTCTTTTTTTGCACAGTCCCTCACTTTCGGTTCCTCCTTCTTTTCCAGTCTTCGGCTATTACTTATTCCGACTCTCTTTCGCCCCATTCCTGTCTCCTTCTCTACAAAATCTAAAACTCCCATGAAGTCTAACTGCTTAAATATGTAAAACTTACACTCAAGTAGGTGAAGCTGTGCTCCCAGGTTCAAGGCTCCCGCCCAAAAGCGGTCATAGGACTCTCACAAATGAGATCTATAGGTTTGGGTAAAATAACATTTGCAAAAATATACATTGGGTGATATGTACCATTTTCTATTTCATAGACAAAGCGAAACTGCGCTTAAAAAAAGCCCAGTTTCCCTTGTCAGGGTGCAGAACAGTCCAGATGCCTGAAATCCACTCACTGTCCAAACTGCTACAAATAGTAATGTGCCACTGTTCATGGACCACCGTTGAATTCATGGCAACAGAATGCCATTTTCTGCCTGCTGTAGGCAGATGTAGATACCACGAAAATTGTGCATTTGTGCTGTGATCAGTATCCGCCTACTGAGGAAACAAAAATGTTCCCAACCTTAATGTAACAAACATGTGTTGTGTTCTTTATTCCAGCTACACTCACTGTAAAGGATGGTTCTCTTAAGTAATGTATCAAACAGAGATTCTCTTTTAAGGATTGCATCACTCCCCTAGCTACAACACACCTCTCCACAAGGGTTCCTTTGTTGCTCATTAAATCTCGTCACAGAATATTATTACTTCTTAAGTGACCCCGCTTTTTTCAATCCACCGAATGCACTACTGGCTATAACTGACTCGATACTCCTGCCCTTCCCCAGTGGGAGATGGGGAGCCGAGTGTGTATTTTATTAGGGCTACAGGGAAGAGGACCTCTGAGCGGGTGAGAAATTCGATTAGCTGAAATATTGTGGATCTAAAGTGCAAGTTAAATGCTGAGTAAAGTGTCTGGGTATGAGTTCCGAGTGTGAGAGTCTGTATGAATGTGTGTGAGAGTGAATGTGTGTGAGAATTTTAACTAGAACTGGGCTATGTGAGTGCATCATAACCCGCAGTCGCCTTAATAACTTCCAGCCCAAAAGTGATATTTCCTAGTGTCAGAATGAAGCAATGTAATTAGAACATAGATTAACAAGCTACATAATGGGTCCATCTCCATTTTTCTGCAGCTTTCACCGTGTTCCAAAACAAACACCTTCAATTGTCCTGGGCTTTTAACTACCTTGAAAGGTGAAAAGGAAGAGTTAACCTCCTCAGGTATTTAACAAGCAGACATTCTGACACCAACAAAAACACAATGAGGACATCTGTAGCCGGTCATAACAAAGGATCTGGAGTAACCCCTGCAATGTTTTACTCTCTTCTACAGATCATCTTTCCTTGCTTCTCTGTGCGGCTGGACTGGCCTATAGGGTCTTGAGGCAGTGCTCAACATGCTGGTCTGACAGGTCAGAGTGTGGGCTGTTTTTTTTAGCTGTTTGGGGGCCTGTATTATGGTCCGATGGGCAAATTTTAAATAAAATATTGCCTGCAACAAGTTTAAATCAAAGCAGCCTTCCATACCTTGCAAAACACTTATACAGCGTTTCTTTACAAGTTCAAAACTGCCCCAATTTACAAACATGCCACTTTTTTAGCTATCTAATTCACTAAAGGAGGCCACTTTTATTTTGGTGCCCGGGTCTGTCTTCTGTCCCCGTTCGACCCGGCTGCTTCGCCACCCAGTAATGTACGAACTGCCACCCTCAATGAATCACAATCCTATTCCCAAGTATGAACTGCCAAGTCCCCTTGCCAATGACAACATTTATATGGAGTGCCGTATGCAAGAATATCGAAGGCCTGGAAATCCAGTTTTCCCACACTCCTAAGTCACTTAGGAGCACAAACACCTGAGTGACTTAGAGTGACAGCTATGTACCTTCTTCACACACACACTCACATATAGTTACAAATACAACTGGCACACCCGACCAATGCTCTGTACACTCTGTAAAGAGGCCAAGGATTTGGATGAGCATGTACTCTGAACCCCTTTATGCATAAAGGCCTATCTGTACTCACCCCGGCTGACCTCAGATCTGAATATGGCAATTTTGGATAATTTCTCATTGCATCATACAAAACAGTCTCCCTGTAACGACCAGTAACGATCAAGTGCCACTGTGTTGTCTTGCAAACCTTATTTGCCTGACAGCATTTTAGGGTGCGCTGCCTGGCAGAATCAGGCAGTAAGATTAATACACCGTGGATTCGCTGGCAGGAGCACACACACCACTTGTTTCATATCTTTGTCACAACCCTTGACCCCTCCTCCACCATCTCGATGTTTTTAGCTTATATGCAGCCATCAAAAATAACAAAGCACCTCTTACTTTGCACTGTGACTGATAAGAAGACCTGGCTCTGTACCCTGCAGATCACAATTCAAGACATCCGTAAGAGCTGTCCAGACCAGCAGAGTCCAATTCTACAATCCTTAATACAATAATACCCATCAGGACATGGAAGAAATTCAATGTAAAATGATTCCAAGAACCCCATCAAACCTCCCCAGTCCTTGACTCAGAAATGTCTGTACAACTGGTCCACCAATAGGCAACAGGGGCATCCGACTTAGAGGTCCCTCCAAAACACTTTACACCTGGGCCTAACAGAAGCAGTACCAAAACTACGAAAAACAAAAACCAGATTCCTCAAAAAAGAAAAATAGTCAACGTCAATGAAAACAAGAGCCAATTAAAAACATGGGTGGGGCAATGGGTGGAGCTTAAAATCCATATCCTGAACACAGCATGCCTCGAAGAGACAGCGCAAGCGTTGCCTAGGCGAGACCTAAAAAACAGCTCCAGGAAGTTTAAGGGAAACCAGCAATTGAGGCTTGGAGATAGACTATCTCTGAGGAGGAATGTGCTTTGCTTGGCAATTAAGGCTTTTCACCAAGCTCTCAACCTTGTACCACATTTCATTATGGATTGCATTTCATACCTTTTATTTAAGCCCCATGGCGCTTTGCAGACCTGGAGTCAGTGGTTCTGATTCTGCGGTGCATAGATGAGGGCAGAGTGTTGGTAGTGATGCTAGTTATTAGAGTTGCATATTGGTGCATGATGCCAAGGGAGTGTGCGGCAAACTTGATGTCGTAGCGTATTATTGTGGTTTAACCATGTGCCATGAAGTAAAGTAAAGAATTGTAAGAATAGGTATAGAAGCAGCATGGCTCAAAACAACCTATGTGAAAAAGGACAACGGCTGAAGGAGGCTGAACCAAAGTCTTAGAAGTTATGGAGCATGACGAGAAAACAATACGTTTGCTAAGAAAGTCAAATCCCATCTAACCTAATAAAGAGTGAATTTCTCCAAATTCCAAACAACGCCAACTACTACAACACCACAAACACCACAAAACGTATACGGAACAGCAACCATGGCCGCACCACTGACGCTATAAATCCGAAAATCATAATGGTCAGTTACAGAACCCACAAGCCACGTTTGAAAGTACCCAACCTCCAAAGGCACGAGGACACATCAAATGCAATGAAGCACAATACAAATCTCCGCAACATAGCATAACATAGTGACCATCCATCTTTGTTCATACTGCTCGCCTAAACATTAAAAGTGGATGCCAAACGAGAATATATGAAGAATGGTAAGAGTTGTGTTAAAAATGTTTATCTGCTGAAACAGTGACACATGGAACGGGGTATAAAATATTTCTGCTCAATCCAGTAAAAGAAAGAGGGCAACCCAGTATCCCGTTAAGGATGGGTGTAGACAATGCAGACACAAGGAGAATCGAGAGTACTTACTCTAAGATTTTAAACTAGTTTGTCATGAGCTAGTCTTAAGACTAGAGTAACACTGTATCTCCATCAACGGAGTTCAATCATAAGAATGTATCACAGTTTATTTAGGCTCAAGGAGCACAAAGAAAAAGGAAGCATTTTATTGAATGGTTTCAGACAAAAATCAATTATACAAGAAAAAATAAATATTTACAGAGCCAAGTGTGTCTTGGAATTACGTGCAGAGCAGACAACTGGGGTTCTTCCCCCAAAGCCATTGAAAAGTATTTCCTCCGCTGATACCTGAACTTTGAGACTGCAGTCTCACGTTTGGACACAGGTGATGATGATACCGAGGTTGTATCTCCTGTGACATTGATGTTACATCTCCAACATTAACACAAAACTATCCTTAGACAAAATGGGATGATATTTTGTATCCCCCTTTCTCCCTCTTCCCATCTCTCCTGCTGTCTCCTACTCTTTCACACCTTACCCTTTTGCGTCTTACCACTCACCCACCCACCCTCAAACCATCCATCAATCAATCATATGCTTCCCTGGTCACATCCTCTCTTCTTTTCTTCCATTCTAAAATTTATCTTCGAACATCTCCCTCTCTCATTATATCTCTCTTTCGCTATTTCCGTTTAACCTCAGTGTTGTTTTCTGAGACAGTTCACAAAAAAGTAAACCCTAAGATTTACAAGAAGTCATTTGAATTTGTGCGCTGCTTCAAAGCCAAATAACAGACATGCTACTAAACATGCATAAACACACAGGTTTGCACCAGACTTTCTCACCAGCAGTAGCACCGTTTTTATCACTGGTTCCATTAAAAGCTCTATACACCAAAGGATATTCTTTGAAGCACTTTGTAGAGCATGCAAGGTCTAGGTCAAGGTGTGGTCTACCTTAAGCAGGTTGCCAAGCAAATTCTATTACTAAACTAGAGGTAATTAAAATTTTCCAAACGCAACCATCTCAAGGTACCACTTGCCAAGAAATCTACCTGTGGTGGAAGCGCATTATCAGATCCAGAAGCACAACCTAGAGAATTCCTCATAACGATAACACAGAGGGAACGACTAAGCTATAACAAAGGAAAGCTCTAACCACCATGCTATTCTGAAGCCTTTAAAACAAAACTAATCTGCAACAGTGCGATAGAATGCACAGCATTTTCAGCAAGAAGGACCCAGAAAAGCAGCTGAAATATAAATGGAAAAATTCCTCATATTTAGCTAAGAAAATACCACTTTTACGAAATTACCCAACAAAATTTTCACCCAATCCGAAGTGGTATCTTCAAAGTTGGCCAGTATTTCAATACCACGTAGCATCATTACAACAAAATATCACATTCGGTAGTACTCCCAAACTATGAAATTGAGAAGAACTGGGGAGAATTCATTTTTGGGACAGCAGAGAAGCAAAACTTAAATAGGATTATAAACTGCTTCCGTAAACCCCCACAAAAGCAGGGAACAGCTTTATGTGAAAATCCTATAACCCTTCTTGCTCATTCAATTACCCTCGTGCCCGCCACATACACAACCACCCTGGGACCATTTTTATGCCTTCAGAGAGAATGGAGATTTCAGTTTTCTGCAGAAAACAGAAATGCCAGAGACAGTAGTCCCCCATTCCTTAGCTTGTTTTCAGAAACAATCCCTATAAATGTTACTCGGAACTGGGAAACTCACAAAGATCCTTGGAACCAAGCCTCTGTGTTTTTATTTCATAAATTGTTTTGCCTTACCCTTGGCATTTCGCAGCCGCAACATGGTTTTATTTTTCCACAAAAGACACAGCATCTTTAGCCTTTCTCAGTATAGACCTTGAACAAGTTCAGGGTCTTATCCATTTTAATCTGCTCGTAACTGAACAACAGGTTGCACACGTTAAAGCAGTTTTTACGTGATCAGAGAAAAAATATGAAATAATGTCTGGCGCTGATCGGGCATGCCCTATTTCAAAAGGCAAGGATCCACCCACGCAGTCTCTGGAGCTCAAGGCTTATGCAAGTTATATATTTGCCAGACAACAAAGGTTTCTTGGAATGAATGAATACCTCTGGGTACTGACACTCTTTGCACACTGTACTCGTGATCACAAGAAAACATCATTCCCAAGACCAGGCATGCTGTTACTAGGTCTGGCATTAGCCAAGACATTTTGATTTTACTAAAATTATATATAAACTATATACTTGGTTGGGGGAGGGGGGGGTTCGGCCAGCCCTCTTTATCCATTAGTCTGTTTTTGTGCCATTCACATTTTTCTCCTGCCCACAACAGCATAGAGCATGAAACAAAGGGTCGGCCCACATCCGCCACTGGTTAACTGTGAGTGGCAGCATTCCGGTCTTTCACCAGGAGTGTATTCACACACAAAGTAGTTCCCTTCAGTGCTAGGCACAACGATGGCAAAGTTTCAATACATGTCCTAATCATTCTAGTTTTTACATAACGTGTGTATGGAGGGGTGCTGTGTACTTCAAAATATTTTTCAAATATGTAATTGACAAAAACAAGTATTTTCGACCCTTTACATGCATGACACATGCTGCCTGGGTCCAGCACACAGAGTTAGGCCAAATGTAATTTTTACTTATGCATTACCATTATCTGTGCATTTATATCGAAGAAATAAAAAGTGTGCCCCACCTCAGCTACCGATTCAACAATGTGGCATCCGCACCACTGAAAAATTGAGGCATTGCATAATGTAGAACCTCTCCACATTTACTCATCTTAGACATAAGCTCCACCCATAAAATGTATTAATGTTTAAAGTCAAAAACCCCAGTATGAATTCTTAAAACACCCTGCGAAGAGGTTCCGAGACAATGTCCACTTAATACAAAAACTTGCTTTAAGCAAACTTCTCGCACACCTCTCATTAGGAAAAATCAGCTTAAGAAGAGGACATCAATGAAAATGGAAAAATAATACTATTTTCAATATTCTGTAATTTTCTGCAATCTTTCCTGCACCTGGTGAACCATACTCAGGTTTCGTAATCCATTTGGCTCTTGGGAAGTCTGGGGAGACAATGGAAGGCAGTACAGAGAGCATACCAGAACTACTGGGGGTCAACCCGTGGGTGTGTTTGCTAAGAAAATTAAATATCTACAGTTGTGTCTCCTTCAAGAACCTTTTATGTTTTTTAATCAACTCCCGCCTGCCACTACCCTCCTCCGCCTCGCCAAAGAAGGTTTAATAGCCCCAACCTAGACTCTTTCTTGTAATTAGGTGAAGATTAACAGAATTTGCCAGTTAACAGATTGACTGCGCATGTTTGCTTATTCTATTATCCGTAGGTCCATTTCAGCCACCGGCTGTGGGTGGATATTGATACCCCTAGATAAGCTCCCACCACACCCTCTATTGTTCCGAAATTCTGGCCACAAATAGGAGTGGCTTCTAAGCCCTTTCTAAGCAGGTTTGGGTTTTATGTTCCTCAATCAAAGTGTTGCCTTATCGGAGAACAGAACCAGGAAGTAGTAAGACCTCGTCTAGGTACTCAACAGGGCGTATCTTAGGAGGCAGATATTCGGGATTCGTACCCTGCATCCTAACCCGTGAAGCATGGACCCTGAGATCGGTTGCACTGTCTGCATATGGAAAGTGCTCAACCTAAACAGGGCGTTGCTGGGGAACACAAGTCTTAACATCGGCTGCTTTGCTGCCTGGGTGCAAAGAAACTGGACCTCAAAGGGCATTTCAGCCAGAAATGTTGTTTCACCCTTTTTAGGTCTCGACCTAGCGACGCAGCGCGAAGCGCTGTCGCTAGCGAGACTTATTGTTGCTGACTTGCTTCGGAAGGAAGACAGGAGCTGTGCACGCGCAGGACGGACTTGAAATGTGAACGCGCCCGTGAACACGCGATGTGCACATCTCCTGTCCCCCTTCCGTCCTCGCAAGCCTCATGCAATATTACTTTCTTTTTTTTAATGCGCACGCGAGCTCCAAGCGCGGCGCGCTTTACATGCACAGCATGCCTCACTCCACTTACCTGCTGTTGTGGGGACTCTGCGCTGCTCCTCGGCTGGTCTCCGTCTTCAGCCGGTCCCCGCAGCACTTCTTCAACTACGGCGGCGAAGTACGCAGGCGCCGCCACTGGGCACGAGCCGCAGGCCACGCCGATGTGCACGCTCACGGCGTGCCTACAACGCGCGCATGGCGCTCTTTTACTTTCCCTTGTTCTGGTTTGCTGTCGGAGACTTGTTTGGCTGACTATGCTGGAAATGGAACGAGGCTGCTTGGAATTCTATCAGTTCAAAGTTAAGTGCTCATCCTGCTATCTGCTGTTGACGCTCACATGAGAAGTTGATTTCACATGGCTTTTTTATTTGTTGTTAAAGCGCCCCCATGTCGCACTTTCATTTTAATGGCGGCGGTTGCTTTTCTTTATAGCGGCTCGCCGTATTTATTTTAACACAGCATTTGTTTTGCTAATGCGCCCCATGCCGCGCCCTTTCTGTATGCCACGCTCGCAAATACACAACTCTGTAGGCTGTGGCGGCGTGCAGTGTGTGGTTTCATCTCCTGGTTCCCTCGGCCTCACTGTGTTACGGTAAAGTGCAGCATTTTCATTTAATTATGTGCTGCTTTCCGTGCCCGTTTTTCTTTCACGCCCGGCGAGGGGTGTTCTTGTTTTTCAAAGCTGCTCTCCACTTTGGTTGATAATACAAAATGCAGCCATTCACAGAGACAGCGTGACCAGGCTTCTGCCATTCTATGACTTAGAGGAAAGTGCGGCCACACTTGTTCTAGGACCCAGGGTAACAACACACAGATGTGTTGGCGGCTGTTTTTCCCATTCACAGCGCAGATACAGGAACTGTTTCCAATTTGAGGAGGGGAGGGGGATGGCGCGGAGTCCAGCGCTCTGACGGGACATTTGCAATTCAAATGCTGCAGTCTTTCCGACCTCTGCACAGCCTCCTTTCACTGGGAAAAGCTAGAACCCTATTTCAGTGACACCAAGGGCTTGAAACTGCGAAATTTCTCCAGATCAGGGGGTTTGGTGAAAACTCTTGGCTCTATAAAACAAGCATTTGCAATGCACTAGGTCTCGCATTTACACGAGTTTGAGCTATTGGTATTGTAAATGACAATGCTCTTTATTTATTTTTTGGTTTTGAAAACATAAATAAAAGGCATTATCATTTACAATGCCAATACCTTAAACTTGTGTAAATGCGAGACCTATTGCATTGCAAATGCTTGTTCTTCCAGCATTGGTGGTTCATAGGGGCCTTGAGATCCAAAAGCAACTCTGTTAAATGTCAAAGCTCTGTTTCATTAACGTGAAAATTATTTTTCTTCATTTAAAATAAATGCCTTTGCGATTGCTGCTCCGTCTTCAGTTGCTCGTGTTTTTGTTTGAGCTATTCGCAGACAGTCTAATGAATAATAGATATTAGGAATTTTAATACTGAGCCAGACAGCCAGTCAGAATCCTCGGAAAGCAATCTATAGCTATTGGTCCACAATTGCATCCACATTTTTTTTTTAGGAGGAAAAGGGCGTGAAGACAGAAACCCCTCATCCGTCCCTTACTCTCCTAAAGCGTCCATGCTTGCAGCTCAGGTCCAGACTTCAGGTGGAGGCCAATAACTTGCGTTATGGACATCCTTTGTGATGGGTAATGCCACAATACGTTCCCAAACTCAAGCTAGTGTATACTGTAGCCCTAGGACCCGAAATATTTCTCAATTAATAAATCTGATGATGTCCGATCTGAATGAACCCTTCTTCCACTAGCTTTGCAATTGAGAAAAAAATACTTCATTTAAAATGTGTACAACTGGAATTTGTGAACTATAACTTCAGCTGGCTTCTTGGGAATAATAATGATAACCTGTTTTTAGGACTTTTTGACAGCACAGCTGTTTGCATGACATATTGTTACCATATCTTTAAAATTCATAAAGAATTGCCTTTGGCTCTACCCAAAGGCATATTCCATCGCCACTCAGGCTACTGGTTGTTTGCCGTATCATGACGCCTCCTACAGAGTGCTTGCATTGCAATGCATGAAGGAATGTTTTACATGTTAAAAGTAAATTGAATCCTTACACATTAAATTATTATCATTCATATATCATACATGCACTGTATACAAAAAGGTAACCTTTTGTTTTTTTATTGCAGCTGGCTTTTTGCAATGTTTTAATCAGGACTCTTTGGCATGTTTTCCTTGTCTTGCCTATTTTCTTTCCTATCTGTGTCTTTCCTATTGACTTCTCATTTATGTTTATTTGCTGTTGCTTTTCCCCCCTGTAGGACTGTTCCCGTTGTTTTAACCACCTGTCTCTTATTTATAGTACATCATCCTCTATTTTCACATTAAAAAAAGCTTTGAAAAAAAACTGTATGATTGGCTGACATATGCAAACACAGGAACATGCACAAATGTTCCCTGTGTTAAGCACATTGAAGCCAGACCTACTGGCTTTGCCAATGCTTGTTTAATCAATCAATCAACACTTCTAGAGTGCGGGAATTCACCCGTGAGGGTCTCGAGGCGCTGGATATGTTGGCTGCTGGGTGGTGGTTTGATCATTCAAACAATCAGGTCTTGAGTACTTTCCTGAATTGCTGGAGAGACAGTGCAGTCCTGAGGTACAAGGGGAGGTTGTTCCATGCCTTGCCTGTCAGGTGCGAGAAGGAGTGCCCTCTGCAGTTGGTTCGGCGGATCCATGGGATATCTGCGAGGGAGAGGGAAGCAGATCGAAGATGTCTGGTCAGTTGGTGGAAGGCCAGACGTTTGTTTATGTATGCTGGTCCATCGTTGTGCAAGGCCTTGTAGGCATGGATCAGCATCTTGAACTGGCATCTCTTCTTAATCGGGAGCTAGTGTAGCTTCTTGAGATTGGGTGTGATTGGGTCCTTCTACGGAGGTCGAGGATGAGTCTCGCCACTGCATTTTATATTGTCTGGAGTCTCTTCAGGAGGAGTGTAGTGATTCCTACATAGACTGTGTTTCCAAAGTCCAGTCAGCTGGTGATGAGGGCCTGAGTGACGGTCTTATTGGCTTTGAGTGGGAGCCACCTGAAGATCTTGCGTAGCATGCGGAGGGTGTGGAAGCAGACCGATGAAACTGCGTTGACTTATTTCTTCATGGATAGTTTGCTATCCAGGATGATGCTGAGGTTGCGGGCTTGGTCTGTTAGGGCGGGAGGTGGGCTGAGTTGCGCGAGCCACCATGAGTTGTTCCATGGTGGGGGGTTATTCCCGAAGATAAGGACTTCTATCTTATCTGTGCTGAGTTTGGGACAGTTGTCCTTCATCCAGTCTGTGATGTTCCTCATGCATCTGTGAAAGTTGGCTTTGGTGGTGGAGGATGAGCTAGGTGTCGTCGGTGTAGGAGATGATATTGAGTCCATGCGATCTGATGGTGTCAGCCAGGGGGATCATGTAGGTGTTGAGGGTGGGGCTGAGGGATGATCCTTGGGGTATTCCACAGATTATCTTCTTGGGCTGCAAGGTGAACGGTGGGAGATGGATCCTTTGGGTTCTACCAGTGAAGTATGAGGTGATCCATTTGAGGGAGTCTCACTGGATCCTGTTGTGGTGGAGTCTGTTGATCAGGATGTGATGGGAGACTGTGTCAAATGCGGCGGAAAGGTCCAGGAGGATGAGGGCTACCATTTTTCCAATGTCCAGGAGGGCTCTAATTTCGCTGCGATCAGTGCCATCTCAGTGCTGTGGTTGGATCAGAATCCAAGTTGGGAGGGGTCCAGGAGGTTGTGGTCTTCAAGGAGTTGCTGGTTGATCGCTTTCTCGAGAACTTTTGCTGGATAGGGGAGCAGCGAGATGGGGTAGTAGTCCTTTGGTTCAGCTGGGTCAGTGGAGGGTTTCTTCAGGAGGGGCCTCACTTCAACGTGTTTGCAGTCCTCAGGGAAGGAGGACGTGGTGATGGAGGTGTTCAGGACCTTCCTGAGCTCGCTGCCGATTGTCTTGCTTCCAAGGCTGAAGACGTGGTGGAGGCAGGGGTCCATTGGTGCTCGCAAGTGCACGGAATTCATGATGGAGATGGTGTCATGCGTGGTGAGGAGTTCCCAGTGGGTGAGCAGGTGTTCGGGGTTTGTGTTCATGGGTGTGAGCTGGGTAATGCTTTCGGCTGCGGAGGAATGGTGTTCAAAGTTTTTACAGATGGCGGAGATCTTGTTGTGGAAGAAGTCGGCAAGGTTGTCGCACAATTCCTGTTAGGGTGTAATGTCATTCTCAGTGGCTGCTGGACAGGAGAACTCTTTCACGATGGTGAAAAGTTCCTTGCTGTGATTTGTGCTGGCTTCTGTGTGGTCTATTAGGGCGTTCTTTTTGGGTTTTTTCAGGAAGCAGTGGTACTGGTTAACAGCGGTCTTGAAGGTGGTGCGGTCATCTGTCTTTTTGCTAAGGCGCCGCTTTCTTTCTAGCTGTCGGCAGTTGCTTTTGGTGGTGTGCAGCTCTTCAGTGAACCAACTTGCTTTTTTGATTGGTCCGTTGGCCTTGGCTTGTCTTGCCGGGGGCAATGGTGTTGGCACATTCCTTGATCTACTGGGAGAAGTTTTTTGCTGCTTGTTCTGGGTCGTGTGTAAAGTCTGGAAGGTGGGAGTAGAAATCATTGTTCCATTAGTCTTTTGATACCTTTTTCCAGTCTCTGCATGTAGATCTTGGGGACACTTAGCCGGAGTGGGTGGGTTCTGAGATGGTGAAGTAGATGCTGTAGAGGTCGGTCCAGGTAAGATGTGTGGCGTGGTTGTACCCGACTCTGTCGTTGGAGGTGGAGATGGGGTCGAGCGTGTGTCCTGCATTGTGGGTAGGGTCGGTGACTGCTGCTTGAGGCCGATGTTGCTCATGCTCTCCAGGAGGTTGGTGGTGTTGGCGTCGCTGGGATCGTCGAGGTGGAAGTTGAGGTCCCCAAGGAAGATGTAGTGCTCGGAGTCAATTTCAAATGGGGCGATGAGGTCCAGGATGGCGTTGCAGAAGGTGGGGCGCAGTCCTGGTGGTCTGTAGGCCAGGGTGCCGCTGATGATGCTTTTTCCGTCTGTGTGGAGTTGGAAGTTGAGGTGTTCCATTATTGAGCTCAGGTCATCTGGGGATGTTGTGCAGCGGATGGTGTCCCTGTAGAGGATGGTGATTCCCCCTTCGTGTTTGTTGGTTCCGTCCCAGTGTATTATCTTGTAGCATTCGGTGATGGCGATGTCTAGTGCAGAGGCGGGGTTTAGCCAGGTTTCTGTGAGGAAATGACGTCTGGGGAGAGGGATGAGATCATCTCCCAGATCTCTGTGGCGTGCTTACTGAGTGATTGTGCATTGAGAAGGACGCACTGGGGTTGTGTTGTGGTGGTCTCGGCCGACGTGGCAGATGTGGATGTGGCCGTGTTTGCGGTGTCTCTAACGTTGTTGGTTGCTTTGGTGCTGAAGGTGAGGTTTTCAGTGTTGGCAAGAGAATGGTCCTCTGGTGGTGCACGGTGATGTGTGGCAGCGGTGGTTGCTCGGGCGTCCTGGGTCCAGGGCTCGGAGGACAGCCGCGATGCAGCTTCGTGGGATGGAAGGGCCAGGGGTACTGGCGCTGGGTGCGGTCAAGGCGTGGAGGGGCGCAGACGGGCTTGCCTTTGGCGAGCCGGTGGCGTGGCCGCATAGCGTCCTCCATATGTAGTCCTGGGAGGGTCTGGCCTGGAGGTGGGGGGGCAGGGAGCGGTAAACAGCAGGAAAAAGGAACCGTAATGACAGAGACAAAACGGCAGGAAAAGCAAGATTAAACAAAATTACCTAATTTTAGAACACTGAATTTGCCTACCTTGAAAGGGCAGAGGACTGAGTTGGCCTTTTCAGAATGCAAACTAGTATCATGCAGACCTCAGCATAGCAACAGAATTTTTAACTCACTTTTGAGGCCCATGAGTCGCGCTGCGAATCTGTATCGGCTAAACGCAATTGTTGAATACTGAATTGTAGTGAACATCTACTCTGTCCTATTCCTATGAAGTTGCATTTCACCACATAATCTTTTTAAACTGTGCGATACCAATGGAAATGAGTGAGTGGACTTTTCTATGGCAGTATCTGGGTCAAAAATTTCAATTTCATGAATTGTGATTATCAACGATGACCACATGGCGCGTCTGAGCTCATGGAACCAAATCGCATCTTCCAGTATCACTTAGACATGCCTGCCAACATCTTAAAACTAGACTGAGGGAGATTTTATGAAAATAGAATTGGGGGACTTTATTTCCCCATTAACGTACGTTAATTTCAATAAGTTTTTATTGGAGATATTCAGCATCAAGCAATGCAGTAAGAGTAAAATCTGTGACAAATGCAAAATGACTGTACATTTAGCAAGTATTTCAACTGGAAAAAAAAGGATGCAACATGCTTGAATTAGCGATAGTGTCTGTTCCCTATTCACGTACATTGATTGACACGAAGGCAGTTCCAGGCGGAAGAGAGCTAAAATTAAGCCTTTTTTGGGGGGCTTAAAAAATCGGGAGACTCCCGTCTGAATCGAGCGTGTTGCCATGAAAATGCACTTAAATGCCATCGAAAAAACATGGCTGTACATGAACATGACTACACCTGCAAAGGCACATAGTATCTGTTGACGTGTTTCAACACGCCCATACGTCACAGACTTCGAAAGAGTGCGCTTCTCCCAGAAGAACAAATGATGGTTAAAACAAAGACTGGAACTTCACTCCCAATGGTGTAATGCAAAATGATGCGGGCACCATGCACAACGCGTGAGAGACCCCCAGACTCTGACAGATATTCATAGGCGGCCTTAGGATAAAAGGGGGACCCCGGAAGGACGAGGCCCCATGCCCCTTCCGATTCTCCAAGCACATTACTAATAATTTGACACTAAATGAATCTGCATTTGCCTCCTCGGTGAAAAACGTTATTAACCACAACATAAATGCGTGTTGTTGACATGTCAACACGACATTAATTACTTCGTCTGACTAAGCATCTGCAAGGGTGTGTAGGGCATTTTATGAACCAGAGAAGACCGGATATAACTGGGCTTTGTGTGTGCCCCACCCAAATTTCAAAATTCCACGAATCGCATTTGGAAGTTAATCTCTCTTAACATTTTCAACTCGTCTGAAATTTCAGAGATCTCACAGCCGATTCTTAAACTGGAGAGTTTTTCACCATATGCAAATCCTGCTTACTGGGGTCTTGCACTGAGGTTTGATTAAAAGAAGTAATATTGGCAAAGCCAATAGTTATCACCGATGCTAGAGCAATTAGCTTTGCTAATGTCTTATGCATATTGTATAGCAGCGTGGTCGCTGTTCAGCATGGCTAAGCATTGTTGGCATGGCATAGAGTAGAGTGGAATGGAGTAGAGTGGCGCAGAGTGGAGTGGTATAGAGTAGAGTGGCATAGATTGGAGTGGTGTAGAGTTGAATGGTGTAGAGTCGAGTGGCGTAGAGTAGAGTGCCGCAGAACGGCAGTGTAGAGTGGCATGGCGTGGCATAGACTGTAATGAGGTGGAGTAGCATGTGTGATGTAGGTTAGAGTGGCGTAGAGTAGATTTGTATAGAGTAGATTTGTATAGAGTGGAGTGGTATGGAGTAGAGTGCATTAAGTGGCCTAAGGTAGAGTGGCGCAGAGTAGAATGGTATCAAGGAGAGTGGCATTGACTAAAGTGGCGTAGAGTGGCACTGTGTGGAATGAAGTGTCATAGAGTGACACAGAGTAGAGTGGAGTAGATTAGAGTGGCGTAGAGTAGAGTTGCATGGAGAGGGGTGGTAAAGAGTGGGGTCGTAAAGAGTGTGGTGGTGTGGAGAAGAGATGCATGGAGTAAAATGGTGTGGAGTAAAGTAGAGTGGAGCAAAGTAGAGTGCTGTAGAAGGCAGTGGTATAGAGAGGCGTAGAGGGGCTTAGGGTGGAGCAGAGCATAGTGGCATGGAGTGGAGTGGCACAGAATGGTAAGTAAAGTGGCATGGAGTAGCATAGAGGGGAGTAGAGTGGTATAGAGTAGATTGGCGTGTAGTGGAGTGGCGTAGAGTGCAGTGGCTTAGAGTAGAGTGGTGTGGAGTGCCAAAGAGTGGCATTATGTGGAGTGGAGAGGCATAGAGTGAAGTGGACTAGAGTGGAGTGACGTAGAGTTGAGTGGCTTAGAGTAGAGTGGCATAAAGTGGAATGGAGTGGTGTAGAGTGTATTAGCGTAGAGTATAGTGACGTAAAATAGTACAGTTGTGGGTGTAAGTAACTAAAGCATCAATAGAGATGGCAGATCGGATCAAAGCAAAACAAATAGAGAGCTGTATGTCTGTGCTAAAAGTGAGAAAAGCAGATTGCACGTCCAGAAATAATACCGAAAAACGTATAAAATGGAAAAAAAAAATAGTGTGTTGCAAAAAGACGAGGAAGAACACATGTACTTGGTCCAAATTCCAGGGAGGAACTAACACAAAAAAGGTAGGGGAAGCCAATGGCAGCTAAGCAATCAAATGATTGCATATGAGAGTGACAACGAAAACAACTAATGGTATGCCCTGGGTGGGTTGTAAGCCCAGTGAATTGTGAACAACATGTCTTGCGCTGTGTGGGCGAGACCTAAAAAGAACAAAAACAGTCACTGCATTGTTATAATAATCCAATTTGAAAAGCGTGCATTCCATGCCAGGCCTTTTAATAAACTGATGTTCCTTGTGCTAAATTTCCACTGGCCAGGTGAAGCTATGACTTCGGGATATGTAAAGGTTTGTGTACCAGTAGGCACTGGCAGCAATCCCAGTTACTGCCCATGGCAAGTCAAACCAGTGTAAACAAATTTCCACTGCTGAACACACTAGACTGCATCTTTCATGGGTGCCACCGCTGGAACCTGCCGCTCCCCCTCAACCACCGCCCATCACCCCCCCACCCGACCCCCCAGTGTGTCTCATTTTGATTTTCTAGGAAGTGAAACAGCTAGCATGTCTCAACACTTTTCCTTTTAAGGCATAGCTTGCAAAGTAACAGTCAAGTTTTCTGCTCAGTTCCAAAACGTGCATTAACTGCACTACGAGGCCAGCCCCCGCTCTCCTCAAGGCACAACAGCAGCAATGAATTATCTAGGATAACTGTGGTGGACGTTTCTTTGTAGTTCAGATACCCACTAATATGCTCTTGTGTGTGCTCCCTTCTGTGTATATGACCATATATGTTTCTCTGGATGTAGTTTACGTCACTAAAGGTCATTTGATTTGCGTCTATCCAGTAATGTTACAGCATTGACAGTCACACTTGCTCTTCTTTCATCCAGTTTTTATGGTATGGCTTGACAGTGCCGCTGTTGCCAGACAATTATGTGAGAATCACCAGGAGAGGGGCTTTGGCCCCGCCCACATGTTGAGAGCCAAGAGTACATGTTTTGATTGGGCAGAAGTTGACTGCTTCCAACAAAAGCAGCTTGCCCTTTACGCAGCAGTGATCATTTTGTTTTTTTATTCAGGCTGCCTGAGGTTGAACTGTCGGGGCATACACATGACATAGTAATGCTATTAAAGTGTGTTAGATGACTAGATAGTTTATGTTGTTTTTCTCTGGCAGCAGCTCAGATGGAAGGAGGGCAGTCATTAACTTTAATGGATTTTTAGGTCTGGGTTGACAGTGTAACTGTCACTTGACCTTTTATCCTACACCAATATTATTCAACGGTTCTTTGCTTCCACACAAATACATATCCATTCCTATGTTATCTACTTTTAATGCTTTACATTACCATACAACATTCTTTGAGAGTCAGACCTATTGGCATTACCAATGCTAGTTCCAGTTTTCAAAACAAATAGTTTGCACCGGTTTTTAAATTGGAAAGGATTTAAATCTCAAGGGAGGTGTTTTCTTCTGTAATTCGACAGGCTACCTGATTGTGCTAACTGCTGTTTAATTTGATGGTATGGAATGGGAATTTATATAGCGCGTACTACCCCAGACAAAACGCTTAAGCGCTTTACAAGCGGTAGTACCATAGATACTTGCCTAAACACTAACATAGGGATTTCATGGAGTAGCGGGCAATCCATCTGCAAAGCTTCAGCACCTCATCAGGGGCAGTAAGCACTATATAAATACCCATTCTGTACCAACAAATTCATGAAGCATTCTTGTAGCGTTTGTAGTAAATATGCTGTTGCCAGGGGAGTGAATACCATAATACTGGTGGGTCTGACCACTGGTAGGTGATAAAGTACTAAACCTAGTGCCGGACGCCACTGCTTCTATGGGGATAGCTGAAGCTGTGGATCCCTACCAATGCAGAGTTTGTACTTTGTTAACTGTTTCACATTTATGTAGGTTGCATTGTATTTATATTGTATGTTGTGTACATAATTAAGTCTGTGCATGTAATGGATGCTTCAAAGATAAAAATGATGATGATAACTATATGTTTCAAAACATGACCAGAAACAGAAAACATTAGGACGGTGAGGCAGAGACTCAAAGTTTTCGATTATCATTGTTAGAGACTAGGAACGAAAAGAAAAGCTATGGACTTAATTGGAAGTGTAGATTACTTTATATGTCAATCAATCAGAAGATAGGAATCTTCAACAAGTTAGACTTAAAAGTGGCCAAACTGATGTACTTGAACTTCCAAGTTTAGTCAAAGAGACACTATTTGGAAATTTTAGAAAATATCTCAAAATCTTTCCATAATTAGCCACGACTCGACTCAATCACCGATTTTGAAACAACTCTTGTATGCTTCTTAAGGATTTTGTGGAACCCTCCCTTCACCAGCAGGCTAGTTGCAACCGTTTTAGAGCAGTTCCTTCCTACAGAAGTTGAATCCACTCCAGAAAGAGTCCAAAGCAGGGGTCTCCAACCTTTTCTGTATTAAGAGATACTTATAATCAATGAAAATCACCCCGAGCTACCAGAAATATTAGTGCTGTAATTATGACCACATCAAAAAAGATTACATTATTGGCCATTGCATACAAGCTTAGCAGCAGTGGTCACCTCAGTTCATCTGGCAGGGTTGCCACAGTAAGGTAAAAGGTACTTCTCAATTTGGAACACCTTTATATGGGTAACACAACAGACTTAGCTGCAATACTCTTGGCACCAAGGAAATAAGTCTCTCCAATTCCACATGATTTATCATTCAAATGTCAGCTTTAAATATGTTTTGGAAATTCAACCATTTTTTCTTCAAACATAGGGTTTTAAGTTCTCAAAACACACACATTTTCAACTCGTATACACACTTTTCAATTCTGGTATACATATATTAATTCAGCCAAGCACAATCTTCTGATTTAGTAGGCGAGGCTGCACACAGGAGAGCCACTTCTAGGTAGCTGGCGAGCTGCCAGTAGCTCATGAGCTACTCGTTGGAAAAGCCTGGTCCAAAGGTTCAATCCAATTTGCTCAAAACTGTTTCACCTCCCCCCTCAGGTCAATAAGAAAAGATCTGGTAGGTCTGAGTCAGCTAAACTGAAAGGGTTCATAATAGAAATGTCACTATGTGAAAGCACCAAGAGGTCCAGTTACAGAGGTTACAATATACCGCAGGATCTCCACAGACACACACAGATTGTTATGATTCCCACTAAAGACACTGAGAAAATGGGAAAAGGATAAAGGGATAACTGGCATTGCTGGGCCTCGTGGCATGAAGGGCCGTCTGGAGTAAGTGGCAAACTCCACTCCGGATGTCTACATGGAGAAATGCTGTTGGTCTTATATGATGTAGTATGTTAACAGAGATTTGTGTAGGGCTGTATTGCAATTAATATGGCCTTGCAATGCTATCGGGCCAGGTACCCTCACGCCCAGGGTTCGAGGATTCGGTTTCCTCTTTGAGTAGGATTAACAAGTGCAGTTGATATATCTTCTGTGTGTTTGTTATACTGCTATTCGGTTTATCGAAATATCTGGCCCTTTAAAAGAATTCCAGGTATTAAATGTTGATCTAAGGGTGATCATCTGTTTCGGTTTCATCCTGCCAGTCACCCGGGGTATATAAAGGGTGTGCATAAGATATATCCCTTTTCAATATTCACATGCAAATCAGATTGCGTCCTCATCGGCTCCCAGGGAGCCTCAAAAAGTGGAAAGGGGAACTCTGTTAAGTACATTTTCTCCAAACAGTTTTAAATTATAATTACCATAGATTTTCAAGAGCCTTCAAAAACTTTAGTCACCAGAACAAGTCCAAACACTGCGTTATCTGATCTTGCACAAAAATAAAGGTTAGTCTGCCTTGTACACAAAAAGCCACACTTGCTTTCGCAATTGGTTTTAGAAAGCTTCTCGAGTCTATAAGCCATATTTGCCAACAAACTTTAGATTTCTGTTTCTCCAACTGAAAATCCTAATGAGCACGCCCAGGCTAGACTAACCTATATTATCCTCCACTACCCGGAATAAATATTGTATATGTATTATATATAAAAAACACACACACAAACGAGCTTTCTGTCATCCTTTTTCATTCATTGGTCAGTTCAAGTGTATTACACATTTGCTTCCACCGTCCACAGCATGAGCAACTGGTCAGCCAACTTCAGCCATTCGCTCTCTTCTCTGTGAGTGAAGGCATTTTGCTTGTGCGCATCTGCCTAAAATGTATTCCACTTCAGTGCCAGGGCTGGTAGACCAATTTCTGCTTATATTTCATTGTCTTCTTAAATTTATTTTTGCAATGGGTCATTTTTCACTCATTTTTCTGAAAACATATGCATGTAACTTTTAGACAGCACCATGTTTACGGTTTATTATTTTTACACTTCTAATGCATATTTCATATGTTTGGAAAAAACATTGGAAGCTTGGTAAGGCCAGAGTTATTGGCTTTGCCAATGGTTGTTATTAGTGGGGACATTTCATGAAAGGCAAAGCTGGTCTCAAAGGCCAGCAAAGTGCTGTATACAGCAACAGGCTCTGTAGCCAACATGTGAGGTAGATGTGAAAGAGGGCGCGTACATACCTCAATGACGACAATGTTAAAAAAAAGCACGGAAAATTGTAACATCATTTTTCAGAAATCACTGGAAATACCTTAACAGTTTCAACGTGACATATGCTTCCTTGTGATATGTCTCTAGAGGAAGTGACACCTCATGCCTTGACACAACAGTCTACCTAATTCACTTTAAAGTTCTATGCATTGGGCTGTCTGGGGACACAGACCAAGGTATATTCATAAGCGTACATTCAATTATGGACATTGTTGGTGTTATGAACTCAGCTGGGCAAGCTTCAGTAACAATAGTGGAGTTCAACAAATCAATGAACGACGTCAGAAACATTAACATTCAGGATCCTACACTGTTTAATACAGCAATAATCAGATGATGTGATGTAAGGTTGTGTAGGTTATGTAGCGTCCTCCCCAGCCTGGGCACATGTAAATGATCTCACCACACATGGAACTCGGTATTACATGTCTTTAATCTTCAGAGTGTAACTGTTAACTGCCTGTACTACGTCATTAATTTTCTTAACCACAACCAATCACTTACGTCACTATTCTACAAAGTCCATCAGGGCCCAGAGGGGTCCCACTATCTCCAACATACACGACACTATAGATTATTGACCTACACTAAAGACAGCTAGGTCCAATTACTCCACCCTTAGTCCTCCACACTAGCCCAACATGCAAAAACGCATCTTTAGATCATTTTACTGCTGCAAACTGCTGGCTTCTAACATGAAAAATGCATAGCCGCATAATTTACTTGATATGGCATCCATTGCCTAATGAAGGGGGAATATCACAAAACAAGAAAGCACACGAGTCAACCAAGCCTTGATCAATCATCCGAGTTAAGCTTCTAAGAGGCTGGTATAAATTTACAGACTATGAACACAACATAGCTCAAGGCGCTACATAGTGTAAAGCAGAATTATGAGGCAACGAGAAGATTGCTATAGTTGAGCAAGAAGTCTAAACATTGACTCATTCACTGAAACCTGACAATTTTGCATGTACATAGGGTAGAAACTGCACCTAAACAAATGCAAATGAAAGTTGAAAGTAATTTTAAATTCATCGCCCTATTTTACAGAACTCAGCACTTGGGAGCAACGCTTTACAATTTAAGTATTTTCAAGTCAGAGATGACTTCCAAGGGACTGTGCTTATAAACAGAAGCAGTGTCACAGGGGTACGCTACCAGTACGCACTTTTCAAAAGTCTACAATGGGGAAGGTGCTTTTGCAGTAGTTTTGCTTGGATAGTGATTTCCAGTTGGCTAAGCCTTTGGAAACGCAGGATGCCAAGCATGAAGCTCACTCCTAAATGGTGGCATTCCAGAAAAACATTATGCTCTAACATCCATTCCTCTAAATCCTTTTATCTAGAGCCAATTTCTTGTCCTTTGTAAGACTCTCCTTCATACTTTTTTAACCAGCTCCTGTGGTGTGTTCATTAAACAGGCTCATAAGGGACTAACAAAATGGCTGCAATGTTATCATTTTAGAAGGGATGGTGACGCTGCAGCTACTTCAAACCAATCCCAGGGACAAGGTTGGTGATAGCTTCACTCTTAAGCAGAGTTGCTGCTTCAGCTTACTCTTTGGCAAGACTCGTATCAAACTTATGGCAGAAGGGCTGATGTCCTTGTACATCCTGGCTCCAGTACACATAAAACATGTCCTTTGGGAGTACACTTAAAATGGCGGCATAATATGGGTTCTCTTCCTGGTCGGTTGGTTATAGATGTATATGCTTGCTCTGGACAATGTTATAGGACTAAATTAACATTTCTGGGCCCAGGTTATTCTCAGTGATGTCAGGTGTGTTGCCTAAAGCTGCACTGCCGTGAGTATTCAGAGATCTTTTCTCCACAATCCAGTTCCTCGTGGCAGTCAAAAATAACTGTCGAGAGGCTGATTTATCCCTCTCTCTTCTCTGTACAGTGATCAGAAAACAATGTTGCAAAGCTTTGGTACAAGCAACACACAGTCACTCTTAGTGAAAGAAAGTCCTTGCTAGCTGCAGGGAAAAAATGACTGTGCGGAAGATGGAGTGTTTACAGCAGGCCGGGCATTAACGGAAATACTACAACGCAGGTATTGTGAACTGTCCTTTGGAGAAGACCTGTTGTGGTGCAGAAGATAACAAGCATTTGCAATGCAATAGGTCTCGCATTTGTGAGAGTTTAAGCTATTGGCATTGTAAATGACAATGCATTTTATTTGTCTGTTTTGCTAATTAACACATAAATACAAGGCATTGTCATTTACAATGCCAATAGCTCAAACTCTTGTAAATGTGAGACCTATTCAAAGAAGCGGCCGCCATTGTCCCGGGCTGCTCGGAAAGTGAAAGCACGCATGGCGCGCTGAATGTTGTATGAAAGCATGTTGTACCTGCAGTAGGAGACACTCATTAACGAAAATAGTGCTTACAGACTAAAAAAGACGCACCGTGTAACAACCGAAGTTAAAGGGCCAGTCCTCCTGGGAGGTTACAAATGAAGACAAGGCGGTGTTAAGGAGGGGCTAAAAAGCCTATTAACGAATCAGAAGTCAGCATTTACGAAGGGCAATAACACAAGCCAATGACAAATATGGGGCGAGAGAGGACGGGGCTTCTATTCCATACTCCAATACAGCATGCCGCAGAGTAGCGCATGCGCTGCCCAGGCTCGACCTAAAAATTTAACTATGACGAAGTCATCCTGATCCAGTACACGAAAAGTTTCTACTCCTCACAAACCATGATCCCATCCACAAACTCGTATTGAGGTTCACTGTCCCACATTGGAGTTCTGATAGAGATGTAAAAGGCTAAACAATAAAAACAGTCTTCCTAGTGATTTTTTCAGTTTACATAAAAAAAAATGTAAACAGTGATATAAAATGTGTGGTTAACTGTAATACCGTGTGCAACCATTAAAAACGCCGTAATAATATTAAAAAAAACACTGGAAAAGCGAATTGGATGACAGAATTTTAGTTGTCAGTGGTTGTTTTGTCAATGGTTTTTGTAAAAAAAGAAGAAAAAAAAAATTGGAGGAGCTGCTGGACCCTTCCCAATGTAAAAAATGAATATTGGGTAAAGGTTAAAGTATTTTCGTGCTCCATTTACTAATCCATGCTAGTGAAGGGAACTACTTTGTGTTGATGTGCTATTTGTGAATGAGCAGAGTGCTGTGTAGCGTTAGATAACGGCTGAAGTGGAGTGCCCCACTGATCTATGGAGTGTGCTGTACTGGGCAGAATAAAAATGTGAATGACTCAACAGCCGACCAACAGATGAAGAGGGCTGACTGAAAATCCCTGTAAGTAAGGATATTATATATACAATTTTAGGGGGGAAAAAAGTCCTTGGCCACCGCCAGACTTAAAAAGATGTTATGATACTGTGAGATTCAAAGTACTGAAGTAACTTGTCCAAACTGTTTTTGTGGCTCATGAAAACAACTGACAGTATATTTGGGGTACACTGAGCTTAGTAAGGGTTAAATATTTTCAAATAATATAATATCATAATTTAGGCAAACTTGTGGAACACATGAAGCTCCATGTAGTAAATAAGATGTTTTGACAATTTAAAAGGAAAACATACTTTCTAGGCTCGACCAAAGTAAATGTGGAATTTGTAGTGTTGTTTATGTCTCCTAGAACTTTCATCCATATTTTGGGAAATTCTGTCAGAAGGGGCTCCCTGGTTATTTATCATTGGTCTGGCTTATCCTTACAGAGGTGTGGGAATGGTGTCGTTTCCAGCAAAGTCAGCATATTCTGTTATGCTTTTGCTCGAATGAAGCACTCTGTCGTGTCAGTCAGGGATGGGTGGTGGTGTCTTAGGAATGCGTGTTCTAATGGGTCTGTCAAGGATGAGATCAGACAAATGCTTATTCAGTGTGCCCTGTAGAATGTTCCGGAACCCTCCCACTCATGGAATATAATCTAGGGGAGCTACTTAACCTCTAGCACAACTGTGTGATGCCTGTTCTGATGGAAGCAAGGCACTTTTCTACAACTGAGTTTGGTTGAGGCCATATGCCTTAACAGATTCTTCTCTTTGTGGGTACAGGTCACTTATCGCACAACTTTAGAGAACTCATTACCATGGACCGGAAAACCACTGTCAAGTTTCATAGTCCGAGTGGCACCATTTGCAGTGCCACTGGAATTATGGGGCAGAGGAGGAGCAAATTATGCTGCGGTGTTGACTAAACTATGTGTCAAAAAAAGGCAAATTATGCGGATTAAGGCAGCACATTTTGTGACAGTATTACTTCATTATTTTGTCATTTTAACACGTGGTAACCCTTTCTGGGCAAAGATTTCACTTTATAAGTACCAGTTTAACATCTAAATACAGTAATAAGCAATTGAAAGATGACCAGTCAACCTTTACGGAGGGGTTTCCACTATGCAGAGAAACATCACCAAGACTTTAGTAACTTTTTATCAGTTTGAGGTAGAAACATTTTTTTTGTTAAAATCTGTAGATTATGCAGCAGATGATGGATTATGTGGCAAATGCATAATTATATGAATATCGCCGCGGTTGCAGAATCACATCATTCCAGTGGCCTTGGCCATACGGCAAAAGCAAATGAAGCAGGACTAATGCCACTGTTCAGTATTTCATTTCTAGGTCAAGAAACCTTAATACACATTCGTTACAACAGCCACTTTCACAATACTCAGCTATTTAGGCCTACTGAAGAAATATCACTTTGCTCTCTTGGGACACTGGCTGGGTTCGATCTCAGTCATTAGATGACCAACTCCATTGTTTTGATCCACTGTGCAAGAGGAGTGATGCTCGCAAGTGGTGGGAATCTTTAAGAATCTAGTTCTCTCTTCTTGGTTATAACTCTTCTATCATTCTCAGCGTATGCATCCACATAACTCAGATTTTTTTTTAATTCATCTGAATCTGATTAACAACAGAAGTGCATTAGTTGAATGATTGTTGGTCTGGCAGACCAAATGGGCAGGGGTTTACACTAACTTATAGCAACAGGACAAATGAACAATGGCGGTTTATCGCTAAGGGTTGGGTGTGCTGTGAAACACCACAATACACTCAAACATATATTCTTGGGTCTGGAGTGGCAGTGTCTGTGATTAGAGAAGGGGAGTGCAAAACCACTTTATTTTTTTTCATTAAGTTTCACAAAATTCCATTAAAAATGGTGAAATTGTGCATCTAAAGAGAAATATTGTGTGCTGGTATCTTGCATTCATTTTTTACGGAAGCGCACACTTTGCACGAAAAAGACTTGCGAGACACCCGCTGGAAAGACTGGTTTGAGTACAAGCAAGAAACTTTCTGTGAGAACAAGTGTTTTGCTGGCAAAAGAAATTGAGGAATCTGAAATTTTGAGAAATTTCACGTAATGCGAAATTCTTAAATAATGCATATTTTGCCGAGGTAATAAATCATGAAAAATTGAGTAATATAAAATGTTGAGAAATTACACACCGTTTCCATAATACAAAATTCTGAAATAATGCATTTTTTGCAAACGTAATAAAAATTGCGCCCAAGTCCAGTTTGTACAGCACCAGGGTCAGCAATCCTCCAGGCGTACATGGTTGACCCCAACACCTGTGAAATTTTCCTTTTGACACTCTTGTACCATGGCTCCAGAAAAGCAGGTACAAACAAAGGGAATGATAACATGCAGCACGACCTTCAGAAAGGGGCTGAAAACCTGGCTTTTTTCACAGTAATGTCCGCTCACAGATGACCAGCAGGCCTGCCCAGCGCCAGGACACCCTAGGGTAACCGTGCGCTATACAAGCTTAAATAACATAACATAACGACCTTGTTGATGCTCTGGCAAAACACCAGCTGAGAGAACTTTGAACTTTCTTCCGAACTTCCAAGACACTTTTTTCACTTATTTGATGATCAGATCGCTGGGGATTTACACAGTGTCGAAATATTATGGCGGAGAAAGGTGGGGTAGCAAGCTATTATGATATTCCAATAGACACGGCAAGTAAGTCAGAACAGATGTGCTTTGTGAAAGCTTTCTGCCAATACTGATAGACGAGTGAATTAAGCAAATCAGAGTAGAGGTTATTTTAAGAGTTCTGTGGATATCACAAATCCAGTTTAGTAGAGCATGATGCAAGGATTGAGGTGTATTGCAATAACCTTGTCGATGTCAGAGCACTGTGATGCCAGAGTGCATGTAAATCAGATAGAGGTGCACTGCGAGAGCTTTGTGACCCTCTCAGTGGAAGGACACAAACACACACAGGCCAGTGCTTAATTGGAGCCAGTGGTTTCCAATGCTCGGCACCACCACTTAATTGTGAACACTGGAACTTATGACAGCCTGCCACATGGTGGTGCTGTTTGTCAGATATAGAGATAAGCACAACATCAGTTGTTTATTAATTCAAAAATGACTAATACCGGCTATGCAAGGCACTCTTAAAGCTTTGAGGGCATGGAATAGTGTGAATTGTCACACTTGTAGGAGTGCGATGTTTAGTAGTTATACTGGTGTGAGGGATTTCCCAACAAGGACTGTACGGTACCTTTTCTTCACAAACGACCCGGTCCAGCCATTTCGAGATTCCCACGAAACCGCGAGGACTACCGCCTGACGCCGCTGAGGGTAACCACGCCCCCTTGTCATTTGTCCTTACAGGAGCCAGTTACGAGCTGGGAGTCGGGGGAAGGAGGCGGGACTGACCCCGGAAGGGGAAACCCGAGGCCGGTGAAAGGAGCCCCAGGGCAGACGGAAGCAAGCAGATCTACAGAGAGCGAGGAGGACGAGTCGGAGAGCCAGAACAGAGAAGAGACGGAGACGAGAGCGAGTCGACGCGAGGAAGCAGACGACCCAGAAGGAGAGGAAGAGTGGAGCGAGGACTGGTGGAGCCCACCGGAGGATGCTGGAGAGCGGCCGCAACTCAGGAGAGTTGCGGCGGAGCCGGTGAGTCCACAAGAAGGAGAAAACGGGGAAGTGGGAACAGGGGAGGCGGGAGGGGAAAGCATACCCGGGGTGGGTTAGGGAGCGCCGGGGTGTACAGCAGTAGAAGACACGAGCACGGAGTCGCCTACCCTCACATCCCGTTCTTGGCCCCTGAGGCCAACACACCTTTATATCACAACCCTTACCTTTAAGAGATCACCGTTTTCCCCACTCCAGCTCCTCTCCCCCTTTTTTTCATTTACTGCACCGCCCTTCCTTGTCAAGTGTGGTTAAACACGTATCACCGACCGGGTGTGGTGACGGTTAGCACTAGGCATTGCAACTTATAAGGACTAGAGCTGACGGATCCTTCTTGTTTCTCCCCCCTTTTATGAGCCTCCGCAAGCCCACCACCGCATCAAGACCATCCCGGGAGGAGAGAAACTCGCAAGACCACCGGAAGAGGCCCACAAGAAGGAGACGACATAAGGAAAAGACACAGGCTGTGTTACGTGTACCTATAGTGCCGAGACAGTCCGTGGTTATCAATAAAAACATAAAAAGATTGCACACTACATCCAGCCTCCGCGTCTGTGTATCCGGCCCGCACTCCCCACACGCTCACAACTGGTCATGTCATTGGCAGCGCTGGTAAGAGCAATGGATGGTGCAAGCTGCAGTGGCCTCCTAAGGAGGGCCCTGCCACTTATTATTTTTTTTTTCTTTACAAATTAAGTACTGCACACACCAGATAGAGCAAATTTATGGTACTTTTCAAGAACTCTTGAGATGCTGCAGTACTTGAAACCAGTGCATTATGAAATCAGGAGAGGTGCATTGCCTGAGCTCCACACATCTCTATAACAGCACACTAGTGCTTGTTTCAAGAGCGTGATGCAGGGCACGGCTAGAGCTCAGTGGATCCCACAATGCCGAGATCCAAATGTACACTATAAGCTAAGATAGCAATTCATTTCTGAGAACTGTTAGGGCATACTTGGAATCTAGTCATGATCTAAACCAGGGCGGACATCTTGCGGGTGCTTGGTAGATGCAGTCACACTAGAGCATGATGTCAGTACAGAATGAGCTCCGTGGATGGTCCAGCAGTCACAGATGCTCCTGTGGTAGGTGAGAGTAGAGGTACATTGTGAGAACTCTGTGGATGTCTGTGAACACAAAAAAGCACCCCTGGGTCTAGAGTGAAAAAGGGGTGCAGGAGAATCCCTTTTAAAGGACGGTTTCCCTCACCCACCCGTGAGTGGCATTCTTCATAATTGGGTAACCTCCTTGCACTGCGAACCTAGTCGCAGTGCGGGCTACAACCCCTTCACTGAGAGGGAGGAGCTCAGGGATGTTTTGTGGTTTCACCTAGAGGTATACTAAAACCTACAGATAAGCTGGGCGTGAAGGGAGTGTAGAAAAAGGGGGAACGCGAGTTAAAACGAACTCCCTGGTAAGTCAGAACAAACTTTAATAGGACATCCAGAGGTCAGGATTAAAAGGAATGGGCTACGGTAGGAGAATTCAACCTGTCATAGACTCTACCGGGTCGACATGTTTCAGCCTAAATGCCCTCCGTAGAGGTGACGTGGCTTTCTTCAGGACCAAAAAAGTGCAAATTGAGGTGAATCAACCACACAGGTTGGGTTGGTGAGGGAAACCGTCCTTTAAAAGGGATTCCCTGCAAACCTTTTTAGATCTCGCCTAGCGTTGCAGCGCGCATGCGCTGCTCGCTCTGCGAGACATATTGTGAGAGAGAACATTTCAGAAAGGGGCTTGAAGCCCCGCCCCTCATTTTCATTGGATGGCGTCATCGTTTATGGTAAACAGTGGCCTCCCATTGAAAATGAGGCTTCTTTGTTACCGCCCTTTCGCCTTTTGGGACGGCCCATCCGGACTGGATCGTTTGCTTCACGGCTGTCGTGAAGCAATTTCTTATCTAAAGTAGGCGTGTTATCTAAACAAGCCGGGAAGCAAAGGATCCAGTCCGGATGGGCCGTCCCAAAAGGAGACTGGTGCTCCCCGGAAAAACGCTCAAATACGCCCTGTCCGAGGGCACCAATGCTGTGGCCTAGCACTTGTCCCAGAATACTACCCCCACTTTGTTCTATACCAAACCGCTATTGTCTGCAAAAACAACGGACTCCGTCCATTGTCGGAATGACGCCAAACCCCCTATCTCTGGGCGACGCACCCTGTCATGCCTGGCAAATGAACTCCCCCATACCGACCAGATGTGAGGGACCGCCCAATGCACCATAGCCGGCCCCCACCCCGTTCTCCTGATCTGTAACATTCCTTCCTTTGGACCCTGTAACCAGACCCGTCGCTGCCTCTTCTCCAGCTGCCCAAACCAGTGCCACCCTTGCCCCCCCGGCACACCTCTGTCTCTGTCCAAACCCCAATCATTGTGGATGCGTCTGCCCTCATGAGCCCCCCTGTGTCATACCCGGACAAAGTCCCCCCCCTCCTCCTCAGTCCGTGCTATTCCGAGGAGTCCAAACACTTTGCCCAGGATCACCGGACATCGCTCCACACTGCATCCGAACGCCACTCCCAGTGCCCCAAGTCGAGGGCTCCACCCCAAATGCCCGTCGCCTCCCCCCGGGACCCCACCACTGCCCGCCATTGCCTGCCTCAACAACACTGCGCTCCTGATCCCCTCCGCAATCCGCAGCCCCCCAGCAGCCCGAGAAACATTCCCCCCTTACAAGCGCCACCCCTGGACCGAACCCTCCCGCAACCCCCCGTGCCGTGCGAACTTCCACACCCTCCACCCATGCAAACCCGCACCCAACCCCCGCGCTGTCCTCGTGCATTGAATTCCCCTGTAGTACATCCCCTCCCTCCCCAGCTGGGCACATGTACCGTGGGCCGAGCCCGGCAAAAACATCCATCCTCTTTGAATGGCGCCCAAATTGCTGCTCTGCCATTTCCCAGCACCGCGCATACCTGACCCGCATTGATAACGCCCTCCCCACCACACTCCAAAAACCACCTGATCGTGCCTACTCCGCGCAACCACCTCCCCCTCATGGCCAGCAGCAGGGCGCGTGGGTCTCAGTTACTACTCCTGTAACATCCGACGACTAAACTTGCAGCCCGTGGGCATAGGGGGAGTCATGGCGCACTGCACGACCCCCCTCTTGGCGCATGCCTGGGGTCTCCCTGCTTCGCGCCGAGGACCGAGCGTTTTTGTCCGGAGTCCAGAGCTCATAGGCCGGCTCACACAAAGACCCCCCTTCCAACCTCACGTGTTGCAGGAGTCCTTAGGGTAACGCAGCAGGTTGAACACCCGTCTTTTATCCTAATCCGGGGTTCTAATCCTGGCAAAGTAGATTCGGCCTTCCATGCGAAGTTTAATACATTGAGTACATGGTAGTAAATTCTGCACAGGCTGTGCCCAGCGTGGTACAGATGCTCTATTAAAAAAACAATGTTTGTCGACTCTTTTTGACGGAATTTATTAGCCCCCCCCCCAGACAGCTTTGCAGTCAGTGCCTGTAGAATATGTTCTAGCCTTTGCCCCTATTGATTATTGCGGGACTCTGAGCTGGTTTCACTTTTGTAGACTCGGCATAAACAATCCCCTAAATCTACCCCTCACTTTCTGACCTACTGTCCTCCTTACCTATAAATTTCGGTTTCCGTTTGGCAGGTTTTTTGTCCCCGCCGGCCCCTTTCTTTGTGCTTCAAGTATTTATGGCTTTTACTTTTCTGAAGGCTTGCGTTAAATGGCCAATTGTAACGCCTACCAATGCGTGCAGTGGTGTGAAGCAAAATGACTGGAGGGGGGTGGGCTGCAGAATGCGCGAGGGAGTCCCTGAAACCCCCATATTTCCTACATGAATGATTGTGGGCCCCGAGAGAGTGCCACCAACTCCGTGCCATGCATACGTGTTTAGTTCCATTTGCTTTGGCACTATACGAGGTTTGCACCCCATAACTACTCGAATAAACACCAATTTATTCTGCTATTATGTATATGCCCAGAATGTAGTGTTAATATTCAGTGTATGTGTGGAGTGAGTGTTTTGTTTACACCCCTCACTCTTTTTTTCGTTCTTTTTTTTTACTTTAATGAGCGCGGCGCCGTCTTCATGGACACCGCGCTATGCAATCCAATAGGTGTTGCTTTTGGTATTGTAAATAACAATGGCTTTTAATTTTTTAAAAAGGCATTGCCATTTACAATGCCAATAGCTCCAAAATTCGCAGTTGCGAGACCTATTGCATTGTAAATGCTTGTTCACTCTAGACTCAGGGGTGCTTTTTTGTGTTGACAGATTACATTAGAGGGGAGTTGCACCCTGCAGCTCGTTAAACCTCCTCTGGCCTCCTTTGTGTGTATAGAACTCTGTGGATGTATCGATAGCAGACATCAGTGAATGGTGCAGGGTAAAGTGTTTTGTTGACACCTCCCTGGATGTCTCAATACCAGACATCAGTGAATGGTGCAGGGTAAAATAAAGTGAAATGGTGACAGCTCCGTTACTATCTCAGTTCCTGCCTAACAAAGCATGGTGCATGCAGGTCAGTATGGAAGTGCAATGCGAGAGCCCTGTTGCCATCTCAATGCGTGCATAACAAAGCATGGTGCAGGTCAGTATGGAAGTGCATTGCGAGAGCCCTGTGAATGTCTCAATACTGGGATAACATTGCATAGAGCAAGACAAAATAAGGGGGAGGGGCATTGTCAGGCAATTGAATCGATTGCAGTTTAAGGTCACTCTTGGCTTCGTCTGTATTCAGATGCAATACAATGTGCAGCAAGTCGTATGAATTAACAACCATGCCATACAATAGACTCTTGCAACTTCAAAGCACCGACATGGCACAAACCGAGCAGCTATTTGAACCGTAAGCGTAATAAACAGCAATAGACGCGGCCGGACATAGGAGCACGTCTTGCAAGTGCTTGTGTTTCAATAGCTTATAGACCATGCATTCTAAACTGAATTACCGTAAGAAACATTTCCTCATTGAGTGCTTGTCTTTTAATGTTTCCCTGTGCGACTTCGGTTCTGACGTGCACAGACCTGGAATCGAACCCCAGTTTCAGAAGTTAAGATAGGCTACAAACTCCTCCACCCAGCCCTAGTCCTTCTGGCTCTCTCCCAAACAGCTCCCTCCTGAGGAATGGCCTCAGCAGAATGGTAACGAGGTGCTAAGAAAACATATTAAAGGAACACGATGACTTTTCGTTGTGTACACAAAAATGTGGCAACAAGCACTGGCAAAGCCAATAGTTTTGCCTTTTGGTTGCCAATGTAAACCTTTAGGCTTTCAAATGCTTTCCAGCATTGGCAATATGAGGGGGGGAATTACCTTAGCCAATAAATACTGTGCAGCATCAGCGAAAAACAAAAACGAAAAGTAATGACATGACGGCTACCCAGCATCACAAAAGAAAGCCCACTGCACATACTGGTAAGGCACACAACAGGTATATGACAACTAAAACGGACAGTGAAAAAAAGACAAAAAATGCCTTGGGGAAAGGGGGTGGCAGAAACTGGGCATTCCGTGCTCTGTGCTCCGGAAAACAAGATATCGCTGCACCAGTCTAAGGCGATGAGACCAGTCAGGAAAATATGTCACAGCCACATGTCAGGACTTCACTATTTGGTATCGTTGCTGTGCTTAGGGAAATTCAGCAAAGGTTTTTTTCTTTGACTCATACCTCTCATCTGTATGTGAGTTTTGTCACCAGACACTGAGTGTACCGGTACCTTAACCAATATGCCACCATCTTCATAAAGGTCCAAAAAGTTTTTTAAAAGAATCCTGCATGTAGTGTTAGGTTCTGGCTGTGACCCAGAAGCAGCGGAGTGTGGTCCCAGCACTCCAATTCAACCACATTTTGTGATCCTGGCCAAATAGCTATTCCCCTGTGCACGAGTTCCTTTACTAGCTAAAGTTAGGAACAAATGTATTTATTTATTTATATAGTTTTATATAGCGCGAACATGACCACCGGGGGTATCAGAGCGCTTTACAATATATGTGGCAAGAGGGTACATGTAAACAACCAAGAGTAACCAAAGAGAAGGAATCATATACATAAAATATCACAGCAGTAGAAAATAAACGAAGTGATAATTACACAGTCATAGGTGTCCGAGCATCCTCATGACCCTTAATTGTCCAGCATGGTAAACACAGCTAAAATTTCACAGTCAAAAGTGATCAAACATTCTCCTGAGTCATAAAATGTCAAGGCCTTAATATACAGAGCGAAAATTCACAGACATGAAAAGTCCGGGCATTCAAATGGACCAGGCCGCCGGGCCACGGATCGACAGTTAGGCCACGGCATCAAAAGGTGAAGCCAGGCTGAGGTAAGAATTTCTTCATTAGGAGCCTTTTGGCTTCTTTCTTGAAGAGGAACGTGGAAGGATTCGTCCTGAGTTCGGGGGGGAGGGAGTTCCAGATCCTTGGAGCCAAACCCGAGAAGGCACGATTGTAGGTCTTTTTTTTCATTAATTTATGGGGTTTGAGTAGTAGGGTGCTGGCACTTCTGGAGGCTCTCGAACCACATGAGGGCTCCAATTTCTGCGCGAGGTATTGCGGAGTCTGGTAGTGGATGGCTTTGTGTGCCATGCATGCGATTTTTAAGTGTATCCGGGCTTCATAAGGAAGCCAATTAAGGGCTAACAAGTCCGGAGAGATATGGTTGACTTTTTTTGTGCCAGTTATGAGCCTAGCAGCAGAATTGAGGGCAGCCCTAAGAGGAGCCGTCTTCACTCTGGGCAAGCCACACAGCGTAGCACTTCCATAGTCCAGCTTTGAAATCACTAGGGCTTGCACTGCAACCTTAAGGTCAGGAGCAGGAAGGTATTGTTTGAGTTTTCTGAGGATGTTGAGTTGGAAGTTTGCTCCTTTGGTGAGGGAACTGATGTGCTTCTGCATGTTTAGGCTTTTGTCTAAAATGATCCCCAGAGAGGATGCCGAATCCACGAGGTAAGGTCTGCATTTCAAGGCAGTGATCTGAGACAGCCATTGGTCCATGTCCAGGGATTTTTTCTGGGGAGAGATTAGGAGGAACTCAGGTTTTTAAAGCATTAAGCTTCAGGTGATTGCGTGTCAGCCAGCATTGTGTTTCCAACAGGATTAAGTTGAGGGATTGAACGTCCTCGGCGGAAGCGATCTTCAGGTAAAGTTGAGTATCGTCCGCGTACATGTGATAATGAATGTTGGATGATTTCAAGATTTCTGTCAGAGGCTCCATGAACAAATTAAAGAGCGTGGGAGACAGTGCTGACCCTTGTCGAACTCCAAGAGAAACCGGAGCCTGGTGAGACAGGGATTGGTTCACCTTGAAGCATTGTGATCTATTGTGAAGGAAAGAGGAGAACCAGTTAAGTACAGGCCCAGACAACCCCATCCTGTGTTCTAGGAGGTCAGTTAGGTTATCGTGTTTGACCATATCAAAGGCTGACGACAGGTCGAGAAGGAACAAAAGGCAGGCCTCATTATGGTCCAACATTCTAAGTGCATCATCTACGATGTGCGTCAACGCTGACTCTGTACTATGGCCCGCGCGGAAACCAGATTGACAATGGTCCAGGAGGTGGAAATGATCGATGTGGTTGCAGAGTTGGGCGAGCACACATTTCTCCAGGAGCTTTGCCAAGGTAGGGATGTTGGAAATTGGGCGAAAGTTATGAAGATCCGTGGGATCCAAGGATGATTTCTTTAAAATCGGGGTAACTTGGCCCGCTTTAAGGCAATCAGGAATATCACCTTGACTGAGAGAAGCATTTACGATCCTAGTCCAGAGTGTTAGAAGGGAGGATCTGACTTCCGGGAACAGGTTCGCAGGTAGAGGGTCGTTGTAATGATTAGAAGGTTTCAAAGACAACAGCATTTTGCGTATAGTGAGTTCATCAACCGTTTGGAAAGAACTCCAGCAAGCATTGTTTTTGGGGAGGTAGGGGAGCGCCGGGAGTGTATCTGCACTCGGGTAACGGAGGGAGGTCTGAGGACTGCTCGACAGTTGCTCAAGGGCGGCGGCTAAGTCAGATTCAATCTTCAAGGACTTCTCCGAGAAGAAATCCGCAAACTGTTCACAACTCGGCAGCGATCCTTGGACCAGTGGTGGGAGGTTGGTATGACTATTAGTTTGAGCCTTGATGATTTCGAACAGCTTTTTTGGCCGGTTTTTTGCTTGGTCAAGTTGAGTTCTGAGGAAGATAGCCTTTGAGCACCTGATGTGTTTGTTGTATAAGCACCTCCGGGATCTCAATTGGTGGATGTGTTCGAGGGAGGGATGGGATCGCCACCGCCTTTCTGCCAGTCTTAAGTTTCTTCTTTCGGAATTAAGACTCTCATTGAACCAAGGATAACAAATTATATTTATTATCAATGTTTACCTTTTATTTTTCACCATTCACAGCAGCTCCTGAAAATCATGGTCGCCACTGTAGTTTAACTCAGAAGATTAAGCCAATAAGCCAGAATCATGACCATGTGCAGATTCATTTCACATGTCCGTCCGATGGTGAAATCCGCCCTGATGAACAATAAGAGCTTCACCATTTTATATTCTTTCACCTGTGACGCTCGGTGTCCATTGTGCATCTAATGACATCCTACAATAATTTTTGTAATCCCACTAATTTTAACGTTGAGGTTCCAAACAAAGCCCTACAGTAAATTCCTGTGTTAAAATGAAGTTGTATGTTAAGGACTGGAGAGTACCACATAAAGCAAGAAAAATTTCCTCGTGGCTTTATCAGTGGTGACTGCTCTCTAAAGAGCCAAGAGGCTCACGTGACTCAACGGGCTGAAAACAATACTAAGGTCCAATAATTGATGCAATTAATATGGTCACTGGAAATTAAAAATGGAGATGAAAGAACAAAACCCTAGAACATTGTTCCCATCACAATGACTATCAATCAGAACATAGACCCTCTAGGGAGTACAAAGCCAGCCCCGTTGATATCACAGAGCCCTTCTTATTTCCATTATCTTTGGCCACTCTGCAGCCATGAACCTCCTTGAACTGACTGCAAATGACATCACAAGAGGCTTTAGTCCTTATACAATTTCTTTATAGCCTGAAGAAATGAATAGGGGGGCTGGTATGACTGGACATGATCCCCTCTCTTATGTCCTAGTCAACGGACTGGAATCAGTTCCACGAATCACTCGCCTCAAAGCATCGATTGAAGGGCTTCTCCTAGGATGCTCAATGTTGTTACTTCTTCTCAACAACTATATGTAGCCACACACACTGGGAAATTGACAACATGGCCTCTAATTCAGGATGTATTTTCAATCGTATGTGGAAACATCTCCAACTAGGGGGAGAGGATGTGGCCTACCGGCTAGGGCGGTCGACCTCGAATATGGGGAACCAGGTTTGAGTCGAGGCGATGACGCTCAACATCCTGTGATTCTGGGCAAATCACTTAATCTCCCTGTGTTTAACAAAAAAATGAATGTGTCCGTCTGTAACGCTACTGGTGCTCATTTAAAGAGCTCCGATACCGTCTGGTCAAGTTTGCGCTATATAAAACTCTGGAGAAAAAAAAAACTAGCACTAGGACCTGTTACCAAAGACAGAATGGTTGCGGAATATTTAATGCACATTATTATTTTTGTGTGTGTTTTATATAGCACAAGCTCGACCCGAAGATATCAGGTATCAGAGCGCTTTACATGAGCACCAGTTGTGTTACAAACGGACACAATCATTTTTTTTTGTTTTGTTAGGCACGGGGAGATTAAGTGATTTGCCCTGAATCACAGGATGTTGAGCGTTGCTGCCGAGACTAACTAGGTTGCCCAGCTTCGAGGTCAACCGCTCTAGATGAAGAGGACACATCTGTGCATGAGCTGATCTAAAATAGAAGTATATCAGAAGACACACACAAACTCCACACTTTTCAATTGGCCAAAGAACTATGAGAAGCACAAGTCTCCATAAAGAACGAGAAGAATCTAGAGATCATTGCGATTGAGAATTTACTTTCTGCCGCAGACAAAAGACTGTCAACAGACCAAACAATCAACGTGTGATGCTTTTTAGGGACCTTCTGCTCCTCCAGCTGGACCAGCAATAGACCTTACAAGACAACTGTTACAGTTCTGTCTGAATTACTGTGTTATTGTTCACACTGTCACCTACAAAAAGAAATCTCAATAACATCAATGGATCTAGAACAGAGCAACTGGACTAAATAAACCTGAGGAAAATAGACAAAGTCAACACCACACAGCAGATGACTAAAGGGTACAGCACTGGCTCACAGAGGGACAGTGAATCAAATGTAAGACTCTATGCACTGTACATAAGGGCTAGAAAGCAAAGACCCTACTACCTGTAGAAACCGGCATGCTTCACTCTCGCTTCCAGTCTCAGAGCAGCTTCGAGATGGAAAAACACAGACAGGCGAAGCATAAAGGAAGAAACGCCAATGACCGTAGAACTGCTTGGCCCACCACATATGACCTTGCTAGACTAACGACTTTCAAGAAGCTGAAAACAGCACTATTCCTGGATGCCATCTTCCCACTGTTGACCACACAGAGTCAATGACCTTTAACTGTGAAACCAGAGCCACATGCTGAAGCACTACCATGAGGCATTTACACCAAGGCATGATGACTAAAGCACTCACTTGATAACCATCAATGACTGTCCAAAGCTCACTTGTGCAACACACACGGAGTAAACTCAGCAACGTGAAGTCACTGAAATGTGATGGGTGGCCCCACAAAACACAAATAACTATAACTGAAAACACACAAAAGGTAGTGCCTCAAGAGTCCAACAATTGTACTGTAGAGTTTGTTCTCTTGGTTTCTTCTCTCCTCCTTTCATAAAGTACACATAGTTCAATGGTGTCAATATCAACGTACTCTTCTCTAATATCAAAATAACATGGGAGCAGTGGTATGAAGTCTCAAAACAATTCTCTTTATTATTCTTCAATACATCAAAGAAACAGCCCAGCCAACGCGTTTCGCCCTCCGAGAGAACTTCATCAGGAGTAATGTATTTCTTTACAGCAATGTCACATCGAAATCTAAGTGTAAAATAGATCAGTTCTCCCCAAAATTCTTGGAACACTTGTACTGCTCCTATATTGTTGTAGGGAAATGAGGAGAGAACAAACTTTACAGTACAAATGTTGGACTCTTGAGGAAGTCCCTTTTGTGGTTTTTTTTCTGTTTTAATGTATTTATGGTTTTGGAGTAGTTTGACCATTAGAGGTTGAGTGCAGACCACTATTACCTTGCGGAACTAGCACCTGTGCAGCTGTCTTTAGCCAGAACTACTCTCGCTTTGGGATTACAAATAATTATAACACTCACTTTGAGTAACGGAAGGTAAAAAATAAACATTTTTGCAACTTGATACCTTCCAGCATGCCGTGATTCTAGAAAGAGGTTGTTCCCATCATCACATGTATGCAAATCTTTCCCTGAAAGTGGAAGTGCTTTGTAAGACAAACATCTATCAATAAAGTACTTGCCAGATATTCCAATGCCCACTTTGCTTTAATGATGGCACTCTCACTACTGTTTCATGCTCTGAAAATGTGTTAAAATGTTTAGTGTCATAGACTAAACAGCAATCTGTCTCCTTTGCACCAATGAGGGGTTTATCCCAAGATCACTGAATCACTAATTAAAATAGAAAAAAAGCATGCACTATTTGTATAGTATGTTATCTACATTTTGTTGAAAGTTCACAGTGCCAGGTTCATTAAAGATTTTTCTATCACTATTTTAGACTTACTCCTGTCATAGGTGTGAATTGCACCTGGATACCTCGGCCTGATTCACAAAGCATCGTCTCCGAGTAGTCGAGTCTTATTCCAGTCATTAAGTGCAGATTATGCTTGAATTTTTAGGCTCCGTTCACAAAGCTTTTCCTGTGAGTACTTGAGTCTTACTCCTGTTTTGAGTGTGAATTGTACCTGTATATCAAGTAAAAATTCGCAAACCTGTTTCTACAAGTAGTTTATCACTCTATGTTTCTGAATTACAGCTGGATATCAGGCCACGATTCACAAAATATTATCTGCGAGTAGACATGCTTATTCATAACCCTGATCACAAACATTTTTTTTTCTAGTCAGCATATTTTACTCCTGGAAATTCATGAGAAAAATCACACTTAAGCCTGAAGTAAGATACAAAAACTCGCAGGGAAGGACTTAATAGCCAGACCCACAATGTTTAAAACGTGAAGTTCTGTTGCAATTTCAATGAGATATAACAGTACTCCCTCGACTCATCAAACTATGGGTTTAACATTTATCCCGAAAGAAATATTAGAATGTCTCCATCAAATAAATGTAGCTGTGGAGTGGATGAACTGACGTTTAGAGATGCAACACGTCTTCACTCTGTGTCAACTGAATAGTAAAAAGATGTTGAGAAGAGAGCTGGGGCTTATCCCTTTTAAGTCCTCTCAAATTATTCAAATGAGGGAAAGTAGCCAGATGGTGAGAAAGTGATTTGCCCAGGATCAAACCTTTTGGCCAGAAAAGCAGGCTCACAGCTGTGCACCCATGGTTCCACAGCCAGCAATGCATATGCTAAGCAAAATGTGGAAACGGCAATGACCTTGAAGGGTCTATTCAGCATGGCGTTTCACGAATGCAGGCGCAGAAAATATGGCATTTAAAGAGGGAGCCAGTATTTTATCTTAAGAGGGTCACGTTCTGAGGAAAAAGCCTGAAGCTGCACCTTACTTATGAATAGGGTCAGACTGGCCTACGGGGCAACAGGCAGTGCCCCAAGGGCTGGTCTGACAAGTCAGTGAAGGGTCCGTTTTTTGGCTGTTTGTGGGCCTACTTTATGGTCTAATGAGCTTTTACTGTTGATTTCCCCGATATTAATAAAACGCATTGCCTGCAGCAAGCACAATTCCATGTCAATTTCCATACCTTGCAAAACATTTATTGAGTGTGCATTCGCAAGTTCAAACCCGCTGCAGTCTGCAAACATGGGCTGCCTTTTTAGCTATCTTATTCGCTAATGGATGACACTTTTATTTTGGTGCCGGTGCCGTAGATTTTCATTTTTTAGACAGATGACGCGCTATCACGGTTTGGGCCCCAAAGGCCTGTAATAGGTCACCTGTTATAACTCCTGTCTGTTCACACAAACCGTGGGTAAACATTACATCAAATGACTGGTCTGAGATCAAGTTGACACAATGCAGGACCCCTGTTTGAGGGGGCAGATGAAAGGCCTCTGGAGCTGTGTTGCAAAGAATGCCACTAGACACATAACACAGACGTGAGCTCACCCGGCAGCGAGGGGTGCGCCGTGACCTCTGCACTGGGAGTGCTGGTTATCTCCTGACGAGAGAAAGGAGCAACAACCGAGCAAAACCAATTTTACAGCAAAAAAGACAGACAAGACTCTTTGTAAGCCGGGAGGTGTCGGCTTTCTGACACGTCATTTTTAATTAAACCAAAAGTCAGGTAAAGGGCACAGATCGGCCATGCCCTCTACTGTATGCGGACATTTGTATCGGCCACACACGCGTGCGACTTTCTTTTAGGTAAGAGAAGTATTGTAGTTTCTTCTTTTAAATGAACTAAACCCCTCCCAGTTACTCTGCCAGCTTGTCTATGTAGCGGCTCCTGCGATAGTCTGGCGGCTTCCAGGCGCTGAAACATAACGTGTGCTACTATTGCAACCCGATGGTACGCATGTTATCGACTTTTAGAGCATGAAAGCCTAAGCCAGTCCCAAAGGATTTGAATCCACAGGCTGCACAAAGGTTTGCTTAGTGGCCTAGTTGATCTTTGAAAGTTCATTCACAATTTCACGTTATTGTCCGTTTCTTTGTTTTTCCAGTGGAAGGTAAAATGACTTGGCATCTTATATTGCAAAGCTATTTTAGTATGGCGGCCTGATTCTGCAGCAGATGCATTAATCCACTGAGCGCTCTTGGCAAACCACTTGAATGGCTAGCTTGGTCCACATTGAGGTGGCCCTTCCTTCTTTTCCTTTCTTAAACACACTATCTTGGGTGATAGTGATTGTGACTATTGTACATTTTGCTTCATTGAGATATAATGAGGCTTTTGTATTTGTCTATTATAGCCCTGAGGAAGTCTTGGGTGAATGCCCATAAAGACGAAACACGTGTTGGCTTTGTGGCTATCTGTTGTTGAAAGGAAAATAAGAACTGAAGTACTCACCTGACAAGATCGGGCATAATAATGTACCAAGAAGAATACTGGAGGAGACCACTGTGTGGATTTATTGTTGGCGTTAATATAGGAGCGTTGCTCAGGACATTGATTTTGTTTTATATGTCAAATGTGTGTAGACAGTGTCTGCACTCATCTAACAACGTTGGGTGGTCGCTGTTCAATGCCCTTGTGAGCACTCTCAATCGAACTAATTGTGCGAATACTTTTAGGTGCATCAAATTGCGCAATCTGTACCCCACCACCTGTCAATCTTTTAGTTTCACTTGAATGGCGGCTCGTCATCTCACCAGGCTTGGAATATTAAGGATCCATAAACTCCCTCGTGGATTGTTAAAAATGCTTCCTGGTCGTAAACTCCACAATCCCTGAAGAACTACGTCAGGTTTTACTGTAGTTTCCATCAGGGCACGAGTCGGGGGACCACGCGGGTGGACGGCGTCCCCCCACTTCTTTCACAGGGTGGATGCCGTCCACCCTGCCAAGAAGTTGGGCCCCACTAAAAAAGATGCTGAAGTCGTCCCGGTGTAATTTCCAAACACCGGGACACATTCAGCAGCGCCTGCACGTTGTTGTCTGCTTTCGATCACAACAACGTGCAGGCGGGGACGGGGCTCTCTTATTTCTGACTCCTGCTGGGATACTTGGCCATAACAAAGGCCGAGTCTCAGGGGTCATCAAGCCTCCTTTTGTTGGAGTCTCCTGGCTGGCAGCAGCAAAGGAGAAACAAAGGCTCACACATTGTTAGCACTTCACACGTACTTTAAAGAGGCAGCTTTTCACTTTGTTCAGGCTCTGTTTAGGAGATTTGCATGCACTGTTAGAAGTCAGATGTGTTGATCTTTCCCAGTATTCACAAAATAAATTGCATTTATATACGCTTATTACCCTTGAGGAGGCGTTGTAATGATTTAAATATCACTATTTCTTTTAAAGCACTATGGCTATAGAAAGCTTAACGCTGACAAAAGGTAACATTGTTTTATGTGTAGCGTGCAAAAGTGTGAATCGTCTGCCTAAATCAGGAGGGTTTGCAAGTATACTCGAAATGTGCTCAAATGTACTCATGATAGACCTGCTAAGCATATATGTGAGGGCTTAAGATCTGATATCACTTCTTGTGATGCCAGTTCCTGTGATGTCACGCGCAGTGATGTCACGCGCCGTGATGCCACGCACTGCGATGCCACTTGCATACAGATTAACTAGGTTAGTCCCCCCCACTTCTTTTTTTAGGACTTGTGCCCTGGTTTCCATCCTGGGTGTTCGGTCAGGGCCTGCGAGCGGGAGCCCTCCGGAGCCGCCCAGGTGACTGCATTGTTCAGGTGAGCAGGGCGGCTCGGGTTTCAGCAGGAGTCGGTCTGCGGCTGTCCCCTCCCAGGATTATCTCATACCGGAAGCACTGCCGCCGCCCCCCCACACGGTATCCGAGTCTCTCTCTGCCAGGGGCGTCTGATGAAACCTGCATGGTGCCGCCATTACAAAGGTGCCAAACCGTCACACCGAAAGAGAGGGCGCCATCTTTGCGCAGCCTTCGTGCATGTACATATTATTATTGTTGTTTTTATTTCTTAATAGCACGTGTATGATTGTACACCACACCCTCAGTAGAACCTCATTTAATTATTTGCTTAACTGGCGTTATTGCTTGAATTCAAGAATACGTCTTTTATTGACTTCTGACAAATGAAAGGCTGGGCTGCTTTTACACCAGAGCCCTTCAGTGAGGACCCAGGTCTCAGCAGTAAGCAGTCAGCATTCCAGCAACCATACCAGAGCAGCAGTGAAACAATTTAACACACTCCCGCTATCGTCTCAGTAAAGAAAGACGAACCATGCGCTTAGAACATTAGAGACTTGGCGCTGTAACTCGTGGAAGTCCTGCTGCTCACGGGTATCAAAGCAGTCCTCCCAGTTCACTCCAAAGGGGTGTGTGCGAGAAACACAACAATCCAGAAACACTGACTGGGGGAGACACAAGTAAGGGGAGCGTCATTTGTTTCAGTAAGTATGAAACAAAAGAAGTAAGCAATGGAGTCCAGGTGTATGCGCTAGTCCTTGATTTGTTCTATTCCAGCTGCAATGCATCATGATATTGACGATGGTACAGAACGGAGCACAGTGCTTAGTTTGTAAAAGGATAAGTGCCAGGGCCACGGGTTTTGCTCAGTATCCCACAGCTGGTGCTATCAAAGGCTGGAGTGCTGAATACCAGGCTGCCTAGCCTCGATTCCACCCCATGCCTCTTCAACCCACCACCAGGCATGTCCTGCCTCTTTATCTCTCGCTTGCAGGTTTTCATGCATGCTTTCTCCCTTGTCACTGTCTTTCTCTTCCTTTTCCTTTCACCCTTTTTAATCAGGATTCTTTTAAAGCAAGACTATTCACCCATTAGGGTCTCAAGGCGATAAGTGGGGGGGGGGGGGGGGCTGCAGTTCAGTCGAAGAGCCAGGTCTTGAGGTCCTTCCTGAATTGAGGCAGAGACAGTGATTGCTTGAGATGGCAGGGAGTTCCAGGTTTTCACAGCGAGGTAGGAGAAGGATATTCCTCCAGCCGTGGTCTTGCGGATCCGTGGGATGGTGGCCAGGGCCAGTCGGGCGGAGCAGAGATGTCTGGTGGGGGTGTAGAAGTAGATGCGGTGGTTGAGGTAAGCAGGTGCGGCATTGTGGGGGGCTTTGTTGGCGTGCGTGAGGCGCTTGAAGGTAATTCTTTTGCTGATCAGGAGCCAGTAGAGGTCTCTCAGGTGACCGGGAATGTGGCTGCTGCGGGGAATGTTCAGGATGAGTCTGGCGAAGGCGTTCAGGATGTTCTGCAGTTTCTTTAGGAGTTATCAGGTTGTATCGGCGTAGAGTGCGGTGCCATAGTCAAGTCTGAGAGACTTTTCTGTTTTTTCTTGCTCTGAATAAAAATCTGCAGAGAAAAAATAAGTGCTGTCCCCAAAAATAAGTACAGGTGGGCCCCACCTGCAACCACTGGCTCAATTTATGCACGACTGGGTTGGAAGGCATACCCAGGGTCACTAGAATTATGCGATTCTGCAACAGCGGCGCTTTCCACATAATTATGGATTTTCCATATTTTCCCCATAATCAACATCTGCTGCCTAATTTGCAGACCTTTGCACAAGGTCACTATTCCTTTTTTTCAAATCTTGAGGTGATCTTAAATACTAACAGTGAAGATGGTGATAAACATTTATAAAGTGCACTGTTATTCAATAGAGTGTCCTGGTACTAACAGAGAACATATCAAGCTGAACAGATTAAGGGAGTTGAATGTAGAGAACAGAGAAGTTTTACATGCTTTCAAAAGAGCAAGTGATCAGATTAAAGATGGAGGGAGAGCAAGAGACGATGTCAGGCCTTAGAAGCAAAAGGATGCAGGCCTTAGAAGCAAGGGAAGGATGCAGGCCTTAGAAGCAAGGGAAGGATGCAGGCCTTAGAAGCAAGGGAAGGATGCAGGCCTTAGAAGCAAGGGAAGGATGCAGGCCTTAGAAGCAAGGGAAGAAAAGGATCTGCCACCTAACAGAGTTTTAGGAATCTGCAGTAACATCTAAGATGAAGAGGGGAGAGTTAGGAACCGCTGATAAAAAACTAGCTTCAGGAAGAGATGCTTAGTACCAAGACCATAGATGCCTGTGTGACAAAAGCAGATCGCCTTAAAGAAACAGCGCTTCTCAATGTGAAGCCAAAAAACGTGTGAAAGGCCCTAAGAGATATGGTAATGGTGGGGCGAGTGCAATAGGAGCTGTGCACTGAGCAGCAAAGTTTTGAACCAGCAGCAAATAGGGAACAAGGGGACACTGATGCTGCGCCTTCATTGCAACGCATTGAGAACGTGACATTAACTCAAATGAGTCAACACCTATCCAGCCAATCAAGCACTGAACTGCATTAAAACCCAAATCAAGCCAACAAGTGAACTTCTGGGACTTGCTTCACTAGACACAGTGGGTAACCACGCATCAGTGCTTATTTTGCCCGCAAAGTAATTTAAAGTGGTACTTTTATTTGTTTAACATTGTTACATACAGCACTTGGAAAAAGTGGTACTAGGGCGCTACAAGAGAAACATGATGACAGATGTAGTAGTAGCAAGTAGATAGCAGTCCTGACACAGATCAACAAGTGCTAAAGAGGATGGTTACTCCAAGTTAATCTTCTCCCTATGGAGCCTTTACCAGGCTGGGCCCACACCCGGAGCACCGACCTTCAGAGGGCGGAGGAGCAGCCTGCACCAGTTTCCCTCTAGTCTAACCTACCCCTCCCATGTTCCCAACACACGGGCAACTGAAGATGACAAGTGGGAGGGGGGCGCCATATTTTGTTTCGCCCAGGGCGCTATTTGAGCAAAGGCAAGCTCTGGAAATGAGTGTGTCATTTCTGTTGTAGTCGCTACCCCTGGGGGTGAACTCTGCGGTGAACGAAGCGTGCATGTTGAGCAGACCTCTGCTGCAGTGCCCTGCCGCACAAAACACCGTTCCCAAATTTGGACTGTCACAAACAAAAGCAAGTTTTGTGTCGACAGACCAGGCCATTGTGTTTGCTGCTTTGCCGTTAAAGCAAAACAATAAAACCCCTCACGGAAAGGGAAGGTGGCGTTGTAGGCACTGATGCCACTTGGGGGTCAAGAAATCCCTGCTCCTCCGTGAGCAATCCGGGGGACCCTTGACTGCCCCACGGGCCACCAACCAACGCTTGGAAAGTAGCCCAACAAGTATTTCAGCCAAGATAGCCTGGGGGCGGGGCAGCTGCTTCAATGGGCAGGTGCTGGCATGGGCCAGAGTACAGAGATGAGCTCACAGGGGTGTGGTTTAAGGTGTTGGCCACAAGTTGAAGCTGCAGGAAGCCTTCGATGTATGTGTGTGGGACTGCCTTCAGCCCCAGTGCACACAGACTGGTCAGGGTTGTGCGGTGCATCGAGGTGCGAAACGGGACATGCCTGCAGGTACAAACACTTGGACATTTAAGATAACTCGTATTCGACCATAGGATGCAAATGCTGTGTGAGGTAGAACATAAAAGGGCAGCATGAATACACATCACCATTGCAAGTTTGCAGCACGCGCCGTTCCCATGTTGCAAAGATTGCAGTACTGTAATTTAGCAACGACCCTTACACGTGTTTAACAGTTCAAAACAACATTTTTCATCAGTCGCTCGAATAAAAATTGAGCTGCAAAATTTCACAAGCGCCAGTGCAATCTCAGTAATCCGAAAATAAAGGTGCAAAATTGCCCCTGGACCAGTGCAAACCTAAGCAATATGGCTCTGAAGCACTTATTTTGGTATTTCAAACACTCTTAAGAGAAGGTCCTCCCTGTACACCATTTAGCATCTAATATTAACCTACATCCAGGGCCACTGGGATTATGCAATTCTGCGGCCGTGGTGTTTTCTGCAAAGTTACTGATTTGCAGCACTTGACACACAATCCAACATCACCTGCATAATTTGTAAAATTCAACCAAAAATATCTTGTCTTAGCTCAAACGGATCAAGTCACTAAAACCGTTGCTACATGTGTTGCCAGCAGTAACGGGCACTTAATTGTGCAGTGGTAGGTCAATCACCTTTCAGTTGGTGATTAATGTATTTAGGTGTCAATCTGATACTAATGAGATTAAACTTTTGCCCAGAGACTGTTAACATGGTAAGAATTAAAAAAGAGTTAACTAATACAGCCATACAAATGTGCGATATTATGCCATATAATTTGCCTTTTCTTGCCGCATAATTTAGTGTTCCCCTCCTCCATGATTAAATGGCCCTCCCTACATCCATGCTAACTGCCTTGCTAAAGCATTGCAACCTATGCAGCCATGGCCTGTGCTGAATGAACCATATTGTTTATTTATGAACAGGGATCCTTCTTGTGGCCTGGGCGGGGCTATGCGTTATCTGAAGCCTGCAACCCTCCCACTCTTGTCTGCACACAATGGACTCCGAACAGGCTAGGGAGTAACATGTGAAACCCGACCTTCCACCTGGAAGGCAATGGCATGAGTGTAAGACCACTGCTATGCTGCTTGGTTCTTGAAGGAGACTTGCTGTCTTAGGGCCTGATTACAAGTTTGGCGGTCCATAGGATCACCGCACCAGTGGTCCGACTGCCATATTACGAGTACGGCAGTCGGACCATGAGAGGACTGCCACAGCCACCAGGGATCCGCGATCCCTGGCGCAGCAGAATAGAGGCCGCAATATGCTTGGCAGTGCCTTTGCGGCACTGCCAAGCACATTACAAGTTTCCTCACTGGGACTCTAACCACGGCGGTGAGATCGCATTGAAAGGGTGGCAGTGAGAAAACAAAGGGGGCTCCAACAGAGTCCCCTGGTGCCTCAGGCCCATGGGATTGCATGCAGGGGGAAAATGTTGTGCGCCCCTGTGTGCATGCAACCCCTTTCCTGCATGGCATGGACTTCACAATCCATGCTGTGCAGGAACAGGCTTTGACGCTCCCATTGCAGTGCCTTTTTGAAAGGCACCGCCATGGGAACAACAAAGGACCGCCCGAGGAAACTCAATCTGGCGGGCAGCGGGTGGTTGAGTTTGGCGGTGCGGACGTGGTGGTGGCATGCCGCCCCGCACTGCCAAACTCGTAATCGGCCCCCTTAGGCCCTCAGTGAACTGGACAATGCTTGGGTGCGATGATCCCGCCTGGGCAAATACCCATACCTAAGGGTGCAACTTTTTTTTTTTTTTTTTAACACTAGTTCTGTTTTACTTCCCCATTACAAGTTCCACCATTGGAAATGGGGTATAACGGCGTACTGCTGCATCCTTCCTCCCAGCCACCGCGCAGAGCTGCAAAACTCAGAATCTTTCGTCTTTCCCGAAACAATTTTTGCCAGGTATTACCTGTCAAAAATGTCGAGGGGAGAAACCGACAGGTCGGGGATGTGGGCTAGAAACATTTAAGAACCTTGCAACGATGACCACAGGAAGGGAATCCAAACATATCCCAGTAGAGGTGAGACTGGAAACTAAACCCAAGCCACACATTTCTACTAACACTCAACATGGAGTGGCCATACAAGAACCTCTTCCTCACCTCTCCAATGAACTGCTCCTCTCCAGTGGGATCACCCTGTCCAAGCGCCGGACTTCCCTGGCCTTTAAGACTAACTAGGGTGAGAAGTAAACCAGGTGATAGCCTCTGTATTCTGGAAAGAACAATGTATGTAGACAAAGTATATATATGGGAGTTCTTTCAAGATGGCATGTTGGAAGAAATCCCAATTTTCATATCTTTCCTGGTGTACGCCTACGTCACCTAACCCTACAACTGCAGATTAACAATCAGCAGGCAGAACCTTCAATTCAGGGATAAAGATGTTTATTAAAGGTCCCTCACACACATATATCTTGTTCTGTGTTTCGTAAACATTTTCTTGTGAGAAGTTCCCTTTCCAAACAACCCCATGAAAAATGGGAGTGTTGAGTACTTCCACAGATGAACTTAAACATTTAAACTTATGCTTGCATATCCCAGGAATAGGTAGAGCCACCAGGAAGAGAAAAGGTATCAACATTTCTCCTATTAACATGAGATGTTATTGAAAAATCCTTGTATATAAAAGAGGAACAACAATTTTTTTTTTTTAATTTCTGTAATTTCCTAAACCTAGTGAAGGGCTAGAGAATTAAAAAATGTTTAAAATAATGAGGTAGAGTAGAAATTCCAGCTAGTTGCACGAATCGAACCATTATTAGGCCTGGACAAAATTTCGCATTACTTCAGGAATTTCGTGTAACACCTCTAACGAGGCATTTACGAAATTACGCCAGTGCGCCATGTTAAGGCAGAAGCACAGGAACGATGTGAGCGAACAGAATACGAATGGCTGCTCTTCACAGTACTTGCGATTTTTTGCGCTAGGATATAACTTTCGATGCCGGTTTTTAATTTTGCATAATTTTGGGGAAATTTCACATAATTATGCTAAAGCAAATTTTGCACACACCAAACCATTATTAGTAGACTACAAACTTAGATACAAATATTTGCACAGTTATATATATATATATATATATATATATATATATATATACACACACACACACACACACACACACATATATAGTGTGAAAGAGGAGCGCTCTCAAACTCCCATTGAAATGCAATAAGCAAAATAAGAATTTGAGGAGCAGAATGTATCAGCTGACAGCCAGCTGACAGCCAATTTTTCAGAGTTGTCAGTTCTTTCAACGTACTCACAATCTTCCAGCCAATCAGATGACTTAAGTAGTGTACCACAACCTACTTGCCATTCGTCCAGTCAAGGACAAACCGTTTGTGGGGTGGAACCCTTCGCCCGCAAGAATCTTTCTTCTGGAATCTTCTCCCCCTGAATTTCTGTCTAGAAGGGGACTTCCCAAGATTTCAGGTCTGGCTGTAGAGAGGAACTATATGTTCTCTTACAGAAATCACAGCAGGGCAGGAGCTGTGACCTAGGACATGTCTCCCCAGCCTTCCTTGCACCGCAGTGCCCAGAAATGGCACAAGTGCTATGCAAAAATCCAAAATAAATTCACCTGCCTCATGCCTGGCCTTGAATAGTCCATCCACCTCCAGGTTTTCCTTTGCATTCTGGAACATGTAGTTTTGATTTTACCATTATAAATATACTGTCACAATTTGCCAGTTCAATTGATGGCCTCCTGGATAGAGAATGGTCTTGGATGCCATGAAAATGGTGGTTAGTACAAAACTAATGTGACATATCAGAACAAGTGCTTTGATTTTACCATTATAAATGCAGAACTGCCACTAAAGGTAGAAAGTCATAATCAGGACTGGATAAGCTACACATACCTGGCATAAAATAACTTGATACCACTGAGATGCTGTGTGTCATCATGAGGATAGTAATTTCCGTTTGTAGAAAAAGCACCAAAGCACACACTCTATTGACTTAATTAAATCCTTGATAATACAATGTATGTAGTCGATGTTCAGTTGAGTACAGTCTCTCCATTTATTTTCCACACAACTCTGTACATGGCATGAACAATTTCCCCATAAAGGCAGCCGACACGTGTTCCGTTCGCAGGGCTTTTTCAAGGCTAAAAGGATTTATCCTACTACCACACGTCGTGTACCAAGCACATTCAGTAAATCCGTCGAAAATCACGAATCCCTTGTAACAGCAAAGCAGAATTATTCTGTGTCCTTCAATTAAAACATCAGCAAGTGTGTATCTGATTACAAACCATCCCATCAAGTACATAGATACAGTAATGCCTCACACCATCAGCCTGCTAAATTGGTACACTGCAGGGACCATGATAAGCCTGCCCCTCGTAACGGCTCATGGTCTTTTAGCCTTGAAAAAGTCCTGCGATCGAAACACGTGTCGGCTGCCTTTATGGTGAAATTGTTCATGCCATGTACAGAGTTGTGTGGAAAATAAATCGAGAGACTTTACTCAACTGAACATTGACAACATATATTGTTTTTTCATGGTTTTAATTAAGTCAATAGAGTGTGTGCTTTGGTGCTTTTTCTACAATTGGTCTAGACTGTCTACATAGTCCGGAAAATCGCACCCTAGATGGCTGGGTGCCGTCGCCATGTGAGCACCACCAAATGGACTGACTAGTGATTTTCTTTATCAAGGACTATTGGAAATGCTTATGTATATACATTTTTGACCAGTCCTTCAGACACAATTTTGCTATTGATGTGCAAGCAAATAACATAGGCACCTTTGTTTTGTTCCCGATAGTCATTTCCGTAAAGGGCTAGCAGGAGACTTATATGTTTGAGAATACAAACAGCTCTATTCTCTCTGACATCAATGAATCTGTCCTTAATAACAATCTGTCTAATGTGGTTTAACCGCAATTATCAAACAAAATCATAGAACTACGTCAAATATCCCACAACAAATAAAACAATAAAAATATCTTATTTCTCTTTTGGGCATCACCACTAAGTGAGTCACTTAAAGAGTGGGAGGCACTGTCCTCCCTTTTGGCGTCTTAACCACATGAAATATCAGGTCAGCTCTCAACTACTCCAGGTCTGCGAGTGACCCAGTTTTTTTGCATACTGCTATGGGTAACTATAATGGGATTAGCTGAACTACAAATCCCACAATGCAAAGCAAAAAACGTGGAAAACGTGATAAATCTAACCCTGTGTGAATTTAGAACCTCTGATCTGCAGGTCTCTGGTCTGCTGTGTCAATTTTCCGCCAGGACACAAATAATACAATAAAAAGCAAAGCTTCAAAAACCAGATCGCAACAAATACGTCGGTGTTTAATTGTTACTAAGTGACTTCATGTCAGTTAACGCAGTCTTCAGTTCAGTTCTTTCCACTGAAAAATCCAGTTAATTCAGTTATTTAACTCAATGGATTCAACTGAAGCGAAGAACCCCATAAGCATACAGTTACTTAAGTCAATATCCAAGGATTGAAAAGTGTGCCCTGTCGATTTGTAATCATCTGGGAAATCCCTGGCAGTGTGTCAAGGGCTGCTCCAAACTGACAAAATCACTCGAGACCTTTACGTCAGGTTTAAGATGTGTCCCACAGCATTTAGCGAGAGAAAATAATTTTCGTAAAACAGCGATTCTTAACCTGTGGTCCGAGAAGCCCATTTAGGGGTCCGCGACTGTTTTACAAAATTAAATATTAAAATTAATAAATTACATAAAGTATATACAAATAAAGAAGCAAAATAAAAAATGGGAAAACTTTTTCTATATTTGATTGTGAATTAAAAAAAAATATTTAAATGGTTGAGCATTTTTTGGTGTATACTTGTTTTTGTATTTTTTCGTATTGTTTTGAGGTTCAAATCATAAAAATTCCTTAGGCCAGGGGGCCCCGGTCTTCCAATAATGAGTCAGTGGGTGGGTCCCCAGACTATAGTAATAATTAATTGGGGTCCACAGAAGTTCAAAGGTTAAGAACTGCTGTTGTAAAACAATTCTCTGTAAATGGATTGAGACAGAGCTCGTTTTCCCACGCCAGGCGTGAATATTTCATCCAGTCCATTTTTTTTTTATCAATGCCTTCTACTAATCATTTTTGGTTTGAGAGGGGAAAACTACAGTTACCAGAAGCACCGGGAGAAAAATATAGCTACTTAGAACAGGGTGGAGCTCACGTAGCCCCGCGAGAAGGGATACTTCCTAGAGGTAACAAAGTTCATGTTCTACCACAGCCTGACCCACCCAGTTTACAAACTATGAAAGTCGCGGGTGGGCTCAGAGCACCGGAATACACTTAATGGGTTTAAACCCGGTTGATACAACATGGCGTGTGAGTCTGCACAGGGTCACACAGTTCATAATGATCTTACCCTCCTCCGTAGCCGTCCCCGCTGGAGTCGTAGCTGTGCTGTTGCTGCTGCATGTAGTACACCTTCTGCGGCCCCATGCTGCCGCCCATGGGTGGGCCCATCATGCGGCCTTGGCCGCCCACCTCGTACCTGCTGCTCGTGTTCATCTCGTACCTGGTCCCTCCGTTCAGCTCGTGGCCCGAGTCGGCGTGGGTCAGTCGGCCCAGCGTGTTGAGCCTGGTGGTGGAGCCTCCGTTCACACTCATCTCCCCGGCTCGGAGTGGCACGCCACCAAGAAAAACAAACCGAGAGGGAGGGGATTCCCGGCGGGGGAATGGAGCTGAAGAATGGGTGAGGGGGAGGGACAGTCGCCGAGCTCAGCTCTCTCTGTCCCACCTCCTACAGGCCACAGGTGGGCAGGAGAGCCGCGGTGCGCAGCGAGGCAGCTGGGATCCGGGGAGAGCGACGCGGCGAAGAGGGTGCAGAGCACGAACCCGCTCCTGCCCTGGCAAGAGGTGCAGTCCGTGTGGCACCTGGCAGAAAGGTGGCAGGTGCTTGGCACTGGGAGACGAGGCGAAAGCCACACCTAAGTTTTTTGTGTACGTTTTTTCAGTGAGAAACTATTCTGAGCTGCTGAGGCAAGCACATTGTGCGGCTCCTCGCCCTGGGCTGGAGCGCTGTGTTGTCTTTCCAGTTCCTCCTCCTTCTCCCGTCGGGTTGTTCACTCCCTTGCTCCCCCTATCTCTTCCTGCTCACCTGCACAGAGCCCTCGCAGGCCAGGCTATGGAATGTTTCCTTTTGCAGAGTGTAGGCGGCCGCAAGAAGAACTACACGGAACAAATCTCCAAGTCCCTGTGTCCAGAAGTCCAAACTTTGTAAACCAATAATAAATGAGCGAGCTTGAGTATATCGCCGCAGACCATGCAGGGCACTTGATTCAACTTCGTTACTTTGTTTTAGTTCTTTTTTTTTTTTTTTTTCTAACTTCTGTGTAATTGATTTTAAAGCGCAAACCTTACTCCTATGTGTTTCAGCGCGCTGAAGACCATGTATAAATATAGGTAGCAACTGTTACAAATAAAATGTGAGAGTGTGATACATTTGTTTGAAACAAATATGTGAAAGTGTGTGTAGAAGTTAAAACGCCGAGGTTTGGATGTCCGTGGAAATACAGAAAGTGGGGGGATAACCCGTTTTTCTTTTAAATGCAAATAACATTTGCAACTTGTAGAAGCAGATAACTAGAATTATGTGGCAATGGAGAACCAAACTATGTGGCAGGGCTGAATTAATTATGCAGAAAGAAAAGGCACGTTCTGCCAGTTAGTTTCTGTAATACAATATTTGACTCAGCAGACAACCAGTCAATGTGTCAACGCGTAATATAATAAAATGTATGGCTTTTTATTCAGTGTATCTGTTTTATATTGTAAAAATTGTCTTTACACTATGGGCCGGAGGCGCCCCTCTTTCCTTGAATAAATAGCTGTGCATAACAGATTCTTACAATGCATATGTATAAGAATCTCACTAGGAGGCAATCACAGATTCAAAACATGAGACCTAAAAAATAGGAGTGTTTGAAATGGTTCCGGACTCTTTCATTGTCCACTTGAAATTATTGCTGTATTGAGAACACTGTCTGTGACGTAACATTAATTTGCCCAAAGAATGACGCAGAAAATTTCCACGAGGAACACTGTGGCCCATATCAAAACACTGTGACCCTAATTAACTCGTACACATATCCCATGCTGAGAAATGCACTTCCCAATCCTTCAGATTGCATGGGCTCCAATGGATAAGGATCTTCAGCTAAACACCTCATGAAGTCTTGCAACCGAATATTTACAGGAAATATTAACAGCACTCGCATTCACATTTTGAGTAAGAATTGCAAGTTCCTACTGTATTTTCCCAGGATTGCCACCATAAGTGTTTTGAAAACCACCCAAAGGTAGACCGACATTAGATGTGTATAGAACGTGAGAAAAAAAGCAGAATCATTTGCATTTTTCAATAATAAAGCAAGACCCACAAAGCGTTTTCCCCCTAGATTAGCAGCCTCTTCCAGAGTTGATTCATTATTAGGGATCAGAGCCACGTGGGAAATATTTTAGCACATGAAGTCTGGTCTGTTTTTGCTCCTGATTAGAAGTTTCACCCACACAACGAGGACTAGCTTGTGGGAACCACCTTTACAGCTCGTATTTTCTTTGACATTCAGTTTTGTCTGCACAATCCCCTCTTGGTCTTACCTGGAAGAAATTGGCTTAGCAAATATCAAGGGAGTGAGTGAAACTTGTGCAAAACCCATGATTTAAAATAAAATAAGATGCAAACACCAGCTGCAGCTGATTTTAAATGTGGGTAGCACCTAGAATAAGATGTGTTACTCATGGATATTATGGAGTAAGTCACACCCAAGTCTGGAGTTAGTCACAACTACTCAAGAAAAAAACGTTGTGAATGTCACAAAGCTCTTACCTTTTTATGTTTTGTTACCAACAGTTGCAAAGGGTCCACCACTAAACATTGTACAGAAGGCCCTCTGATGAGAAATGCTGCCTGTGTAACCTGTCCACTGAAATGTGTTGAACATCTTGAGACGCAGAGAAAATGAATGGTAGTTAAAAAGTCGTTTTTTAGAAAACAAAAAGCAATCAATCTTCATTTGATACCACATGAGCAGTGATTTTACAGCTGTCCTAAAACACATCTTGGATGTATGTTAATGGGCAGAGCGTGTCAGGAGTAAGATGTAGTGGCAGAGAGAAAGTCCCTTCTTTCTCTCTTCAACCCTGATATTCTGTGCTTGGGAAGGGTTTCTGTTTTGTGATGCTGCATTGCCTTTCAATGTGGGTGCTAAGACTGGTAGTTTGTCTAATACTGCCCTACCATCACCACAGCTGCTTTCCAGTGCTCTGCTACATGAATTTTGGCTTCCTGAACACTGATGGAGTGAGAGACCAATATGAGTATTATTGCTGCTTCCCCCACTGTGCCACTCGTTGTCATATCATACTCCCTGTTTCAGCTAATTCACAATTGTAGCACCCAAGCTGGCCGCTATTTCATCTTGTCTGCAGTCAAATGCCACTTTTGCAACATAGACAGATCCATGCAAAAACATTCCAAAACTTCATCCAGGCCAAAACAACTGTGAGTTCGCACTCTGGCATGGTACAAACAATCCATCCACATGCAAAACCTATCAAACAATGGGTTTCACATGTGGATGGATTGCTCGCACCACGCCAGAGTACAATCCTGCAATTGTTTGGCTCTAACAGCATTTTAGAGTGTCTTCACATGGATTTGTTTATGCTGCATTTACCTATTGATGTGGCATGATCATCTCACTACCTCAGCACAGTATGAAACTTCTACAGTATGGAGGTGTTGTGGTAGATGTTATTTGTTGTCCTAAGGAGACCCTCTGGAATCAGGGTGTGGGTCGAAACGTCAACACTGTTAAAGGGATTTTCTGTAACAGACTGATTTGTAACACACGGAACACATATTCAATTTGACTGTTAGCACACTTTTGTGCAAATTCGAGGATTATAAAGTGCATCTTTCGATGTACCAAGAGCGGTGTTAATCCCCCAAGGATTTTGGTGCTCCGCTACTGAGTCAGGTCAACAAATTAATACATTCAATTTTATGTGAAGTACATTAGACTCCACAAAAAAGACAGAGAGTATTTTAATATCATACCATGAAGGTTAGTCTTTACAAAAGGCCAAAATCAGGTTGGCACCAATAAATAATCAAAATGTGTATGCATCAGTTAATATGCAATTAAAATTAAATGAAAATCTTATAACCCAGAGGGTAAGTCAACATGTGGGGTCGCTTCAATGGGAAGGGCAAAGGAAAGTCAGTTCTCTTTCGCTCTCTCTCTCTGAGAGAGAACTCTAAGATCTCATACTCTTCTCTATTCTGAACTCTCGTATGAGCTAAAAAACAAACAAATTCTAACATTTTACACCAACATGCAGTTCTCACAAGACTGTCCAATCAGGTTAAAACGAGGTGATACTATTACATACTCCTTAGGTTCCTCACAATATAAGCTTCTCCCTGCGTCCATCAAACGTACACTTACTGTAACAAGATAAGAGACATGGACTAGCTGCACATGGCAGGGCAGTTGTCTTCTTGAAGCACTATTTATTAAAACATTTCACGATAATCACAAAACATTTCTTCACGTGGAAATGAGGGAAAAAGAACATCACATTTGACAATAAGAAATCCAGCTCGCCCAGAAATAACATGTTTCCAAAGCAAAGACAGAAAACAACGCTAGACATTTTAAAATTCACGCCTAGATTAGTTGCAGTCAATCTAAACGTGAATAATATGATTTCTCTCTACGTATAGCATTTGCGTGTCTATGGGTTAATGTTGTGTTAATGCAACAGATTTAATAAAAAACACTTCTTCAAATCCTTCTCTCTGGTGATTCTGGGAATCACCACAAATCACATTTTCACTAATTGAATTCTCCCATTGCACAGAAGGTGTCGATTTTTGCAACTTGCCTCTGGACTCCTCCAACCCCTTGAGCTCACAGTACACTTTTTCTTGGATGTTGTCCATCTCAAATTCTTCTCTTGTCCTCTTCCTTCCTGTTGGTGGTGCCATCTTCTTTTCTCCCCTGCAATTTGACACACCCTTTTTCGAAATCATTTTGATGAAAATGCATATCGCACCTATCAAAAGAATTAGTAGCAGGGTTTATGCTAGGGTATCTGGGCAGAAGATTTAAGCACTCTGACCTGACCTTGTGCCTGTGCGACTCTAACTCCTCTCAAAACGATTTGCACTTGCTTTTTTTCTGTAGTTTGTATACCCACGAAAGAAAGAAATTAATTATACCAATTTTAAAGAGGCACAATTTCCAATTATGTCGGGTTGCACTATATGTTTTAAAATCTCTGCCCAACCCGTTTGTCTGCTTCTCAGTAGCATCATTCCTATGGGCATGCATGCGGAAAAGAAAACAAGTGGACCATTAACGAACTGTGGGGATCTTTTTACTGCTTACCTTTTTTAATATATTTAATAATTGTTATTTTAACCTACATTATAAATGAACTTAAATCTGTATGCACATGGGCCTGCTTCATGAATTCGACTGGGCTGGGTTTTTTTAGACAATGAATTATGATTGGATGTGACTCTTGCAATCCTGTTTTATGTACTTTTATGATCTCAAATTAAATGATTAGTTTTTGGGGTGCACTCCTGATTCTCCCTACTATTCTTTTTTAAGGTTACTTAACAAAATGGTGCTGCAACGCTTCACGTGCTGTCAACTCACATGCTTATAAATAGTCGATTTTTAACAAGTACTAAGACTTGGATGCGCTGCGCACTGTTCACGCTATGTTTTCTCAAAATTTGACAACCTCTAATTTTTGATCACATTAGAACATTTATTTTTATCCAAACATTTTTTGATCAACACTCCAACATGCACAATGTGTGTGCCAATTTATCCCATGTCATATATTCTCTTGAAAGTACAACATCGCATAAATGTAAATTTCAAACAAAATTTCATAACATAATATACAATATATTGTATTGACATTCAATATTGTGCCCGATGCATTTCGGGACAAGAGTGTCCCTTCCTCAGGGGCAGATCTGTCGAGAATCCTGTAGAAGTCATGCGTCCTATGAACACTCTGTCCTTTATATTAATGCACGAAGTTGTAGATGGAACTCAGTTTCCAGCTTTGACAAGAAAACATCATCCCCGTCGCGACTTGTAACCCTACGGGGAGGACGTATGACACTTGAGTTCATTAATCAAAATACTTCATTCAATCTTTAGCTGTGATAACATGGTTGACAGGAGTTTCAATAACACTGATAATTTTCAGTTTCATATGCTCTCAGATCACGATCCTTTTTAGCGAAAATGGTCAACTCAGAGCTGAGTACCTGTGATTTGGCACTCTTTGTGTCTTAGTATTAGTAGCAGCAAAATAAAAGTGTATTTAGACCTTAGTCTATGAGAGAAGCTGGCCTGATCTATGATGTCCACTAATCCAAGTGGGCACCCTGCACCAGTCCAAACAACCCTTATGGTGATTTAAGAGGTCTTAGACAACCTTAGAAAGCTCTCTAAGTGGTAGCTGTGGAGAGCAGCCTTTAGGCTTAGTTCAGAAGTAGTGGAAAGCAGCTTGTTTTACCAAAATGCAATCTTATAGTATAGATTAAGTGAAAAAACACACAAGGTATTTATAAAAATATGTATTTATTATATAATACTCTCTAACACGTTTAGATATCTCCTACCTGGAGATAAACGCAATGCACACAATACTTTGCATAGAAATACAGTAAATAGCACAGAATACACAGTGGGCCTCAGGGGGGGACCAAACCATATACTCCTTCACTCTTTTATCCCTCCACTATCCTTTTCAATCAGAATTAACAGTCTAACATATTCAATTTTCAACTATACTAATTCACCACTAATCCTTTATGGGTTCCAGAGTAGCGTGCTACTCGCCAATAAAGCGTCTCAACACCCCATCAGGGTTACAAGCGCTATATAAATGCAAACCTTTTTCCCTTTCTACCCTCCCCAACCCTTCTCAATCCAAATAACTGACTAACATATCCACCACTAAAATTACTTTCATGTTTCACCATAATAATTCAACACTAATACTTCTGGGTTCCAGAGTAGCGTGCTACTTGCGCTTCAAAACCCCATCAGGGGTAGCAAGCGCTATATAAATACAAACCTCTTTCCCTCTTCTATCCCGCCACCTACCCTTCTCTACCCAAATAACTGAATAACATGTCCACTAATCAAAGTTACTTCATTTTTTACTAGACTAATGTTCAACACTAATCCTTAATGGGTTCCGGAGTGGCGTGCTACTCGCCAGAAAAGCGCTTCAACACTCATCAGGGGTAACAAGTGCTATATGAATGCAAACCTTTCTTCCCTTTTATCCCTCCGCTATCCTTCTCACTCCAAATAACTGACTAATATCCACCACTGAAACTACTTTCATATTTTCACCATATTAATTCACCACTAATCCTTGATGGGCTTCCAGAGTAGCATGCTTCAACACCCCATCAGGGGTAACCAGCGCTATATAAATACAAACCTTTTTGTCCTCCTCTATCCTTCTGCTATCATTCCAAATCCAAATAACTGCCTAACCTATCCATCACTTAAAATGTACTTGCATGTTTCACTATACTAATTCAACACTAATCCTCTATGGGTCCCGGAGTAGCGTGCTACTCGCCGAAAAAGCGCTTCGACGCCTCGTCGGGGGTAGTAAGCGCTATATAAATGCAATTACAATACAATACAATATACTAAGAAAGTGGTATGAGAACCACGACTTGGGTCAAGACAAGGTCGAGAGAACGTAGAAGTGCTGGGGACCCAAGGAACCACCCAAGGTGAGTGACTAGGAACCCCACGGAGAGCGTGAGCAGTGTGGGAACACGACTTGTGCTCCGTACAAATCAACGTGTAAGTCGTGGTTGGAGTTTTAAAGATTAAGGACCCTTCCCAGTGGACCCTGAAGAAACCCCGTGGAAGACAGAAGGTTGGAGAGCCACCCCACCCTTGAATACCCTAGGACCTACGTTACCTACACCAGGGAAGCCAGGTGCATAGGTGTGAAGTGGTGTCGGAAACCGGAGTCGAACCCAATGGAGGACTTCAGGAAAGTGCCGCTGCTGACGAAGGTGAAAGTGTCCGATGGAGTCCAAAGGTGGAGTCTAGTTGAGAGGTACCTGCAAGCAGAGGGGACAGAGTCTATGTCACTCAGGGGTGACCAGGAGTCCTGGAAGATGAATGCCCACCAATGTCGTGAGTTGCAGGAGAGTTGACGAGGACCTTGACTCTTCAGCTGTGAGGACCAGGCGACGCTGAGGAAGACCAGGAGCTGTACACGAGCTGTCCCACGTCAGATGTTGAGTGCTGAGGGGCCAGTGTCCGGCGGGAGCACCAACAAGCCTTGGCAAATGCAACCCACACAGAAGTCGAAGAAGGTGCAATGTCAGGACCAACAAGGTCCAGGGGACTCACCACAAGCAGGGGAGTCAGGGCAGGCCCGAGCAATGAGGGGAGCCCAAAAGAAACAAAGGTGACCCTCAAATGGACCCACAGGCCAGAGGCACTGGAGTTGTGAGAGGACCTCAAGCAGCTCACCAAAAGATGCAGGCCACGATGCGGTGTGGCCGAAGATTCTGGTCACTGCAAATGCTCGAGGTTGGGGCTACTTGGAGCCCGAAGATCTTCTTTGGAGGAAGCCAACAAGCCTTTGCAACTGCAATTTGGCGCTGTGCACAGGGGTTCAGTTATTGCAGCCCCCACGAGGGATACTGGCCTCAAACTTGGTGAGAGGCAGGACAGGCCTCGAGAGCTTTGGAGAACCACCACCTGTGTTGCAGAACCTTTTAGAGTCTGGAGGAGCTCAGGATCAGCAGACTAGTCGACTTAGTTGTAGTGCCTGCGAATGCAGGGAAGTGACTCCTTCACTTCAAGGGAGATTCCTTCAGGTGTCTTTGATGCCCACAGGCCTTGGAAGGTTCCTTATTGGTGCACAAGCACAGACGATGCAGCAGACTGGAAGGGAGATTAAGTCGAGCCCAAACGAAGTCCAGCAAAGACCAGAGTGCCCAGATGTTAAAAGAAGAAGTGGTGTCTGATCTGAATCTTGTCCCACGACGAATCTAGGGACCCACCCACAGGTAAGCCCTTATGTACCCTAAGGAAAGGGTTGTGACGATTCAGGGGACCCTCCCAGGGGAGGGTCTGGACAGGGGAGAGGTTACTCCCATGTCCTTTGTCCAGTTTCGCTCCATAGCGGGAGCCAACGGCTCCCAGAGCTAGTTTGAACTGGACTATGCATGGGGACACCAAATGTGCCCCTCATGCAGACTGAGTGGCGCTGGCAAGCGCACCCACCCGGCCCCAATACACTAAATCCTGTCTGGGAGGTGGTCACACCTCCCTGTGACAGGATGCCTATTGTTCTGCCTTCCCCAGTTCGAGCTTGGCTCAGCAGCAGGAGGGCAGAATCGTGTCTCTGGTTGGCAGCAACCATTTTGTTCTGTTCGCATCTAGAAGGCTGGCACCGGGAACACTGAGAGCCTAACGGAGGGCTCTTCCAGTGCTTGGAATCATACCTCCCACAATACCAAACATGATAGGATTCGTTGCAGCTGTTTTCGAGATGGTCATCACTTAATTACGCGGTGCCCCTCTAAATAGTATATGGCTGCTTCACTTACAACCCGGGAGAAGGGACTCCGTAGGCTGTAAGGGTGTCCTGCTCATGCAGGGGCACCCTCACACTTAGAACCAAGCACCCTGCCTTCAGGATTGCAAAGGCCTGCTATAGGGGTGACATAGGTTTTAAGTGCTGCATACACAGGCTGCAATGGTAGGCCTGTAGTTCCATTTTGAATCGTCTCCCATGGGTGGCATAATGCATGCTTCAGCCCATGGAGGACCTCTGGGGTACCTATGCCCTGGGTACCTTAGTACCATATACTGGGGACTGATAAGTCTCCAATCTGGGATGTACCTAAGTACTAAACATAACAATGTAAGGGAGAAAGCAGATAGACTGGGGTCCTGATTAGCAGGATCCCAGTCAGACAAGGCGGTAACAGCTTAGCACCAAAGTGAGGGTAACCATAAAAGCAGATCCTACTTTCCTACAGTCTATAAAACCAATAAATACGAGGGGTTACAACAGTACTTAAACCAAGCTGTTCAACAGAGATTCACACACCTAAGTAATAGAAACTTTAAAAAATCTTCCCACAGCACATACAACATAAAAAAAATCCGTATTTAAAAGGAGTAAAATCGCCTCTTTATGAGGGTACATTTTATACTTTAAAAAAATTGGCTTTAAAAGCATCCTTCTATTTCCTAAGAAATATAAATAATCAATGAATAAATGTACATTTAAATGTTTCGATTGTAAAACGCGTTTAAATTTACCATCCTCCTCCAAGAAAGAATAAAATTTCTCCATATTCAAAAACAACAAGTTAAAAGCTACGTGAAATTTCAGCAGCAGCAGACATAGGTCAGGATTGGGTAATGAAGATAAATACGGGTAAACACATTTTTCTGCCAGGTTTCCAATATATGGGTTGCAGATGGTTTTGTCGATTAAATAACACAAGTCATTAGTCCTGGATTCCTTCTCACAGGCTTCGTGTCTTCGGCAATTGGGGTGGCTCTTCCAGTTTAAAGTACCCAATTTTAACTCAGTTATTTCTATTTCTTTGGCACAAAAAGATAATATTTTTGAGTCCTTCCCACTCCAAAGTTTACCCCAAAATCTCAATGTTGATTTATGGGCAAGGTAATTCCATGATGGTAATTCTGTTTCTATTCTTATAGCCTGGCACATGACCCCCTTGGGTAGTGTCATAAGTTTTTTCAAGCATTTAGCTTCACATTTGTCCCAATTAGGGTCTGAGCTAAGGCATAACACTTCTGCCCCATGCAAACTTTGTGAGAGGACCATAGCTTTATAAGCTGTAAATACAAGAGTCAAGAAGGGACCTCAAAATCTTTTTTAAATTTCACAAGCTCTCCAGTTGTTGGCAGAACCCAAATATCCCCAAGTTCCATATGCAGGGACCAGCTTAGTTTTGAATTAAAAATCATTCTCAAATAATTGTATGATATACTTACCTCCACTGGTTTATCTCATAGGCTACACATATACAGCGTAGCTTTTTTACCAAATGTAACAATTTTTATCTTCTCTATATTAATAGTAAGGTTGTTCATCCCACAATATTTACTAAATATTTCTAGTTTCCTTTGAAGACCCACTAGAGGCAAAACCACTATGGCTAGATTATCCGCATATAATTAACATGCAAACCCCCGTCCCCCCTCCAATTTTAGGCAAAAGCACCTTTGTTACTAGCAAAACCTGAGGCAGAGTTGCAAGATACAAAGAAATTAGTAGGGGAGACAAGACACACTGTCTCAGACCGTTAACAAGACGAATTTTCTTCGGAAGTGATCCCCTAAAATCTAGTTCCACCTGCGTCCAATTATCCCGGTGGACTTTATCAAGGATCGATAAAAGGCACCTTGGAATTCAATCTCTCAATTTAAGCCACTATATTTTCTTGTTGACTAAATTGAAAGCTGAACAAAACAACAAAATAAATTTCCAGTTGTCCCCAACGCCTTCTGGCTCATAGGCTGAAACAGTGATCACTAGTTGAATGACCCTGCTTAAAGCCTCCTTGTTCAATGGGCACCAACTTATTAGACACTACCCATTCCTTCAAGAACAATAAAATCGCATTTGAATATAACTTAGCTCCAACATCCATTAAACATCCGTCGAAAGTTTCTGGGGTCCGAAGGGCCCCCTTTCTTTGATATTGGTTTTATTACTGTTCCTTTCCAGCTATTTGGAAAGATTCCTGATATTCTTATAGCAATAAAAACCTTTGAGAAGAAGCTAGCCCACCATCTAGACTTAGATTTTAAGGTAATTGCTGGTAGGTTGTCAGGCCCAGCCGCTTTTGTTAATTTGAGGGAGGCAATTATTCTATGTAGGGAGTCCTCATTTAAGAGCTTCAATAACTGCTCCTCTGAGGGAGCCCATTGCTCTCAATTTCCTCCCTGTTGGCCATATAGATATTGCTAAATAGGATACCCACACATCCTTCGGAACTGTGCATATTGTTGGTTCCATTTCCTTCATATAACCCTTCATACAACCCTTCTGAACTAGTATCGAAAATATTTTCAAATCTTTAACAAGTAAGACATTTACCATTATTTCACAATGAGCTTTATAATAAAAAGGTTTCTTAATCTCGGCCAAGGCCTGATATTCCCTTTTGGTTTGATTATATACTCTCTCTCTCCTCTAATCCTAATGGAAACCCTTTCCTACCTCTCATATTGCGCAGCCTTTTTTAAAACCCTTGGCATTGGTGATCAAACCAAGGCTGTTTATTGGCAAGAACAGGTTTTAACCTTTTAATGGAAGAGCTGTACTTTAAAATAAAATAAGGGGTGTCAGACAATCTACCACTTCTACAATAGTTTGGCTATACCATTTTAAACCCTCACCATCCTCAATATCCTCAAAATCCCCCTATAAAAGTGACTTTGATACTTGGTAATGGGATAATGTAGCCATTACTTATCATCTAATCTAGTGGTCAGGCATTTTGGTAAGGAAACCTCCATGGGGATCAGAGCTGTTCTTAGATGAGGAGTTGAGTTAAATACTGTAGGGATACCCCAATGATCACTGCCCGTATTTTAAACTCTTTACAAAGCTGAAAGCATCTTGCTTGTAAAAAGATATAATCTATCGGGCATCTCTGATTTTTGTATACAAAAGTTTGAACCGCAAGGCTACTATCCTTGCAATGCCATTTAGACAAACAAATCCTAACCGGCTGTTTGATTGACAAAATGCAAGTCATTCTTTGATTGGGAACACACTGGAAAGTTTGCTTGTGGGATCCCATAAGCCTTCAACGTTTCACTGAACAGTTCATCAGCCCTAGCTGGAGCCAGTCGTAAATTAAAATCACCCACCAATAATGATTGGAGGAGCCCCTGACAATTCTAACAAATATACCAGGTCACTTTCAAACAATTGCCATTGCCAGAACTTACTGTGCAACTCCCCCTGGTTTACAGAAACATTCACAATTATTAATGAATTAATTGGTATATAACCATCATACAATTTCAAGAGGGTCGCCAAAGTCCAATCACAGTTGGTTCGCATTAAACTGCCCCTTTTACACATTTCGTTGAGATCATTTTCAGCAACCCTCCTATTACATGCCCTGCACCCACTTTAGTTGCTTGTTTGGAGAATTGCATAAAACAACTTCCACTTTTCACCCACAAACCAGGTCTCCTGGAAGCAAATTATTAGGTTCTCCTCCCAAACCTTCAAGAGGGCAGTTGCACTTTGGAGTAGCTCTAACCCATGTACATTCCATGAGAATAAACGTAGGTTGGTGGGTGTACCCTCTACCATATCCAGTTGCTCTACCCAAGATGAGTCAACCTCCCACGCTACACTTAAACAAGAGAATCTGTAAATTAGCAGAAGGGGATTACTGCTTTCTCTCTTGATATACTAGCTATGGTTACTTATAAACTTCCATGACTGAGTTCCACAACCCTACTCTGGGGCATGGGTCTTTCTATTCTAATGACCTGAGTTAGTTGTTGGGGGGATTAAGCCATCATGGTTATTTAGAAAGGATTTTTTTTATCTGCTTGCTCTCAATTTCCGTTTCTGATACCAAGCACAAACCAATTTCATTTAGCTTTTGTTCAGCATTCCAAATAAATCCACAAACACTCATGAACAGAAGATTATTTTCGTAGCTCCCTGCTGCTTACTGTTTTCCTAAAAGCCACTTGGTCAATATCCCTGGGCTTTAGCTCCCTCCGCATATTACAATTGTTGAAAACCCTCAACAAGTTCGACCTGTTCAAGGGCTTCCATTTATTCACCTTTTGTCCCCTCCTACCAACTTCCAAATAGAGATGTAACAATTTAGGGCCTCCCTTATAAGTATTTGATGGTTTATTGTCCTGCTCTTAATGAAGAGTGGTCGCCTTCTTAACAATTCTAGGGGCCAAAAAGCTATCTTCTCCCTCGCTGTTGGGGGTAAAGTGGGAGGGCTTCAGCCATGTTTTCCCTATGTGATAGTGCATCCTCAAGTGCAGTCATCTCTTTAAAATTCTTTCATTTACCCACCTTGAATTTTCTTAATCTTAGTACTCATTCCTTTAGGCCAGCTGCTGTCACCAAACTCTGACCCACTCCTAATTTATTCCCTAAATGCTTTACCACTCCTATCTTATTTCCTCCTTTCTTTCCATTCATATTAACCTTCTTATGTGTATCGCCTACCTTCTTTGTAGAGGATTTTCCTAGACCTGTATACAAAGCTGCAAGAACCTTTTTTCGGTGGTTTATGCCTCTGCCCCTTGCAATGGAAAAAGTGCCACTTCCCCGCATAACCTGTGAACCATGTATTGTTCAACATTGGTTTTCAAGACCCATATACTGAACCATTTTGCCCAGCATCCTTTGTTTTATCTGACCCCTCCCAACAGGCTCAGAATCCGGGTTGGACACCGACCTTACCAGCGAGGGCATACATGAGTTAAATGATTTTAATTCCATAAGAATCTCTTTTAGAAGCCCTGTCTCAGATTACAAACTTTTGTTTGTCACAACCATAGATTCCAAAAGGCCACATAATGTCTTTTGTATCAAGAGAAGAACATCTAACATCGATGAGGGACCAGTGCTTAGGGAAATAGAGAGATTTGCTGGATGTTGGGGCCCACTGTGGTAGGACTGTGCGTGGCCGAGGGGATTCAAAGACCGCACTTGCTTTGGGTGGACACGAGCACTCTATGACTCATAGTTTTATTTTATTTAATTTATTGAGTTTTATATAGCGCGAACATGACCCTTTTGGGTATCAAAGCACTGTATATCAGGAAAGCGAAAAGGTAAACAGATAGGTGTATACAATTGTGAAAGAACTACAAAGTCAATATAAGAATGTAGGTTGGTATTAGGAGAGTCTGGATTCGGAGTAGACATTCAAATGATGTAGTAGGACCAGAGAGTCTTGTGGAAGGGCAGGCCATGGAGGTTAGTGCCTGGGAAAGGTGCGTCTTCATTGAGGAAGGACTCTGTTCATTAGTAGTTGCTTTACTTATTGTTTGAAAAGGGCAGTTGAATGATTAGACCTGGTCTGAGGAGTAAGAGAGTTCCAAATTTTGAGCATGATTCCAGAGAAGGAACGCTTGTAGGTTTTCATTTTTTTTTAAATTTATAGGGCTTTAGTACAAGGGAGCCTGTGCTTCGTAAAGTTCTATTCTCGCCTGATAGGACGAGTTTCTTGGCCAGGTAAGTTGAAGTGTTGTGGTGAAGAGCTTTATGAGTCAAGCAGGCAATTTATAGAGGGATCGTTGCCTCATAGGGTAGCCAGTAAAGTGCTCTGAGATCTAGGGTGATATGATCGTTTTTTTTGAGCCTGTGATAAGTCAAGCAGCTGCATTAAAGGTTGTTCTTCTGACATCTGGTTGTTCACTGTCACTAGCACTCTGTTCGGTTGGCTCTAGTTCTTCTCTGATAGTCTCTGGAATTCGTCGTTCTGTTACAATGATTTTCTCTCTTTTGCCACTTTTTGACCACTTCTCTTCCCTCTGCACTCTACCATCTGAAGTGATTGCACTTCCTTCCATTTTGTGGTGCACACTCTTGTTCTCAGCTGCTTTATTGATTGTGGTTATTTTCGGCTCTTTTACCATAAACTGTGCTCTTGTCACGACTTGATTACACACAGCGTCCCAACTCTCATCGAGAGTTCTGGAGGGTCGGAGTCTCAATCTCAGTTCTTGCTCTTGGTTTTGACTTTGGTACTCTTGTGTACAATCTTCTCCTCCATCCGCACATCTGTTCTCTGCTTGAGTTTGACTCTGTGAATCAGTGGTTGTTGTCTCCACTTCTTCATCGGCTTGTTTCTTTCTTGGTATGGGAGACATGTATCCAGTGTGATAATCAACCATACTTAATAGCAGTGTTTGTCACCAGAATCATCTTGAAAGGTCCTTTTCAGCATGGTTCAAGGCACGTTTTCTTGACAAGTTTCTTCATCAACACCTAATTGCCTGGACTGAGGTCATGGCACAGCTCCTGCCTTGCAGGTGGGGTTGCCAAGTCAATGTCATTAGAAACAGAACACACCACATCAACCAATACCTTGCAGTAGTCAAGAACTACATTGTCCTTTATTTTCTTAAACGCAGCTACAGGCATGGACAGAATTCTCATGGCTCTCCCCATCAGCACTTCGTAAGGGCAGAGGCTGGTCTTTCAATTGGGAGTGTTTCAAAGGGCAAGAACATTGGGCCATTTCAAAGAAGTAGAAGCACACACCTTTGTCATCTTGGATTTCAGAGTGCCATTAATTTGCTCTGCTATGCCTGAAGCTTCAGGTCTGTAACTGCTGTGGAACGTCTGGTCAATTTGCAAAGCTATGCATAGCAATTTCATGATTTCACTCTTAAAGTGAAACCCGTAGGCTAAATTGTGGGACCAATTACCCCAGTAATGGTTTGGCAACAATGAGACTGTCACGCCTCCTGGTCAGGTATGTTCCAACCAAATGGGAGAAGAGACAAACTATCATTAAAATTTAGCGAAGCTCATTATTATGGTCATCTCGACAAAGTCCAGTTGCATGATGTTAGACCTGGCCTCCTTGGCGTGGGTTTCCCCTGTATTTTTGCCTTTGCCTCCTGTTATTTTGCTGTGTGTTGAACTTCGTTTTTGCTGGTCTAGATGCTTTAGGCACTTTGCCACTGCTGTTCAGTGCCAAAGTGCAAGTGCTCCCTGTAAATTGTGTTTATGGATTGGAGATTCCATGATTGGTTATTTGATTTACTACTAAGTCCCTAGTACAGTGCACTGTATGTGCCCAGGGCCTGTAAATCAAATGCGGCTAGTTGGCCTGCAGCACTGAACCCACCCACACAAGCTGCTTTTCAAAGGTAACTCAGACCTGCCACTGCAGTGTCTGTGTGCAGTTGTGACTGCCATGGCGACTTGGCAAGTGCACCCACTTGCCAGTCCCTAACCTTCCCTTTTCTTACATGTGAGTCACCCCTAAAGTAGGCCCAAGGTACCCCTGTGGACAGGGTGCAGTGTATGTGAAAGGTAGGACATGTCCTGATGTGTGTGGCATGTCCTGATAATGAAATACTGCCAATTTCGTTTTTCACTATTGAAAGGCTATCTGTCCCATAGGATAGAATGGGAGTTTCTTTATAACATCTTATAAATATAACTTCCCATTGGGACAAGAGCAGAAGATAAAGTTTAGTATGCCTGAACTCAGAATATAAAGATGAATCTTTTAGTGATGATGGTTTTTACATTCTGTGTTTGAAAATACCACTTTTAAAAAGTAGGTATTTCCTTGTTTAGCCATCTTGTGTGCCTCTGCTAGGTTTGTGTATTGACTGTCTGGCTTTGGAGTGACAGGGGCTGAGGATGTGCATTCTGTTCAGACAGCCACTTGGGGGGGAGAGGTGTGTCCTGCCTTTCCACGGTGAGTCAGGGCTGGGCTGAATAGACCTGGGCTGCATTCAGAGGAGGGGGAGGAGATTTCTTTCACACCTGAATGGCCTGGTCTGCCTTGGACAATGCTGTCTCCACCTCCTGCCAGGAAGCTGCACCAGAGAGGAGAGAACTGGTTTTGGTTGGGCAAAGAGCTTTTCTGCCACCAGAGAACAAAGACATTTGTGCTATAAAGAGTGGGGCACAGACCACAGACTTTTAGATTACTTCTGGGATTCAAGAGGAACCTTTGCCAAGGAGAAGAGCTGGAGAAACTCAGGAGAAGTACTGCCCCTTTGCTGTGTGCTGTCTGGGGTTGGCCTACAGTGGTTGTTTCTGCCAAGGAAAGGACAAGGACTTTGCTGTGTGCTGTGCCCCCTGCTTGAGGAAGATCTCCAAGGGCTTGAAGTAGAGCATGCCTCCTGTTCTGAAGTCTCAGGGACACAAAGACTTCACCCCCAGCTCCCCTGAACTTCCTTGCTGGGAGTTCTGACCTGCCAAGAGTTGCCTGTTGCTGTTCTGGGCCTCTGGAGGTTGTTCCTGTTGTTGGGAGCTGGAAAAGCGACACAACGACGAGAAGCGCAACCCATCTGCACCTGTTTCCGACACTTCACCGAAAAAACCAACGCAGCACCTTCCCCCGGCTCGAGAAATCGCCGCACGCCGCATCGAGTGCATCGATCTACAGAGTCCGAGATCACTGCACCGATTCCGATGCAGGGCCGGCTGTGCGGCTTCAAGAACCAACACATGGAACCGCGGCTGCAAGAACCGACGCATTCACGATCCTCACGCATCGCATCTGGGCGCCACGCCTGCAAGAACACCGGGGCCGCAGTAAGAAACCGATGCATCACCTCCCCGCACAGTAAGAAACTGACACATCACCTCCCCTTCAGTAAGGAACCGACGCATCACCTCCCCTGCGTGGCAGTAAGGCACCGACGCATCACCTCCCCTGTAGTTATGAACGGACGCATCACCTTCCCAGGGCATAAGAAACTGACGCATCACCTTCCCTGCAACAGTTTTTGTTAGTGCGCGTGACGCATCCAAGGTACTTTGTGTGAAAAGTGTTGCATCTGCAATTTGCTTTGAACAGAACTGTTCCTACCTTTTGAAAGTCAGATTTTTATTACTGTGATGTAGACTTTTGTCGTTTTGGTCTTGTTTGGTTTAGATAAAGATTACTTATTTTTCTAAACTGGTGTGGTGTCCGTTTGTAGTGCTTTCATTGTATTACTGTATGCATGCACAAATACTTTACACACTGCCTCTGAGATAAGCCTGTCTACTCGTGCCAAGCTACCAAGGGAGTGAGCAGGGGTTATTTTAGAAGTGTATTCCCCTTACCCTGAGTAGGAAGAAGGGTCCCTACTTGGACAATGGGGCAAACCATTGCCAACTAGAGACCCCCATTTCTAACACACTTGATTAAAGGGGCCATAGTACATCCTATGTGACTCATGGTTACAACTTTTCTTTTGCCTCCTTTTAACTGCTGGTGAGTGACACAGCTTTAAAAAAAAAAATGTATTCAGGTTTCAAGACAATACAAAAACAAATAGTGCAGCATAGCATCATCAAGTAAATACACATTATGGATGTGGTAGGCGCATAAGTAGGAATTCCCAGATGAGAACAAGTAAATAGGTGGGGGGTGGGGGGACACATTAAAAAAACAGTCATCTATTAACATGTGCTTCATGGGGGAGGCATACAAAGGCCTAATCAGATTGTATTTCCACAGTGGACCCACTAGTAGTGGAGGGGGCAGGCAGTGCACCAGACTGACACAACTTTGATGCAACTTCTCAGTAATTACATAAAAATGGGGATTGTACCAATAATTTCAAAGGTGTGGACCATGGTGTCCCTTCCTGTGTGTATATGACCATTCATAGTATGGCCATTAGAGAAAGCATAGCATGAGGTAAAACAGGTCTTCCATCTCTCGGAACTCAAATCTCACTATGATTTTTTATACATCCAGACCTAACTCACTTTTCCTTCTTTGCTTCTTGTGCTTCATTCTACAAATCTCTCAATTCATCATGATTATTTGTAGTGTCCATCAGTATGTTTGAAACGGGGTCATTGTCAAATTCACATTTTTCATCTTAGTGAATTGTACAGGACACAACAGTGCAATACCATGCCATTTCGTACGCATAGTGGTTCATGCGATAACAAAATCACATCCCCTTTTCTTTGCTGCACATTTCACAACTGATATCTCTCTAGGCAACTGCAATACCGTAACACATCCATAACATGTTCTCCTTTTAGGATTAGGAATCTAGAGGAAGTTAGGAAACCTTTCTTTGACCACAGCTGTCCATAGTTACGGACCACACCAAAACTATATTAAATATTGGTGTAAAGGATGGCACCGAAACTGATGGAAATGCTGCATGCTCTAGTATGAGCAATCAGTTCAGACACTGTTCTCAGAATCCTTTGTCTGTCTCTGAACCAAGAGCCATTCAAAAGCAAGTTAAGATCAGTCTCTAACAGGGGGGCATCTCCAATGCCAGGTCTTGGCTTGGTGCACAACCCAGTAACAACTAGACAATTGTGGTCAATCTCTTCACTATCTGGGCCACTCTCTGGCAGGGCAAAAAAGTACCAGGATTTAAAACATTGGACCACCTGAGAGAAACATTTTCTGCTGTCAAAATCACCAGCTCATATTTAATCAGCCTGCTATTTATCATGTGGGTCAGTAAGATCTTGACTGAATGTGGGACTGTCACAATATGTTAGTAGCACATAACTATGCTCTTGGTCTGTTGGATGCTAACACCCAAGAGTGTCTACAGCTTTGAGGCAGCCAGGAACAGCTGCAGCCACTGGATCGAGTGTGGCAGAGAAATAAACCACTGACCATTTTACTTCCATGTGGGTCTGTGTCAATACACATAGTGCACATCCATCTCTCTCATGACAATAAAGGACAAAGTTCTTGTCGAAATCAGGCATTCAAAGTCCTGGTGCATTGCAGAGTTTCGCTCTGAGCTCTAGGAAGGCACTCATGCATTTGTTGTCCCAGGATAGCGGAGCATTCACATAATTGTGCGTAAGTCTCTGTAGAGGCTTAACCACGAAGGAAAAGTTGTGAATCCACTGACAACAATAGCCCACCACTCTCTAGAACATGCTGACTTCTCTCTGTGCTCATTCTCTAGATTGTTGAGAGGCATTCTTTGGACACTATTAGCTCCTTTCTCAATGTGGTGTCCCAAATAAGGAACTTCCCTCTGGCAGTACTGTAGTTTTGTATGGGACACCTTGTGTCTGTTCTCTGCAAGGTGATTCAACAAATCAATTGTGTCTGGTTTATAGGCCTCCCAAGTATTGATGCCACCAATAGGTCATCAAAGTTTAGCACTAGAATCGAGCTGCAAGTCTGCTGTAGTGCCTCCAGATTTGTCTTCAATATCTGATAAAAGATTGAGGGGCTCTCCGTATGTCCTTGTGGGACTCGACACCACATAAGGATTTTTCCCTAAAAATCGAAAAGCAAAAGGAAATTGGCTATCCTCATGTAAGGGAATAGAAAAAAAAACGATTCACACAGACCAATGACCGAGAACCACTCGGCATTACATGGAATCTACGTCAGGATTTGGTAACATGGGACTACACATTGATTGATTCACCTTTCTGAGATCCTGACTATCCCCCATTTCTTGTCAGGTTCTGCAAACCCAATACTAGTGAGCTGCAGGGACTTCCTAGCATGCAGCCGCGGCCGGTATGGCTCACAGGTGGGGGAGCGGGCATGGGGGGTACAGGCGAGTGGTCAAGAGGGAAGGGGGGTCACATGGGGAAGGGGGTTAAATAATAATAATTTTTAAACAAAACCTTACCTTTCCCGGTTCCCAGGTCTTCACTGCTGGGTCTGCTCCTGCTTTCCTGCCTCCGCAGGAACAGGAAGCAGGCAGCCTCCCTCCCCTCCCATAAGCCAATCACAATGCTGCAATGGCAGTGTTGTGATTGACTGGGATGCTGACCGCTCAGGCGTCTATGGGGAGGCCATTTTCTCCATGCAGGCTGCATGCAGCCTACATGGAGAAAATGGAGAGTGCGCATGACTGGTTTGGTTGGCCCCAGAGGGCCGACCATACAGTCAGTGCCTGCAACATCGGGCTAGCCACTCCTCCCCTGCCCTCGAGCAGGACCGCCCACCCGCCCCCAACCAAACCTTTCTTCTGCTTTCTCGCAGTGTGAGAAGCAGAAACATAAAATTGTATTTATAATACCATTTTATGTTTCTGCTTCTCGCACTGCGAGAAAGCAGTGGGGCGACGCTCCTCCGCCAACATGGAGGAGCCGCCCCTGCTAGCATGTCCTTCAAGATGCCCTGTACTAACATGGCTTTAGTGACAGGCGTGATTATTGCCACTGCCTCAGGTGTGAGGTTATTTTGGGGTGTTTGTGGATACTCTCCATTAGGTTTCACTGTGGCTCGACATTCTTAATCAATCCAATGTTACGAGGTAAGTCTTCCTTGGTTAGGAATGGGAACCACTCCACTGTTGCTTCTCGTGATTTCAACTTAAAGTCTACATCTTCGTTGTGTGTCTTAAGTTCCACACTGTCTGATGTGCAATAGATCACACAATTCATTTTACAGAGTAAGTCCCTGCCTCACAGATTGACTGGACTGGATTCACATATTGCAAATTGATGGTCATTTTCAAGTGAACCTACTTTTACAGGAACCTTTGTTAAAACTGTGTTTGTACTCTGTTTGTTAGAGATGCCTACAACTTGGACTTGTTTTCCCGAGACAGATAGGTTAGGGAGTTCATCTGTTCTTGCAGTAGAGCGGATAGCTTCAGTGTGGATGTTAGAAATGGGGGTCTCTAGTTGGCAGAGGTAGGTACCTTTGTCCAAGTAGGGACCCTTCCTTCTAGAGAGGATAAGGGAGTTACACTCCTAAAATAACCCCTGTCCACCCCCTTGGTAGCTTGGCACGAGCAGTCAGGCTTATCTTAGAGGCAGTGTGTAAAGCATTTGCACATAACCAACAGTAATACAGTGTAAGCAATACAAAAGGACACCACACCAGTTTAGAAAAATATCCAATATTTTTATATACTTAAGACAAGACAAAAAACAATCAAAATCCACAATACAGTACTTAGAAATCTTCAGTTATCAAAATAACCTTGAAAAACAGTTCCTTGAAGTCGATAGCTCCCTCTGGGGCTATCACGGCGTCGTGAACAAACAAATCCAAACAGTTCTGGCTGACCGCGGCGTCGCGGGCCATCTACGGTGTCGGGAATACCGCAAAACAGTACCTTTAGAAATGCAGGGCGTCGGCGACCTCTCGTTGAGCTTCCGAAAGCACGGCGTCCGCAGGCGTTGGTTCCGGAGGTCAGTGCAGGAGTCGTCGGGCCCTTGAAGTCACATGCATTGCAGAACTCCTCGCAGTTGAAGTCAGGAGCGCTGGCATCGGCGGGCGTCGGGTGCTGCCGTGAGAAGTGCAGCGTTGCGGCGTGCGATGACCTCAGGTCGCGGTTCGAGCAGCGGCTCGGTGGCAGCATCAGATGGTGTCGTCGGTGAGACCAGGGTCGCTGTGCGAAGTGATGCGGTGCTCGTCGCGGTGCTGGCAGTTCACGGTGCAAGCAGCAGCGTCATCGTTGCAGAAGCGCTGTCGTTGGCTGACGAACTGGAGTCGATGGCGCCGGCAGGCCAAGGCTGCGGTGCAGGATGAGGGCGGTGCGCAGTGTAACTTTACGAGCGGTGCCCTCGAACCATGGTGCAAGCAGCGGCGTCGATTTCAGCGTGGAGCGGCAGCATCGGGGATACCAAGGCGGCGTCGTGAAGCGCGGCGATGCGGAGTGCGGTGCCCACAGGTCGCGGTGCGAGCAGAGGCTCGGTGGCGGCATCAGCAGGCGTCGTTGGTGAGACCAGGGTCGTGTTGCGGCGGTGCCCTCTGCGGTGCCTTCAGGACACAGAGTCGGCAGCGGCATCGTAGATGGCGTCGGGTTGCTTTTTCTTCTGTTGCAGCACAAAACACACAGTCCCCAGTACTGAGGGTAGAAGAACTTGAAGTCTTTGCTGTTCCTGAGACTTCTTGAACAGGGGGCAAGCTCTGCCTCAAGCCCTTGGAGAAACTCACAAAAATAGATTGCAGAAAGTTTAGTCCAATCCTTTCACTGCCCAAGACAGAAGCAGCCACTACAGGCCAACACAGCAAAGCACTGAGCAAAGTGGTAGTTCCTCCTCACAGCTTCTCCAGCTCTTCTTCTTGGCAGTCTTCTTGGTCCAAAAGAGTTCTAAAGTTCAGGGGTTTGGGCCCCACTTTTTATAGCCCAAAATCATTTGTCCTCTCAGGCAGAGAGTGTCTGTGCCCAGCCAGAACCAGTTCTGCCCTCTCTGGTGTGGCTTCCTGGCAGGAGGTGGAGACGGCATTGTCAGAGGCAGACCAGGCCCATTCAGGTGAAAGGAAATCTCCTCCCCCTACTCTAAATGCAGCCCAGGTCTCTTCAGCCCTTTCCTGACCCACCTAGACTATCTGGAGCCACTGCTGCTCCCCAGCCCCTGTCATCCAAAACCCAGACAGTCAATCCACAAACCAAGCAGAGGCCTGCTAGATGGCTGAGCAAGAAAATACCTACTTTCTAAAAGTGGTATTTTCAAACACAGAATGTAAAAATCACCTTTTCTAAAAGATGCATCTTTAGATTCGGAGTTCAGGCAACTTTATTTTTCTACCCAGTTCCCAGGGCCAGTTATGTTTATAAGATGTTATAAACAAACTCCCCATTCTGTCCTATGGGAACAGGTAGCCTTGCAATAGTGAAAAACGAAATTGGCAGTAATTCACTATCAGGACATGCCCCACACACCAGGGCATGTCCTACCTTTCACATACACTGCACCCTGCCCACAGGGGTACCTTGGGCCTACCTTAGGGTGACTGACATGTAAGAAAAGGGAAGGTTAGGGCCTGGCAAGTGGGTACACTTGCCAAGTCGACATGGCAGTCCCAGACTGCACACAGGCTCTGCAATGGCAGGCCAGAGTTACATTTACAGGCTGCTTGTGTGGGTGGCACAATGCAGTGCTGCAGCCCACTAGCAGCATTTGATTTACAGGCCCTGGCACACTCAGTGCACTTTACTAGGGACTGACAACTAAATCAAATATGCCAATCATGGAAACACCAATCCATGACACAATTTATAACAGGAGCACTTGCCCTTTACCACTGTTCAGCAGTGAGAAAAGTGCGCAGAGACACTAAGCAAGCAAAAACATAGTCAAAACCGGGAGGTCAGAAAGCAAAAACTCAGGGGAAACACGCCAAAAGATGCCAAGTCTAACAGTGGATTAGAAATGATACGGGGTGGCCATTCTCCTCTCGATCCACATATGGCCCACTCTGGTCTACCTCTAGAACTGCGCCAACCGTGCAATAATCCTCCCCTCTAAGGCTCCGTCATTGTGATTGATCAAGGTACAGTTCAATGGGACTGTCCAAAACTGGGAACTGATGGAGTTCGTCAACAATTATGAAAGGGTTCTGCTGAATCTTGGAGTTTGGATTTAAACTGTACCTTCTGTTTACCATGTTTTATTGCATCATTGGGGCTTAAGGCACATTAGCAATATATGACCTTTGAGCTTGCCTATTCTGCAATGGTATTGCATTCATATTTGTCATTTGAACATCATTTTGCACTGGATTTGGGTTCAGACTGCATTCTCGCTTTCGGTGGCCCACCTAGTTGCAAATATGACAAGCAGTGGTTTTCATCAGATGTTTATGTCCATCCCTACATTCGAGTTGGCAGCCATCCATCAGCCTCTGCCTTGCAGACCAAAATGTACTGCTTGCTTGAGCTGACCACCGCATTAAAAACCAACTCCCTGCATCCACACACTGACATGGGGAACCAAATTAAACCCTAGATTTGCCACGGTGCTGACTTCCTTTTTGCACCAACTTAGTCTGCGCCAGCATGAATTTCTCCTTAATCTTTTGCTTTGCTTCCAAATTTTTACTGCAATATTTTGAATACCTAAGTATCTCAGCCAAGAACTTCAACTGCCAACAAATCACATTCTGCTGTATATGGGAACTAATATCTGGGTGCAAACCCAGTACGAATTGAGAAAGGAACTCACTAAGATTCTTCCATTTGGATTTTCGACACCTTTATGTTGTCTGAAAACATTCATTTTTATATGATAAAGTACCTGGTTATTCTTAGTCCATGACAGTAAGGGAAGGCGCATGTGTCCGGGCGTTTTTCTGTGGCTCTTCGTCAAGTCAACCCTCATCCACTTTACATTCTGTCCACAAATCCTTCGGCACCACAATTTAAAAAAACATATTCAAGTCTACCCAAAGCACTTTGTTCACAATCCTTTTCACCTCAATGATCTGTCAGGATTGTCTCTCAACTTTGTAAACTGATTGGTGAAAAAAAAAAAAGATCATAGCGACTCCAGGACACATGAACTTATGCACCTCAGTGCACCTCTCTCAACAGGAACTCTCCAGCCTCTGTGTCACTCACACTAACTTTCTGTTCCTCCTGGGCTCTCTTTCTCTTTCTTTTTCTTCTTATTCCTTTCACATTTTGACCATCAGTTCTTATATTGTTGAACTATCCCCCACCTTCTGAAGCATTCCACTAACTTTTTAACGTGCACTTTCAAACTTGCTGATCTCATTTTCTTTAATTCATCATCCTTCATCACCATCCTGAATTTATTCTGTAAATATTTATTTTTAGTCAGATCAATCCTAAACTTGTCAACCAACTCTTCCAGTCTGGCCTGTTCCTCGCAAGTGTATCTTGCAGCCTCTGTACTCAAAAACATGAGTTCAGCATCACTATATTTGTTTATGAAGTCTAGTTCAATGGTCCCCTTTAAGCGCTCCTCGACTTCTGCTTTTAATTTCACTACATTAATCTCTTTGGAGGGAGCCTCTTCTGATTGATATTGTTATTCTAAAGCTGTAGTGACAACAGATGCACTAAGAGCTTCCAGAGATGGATCCACAGTGGCAGACGGTAAACGTCCCTCTGGAAGGGGGGCTTATTCAATATGTGTGCTTGTGCCCTCTACAAGGTCTGCCACCCCTGCCTCCAACTGCGGTGGAGGTTGCACTCCGGGTTGAGGGACAACATTGCATGGAGGTGGTCAAGATTTCAGCAACTCACCTAAGAACTCATCGTCTGTATCACAGTCATTCTCAAGCTCTCTTTTGTAACCCCCACCTCCCTTCTGATTACTTTTTTTTTTTATCTCTGTCTCTACCTTTACAATGGCAGGATAAATACCCAAATCCTCAAGTCATTCCTGTTGTCTCTCATTCCATTTTGACTCCATCCAATTACAAATTTTATTTCTCATCTCTGTTTTATATTTTTGCATTTCCATTTCGCATGTAGCATGTTCCCATGCATTCAATGCTTCAAATTGTATGGGTCTCGGTTAAGGGGTTCATCTCATACATCACTCTTATCACATTTTCTATTTTTCTAACCTTGAATGTGCCATACAGAGAAAATTGCAAAGGCCTGTGTTCACTGTGATCTTATTCCATTGTTTGACCCAAAAACGTGTGAAGTCAGACATTAGTTGTCATATAGTATGCAGGTGTACCCTCTGGATGAGCTTCTTCTCCCTGACAAACTGGTGCATCATTGTTTTTCAAAATAGTTCTTATGTTCTTAAAAAACCTCATCTTCGTTGCTCATGCAAAATAAACACAGAGGCCCTCATTTCGATGTCGACACTATTGCAGAATTGGGACCGACCGACCTCCAGGCGGGGGTCCCAACTGCATTACTAGGATGCGACCGCACATGGTGCGGTCGCACGCTCCTATTTCTCTATGGGAGCTTGTGCTGCGGCTGTAAACCGGCCGTAGCACAAGCTCCCATAGAGATATGGGTGTTTTTGTTAATCCCTGCTGCGCGTGGCACGCGGGGCAGGTATTAACAGGGGGGCACCATAGGTGCCCCCCAGGCCTCCAACCGGAGACCGCAGTGGCAAGGGGGACCTGCTAGTGGCCCCCAACGTCTCTTTCCGACAGACTTTTCATGACGGAAAACCCGGCATGAAAAGCGTGTCGGAAACCGACATCATAATCAACACGGCGTAAACGCCGTACATAGGGGATTATGAGCGGCCTCCATGGATCCCGTTGGAAGCCAGTCGGTCCGACCGGCCGGTATCAAATCCAACAGCCTTCATTGTAATAAGGCTGTTGGATTTTAAACTAACGATGTAAGTCAGAAAGCCTCAGACTTTTCGACTTACATCGTAATCGGGCCCAGAATGTTCAATCTCAAATGAAATGACTAACAATTTTCAGTGACTCACAATGCGATACTCATCGTCACAAACACCCAATCCCAGCACAGCTCCACAAAACCCACCAATTGCAGTGCAACACTAAGTGAAGTAAAGACCAATCCCAGCACGGCACACAAAGCTGAACAACCAGTCCCAGCAACACCTAAAGGCGTAGCTCACAACACATTCCATAGCGATGCTCACTTCACTCCAATCTGCTTCTAATAAACAAAATAGCAAAAAGTATAACAAACCTAGTCCGCTTTACCTAAAGAAAAATAGAAGTGGCATTTCCTCTTGGGAAATACGTAGTAGTATTCTCCTGGTACTATTAAGCACACAAAGCAAATTCTCGACTACCAGGAACCCACTGTGACTAGTGTGGCATACTCCTGTGCACAAACGATCAACTGAACAAGGATCTCAGTTGGCACAATCTAGCAATAGAAGTTAATAAGTCCATATCTGTAGAGCAGCCATGGTGCCTCGCAGTCCAACACCTCAACCTTAACAGATAAGTCAAATACCAGTTAAATATATCTATCCCGGGACCACCACTCTACTCGGGGTAATCTAGATACACACTAAAAGGTAACCTGTGCTCACCCTCTGGTAGTTTGGAACAGAGCAGTCAGGGTTATCTAAAGAGGAAATGTGTAAAGTATTTGTTCAAAAACACACACACACATACACACACACTACACAACAAAAAGACTCCACACATGTTTAGAAAAATAGATTATTATAAATCTGAACAAAACAAGACCAAAACGACAAAAATCCAATGTATAGAAGTTGAGATATTGAATTTTAAAGGAATAAATGCAGTAAAGCGCTTAGAAGCAAGTATCGCTACAAAGGTTGCTTTAGGTCGTGCTGGACCAGGGCAAAGTCAAAGTTCGAACCGACCGCGCTGGGGCGCCGGCCCGCCGGTGCGCTATAGGACCCACGCAGGCCCCGGTGAACAATGTACCTTTCCTGGTCGCAAACAACGAGATGCGTAGTTCTTTTCCACGCAGGCGATGTGTCAGTTCCAAAGATGGGTGCCGGAGTCGAGAGGCATTGAGCGGTGCGCCAAATTCTGCCACACAGTCGAAGGAATGTGTCGATGTCACCAAGCTGCAGCTATGGCGATACGCTGTCAGATGCGTTGATCTCTGGAGGCAAAGCGTTTTTTCCGATGCGATGCTCTGATTTTACTACCGCAACCGGGTCGATGCACTGTTTCTGCTACACACAGACAAGAGATGTGTTGAAACCTGTGTTGCAAGTATCTGGGCAATTTCCAGTGAGCCAGGCACATGAGCAGAGGCAGAGACTTTGATATCCCTGAGTCTCTAGTAACAGGAGGCAAGCCAACAAGCCCTTGGAGATCCCTTAGAGTGAAGGCAGAGTCCAGCTCTCCTTCAGCAGAGTCAGAGGGCAGCAGGCAGCAGGGCAACAAACAGAAAAGCAGGTCCAGTTGAGTCCTTTAAGCAGCACAGCAGTTCTTCTGGCAGAGCTTCAGTTACAAGTCCAGTAGTGTTTGTTTGTAGGGGGTCAGAGACTCAGTGCGTATACTCAAAAGTGCCTTTGATGTGGCGGTGACTTCAAAGCAGCTCCCTGAAGTGCACATGTATCCTTTTCAAACCAGTCCTGTCTGCCAGGCTATCTGTGGCGGATATTTAGTCCTTTGTGTGGGGACAGGACACTGCATATTCAAGTGAAGTGATAGTCCTTCCCTTCCATCCTACCCAGGCAAAGCCATCAGAATGTAGATGTATGTAGATGGGTACCCAGATACACCTATCTTTCCTGTGTTGTAGCTTTCTAGAGGAAATGCACAAAGTGTAGCTGTCACCCAGTCCAGACGTGTATTGGAGAAAGGCTGAAAAGCACACAGAGTTACAAGCACAGAGAAATGTCCACTTTCTAAAAATGGCATTTCTAAAATAGTAATGCTAAATTAAACTTTACCAGTAAGGAGGATTTGTCATTACCATTCCAAACATATGAAACATGAAAAAGCTACTCTTCTCTGATCAGGAATTACAGCTTGAAAGTGTATTAAGGAATTCTCAATGCTAACCTATGAGAGGAGTAGGCCTCACAGTAGTGAAAAACGAAATAGGCTGTTTGTCACTACCAGAATATCTACAATATACCAGTACATGTCCTACCTTTCATTTACACAGCACGCTGCCCTTACGGCTACTTACGGCCTACTTTAGAGGTGACATATGTGTAAAAGAAGGGGAGTTTCAAGTTTGGCAAGTAGTTTTACATGCAAGTTGAAGTGGCAGTAAACGCCACACACAGGCCCTTCAGTGGCAGGCCTAAGACAGGTTTGAAAGGCTACTTCTGTGGGTGGCACAATCAGTGCTGCAGGTCCACTAGTAGCATTCAAATTACAGGCCCTGGGTATATGGTATACCACTTTGCAAGGGACTCACAAGTAAATCAAATATGCCAAACAAGTGTAAACCAATTATACCATGTTTAGAGGAGAGAGCACATGCACTTTAGCACTGGTTAGCAGTGGTAAAGTGTGCAGAGTCCTAAAGCCAACAAAAAGAAGGTCAGAAAAAGAGGAGAAGAAAGGCAACATTTTGGGGTGACCCTTCAGAGAGGACCATTTTCCAACATGGTGTTAATCCCCTAAGGATTTATGTGCTCCATAATTGAGTCTGGTCAACAAACAAATACATTCAATATTATGTGAAGCACGTTAAGCTCCACAGAAAAGGCACAGAATTTTTTCGTTTTAAAGCATGAAGTCTTATTAAAAGTTAGTGGTTCACAGAAGGCAAAAATCAGCTTAGCATCAATTAATATTCAAAATGTCTATGCTTTAATTAGTATGCAATTCAAATGAAATCAAAATCTTAGAAACCAGAGTACAAACCAGCTTGGGGTTGCCTCAATGGAACCACAAAAGAAAGTCAGTTCTCTGTCTCTCATTGAGAGAGTAATCTAAGATCTCCTACTCTGCTCTTTATTCTTCTCTGCTCTCGCTTCTGAACTAAAAACAGACAACATTCTAAAACGTTACTTGCCTACACGCAGTTCTCATAAGAGTGGCCAAACAGGTTAAAGTCAGATGACACCATTACCTTTTTCTTAGGTTTCCAATGTTTTTCACAATACAAGCTTCTCTCTGCAGCCTTCAAACTTACAATATCTATAACAGGATAAGATACTTTGACTAGCCCACACATGTCTTCTTGAGTGCGCTATTTATTAAAACATTCCACGATAATCACAAAGAAAAGAAAATATTTCTTTAAATGGGAAAGCAGGAAAAAAGAACATTGGGTTAGACAATTAGAACTACAGCTCGCCTAGAAAAAAAATGTTCACAAAGCAAAGATGGAAACCAACGTTAGACATTTTGAAATCTATGTTTATGTTGGCTGTGGTCAATCTAAACATGCATAGCGTGATTTCTCTCTACATTTAGCATTTGAGTGTTTATGCATTAATATTGTGTTAATGCAAAACATTTAATAAAAAATAACTTCTCCACTGTGTAATATTGGAATAGGCGACTTTCCTTTAGTTAATGGATAAATGTGTATTACTTTCATTTCTTGCATGTTGCTCTTATGAGCACTGCACCATCTGCAGCACAGTATATTATAATATTAAGCAAAGGGATATAAAGGAGTATAATCCTTCAATTGGAAAGGCTTTACTTGTTTGTGTTTTTGAAGATTATATCTATCACAGGTGCTCATTGATTTGTTCATATCTGAACTGTCATTGAAATAAGACCCACTAAACTGTTGTTCTTGTTTCACGTTATACCCTGGTTCTGATTTTGGGCGGAAAGGATTTGTCCTTTGTGTTTTCCTATTCTGGTACCTCGCAGCCATCTGACATTGTGCCTCTAGTTTCTCACAGCTGCCTGATGCTGTACCTCTGGAAACACAGCATATACTTCCTTCAGTTGCTCAACTATAGAGCTTGAGTATGACCCACGATAATGTGAGAAATTACTATTATATAAGAAAATAATGCTTAATGTAGTTTTTGTTCATTTGGCATAACCAGGCAGCATCAGCCTAAGGATGCTGGGGGTCTCGGGCATGAAATAATTTGGGGGCCCCATAAACAGAATAACTTCAATTCTTATTACCATTTGCTGCTAATCTAAGCCCACATGATGCCAAACAAAAGTAAATTATATCTTAAAGTTTAATAGGGTCAAACAAAAATTGTTGAAATATCTCTTACCTGGGACTTCAAAAATCCTTAAGATGACACTGGGTAGAGAGTCGGCAGTAGAGGAAGATAGAGAAGAGAGATAATTTAAACAGAGAAATAAAATAAAGAGAGGCCATACAGAGAGTAAATTCACTTTCCCAGGGGACCACTTGGAAGGTGGGGGCCCATGCCTGGAAACGTTTCTGGCACTAAACCACATTAAGAAAAGGGCATATTTAAATGTGCACAAGCATTGTTTTTCATTTGCTTTTTAGAAAATCATCGAAATTCAGCTGCAGCCATGTCTCTGTAGGTGTAAAGTAAAAACAATCCCTTGCTTCCTCAGCCAATGTGATGTGTTTTGAAACCTTACGAGGTTATGTACTGAATCTGCATTGCTATGTCCGTTTTTATAGCTGTGTGTTACGTTTCATTTCTTGTTTATTTCCTCTGTGCAACTAAATTGTGCGAGTTAATAGCCAATTAAAATTATGTACAGGTAGGAGTAATTTAGGGTGGAATGAAAGCTAATAGCTTGATTGGTTTGTGGGGCAAGTGACATTTTATTGCTGCCTTTTTGCACAATCTTGTGCTATGAAATTTGTATGCTTTCAGTGTCTGAAACAAAAAAATTTACTATTTGGAAGGATTTCATTCTTTCTGCTTTTTATTTTTTTACTAGAGAGGACTAGTTTGTGGTCGTTTTGCTTTAGTGTTTGTTATTATTAATGTGATTATTACCATATGTGCTGTAGCTACTTAATTTCTTATAGGCATATTGTATTATTGCATTTATTAATTATTTGGCTTCTGATTCTAAATAACTTTTTGCTTTCTCTAATGATTCATTTGATATTTAAATAAATCTACAAACTGAGAACTGGAAAAAGCCTACTTGTGCATATTTTCCTTAATGGTCTTGGCTAATCATTTAAGCACATGGTTCTCTCTTACTCGCAAATTGACTCTCCTTAATGTTAATTGAGTTGGGCATCAATAGGTTTTGGTAGAAAACAGTGGGCACATTAATTAGAGGCAGATTCATTAAAAGCTCCATGAAGTGATTAAAGACGAATTCGTTTTTGGTGGAGGAATGCAAAGGGCTAAGGTTAACTAGAGGCTAATTAGTAGATAAATAGACCTTCATGGAGAATCCTGTGGATTGGTGATCTGTAAACAGGTGGACTATCCTACGGTGAAGTGGTGTGGCAGAGAGGTAATCTGGCGGTTCAATCCAGCCTTCTGAAGGATTTCTGAGTATGACTTCATGCTGAAGTGGTATGTCTAGCATGGTGTGTTATGCTACTGAATTTGTTGTTGGTGATTGCTTCGGTGTTGTGTTATGGTATTGTGTTTTGCACATGAAATATTGTTCACCGTTGGTGACTGTGTATGTTGAGATATTGTGGGTCATTTGTCTTGAGACTTTAACCCGAATTATGAGTGGATCGATGTTTTTCAACCACTGCACAAACCTGTTGGCACTGGGATCAGAATTCTTAATTGGGTGGTATTTAATGCACCCAGTAATTACTGGGTGCATTAAATACCATCCCATTAGTTAAATGTCAACAGGTCAAGTATGTCAAAATTGAACAGGGTAAAAGTGCACGGTATGTACCATACCATGTGTATTTTGGTGTGTGACGTACCAAACTCTACACGTTATACCCCCAAAAGTCGGAATAAGTGCTATTTATCGCACATGATAAATAATGTGCACTGGGGTATCATTATTTATGAGCTGCAGTAAATACTACCTTGATTTCAACAAACTCAGAATCCGGCCCTATGTATTTTATGAGAAGATTTTGGAAGCACTCATTAGTTAGGTATAGTGTCTGTGGAAGGTTAAAGGTGTGGTGCCACATTTTTGAGTTCATGATTTCCTTTATAGTTTAGTTATGAGTATACTAATTTACCAGTAAGTAACTGGGCATTACCTTCTTGTCCATCTTCCTCAGTCCTCGCTTAGTGAGCCGATACCAATGCTTACTTCAGCTTCATCTCACTCCCTAAACAAGACATTATACCAGTATAGTTGCAAATTAAGTGTATTCACTCTATCAATACCCCCACTAAACTCTCAAAGAGGACACCGCCAGACGCATAAGGAACCCGTGTTTCAAAAGTCTATGACCAGAGTGTGATCACCTGAAAAAGTATCCACTCCCCTGTTGCCACACCAGTTTTTGAAGTTCTGCTAAAGCCTGGAATAAGATTCAACTAGTGACCAACGTCTAGACTGATGAATAAAAGCAGCTACCTCCAAAGAACAACCTATAAATGTTAAACGTTCTCTCTCAAGTGCCACATCCCGAACTGTAGCTGGGCTGGGCCAGAGATGTATTTGAAAGGGGGGGCCCTTTGAGCAGATGGGAAAAGGATGGAACCAGTCAAGAGCTCTGAACCGCCAAGTGAAGGAGAAGAGGAAACCATAGACACCGCTTCGAACAAGAATCTCCACTCCTTCCTTCTGCCCTTTCTTTAGCACCCTTTACAACAGGGGAATGGGGTAAATGCATACATCAGCTCTTTCTGCCATGGAAAAGACTACTCATTTCTTCAGGTTTCCTGACATGGAGACCTCTTGCAGAATTGTGTAAGAAGCGCATTTTCGCTGGTTGCAAACAGGTCCGCTTGCAGAGACCCAAACCTTCTAACTATCTGCTAAAAAGTGCTTGTAGATATGGTTCACTCCACTGAAGGAGAAAAGCTCTGTTCAAGTCATCCACAAACCCATTCTCCATCCCTGGAAGATGGAATGCGTGACGAGACAGGAGATTGATTTCTGCCAGAAACATATTTCCTGGGCTAAAGACAACAACAATCCCATTTTCAAGCCTCTTTTACACTTCACATAGGCTACGACCGCTGTTGTGTGTCTTGAGCAGAACACTATGTCCCTGGAGTACTGGGTAAAAATGTAGCTGTTCCAGTTGTACTGCCTTCAAAGTTCTCCCGTTGGAAGAGAAATAAAACATCCTATACTGGTCTGGCAGTCCAGAATTGCTCCACAGCCTGTTCAACTTTCATTCATAGTCCGGTCTTTGGAAGGGGAGATTACAGAGAAAAACATTTGGCTAAATTTTCCTGATCCAATTCTCACTGCAATTCTTGCCCTGTATCTCCCATCAGGATCTTGGCCTCTATTGCATCAACTTGGGCTTCCAATGGGTCAACAGATGGTTGTCCATCCTGAATTGGCTCCTGTAAACAGCAGATCCTGAGATTGAGTCAGATGAGTTTTTTTGTGGTTTAGTTAAAACGTATGCTCTTCCAGTATCCCATAGACTTCCTTAACCTGTTGCACACCCTTAAAGGAACAAGAAGAAGAAAACAGCCAGTCATCTACGTACGGGAAGACCATAATGCCCCTAGCAAGAATCAATCCGACCAAAGGCACTAATGCCTTGGTAAACATCCTTGGTGGTAATGTTAACCCGAAGGGTTAGAACTCAAAATTGATAGTGCTTGTATCCTACTGCAAAACGGAGATACTTTGGAGAATCTGGGTGTATCGGGATGTTTATGTAAGCATCTAACAGAACTAAAGATGCTTAGAAGTCTCCAATATTTATGTAAAAAAGAAGTCTTTGCAAGGACATCATCTTGTACTTGATGTGCTTGACAAGTTTGTATACTTCTTTCAACTCTAAAACTAGTCTGAATTCTCCAGATGCCTTTTTCCCAAAAAAAGAATTGAGTAAAACTCTTCATTCTCTTGGGAGATTGGTACCGGCATTGTTGCAATCTTTAGCAGTAAGTTGTGAATTCCCTCTAACAAGGCTTTCCATTTCAGTGGATCCCTGGGCAGTGGGGTAGAGTGAAAACAGTTGTTCTGTTTTTCTTGCAACGATATTAGGTACTCTTGTTGTACAACCGCAACTACCCACTGGTCCATAACTGACGTTTTCCACTTGTCTTGATATTTCATTAGTTTGCCTCCTAACAACAGCTGATTCAGATCCCCTGGACTTGGAGACTGGCAGATTCGCAGTTAGGACTGGGATTTTTCGGAAGCATGGACTCACCGGCAACGTCCCCTTCCATGAAAGGGCAAGCCCATCCTTTGCTGAAAGGCACAGTCTTTGACAAAAAGAATGTCCCCTTTGCTGGAGGTTTTACAGGTGTCATAAGACTCCTCTCCTCCACAGAGGATGATGCCTGTTTCGAAATTATTGTGCCCTGTGACGATAACCCCGCCATCATAGGATCAACTTTAAATTGCAAAGGAAACTCCTCTGCAAAGACATGCAATGGGTAACTTGTCACCAAAAGCAGGGAAAGGCATGCATGTCCACCTTTTTCCACTAATTAGTTATCACCTTTTGTGTTGCCCCATGTAGAGGCACTCTTTTTGGTACTTTCCTTTGATATTGGCTGAAGAAATCATCCTCATGAACCTCACTAGGAGCCTCAGAGAATGCCAAATTCTCTCTTAAATGTTCCAGGACTTCTTCAAGCTCTGTTCCCTGCTCAAGGCTGCCCTCTACTACTACTACTATTACTACTACTCCTCTCCTCTCCTTCCTCCTCCTCGTCCTCCTCCTCCCTCCTCCTCCTCCTCCCTCCTTCTCCTTCTTCTTCTTCTTCCCGGGGTTGACTGGCCCTCTCTTGCCTTAAATACAGCCAAAACTGCTAGCTTTATCATACATTGTATGTCCCTCAAGGTTGGTTTTGGATTACCAGATTGCTCCCGTTGGGGTCTTCTGGCTCCATATTGTGCTTTTCTCTGCACTTTTTCCTTCTATGCTATCTCCCAGAAATGTTGCCACAAGCTACAGAAAGTGGCAACTTCCCTCCATGGCACATATATACAATGTAGGCTTTCAAAATCCCTCTTGGGTGTTTCTCCCGCTCTCCAGGTTAAATCCCAGAAGACCGCCTCCTTTTTAAGGTCAGGAGGCGGCCTGTCACAATTACACTCAAGTTCCTGACTCTTCTTCCGGGTGAACTGGGTCAGGACACATTAACAAGCATCGTGCACTGCTATAACAGGTGCTTCACTCGTACTTTGTGCTGTGAGTCTACTCAGGCAGGACCTCACGTATATTTTACAAACAACCTTTAATAATAAATCGGTACCTCTTGAGCAGGTCTCGCTGCTCTAACAACATAAAATATATTAAAATACACTCACAACCTTGACTTGTGTTTTTTTCTTGCAGTAAAAAGACAATAGGAAGTGGGGAGGGTTGGTTTCCTTTTTGTGAGGCATGATGGGAGGAGGTGTGGCAGGAAGAAGCCATACTGCTGGGTTGGAACCTTGGGCCACATGTATTAAAAATCCATTTTGCATTCCTTAAATAGCGAATTTCAGGTAATCGCTATTTTAGGAATGCCAAATGATATGTAAGAAAATAGTGATTCCTAAAGATTCACAATCACAATTAGGTAATCCTACTCCATTTGTTCGAATGGTTTTGCATTAGCTAATTTGCAATTACCTAATTGGTAATCACAAATTAGGTAATGCAAAACCAAGGGTGCCTGGGGGCCTAAGGCCCCCCTGAAGCACCTAAAACAAAAATGTCCTAGGGGAACGTGTGCGCTACATGGCACTTTGAAAAATGCGTTTTTTTGCATTTTTCTAAAATTACACATGGTTACCATTGACTTGGGGTCGATGGTAATAGCATTTCTTAAATGTACAATTTGCATTTATAAAATGCTTGGTACATGTGCATACAGAGTCACAAATTGCAATACCCTATTTGCTTTCGCAATTTTAGGTAATCGCAAAAAATTGTGATTACCTAAATTGTGGCTACAAAGCCTTTCATACATCTTGAAAGGCTATTTTGCATTCGCAAAAGGTCGAATTTAGCGATTCACACCGTTTGCGAATGCAAAATTGTTTCATACATGTGGCCCCTTGTGTCTATGACTTGTGGAAACGTCTGCGGGTTGAACACTCACTAAGTAGGGACTGTGCAGAAGAAGACAGACAAGGAGGTAATGTCGTGTCCCTTGCAAGTCATGCCAGATACTACAAATATGAAAAAACAACTAGTGAGGTTACATGATCTGTCTGCGCTCCACCATTTGGCAGGTGTATCTGGGCAGATCATCTCCAAAGTCAAAATTGTTGCAACACTTTGCTCTTAATTGAACATGGAAGATGTCATTTACAGATATTCTTCTGCATCGAATGCTCTCAGCTGTCATGTCATTGGGACAATAGGACCCTGCAGCACTGAATCCGCCCAAGCCACAGCCAGGAAGATGGTCATCACTTCCTGAAGTGTGGTGAGGAGCAGAGTGCTTCAGCATAAGGTAAAGCAGGGACATCATGTGTGTTAAATAGCTGAACTCGAAGGGGAACATGTGCAGTGAAGATACCAGGACCCAAACATGTACTATCACTATATCACTGTCCCTGTGGTGTGCTCACTCTGCATCTCAGCCATAAATCAGCTTAAAACGTTACACCCTAGTTTGCATTATCAGTAACCACTGTTGCTTTTGTATGAGGCAAATATAGTATGAATACATGCAAGTTGCTGAACCAGGTATGCACTGCCCCTTCAGTTGGACCAGGCCTGCCAACTCAAATGGTGCCACAGTGTATCACACAATATCAGCTTCCTTCACATGGTCACCCAGCGAGGAGCCAATATTAGATGATGCTTTCTCAGTGAGCTGGAAACTCATGCACAGGGCAGATTTCCAGCTCATTCTTGGGAGGCTCGGGCCAGCCAACATGCACCAGGAGTTTTGCAAACTATCCCCAGAATGTTGGCTGCAGTATTTGAATTTGTTTATTTGGTTTTGGGTGCGAGTGCTAGTGGGAGGGTCTGCTTGAACAGTGGCGGACACTCAGTCCACTCACCTTGCCCTTACCCGCTCCATGTTTCACCAGGGGCTGATGGGCTCAAAGCCCTGCCCTACTACAGCCCCTGCTCTTTCAAGGTCACTCGCCCGCCTCTCATACACAGAAAATAATTTCAGTGTTGGTAGGTCTGCGTGGAACACCCATCACATGTGCATTATAAAAGAAGTAATTGAAGGCCTCCCTTGGAGATATTGATGAAGAAGAGATGCCTTTACCGAAAAAGGAATAAGAATTGAGAAGAGATGTAAACCCTACACAAATGTCTAAATCACAAAAGAGTGAGGAAGAGAGATGGTTCTGCTGAAGCGATGCCATTATGAACGATTTTATTATTACAAAGTGAATATTATTTTAAATAGGTATACATTTTATTCCAGAAGGCAAAACACGAAGGGGAAAGCATTGGTGAATTTAGAACTGCCTTGTGTGGTTTTTTTATGAGATGTTGAGAGACTCATTCATGATGAAAAGAAATAATAGTAAGGCTTTAAAAAACGTAAGCGAAGTGGAGACCATAAACTGCAAGAGTGAAATGCACCCGGACATGTGTAGAAAACTGAAACAGGAGGAAAAGTGACAAAGATGAGTTCAATTTACCAAGTGTGATAAAGGACTCCTTTCTTCTGTTTAGATAAGAAAGGAGTAGTTGGAAGAACAAAAAATTAAGATAAGTAGATACAATACCCAATGCCAAATAAAAGGCGAGTACAGCCAGTGAGTGTGGATGTATTGAGCTTTTGGCCAACAGCAAAAAATGTAATTCGGCCATCAATTGCAAGGCACAAAAACAAGACCGTATCAAGATCTTGGTGAGGAAGGAGAATGCACATTCACCCTTATATATAATAATCACTAATGATCAGAAGACTTGCATGACAGCGTACTCTAGATTCCTATTCGCCATCTTTCCGAGATCTGTTTAGGAGGACCAATTTGTGGGTGGGATCCATGACTACCAGCTTGCTTGAGAAAATAGATACCAGCAGTGCTTAATTGGTGAAAAAATAAGTGCCAGGGCCGGGGCCCTCGTCAGGAGGCCACTACAGCTTGCACCACCAATTGCCCCTGCCAACGCTGCCAAAACAAAACTATTAATCATCACACTCCTAAAAGTGTGACAAGTCAAACTATTCCAGGCCCCCAAAGCTATAAGAATGGCTTGGGCGGCAGGTATTAGCCATTTTTAATGTATAATTCAATAATAAATGACTGTTGTTGTGCTCATCTCTAAATTAGACACCCAGCGCCAGCATGTAGCAGACTGTCACATTTGCGGGTGTTGACAATTAAGGGCCGATGTGGAGCACCGGAAACCACCTGCTCAAATTAAGCACTGGATATCAGACCTCTTTAGTTATAAAAAAAGCCTATTTTCAGCATGAGAATATATGTATACATTGTATTATATATACATATAGTACATGGGATTTTGCAGTCGCTGGTTAAAAGTCCTTCTCTAATTTTGACGTCACAACTCAACTGTACTACATATTACAGTAAGTTCTGACGTCACAATGCCTGCTGCCAGGAGCCAGGGTAAAGGCAGGTCAGGTCATGGAACATAAGCAACATAACGAAAGTGTTTTGTTCTTTTCTTCTGCTCTGTTTTACTAGGTGTACAAGGACAAGCAGAAAGGGTATATGTACAACAACATGTTTATTATTTGCATTCCTTAGGTAATTATAGAAAAGTCAGAATCTTTCTACATGTTTATGAACATTAGGAACTACTGTGCCTTTTTTTTAAACAACTGCCTTGTATTGAACTGATTCTAATATCTTCTTGCAATAAATATCTCACATCTTTTTGGAAATGTTTAACATTGTGCTAGGGGTTTTACTCTTATTATGTTTGCAAACATGCTCTATATTTTATATGAAAGAGCTGCGTACCAAGGATTTAAGTGGTTTGTGGAAAAGATGATGGTATGACCATGTATTATAAGGGATAAAGTATTCCCTGCCATACATGATAAAGATATTGCAAGTCAGCTTGGAGTTCCATAGCCTTATAAAGAAACTCTGCCTTCGTTCCTCAATATGGTCATGGAACTCCTTAGTGATTTGCAATATCCTTATAATGTATAGCAGGGGGTACTTTATCATAGATAGATAGATGGATAGATAGATAGATAGATAGATAGATAGATAGATAGATAGATAGATAGATAGATAGATAGATCTGAACTTCACATAGTGGTTGAGTCTGGCAATCCTGAAAATTGTGGTTGATTGTAATAGCGAGGAAATCTTTGTTGGTGAAGAAGGCACTATATACAAAATAAAATAATTTGAATAGGTTTTTTCTGAATATTTAGGAGGCTAAACGTGTTCGTACACCACATTATTTTAATAGAATGTACAGTTCTTATGGAATACATACTATATAAAATACCATAGGGAAATGTTTACTAAGGAACTAGACAAAATGGTGTGGCATGGTATCATTGAGCCAGTTCAACATTCAGATTAATTATTCGCACTTGTAATGGCCTGCCAATTCTTAGTCAAATTATAAAGCTGTGCTGTGGGATTTGAATAAAGAGATTTGTGTGGGCAATTCATTTAAAAGGTGATCACCTTAATGAATGGGTATTATTTTACATTCTGGATTTATCCATTACTTATCATTATTTTTTTTTTCTAAGCACCAATGGCATATTTAGTTCATAGGTTTTGTTCAAGCTAGTGTACAACCAGTATTTCAAAGATCCATGAACACATTTATGAAGGATGTAACAGAGTTCATTTGTAGCCTTCAGTTGCCAGTCCGTTCCTGCCTATAGGTCTTATATACTACCTGGTCAACCTACTCCAGCCTTCAGCTCTGACCTCTTCCAAGCAACCGGTACTCCAATGTTACTCCCTTGTTTGTGCAACATTTCATCCACAGTCTGAGTCTCAGTAAGAGTCCGGGCAGGTGTTCCACTAAAGTCATCCAAACCAAGGCTCCTTCCATAAAATCCTAAGGAAACTGATGGGATGAAGATCAGACAAATTACAGGAAACTAGATCATATGTGATGGAAGAAAGAGATTATCGTCTCCTCTCTATATAGACAGTGTAGGGATCCAACTGACTCCCAAGATAGTTGAAAGGGCTGGGCATAATGTATCATACCAACCCTTGCTGTGTGGAGGAGAGGTGACAGAATTGGCTCCTGTAAATTATTTATCCTATGAGCTTGCTATTAGATTTGATGGGCAGGGGTTAGGATCATGAGAGATAAAGAAGCTACTATGAAAGGTATATAAACCATGTTAGCGAGCAAGTCATTGTTCTGAGGGAAGGGTCCTCAAGAGAGCCTTCCTGCTGTGACACTGGTGGAAGGTGTTCATGCGTCCTGTATTAGCAGGAGGGTTTATAGTAGGAATTGTATTTATACATTCTTAAATGGTAGCAGAAGATCCTAGGTCCCAGGTAGGTGTCTAGTACAGACCAGTGGGATTATCTCAAGAGTTGTTTCATGGAAGCCACATAATACTGAAAGGTGCAATGGGGAATCAGCCAAAGGCCCAAAAAGCTGTGGCTCAGTTGACCTTCCCTGAGATATTATAGAAGCCTGATCAAAGCAGAGGGAGTGTTTAGATAGGAAGAGTAACTGAGAAATGTCTTGGGGATTGCCCTGAGCTGAAAGAAGATAGAGGGACCAGGAGATGTAATATCTGTATTGCCCATAGGGACTGTGGCACCCTGAAAGACCTACAAAAGTAGACAGAGGTAGAAGTGGCCAGTGAACCTCTGAGCTGGTGTGATGTAAAGGTGGTCTCACATACGTAAGGGGCCTTTTAGCAATCTGGTTCTTTTTTATCTCTTTTCTATGAATTTCAATTTTAGTATGTGTCAACACAGGTGGTGAGTGCTGTTGCAGCATAAGACATGGTAAAATGTTTATGATATACTTACTTTCATTTACTATTCTAACCGTACTGGGCCTTTACGATTAGACAGTTTACAACTCTTCCATTTACCACAGAGGCAATTATCCTCTGATGATTCTTTTTCTGCTGGTAGGAGGGGTGGAAATTAGGTTGACCAAACTCCACGTTAGCTTTGCAATGAGGACCATTAATTGCCAGCCAACTCACAAATTTGAAATCAGATTTAGATACACCACTCTCAAAACCATGCTGTAGAAATAAAGGATAGCAACAGGAAGACCCAACCTCCTAAAGAAGTAAAGTCGATTTAGGATTATGCAGCCCAAATGCTCTGCAACTGCAAAACAAAACAAAAGAAGCATCACCTGATGTTCTGTCAGAGCTTGATGATTCTCCCTACAACACATTAAGGCCCCAATTACGAGCCTGGCAGTCCACGGACCGCCAGACTCGCAGGGGCAAGGCGCAGAAGTGGTAGTCTCTCGACCGCCTTATTATGAGTCGGGTGGTGGGACCACCACAGCCCACCGCAGCCACCAGGGAACCTCCGCTCCCTGGCGGTATTGCGGCAGTCAGGAGGCTGCAATATGCTTGGCAGGACTGCAGCTGTCCCGCCAAGCATATTACGAGTTTCCTGTCTGCCGGTGGTGTCATGGAGGTTCCTCCTCCATAAACACTGTGGCGAAGAGGAAACAAAGGGTCCCTGCTGGTCCCCCTGTGCCTCCTCCGCAAGGGGAGGCACAAAGGGGGGCACATCATATGCCCCTATGTGTGCATGCGCCCCAGTTCCTGCCTGGCATGAACTTTTCAGTCCATGCCAAGCAGGAACTGTTTTTGGCATTCTCATTGCGGTGCCCATTTTTAGAGGGACCTCCTTGGGAACGCCAAAAACCAGCCCGACAGACAGGAGGAAACTCCTAATCTGGCGGGTGGCCCGACCATGGTGGCTGCAGTGCAGCGGAGGGGCAGACCCGGCATCACACCGCCAAAGTCGTAATCAGGCCATAAGTCAAAAAGCACAGTTTGAATGGAAAAATCCACAGGACTCAATAATTGTCTGAGACAGATAATTGATTAATTTGATTATTTTATTGTATTGAAGATTCAAAATTCATTGCCACAAGTAATTCCTTCAGATGTTTAGTTAAGAGTATCACAGCTTGCATAAAAATGCCAAACATTTAAGCAGGCTTTCTTTGGATGGTTATAATCATAATCAACTACAGTGTTACAGAGTCCTACCACCATTAAGGCAGAAGGATAGTTTGTTATTTAACAGCTCAAATCCTACGAAGATGGGGAAAGGATTCAAAATGAAAGTCCATTATGTGCGAGTCCATTAGCATAAACAAAGAAATAATGAATGAAAATATGGAAATGGTTCGGCAAAAAAGGTTCAGTCCATCAGCTACCGACTGTTGCTTCAGCAAGGCAGTCCAAAAGCACAGGATAGGTCACAAAATTGATCCGCATAGCATCTTCTTGTATAGGATAAAGGAAAAGTTTGACATTGCCCCTCCTTTGAGGTTTCTTCTTTTATAAAGATTTTAAGATCGTCCCAGTGAGGTGGCATAGACACCACCATTGAAAGACTATCACATGTCTATATTTGCATGGTGTCCCCTAGGACACTTGCAATCATAAGAAATGTTCCCATGCTAGTCATGAGAAACGAAAGATTTGAAAGTCCTCATAGACGTAACACTGGTGGAAAAGAAATACAAAGTTGCATTCTAAAATGACAGCTGTAATCATGTTCCCTCAGGAATATTTTACTGTGAGCATTGTAGAAACATTCAATAATGTCAAGGTGTACACATGTACAGGATAAATAAAGCAACATTTCACTGGTGGAAAATGAACCATTGTGCTAAGTCTGAGGAAAGGTCAGCATTCGACAAAACATTTTGAAAAGGCCTTTAAGTTAGCATCACACTTTTAAATGAAATGAGGTTTACACCAATATTACATATAGTGAAATTAAATCATTTCAAATAAAGAATATATAGAAGTTTCACAAATCATTATTACATGAAAATAGCTAACATTAGAAATACCCTAATTCCACAATTTTTCTCAACATTCATATAAGTAAATATTTTTCTAAACTCTTTTTTTTTTTTAAATTTCTTTATTAACATTCAAGAATGCAATCATTACATCAGGATATATGAGCTTTCCAAACATGCAACGTCATCTATTAACAATGTCCTGACCTATATAGTCCTCCTTAGCTTATTACAAAAAAGCATCACAGTGAGAGAACTGCCAAAACTACCTCCCCACCTCCCAATTCCCTTTTCCAATCCGTGTCAGGTTATATGGTTACATAAAGAGATTTAACGCTGTACAGAGGCCCTAGAGTTACCAGATTTAGTCTAGGCACTCAGCCCTGAGTTCCGCTAACATAGAAGCCCATGCCAGGAGATCGTCTTCCACTTTATCATCCTTTTGCACAAATTTCATTCGCACCGATTCCGCAGTCGCCCATTCACATACATCCCTGATCCATCCCTCGGGCTGTGGGGGGCGAGGACGCACCCATGCAATAACAACGCGTCTCTTGGCCAAGACGAGCCATAAGAGAACAAACCGTCTACTCAGCTTCCTGCGCTTCGGAGCAGGCAACAGTCCCAGCAAGACTTGTCTAATCTCCCTAGGGATACTCCATCCTGTAGCCCCTTGTAATAGTGCAAGTATTTCCTCCCAATAGGAGAGCAGGAGCGGGCAGGGCCAGATCCCGTGGAGGAAATCCACCGCACATTCGTTACATCTTGGACATTTATCTGTGCTGGACGGGTATATTATGTGTAAGGCTCCCTGTTTTCCATTTTTCCTGATTTTTACAGATAAATACAGACAGAAACCTATTTACTTTCCTGTCTGTATTTATTTTTAAATGTGGATAAAAACGGAAATTGGGTTGTTTTTTGAGTAATTCTAAATGCTGTCAGTCATGACGGCGAAGCGAATAGCTATGGAGATTGACAGGCAAGGGGTTAAAAAAAAGAAAGGAATTTTAGTAAAGAGGCATAAGCAGCAGCAGATATGCACATAGTTGATACTAAAATGTGTATGTTTTCGTTTAAGTGCATTGATTTGTCATCTGTGGGTTTTCCTATCCTCTGAGGCATTGAAGCATTAGTGCACATTTATCGGTTAAATAAATGTGGAAATATACTAGTTACAGCTTAATTTTTTTCACAAAACCCAAAGTAAATATGGGTAAATACAGATAAAATTAGCAAAAAATAAATATGGATATATACAGACGGAAAAGTCCCAAAAATAAATACCATAAAACCGGGAGCCCTAATTATGTGTAGCGTGCGTGGAGTGAGGCATACCTGATGAACTACGTTATATTGGAGTAGACTGTGTGTTGGCGCTGACCTTCTGTACCCCCTTCTGGACCTTCCTCCATTCACCCTCCGTCAGGGGTTCATCTACGACGAGTGCATCCCATTTTTACTGAGTCCTAAGCACTTCACACGGTAGGTCGTCCCTCAAAGCTCTATAAAGGTGGTAAACCAACCGTTTACCCTGCGCCATATACAACATTACTTTCAATGTATCGGTGACGGGGGGCTCATATGGAAACATCGGCCAAATCTCTCTGGCTACACTAGAGCTCTTTTCATATTGTAGCAATTGACCCCTCCCTAGACTGAAGGTGACATTTGCTTCCTCCTGGGTGATAAATTTCCTGTCTATATAGAGGTCGCACAGTGTCTGGCATCCTCCTTCCTTTCAGCGGCGCACCGACATGGAGTCAGCTATACTGGCAAAAGGGCGCAGCACCCACAAGGGCATGTCCGGAGCATTGGGGGCATGCCGCACCACCCGGCGCACCACATCCTCCCACGCTGCGGCTACGTGTCGCACAATGTATGGAGTCTCCTGGAGGGCACCACGCTCGAGCATCAAGAGCTCCGCTAACGGGCAGTCTCCACACGTCCCCGCCAAGAGACGTCTCTCCCAATTATCTTCGCTGTCCAACCAGTGAACCGCATGTTGCAACTGGGAGGCCATGTAGTAGAATTCCAATTGGGGGACCACCAGCCCTCCCCCCGCCCAAGTTCTTTGTAGCGTTGTCAGACACACCCTTCTGCGTCTCTGTCCCCATAAGAGGTCCATCCTTAGACTCTCTAGTGTTTGGAAATAATGCTGCGGCATTATATAGAGCGAGTGCTGCATTGCATAGAGGCAGTGCGGTAAGACAATCATTTTAGCAATTTCAATATGCACCAAGAGCGATAACGGCAGATCTTTCCAAAAACATATAGACCTCTGCAACCCTGCAATCACCCGTCCAATATTGAGATCCAGGTAGGCAGAGGCTGCGCTCGCCAGACGAATCCCTATGTATCGCGTCCCTTCGCCTACCCATGGCAGCTCGACTCGCGGCAGCTCTGACGCAGGTACTGTGGCCAGTCTTCCCACTGGGATCAACTTGGACTTCCTGGGGTTGATATGAAGTCCCGAGATGTCCCCAAAGTTCCGCACCTCCGTAAGGATTAAGGGCACTGAGCACGCCGGACGCGATAGGTAGACCAATGTGTCATCTGCGTATAGGGAGACTGCATGATTTATCGTTCCCAGTTTGATGCCCCAGGGTCCCAATTCACCTTGCGGCATGCCGCCAGAGGCTCCAGAGACACAGCAAATAATAGAGGGGAGAGTGGGCACCCTTGGTGGGTACCACGAAAGAGAGTGAGTGGTTTAGACACCGTTCTTCCCACCCTGATTCTGGCCGTAGGGGCCGTGTACAGTAGATGCACCCATTTGAGAAACCGCTCTCCCACCCCGATTCGTCTGAGAACCTGCCACATACAGGGCCAATCAACGGAATCGAAAGCTTGTTCGATATCTAGCATAGCTGTGGCATAATCGTTCTCCAGTAATCCTGGCGCATGCCAGATATGTGCCAAACGTCGTAAGTTATGGGCAGTGCTCCGTCCCGTGATAAACCCCGCTTGGTCTGAATGGATAAGACGGGGCATCCTCGAAAGGAGACGCTCAGCCATAATCCCGCTAAGTATTTTCACATCAATGTTTAAGAGCGAGATTGGTCTATAGGACTTGGGTAGGAGCGGGTCTCTTTCATTTTTGAGTATCATAGCAACCAGCGCTTCTCGCAATGATGGTGGTAGGGATCCAGACTCCAACGCCTCATTGTACACCTCTAACAGTCTATCTGCTAGCAGTGGGGCAAACTGCCAATAGAACTCCGCAGGGAGCCCATCGGAGCCCGGACTTTTGGCCGGTTTGAGGCGGTGTACAGCCATCATGAGTTCCTCAGTCTCCTCAGGCTCCAGCTGGGGGATTTCGATGGTGTTCAGAAAGGTAAGAATTGCCTCCTGACGGGGGGAAGGACGAGGTGCATATACAGCCTGTAAATGGCTAGCCAGCGTCTCCGAGATCGCCGGTTGCGTGTAGACCATTTTCCCCTTGTTATTACAGATCTGTAGTATTGGGGCTACAGGAGTTTCCTGCTTAACTAGTCGTGCCAATAGGCACCAGTTCTATCACCCTCCCTTTACATTCTCTGATGATAGGCCGGGTGTACGTGCTTTTCTAGTCTGCGAAGGTCCGTCAAGAGTACCTCCTTGGCTGCACACCACATGGGGAGCTGTGGGGATCTCGGCCGCCAGTCCAACCAGAATTGCCTCCTGCGCAGCCACATCTCTCTCCAGTTGTCGACAGACCCCATAGGATGTTTTGATGCATACTCCTCTATGACCACCTTCATGGCCTCCCATTTGTTTGGACGGCATGAGGCCGACTCCAAGTTTTCTTCAAAATAGCAGCTTAGCTACTCAGAGAGTGTGGCCACAAATGGGGTGTCCGTTAAGGCCTCAGTGTTTAGTCGTCATAGGGATATCTCGGACCGGGCCCTGTGTCCCCCAAGTCCAGTAGGACAGGAGAGTGATCCAAGAGATATCTGGGTAAATAGGTTATCCCACACACACTCCATCCAAAGTTCGTTGAGAGGAACCAGTAATCAAGTCTGCTAAAAGTTCCTGTAGCAGGGGTGTGGCAGGAAAACTGTCTAGTGTTTGGATGGCGTTCTCACCATATTTCTCTCAGCTGCATGCCCTCTAGTATATCTCTTAATGCGCCAGTCTTGCGAGGCTTAGTGTGGGGTCATGCGGGTTCACGATCGAGGGAGCCATCAAGGACACAGTTTACATCTCCGGCTAACACCATTGGTGCCCCCAAGTATGGCGATGTTGCCTCCATTAGAGTTGGGAAAAAGGAGGAGCAATCAACATTAGGGGCATAAACGTTAATAATACACACTTCCGTACCATCAAATCTCCCATGCGGTATAACATACCTCCCTTCCCGATCAGCACTGTGGTGCAAGTGTTGAAAGGGCACCACTGAAGCCACCCAAATATAAGCCCCTCTAGCAAAACCAGAGTATGAAGTAGCATACAATTGCCCTCTCCAACGTTTTCATAAACATGGTATAGTATCCCCCCAGATGTGCGTCTCCTGCAGGCATGCCACAGCTATCTTATACCTTTTCAGGTAGGTAAATACCCTTCTTCGCTTTTCAAAGGCAGCTATGCCTCAAACATTCCATGCAATCAACTTAGTCATGGTGGCCGCCGTGAAGCATACAGATCATCCATGTTGCCGCTACGCAGCCATTTTGCCTCAGCCAATTTATGTGACCATAGACCTGTACCCATCTCTGCAAGTTCTGTAATCTGACACAGAGGTAGGAAAATCAGTTTAAACCGTTCCCCAACATATTCCATCCCCCCCCCCATGGGCAATATCACATCCTCCACCCAATATGAAAAGCACACGATGAAGGCATGTAGGTGTCGCCCCATTACCCACAAGGGAAGTCCCACAACTTAGAATACCCAAAAAAGGGAAAAAACCAATAGGTTTGATTAGAAAACCCTCACCCCACCCACTCCAATATTAGTGGCTGGCCAGCCGGCGGGGTGCGAGGTCAATCCTCCAGTTCCCCGACCAGATGCCCGCCTCTGGGGGGTGGGCCCGTCAACTGATCTTATTTTGCGAGTAACGTTCACCTCTTATGTACGTCTCCCCTGCCTCCATAAAAATGACCCAGCAGTTTAGCTGTGTGGAGTGTTTTCGGCATGACGCTAATTTAGGTTCAACATGTATATCTCCTACCCTCCTTAATTGTCAGTGTCTTCATTTGGGTTACTGTCCATGTGTCTAGCAGGTGATGAAGCTCTTGAGTCCAGAACAACATCCGAGGCCTGCAGCGTTCCATCCGGGCACACTCTGATCCGACCAGGACTCCGAGTCCGGCTGCTGGCCTGTGAGAGGTTTTGCTTTCGTCAGATCCGGGGCGGCTTGTCCGACCCAGCCACTCGAGGTGACTCCATCAAGGGGACCAGACAGGCTCTGCTGCAGAGAAAAAGAAAAACGCCTTTCCCTTACTTTCAACTCTCAGTTGGCCGGGAAGAGGAGGCTATATTTGAGATTGAAGTCTCTTAGACGTCGCTTCACTGCTAGGAAGGTTCTTCGTTGGTCCTGTCCTCGCTGTGTATAGTCTGGATAGATTGATATCTGGTGACCCTCGAAGAGCAGCGGTCCTCGGGTTCTGGTAAGTTGCAGGATGGCGTCCTGATCTCGAAAATTGAGAAACCTGGCTATGATGGCTGTGGGCGGTGCACCAGGCCTGGGCGGAGGAACAAGCGCCCTGTGTACCCGCTCCACAGTAAAGAACTTTGAAAGCTTTCTCAGGGCCAGGGTGGTAGTCATCCAGTTTTCCAAAAACAGCTCGGCGGATGGTCCCTCCGCTTTTTGGGGGAATCCCACAAAGCGGAGGTTGTTCCTGCATGACTTCCCCTCAGCGTCCTCCGCTCGATCGTCCAGGGGCACCACACGTTTCTGAAGGTCGGTAACCGCTTCTTGCAGGGTATGAAACTCGGTTTGTAGGGTATCAACCGTTTGTTTAGTGGTGGTCACCCTGTCTGAAACTTTCCGCAGATCACACCGGAGCAGATTAACTTCAATTGCAACGGAGTCTATTTTATGTATCATCTTATCCCACGTGGAATGGATGGCTGTCAACACATCAGCAACAGTTGGGGCCTGCTCTTCGCCCTGCGGTGCCCCGTCACCGTGTGGAGCCGAAGCCGTCATTTGTGCTCCCTGGTCAAGGGGGAGAGGGTGTGCGTAATTTGAAATTTTGTTGGTCTGGGCCACTTTGCCTCCTTTCTCTTTCACCCTTTTATCTTTTAAGGAAACCTTTTGGCGCCACCTGCAGGTCCCTAGCAAGCACCCCTCACAGCACCAGGCAGTGTCTCTATGTCTGTACTGCGAGTACTGGCCTTAATCTCCCTCACTGCACAGACCCGTATCAGACTGGAGCCTCAGGTAGTAAGCAGTCCAGACACCCACCCGGACCTGTGCGTTCCTCCCAGCAGTGTGTCCCCTTCACACTGAGCAGCTCGGTATATGGGGGGGAAAGACCAGCTTTTCCCTCTTGTATCCTGTGCTGTTGGCTCACAAAGCCTTTTTACAGAGGTGTGCGTATCATTGCAGTAGTAGCTGCGTGGGCTCCGCACTGCTGGTCACCTGTAGAACTGCCAGTTACTCCCCTCACCGCCGCCTGTAGTTAAGGCCCGTGTTTAGGGTTCACAAATCAGTGCTCCGTTGGTCTCCACTTCAGACACTCCACCCAAGGAGCCACTGCAGATCAACTCTCTGCCCCCAAGGAAGGGCCAGGCAATTTACCCCCAGTGTGCTCTGCTGCCGCTATTGGAGCGCTGTACCCTCAAGTGAGGGCACCAGTAGCGCACTCCGCTTGCGTCCCGGGTGCGTCCCACGACGGGTCTGGCTCGTCGCCATCTCCTGCAGCGATCTTTCAATGCAGAATCTCGGACAGCGGGGCCGCCCTCACTGTCGATCACAGCTCAAAAGGGGTCTCACTCGGCCTTCGCCACCCGCCGGTGCCTGTCCTCAAATCTGGCAGCCTCGAGGCCGACCGCCCCAGGATCTCATGCCCAGGCCCGTCGCCCCGAACCTCCTCACCTGTTGTCCGAGGGGATCAGGCTGTCATGGGTAGGGTGCCATATCACCGGGCAGTCAGGAGTGCTTCCCTCGACAGGATGGCAGACGCCCGCTCTCGTGCACCACAGTTTCCTTCCTCCGGCCACCTCAGCAGTGAGACCGTCGTCCCAGGTCCCAGCAGCGAAGGCGAGATGGCCGCCGGCAGAGCTCCCAGTCGCCCGAGCCCGTCCGGGAATACCACCAATTATCGGCCCAGCAGAGATCTCAGTCAGCGGCAAGGTAGGGGTGGCAGACTTTTCAAGCCGATATTTATTAATTTTACGACTTGTACCACACAGGATGTTTACAAATCACTGGAGTTGACGGGAGCTCCAGGAAAAGCGTCTACTCTGCCATCTTGTTAGGCCACGCTCCCTATTTTTCTAAACTCTTACTACAAAAATCATTTTTATATTTTCATAAACTATAGAAGCTCCAGTATCACTGTGTAAAATTTAAAGCTAGTTCTTCACTTCTAGAAACAAGAGCCTGGAAGATAGAAACAAGAGCCTCGCAGAAAATAAAAAGCTCTGAGTTAGATGACTTTCTCAGGACGACGGGCCGCCATCTTCCCACCGATGTAAAAGATGCCACAACCTCCTACACAGAATGGATAGACACAGCATGCAAAAAATTAGCCCCGGGGAAACTATGGACTCCCAAGCATTCTCAGCCCTCAGCTCCCTGGTATTCTGAAGATTTGAGGAAGCAAAAACACGCTTGTAAGCGCCTAGAGCACAATTGGAGGAGAGGCTATAATGATGCAGATAAAGAGTCTTATAAACAGAGCATTACCCTCTACAAAAAACTATTGTTTAATACCAAAAGGGCCTTCTTCACAGAGCAAATTACACAGACAAAATCTTCAACTAAAGAACTCTTTACAACGGTCATCAAACTGACCACCCCCTCTACCCCAAAAACTCACAGCAGTCCAGAACTCTGCGAGGAAATAGCCACCTTCTTTTTACAGAAGGTGGAAGCCATTTTATCCTCGTTTAGACTTTCCCAGACAGTACAGACTGGGGGGCCAGCCATGCCGGCAAGCAGCATAACTGAATCCCAACCATTTCTAGATAAAGTTTCACCTCTGACAAAGCAGGACACTACTAATCTCCTGGCTTCTATCAAATCGGGATCCCCAAATGACCCTTGCCCAGTTCCTGTGGTCAAACAAGTTCCTGAGCTCATCGGCACGGCAATTACCCCTCTAGTCAACGCCATTTTTGAGTCAGGGCATTTCCCCAAGAGATGGAAAAGTGCGTCCATCCTTCCGCTACTTAAAAAACATAATCTTGACCCTAAGGACCCCAATAATTACCAGCCAATCTCTCGTCTCCCCTTGCCGGCAGAAATGGTAAAAAAAAACATGAATACTCAACTCAGCACGTACCTCCTAGCAAATAACATACTAGATCCCACTCAATACGGTTTCAGGGCAGAACATAGCACAGAATCAGCCCTGATAAAATCCACTGATGAAGTAAGGGAAGCTCTGGACCAAGGAGGCAACGCAGCACTAATCATGCTGGACCTCTCCGCGGACTTCGATGCGGTCCACCATGAAGTTCTGATGAGCCGTTTATCAGACTGCGGGGTACAAAGCAAGGCCTGGAACCTTCTAAAATCTTTCCTTACGGGAAGGATTCAAACTGTGGACCTAGATAAAGCCCGCTCAAAACCTTTCGCCCTACCGTGTGGAGTACCACAGGGCTCCTCCCTTAGTCCCACACTTTTTAATGTCTAAGTGACACCTCTGGCTGCGTTGATCAAATCCTTTGGATTCCAGCTGACATCCTACCCAGATGACACGCAAGTAGTGATGTCACTACGACCTGGACAAGAGGCTAAGAAGGGGAAAAAGTTCCATGACTGCATGAAAGTGGTGAGGTTGTGGATGACCATGAACTGTTTGAAGCTTAATTCAAGCAGAACGTAGGTCCTCACTTTTGGCAATAATGCCAACTTTTGGACGCCAGACTGGTGGCCAGAAGAACTAGGGACTCTCCTGGAGCCAACTAGGAAAGTGAAAAACCTGGGAGTCATAGTTGACAGTAAACTTACATTTGGAGACCAGGTAAATGCTGTTGTTTCTCCCAGCTTCCATCTTCTTAGAATGATAAGGAAAATAATGTCATTCTTACCGGCAGACAGCCACAAGGTAGTGATAACATCATTAATCCTATCGCGTGTGGACTACTGCAATAGTCTATACCTAAACATCCTAAAGAAACACCTAAACAGGCTTCAACTCGTGCAAAACGCGGCAGCCAGACTACTGACCGGGACACTAAAGTTTGTCTCGATCAAAAAAGAAATAAAACAGCTACATTGGCTCCCAGTTAAACAGCAGATTCAATTCAAATCCCTATGCACGGTCTTCAAGGCTCTCCACGGAGCAGACCCGGACCACCTGAAACGGCGTTTCAAATGGTACAGCCCCAGAAGAGCCCTCCGCTCCGCCGGAGCAAAAGGGGTGGTCATAACCTCATTTTAAAAAGCCAACTGGGGGGGAGAAGTTTCATCACATGGGCCGCCAGGGCCTGGAATGAGCTTCCTTTCCATCTCAGGAACACCACAGAGCTCTTGGCATTTAGGAAGGGACTTAAAACCTGGCTTTTCACTTCATAGGTCATTACACACCTCGTCAACCGGAAGGCAGTAATCAGCACCAGGACACCCTCGGGTAACCGTTGCGCTTAAGAAATTAAATTAACATAACATAACTTCTACACGTTTTTGTACTGACTTTCTAATTGGTGCATTCTTAACAAAAAACATTTGAAACACTAGGCCACTTCACTTAACATCAAAAGTTCCATCAATTAATATGCAACATATGCATTAGAGGTTTATTAGTGCAACTCGTTTATATGAATTAGTATTGTCTTGTATATATGTTTTCTTCATCTTCACGTTTTAAAGCATGCTTTTACAGTACTTCTACTACACTTGTCTCATTTTCACTTGTCACTCATTATGTCTAACGTGTGAAAACTGTACTTTTAGCTTTTCATCTTTTAGTTCACAAATATGTTGTGGTTTGTGATTTTCATAACTGTGCTGCATCAGGCGAATCAAGCCATCATCTTATCTATCACATCAGATCTCTTCACAGATTATGGGTGTGTTGTCTTAAGCCTCTTCCTTCTACTCTCTTCTAAGGCTTTTAATTCATCATAATATTTGCATTGTGCATCCTCCGTTTCAAGATCATCTCTTGTCCTTTTTACTCCACGATTTTTACTCTTTTGGCATCTGCAAAATTAGATTGCTAATATCAGCAGCATTATACACAAAGAGATCACCATTACAGGTCTCAAAATGGAAATCACTAATCCATTTCCTAAGTTTCCCATCCAGTTGCTGACATTCGATAATCCCTTACCTATGGTTTTCCAAATACCATCTGCTTTTAGGTCTTTGAGGTCTTTGTTTAAGTCAGTAATGTTTTTTATGTAACATTGTAAGTCTTTGCTTCTATCGTATATGTACGTGCAACAGTGTTGGACTTTTAATAATCGGCATAGTCCGCCCTCTTTTGCTAGAAGAATATCAAGGGCAAGTCGTTTTTGAATCACCATCGGTCTTATCGCTATCTTTTCTTCATTTACAACAGAAAAAAACCCAGTTTTGCTGGTGGCAAGTTTATCATCAATAGTAGACAGCTTTCTAATTTTCTGTGAGTTTAATGCTACTCCTACTAAAGGTATCAGACCTCCAAATATGTCTCCCACTATTTCATTTGCACTTGCACTTCTTTTCATTCTCTCATTTGTTTAAACTAACTCTTCTTTAATTCACTTTACATGATTAATTTTTGGAAAAACTATTCCCATATTACATCGCCCATACAATCTTCTTCTAATTGCACAAGCCATGTCCAAAGATTGAGTTGGTCTGAATATGTAACCCATAGTTTCCATTGTTGAAGCTTCAAGATGTGGATTTAAATGTCTAAAGTCAGAAGTTTCAGAAAAGATCTGATCTTGATTAGAGTTATAATATAGTAATTAATCAGCACCATAAAACAAGCTAGCTAACACACTGCAAGACATTCCATATGTTAAAGGTAAGCATGGTACGGCACGCCCTCTGCAACAGATGAAGGTATTTGCATACAAACGTAGCATTCACCAACATCCATAGTATCTACATATTCGTTGAGTAAAGTAGCATAAACATTTTAGCGAAAATCTATTTTCAAAGTATTATTGTGTAGAGAATTACCATTCATGTCAATAGAATCGGAAACATTTATTTTAGTGGCTCCAGAAAGAATAGTACGTTTAGAATCTTTCACAGAAACATAGTGTGTCAGATTTAAAACAATAAGCATTGCAATTAATATCAAAACAGTAATAGAAAGAAACACAGCATATACACATTTGCATTTGGAAGAGATTCCAGCATTGGACTGCATGGTTACTCAAGATTCAGACCATTTAACTAAAGGTAAATCTAAAGTAGCAGCGGTGGTTTGAGCAATTCAGCAAAGTCTTGGCACAAACATTTCTGGCAAAGCTTGAAATCTCCACATATAAGGAAAAACTGTCATATCAGCTTCGTTGATGAGCAATTTCAGGAACAATGGTGTCAGTCCATCAGTTGGTACATACAGAAATTCAAATCAATAACACAATTTGCTTCAGAGAGATTCAGGTGGACACTTGTTGTTAGCACAAAACTAGTAGAATTGCCATTCCCGTTTATTAGCAGCCAAATAAGTCCCTTCAGGAGATGCGTACCTTTGACTTGGTACCTTTGCTCTTTTTGATCTCCTCCCAGCTATTTGCTCATCATCTGTATCACTCTGATCTGATGGTTCAGAGCTTTCAGGAATAGTTGGTGGTACTCGTCCTGTGGTCAGGCAGTTCTTCAGAATCTCAGCTCTTCTGGGGCAATGGTCTCTGGGGACAACTCACTTTCTTACTGCACTTTGCCATTCGTTGGAGTCTGTATCTCTCGTAGTCAACCCTCTTGTGTGACCCCTCGGAACCTATAATTGACTTGCTCTAACCCCCTCAGGCCAAACGAGTGAAGTCCCAGTAGCTTGCTCGTCCCCAACAGCTTGGCTAACCTGATCCGTCTGTCTCAATGTTACCACTGGCACATCAGGAACAGACACTGTTCTATCATTAGGGGGACTTGGGACTCTGCGAGTATCAGCTGCGTGCACCCATTTTGGGAGACCCCTACACTTGACTGCAGCCCCTAGATTTGCTTGATGCCAGGGACAAAAATTAAAAGTTAGGATACCAGTTTTCACATGCAGTTTCTTACACAGGGCAGCCCTGCAGCCATCCGTGTTGTTGTCTGCATGTCTTATAGAATGTAGGGGATACTTTTTTGAATCATAACTCTGGATACTATGAAATTACATGGATGAGACAGTTTATTCTCACTGTCACTTGGAATAGTAAATTAAGTGAGTTCATTGATTGTTATTGGGAATTATAACCTCCGTTGGTTGATATTTGAATATGTGCCACTAATTAATTACACAGATGTTGTCTATGATTAATTCTCAGACTTTTGTGACTTAGTGGACAGGTGTTAATGTATTGCATCTTTGTGATTTACATGCATTATGAGTAATTTACATGATACAAGTGTAGAGGCATATAATGTGAGAGTTGTGCCATGTATAACATAATTATGCCTCATTAGCAGACACCATTACTATTAGAGCGAAACTGTTAACTATTCATGTTAATTGGAGATTAATTGACTAACTCTGAGAAAGTGTACTAAGAGAATGTGGATTTTTAAATATCATGCTACAAAATGTAATAGGCATGATATTGAGCACTAAAACATTATGAAGTTCAGTAAACATAGATAAGCATAGGTGTACTATACATAACTAGATAAATAGGTGTCTTAATGCTATGTATAGCTTCCATATACCTACATATGGAGATAAGAATCATAAGTCAGTACTTCCATTAACACTACACTGGCGTGCTTCTCTTATCATTAGTACAAAGAGCACTTCTGAATTAACTCTGAATGCCTGCCCTATAGTATTTATTTCCCCTGTCTAGCTACATGCTTCCTGATTTATTATCTTATCCTGTGTTGAACACCAAGTACATTCTCACCTCAGACCAATCATAATACCATTCCTTTTATTGCTGTGCTGAGACTTAACTACCTATGTCCTTATGACGACCCTAGAGTTATGTCTGGGTCGAAATTCTACTGACAACTCCGGCAGTTCAGTTATATAGAATTATAGATGGATAACAGTGAGTTACAGGGATATTTTTCACTAAGAGGTTCTGAGCAACATCAAGTAGACAACAAGAGCGAACCTCGAGCTGTCTATGATGTCACTCAAAACCTGGTGATACGCACTTTCTGTATTTAATTAATTTGTAGATATAGTCAGTGTGAGATCTCTTTATTCACTGACCATTTAGGTACACTACATACCTTGTATATATGGTTTAAATATATTGGATTTGTAATATAGCCAATGTTATGGTGAATCTGTTGTTGTTTGGGCCTTTTGCTTTTCATTTATTGTTCTCTGATCATGTACATGCTATAGATTGCATTATTCTATATGATATTTGTCCTCAACAAAACATTGTTATTTATAATCCTCATTGTATAGGTTTCTTTGAGGTCTCCAGAGAGTCCTTGTTGCCCAAAGCTATTACAATATTTTTGTAGCACAATATTTTTGCATGTGATATTCTGATATACAACGACAGAGATCTCATTGTGGTTGAATCAGCTGTCCTCTCGCCTGCACCAATAAGTGATTAGGCTGTCCTATCACCAATGGAGGTTTTACTTTTGCGTTGTTTTAGTTGGCATCACATGTATCTTTCACTACAACTGTTTTACTTTGCTAATTGGAGGCAAGTGATTGTTCAGTTTTGTAAGAAATGACCAGTGATTTATCTCTTGCACCAGCCTTTCACGAATAAGTGAAAATGTATTTTTAATGATGGCTAACAGTGTGTGGTTTTGACTGTATGTCTTTCCCTGGAAAAAGCAAAAATGATTCAGGGGAGCCATCGAGGTAATATCTTTAAGTACTCCTGCTTTTAAAGAATTAGCTAAATTATGTCCTTCCTTAAATATTACCTAACAGTAATCTGTAGTAAATGTTGTTGTATGATGGCATGAAACTACAAAAAGAAATGGATTAGCCTTCATGTTTGTGGAGTTGAATTTATTCCACCAATTTGAATGTCAGATACTGAATCAATAATGTTTTTGGTTTGATAGTATTGGAAGTTCTCTCTTACATAAATATGGGACATGTACACCGATTTAATAACCAAATATGATTTAGGGCTACTCTTGTTCAACACATATCCCATCATTGGTATCCCAATAAACAGAAAATTACCACCCAGATAATCTCGCAATCTCAGGTAAGTTTCTCAATGTTGTGAGAGATATCCCTTCGTTCTTGCTTTCCTTTCCTGTGTTTGGCAGGGGTGGCTCCTCTGCAATGGCGGAGGATGGTCGCCCCACTGGCTCAGAGCCAGTAGCTGAAAAATAAAATAATATTCTACCATTTTTTATTTTTCAGCAGCTGGCTCAGCCAGCGTGTGTAGGGAGGGGCGGGGTCTGGGCCATGGTAGGGGGAGGAGGACTGGTTTGTGCACTTCTAAGTGCAAATGTGTGTTTGCCCGGCTGTCTCAGACTGGCCAAATACACATGCGCACTTAGGTTTCTCCAACCCAGCTGCATTGAACAGCCAGGTTGGAGAAACAGCACAGACTCCCTGTGCCTGAGTGGAGCGTCAAACCAGCCTGCTCAGGCCAATCCCCGCGCTGCTCTCATGGCATGAGAGCAGCGTGGGGAGTGCACAAGGAGTCTATGATGCTGTCCCAGTGTCTGCTGGGATCAGGAAGAAGAACACTAAGGCGCGACACAGGAGTCGGCCGGCAGCTTCAGGTAAGTCTTCCTTTTTAAAAACAATTATTATAAGACTCCCCTCCCGCGCTACCCCCGCACCTTCTCCACCCATTCCATCACTTTTTGTATTTGGCAGCCGCCACTGGTGTTGGGGTGCACTTCTTTGTCTTTGACCAGCTCACCGGCTTCAGAGGATTTCTCTCTAGAGAATATACTGTAATGAGAGTGGCTTTTTGAGAAGCTGGCACTGTGTGGTGGGATAGACAGCCCTCAATGATGAACAGTCAAATTCTGTCTTCCTTCTTGAATGTATTGGACGCACAACATTGTAACCGGTTTACTAGCCTGGAAATGTAAGCTGTGAAGAACATGTCTGGCTCTGGACATGCCATGGTAAAGCTGTGGCATTCGTGGGCCACATTTCTCTTAAGGTTAAAAGTTGTACACAGTGCTTCTTTGAGTTTCTTGTACATCTCAGTGTTTCAAATGGAGAATGTTCTAATTACACAACCGTCATCATGCCCAACTAGAGCGATCAGAAGGTTTTTTTAATCTCATAATTCTCCTTCTGTATCAAGAAAGTCATCTATGGATTCAGCCATACTTCCATCTCAATCCCAAACTCTGTATTGGCCATTGTGACTGGGCGTGGCAACACAAGGTAGGGAGTGGAGATTTGTGATTCTCTCTCTTCAGGCATGATGGTGTTGGATATAAAGTTATTTATTAACATCTGTTTCTGTTACCACTACGTAGGGCATTTTTTTGCTTTATGTTTCGTGCTGCAATAATGTTAAAGCCCACTGTCATGGCCGTTGTGTGTCCTTGTTGCATCCGGGACGAGTTAATTGTTCTCTTAATCATGTGAAGCTCTTTGCATGCCTTTTGTGTTATCCTTTAACCTCTTCTAATGTTTTAATGCTACTCAAGTCAACTCAAAGATCTTTGAAAGGATTAACAGCTGAGTGGGCCCTGCCAAGAGTTACACTCGTGATTTGCAAATATTTGCATCTCTCAGCTATGTGCATGTAGTTCTCTTGGTCACTTGCTTGAGAAACACTGGCCGTGCCTTTAATTTTCTTCGAACCTTTCAGTTATACTGCTGTTGAGTGATTTACCAACGTTGCAAAACTATGGGAGGTGTGACAGCACTTGTCCAAAAGTGGCCATAACCTTTGACCAAATACTGTTTTTTATTTCCTTTCTTTATTTCCTTGTTTGTTTGTGTGTACTCTGTTTATTTTCATGTCCTGATCTCCTGATTTGTTTGCTGTAATATTCTTTTTTCTTTCCCTGACTTGTGCTCAGCTGTAAGTATCCTTGCATACAGCTTTTATGTTTTGGCTGACCAGGAAATGCCTTCCCAATGTTTTCTTATGGAGCACCTGACATCAAAATGGCTTCCCATTAAGTTCCAAGGGCCGACTGGTCACAAAATGACCATCCTCTAAGGTTTCCCATTGTTATTCCGCTACATTTAAAAATTGCTGCTCTATAGACATGTCTTGTGATAATATGCATTCCTTTGTTTAATCACCTGCCCCACTATCTTTGAAAGGCAGTTTTTACTTAGCGGGCTCCTTTCCCGGTGCCCCTGCCTGATCACCTTCTCCTTGGAAGGGTGTTAGACTGTGCCTATGCACAGTGCTTGCACTGCCACCAGGGCCGGACTGGAAACCCAAACCAGCCCTGGCAATTTTGACGGAGCAGTCCCCCCCCTACTGCTTTTGTTACTGGGGCCGATATAGCATCACCCCTGCAAAAGTGGCCCACAGTAACAAAAACGGCCCCACCGCTGCAAAACCCTCGTATGCACATTTTGTTTTTGTTCAGGCCATAGTAGAAACTTTGCTCTGTTAGTCTGAATATATGTATCCACTTTTCTTTAAAGATCTAAACAACTTTCCTTTGAAGGAGATCTTGGTATAATGCCATAGCTATTGGTTTTATTTATATTTTGTTGGGCAACAAATGCTTGGAGTGAAAGGGCATACATTTACATGCCAACTACTGTCTGGTAGGTAATGCTTTGTGAAGTATTCATTGGAAGAATTTTTAGGAAGTGATTGGTAAAAATATTCTAACAAAATTGGGATTCATATTAGATATTGGGTAAGAGTTTAATCACTTTCATTTATAGGCACCGGCCCTGTGACTACAAGGTGATAAGTGCTGGATTGAGCTTCAGAAATAATGCTCATGTAAAAGCACTGTATTGGACATTGGCTCATAAAGGTAACACATTGACCTTTGGGCACTGCACAGATTAATGGCCTTATTGTGAATTACTGATTCTTTGGACTAGGTGGAGATGAGGAGTTATGTATCTACACAATGGTTTTCTTTTGTTTTGATTTTGAAAGTTGTAGGTATAAGGCTACCTTCAGAATAATTGGATCAGTCCCTCATGAACTGTAGGAGAATTTGTCTTAGTAAAATAACAGGAAACTGCAAGTGAGAATAAAAAACAGAGCTCCAAGCAAAGGATGCTCTGAATTTAGGTAGTAACATAGGTTTAGGTGGTACACACAGTGAATGGTTTGTTTTTGTCTTTGGATTCTCTACCTGTTAGGAAGCATATCACTTTTAAAAGAAAGTGAGCAACATACGTTCAAGAACTACTTATTGTAAACCACATGCAGTGATAATAATTGTTTGCTCCCTGTAAATCTGTATAAAGTATGTTACATATAGAAGTATTTTGAAGAGCTATAATGGAGTTGTGACAAATTTTCTTAAGTCAGCAGAGGTATGTCCTCCCTTCCCCTAGCAAAGGACCACCTACCATATCTAGAGATCCCCACCTGCTTGATGGGGATCTCTCAGCTGCGATGGGAGCCACCACAGCAGTGAAGTTTGCTAAGCACGTGCCATTTTTAAAGCACCCGTTCAGCAAACATTTTTGTACAGAGTAAACAAACTTACAAAGTGCAAGTTTGTTTTCTCAGAACAAAAAGTAAATGGCCCAACACAGGGAGCTTTTTCTTTCTTTCCTGACTATTACTGCAATGCCTCACATGACAGACAAGGTCACGGTAAAAAGATGATGGTCGTCCCACCCTAAGTAGGGTGGGACGACCATCACTGTGACCCAGCGGTCTTGTGGCAAATGGACCAATGGGTTAGGAGTTGCCATTGCAAGAAACAGTGGCGGCTCCATTGACAGTAACCCAGCAGTTTCCCTAAATCTAAATATAGCAGTGGTGCTGCAGTTTTAGTGGGGCACGATGACTGCCTGTTCAAGGCATTCCTCCTGCTTCTCCATACCGAGGCCCAAAATGAGGCTCAAAGTATAAATTTGTTTTTATCATAATTTTATCATATGATATATGTCCTGGGAAAACTCTATAATGATTGAAGGTTGAAACATGTTGACACAATAAGGAAGTTATCAGAATTAAGACATTAATGTAAGCATTATGGTTAATACATAAAATTCAGGTATACATCATTTGTCTCTTTTTGAAATCATCCTTCTGATAATGCAATTAAAATACACTGGATGAATGTATTATGTTTTCATCATAAATTATGCGAGAACCACTACAACAATTTTAATTTGCAAATAATTATGTGAATAGTATAATATGTGGTAACAATTTGATAATATAAATATGATCAATAAAACTTGTGACATGCGTTATTTGCTTGGGTCTGTATATTTATTGCACTAGACTCTTTTTAAATGTAGGAATAAATGCTAATAGAATGTTAGATATTTGGAGTTTTTAATTAATAGTGTACTTTTAATCTAAAACAATAAGATCGGCCCTCATGGAAAAAAATCTATATTTATTTGATATTGCTTCCCCGTGCTTTTTTCATTGAACCTATTGGGAATTCCCTATAATAAAGAGGCTGTAATTCCATAGATTAGATCAGCGGACATGAGAAGAGGCGATTTTTGAATGTAACTAAAGCTTCACGTGGTAGCGCATTGTCCTTCACAGACAGCACAATTTCCATTGAAATGGACTCTAACTTTGCACAGACTTACAGTTTTACTGAAAGAACTATATAGCACACACATGATAATGTGTGATAATTGGTATTCTGTAAATATATATAATTTGTGCATCACCAAGTAAAGTGTCTTGATATGTTTTGATCCTATCAAAAATTTCTGTTTCCAGCCCACTTCCGAAATACAAAAAAGTTCTTCATGTTTGCTTTCTTAACTGCTGAATGCATACAGTTCATTTGCAGTATTTACATGTTTTGTGTGTTGCAAAAGCACGGCATCCCGGAACCTTTCCTTTCACATTCCCTAGACTCCAGCAAGAGTGTTGCAAATTTCCCTTCAAAAACTTCCCTCACATTGCAGAAAGAAAAAGAAAAGTAAACACCAATCCTGCAGCAATTTATCAGAAGACATTGCCTGATATTTGACCTCTGTTTTTGAAGCACTGGCAAATGTAGCAAGTTAAATACAGAATTTAAAGGCATCTTTGTTTACTGCTCCCACTTTCCGACCCACCGAAATCAGCTCATGATCCACAGTTTGGGAAACCTTGGATTAGATTATTTTAAAGATCACAAAGTGACAAAACCCATTTATTGGTCTATTACAATGAACTCCTTTGTTGATGTTTCTGCATCGTCTTCAAAATCTAAAGCAAATAATTTTCTCCCAAAATACCGTCTGCGTTGCAGTCTGTGAAGAACTTAAAGCACCTTTCAGCAAAACAATAAGTAGACTGTAAAAAGTTGGATATTTCTGTGATGGAAAAGTTCAGGCCTTGATTGCCTAAAATATCTCTTGTACTGATAAATTAACTCCAGTACTCCCACACCCCTTGAGTGTCTTCAAAGAGTATGCTTCCACTGGTGGTGCCCTTTCCCATTCCAGAAAAAGAAGTTCTGTAGGGTGTCCTTGTTTACTTTATCACTTTGATAAATTAGGATTGCAAATACTATTACATTCCAATTTCATTGCACAAAAGCTATCTGAAGTTTTTCAAGCAGTTCTTCGTCTGAGCTTCTGTGTGAAAGGTATATCAATGGCGTGGTCAGCCGTGTAACTGTAGCTACAACATTAAACAACATCCGCACTGGTGCATTTTCTCTCAGCACAAACAGGGTTCGATATGTTGTTATGACTAACCGTTATCCATACTGTTGTGCTTTTTGTTTTGGCCTCATATTTTCCCAAATCGATGCTGTAGAACTTCTTAGTTCAAACATCACTTCATTGGTGCCTTTTATGACCGCCATTCTCGTTGAGTTAGTGTAATAAATGTTTTATTGGCATTTTCACAAATAATACACTGTTCAAAAAGTAAAACCAAACCCCCTATGGAGGAAAGCTCCTTTGAACACAGCAGTTACTGATTATTGTTATTATTGAGAAATGTTGCCTCCCGTAACCCCTCCCACCCCCAGAACCTCTTCAAACCCCCGCCCCATTAACACCATCCAGCGCAGTTTGTCTACCCGCCGTCCACCTCCAGGCACCCCCCTCCCAGTCAAAGTGCCCAGCCCCCCCTCTCCTTAGTATATGGATTTAAAGAGAAGATCCCATAGACCTCCAATGGGGTGGGAGTACGAGTGTGCAACTGTTTGAGCAACGACCCAATAGTTCTTCACACATGAGGTGCTTGACCTCTAAATACATTTCCAACTAGTTTTTCCATGAGTAAGATAGTTCATAGTCTTTGATGCCATTGAGTAATCGTTGGTGGGTGAGTTCTCTTCCAGCAATAAGCTATTGCTAATTTTGCCGCTCCCGAGCACTGTGGAACTTCCTACCACTCTGATTTAGTTAGCTGTGTACAGTTGATCGGGCAGACCCGCAGTACTAGAGATTTCAGGTTTAATGGAAAGGGAAACCCAAGAACGCATCTCAGTACACCTGCAATAGCCTCCTAAAAAGGCTGCAGTTTGGGGGAACTCCACCATATATGGAGAGGGTCTGTCAACTAACCACACACCCTCCAGCAATTCCTCGAGGCATTCAATTATATTCTGTGTATTTTAACTGGTGTCCAGTGCCAACCCTATATATTTATTGTAGTATATCATCTCATCTTCATGCTTAAGGAGCATTTGTGGATGCCCCTTCTAAGCAAGTCCCACTCTTTGTCCGTTACCTGAGTGTCCAGTTAGTTATCCCATTTTTGCTTGTAGGCCCAACTCTCTGATGTTGGTGCTCCCTTAAATAGCTTGCACGATTGTGAGATCATGTCCCTTTCACCTTTTCAAAAGGTGACTTTTCCCTTGTACCTCCTTCCCTCATCCTTTCCTCATCTCTTCTACCTCTTTCCCTCATCCTTGGCTGCATAAAGTTGGGTGTAACGCAACCATCTAATTGCCTCCAGCCCAGACTTCTTCTTGCATTGAGTGAAGGATTTAATAGCAACATCATGGAAAATATATGCCACTATCCAACATCCCCCCTTCTTCCATTGTTTATAGGGGCCTGATTTTAATGCAGGTGTGAAGGATGTATTTTTAGGTGCTGGTGTATATAGAGAGGGAAAAGTGGTGAGCCCAAACCTCTCTGCCACATAATCCAAAACCTACAATATTGTTTGTACTGGTGTCAAGAGATGGCCATTTCGAGGCTGTGGTGCTTTGGGAGCAACACCAGCGCGTACAAAGGTCTACCGAGTATTGAGTGGTCTATTCTAGTCAATACCGGCCAGAAGCTTAAGACCTGTCCCAACCCCCATTCTTGTGGTCCTATTATAGATACTCAAGCTTTTACCAACTTTTTATGGATATGTACTCTGAGGCTTCCTGCAGGTGGCAAGCAACACGCTACCAAAAACCCTAAATAAACATATATCATCCATTTCCAACTTGGAGCACTTAGCAATCACCCTAAGCTGGTCCACCCAATAATTCATTTTAAAGTCTTATAAAGGTAGATCTCCAGTGCCCTTCGATAGCTGTAGCTATCTTAACAGTACCCTGGTCCTAGCCTTCTTCCAAATAAAGTGGCTTAGAATCCACTGAAAATGCTCAAGGAAATTCTTCTCCACATATATGGCAAGAACATGGAATAAGTACAGCATCCTAGGAAGTATATTCATTTTGACAGTGCAGATGCTGGGCGTCCAAGACAGCCTAATGTTATGCCAACTCTCCAGATCTCTTTTCACTTCTAATAAAGTTGGGTAATTGGCCGGGTAAAGTTGGTGTGCTTGTGGTGTTATCTTTACCCCTAAATATTTTATATGTTTTGACACACATGTGAAAGGGAAATTCTTCTTGGGTTTTTGAACCGTCTGCAGAGCAAGTGTCAGGCTCAATATCTCTGATTTATCCATGTTTAGTTCTCTGAAGCTTGATCTCCGTTGCAGCGTTGTCTGTGAGAGGTTTTGGTACCGGGAGCCTGAGTGCCCATACAGAGATTTCTATGAACTTCCTGGCAGCCCCTATCACTTTTTTTCCAGGTAGTGGTGGAATTTCGCCACCACATCTCAGACCAAGGGAGTGTTATGTTATGGGTATTTGTAAAGCGCACTGCCACCCACGAGAGTTTGCGCAGGTTTCACATCCACTCAGGCCACCATTTTGGCCACTTCCTTCCTCATTAGGCTTTGTATGCTTTTCCCATAATGGTTTACATTAATGTGCTTTTATTATTAATCTATGTCTCCATGACAGTTTATAAAGTTTATAGAATCGCATGCCCTAGAGTATTTTCATAATGCGGCATCCTCTAGTTAAACCTTTCCCAAAAGTATAGATGTAAATTGCTGTTTTCAATAATTAACGTTAAGGTCCTTATTACCAGTGGTGCATAATTCATATGGCGCCTATAACAGAAGTTACCAAACACACTGGGAATCGCGTGTATTGCGGTATTACCACAAACAGTATTCACATGTGTGCTGCATATTATCCAGTAGACAAATTCTCCAGGCCATACCTGAAGGACTTGGTCCATGGTAAATGCAATCGGATTACAAGTTTACATATGCATATCAGTGCAATAGTACTGGTTTCCCCATAATATTCCCTGTTGCTCTGGAGTCTACAAGTGGGGTTAACTTGTGATCCTCAATAACACCAGGGACCAGGTAGCACCAAAACCCCCAGTATTAGTAATACTGGCTGCAGTGTTACCTACCCCTTTTTCCAGGCCACTCGCATTAAGAACCTATTAAGTTAAACCTGAGTTCTTCCCAGCAAGTGTGGTCTATGTAAAAGGACCTTGTTGTAAAATGCTCCTAAATATGGGATCAATGTAAGACATTGATCACATATTTAGGAATTCAATTTTTATTACATCATCTTGCAATGACCGGTTTATCTGTCTAACTATTGCTGGTAGCAGTTGGGAAAGGTTTGCGGGGGCTATTTTTAGGGCTGTGCTGCAGAGGGCGGCAGAGAGCTGAGTGAGTTAAGTAACAGCTGTTGAAGCGTTTGCTGCTCCCCCATGTAGTGGGTGGGAAGTGGGAGCAACAGCTTCCTGCAGCCCCCATGGCTCCGCTCTAGAGTCCAAGTCCAGTGGCTCTGTGTCCAGAATTATCAGGTCTGGAGTTTACCTGGTAATTCTGGGCGGAGAGACACCAGAAATGTTCAAATGACCTGTATTGGTATTCTCCTCTGGAAACACTGCTCCGAGCCACTCAAAGTGGTGGCCTAGTAGTGAAGAAATCACCCTGAGGGTGAGTTTTAATTACATTCCTAGTGAGAAAGGCAAGTGAGCCACTTCATTTTGCCCTAGGTGCTCAGTATCGAAGACTAATGAGTACAAGACCTCCTTTCCAAGGGTTAACTACGAAGCTGCCTTACAAGCCCCAGTATTACTTGGTCTCTCCACTGACGCCCAGGCAATTTGATCTCTCTACACATGTTAATTTGGTGGGTTTTTTCGTTAAGGAGGGTTGGAGCGTAGAAAAACAGGCACAGCAACAAACACCAGCAACTGGGATAGGAGTAACAACCTTCTTTGCCATGTTCCTGTGCAACAATAACCGAAAGAGGATGCAACAGGCAAATTCGCGTGGGAATGAAAGACCCATATCTGCCAATTCTTGGGTTGAAGATGTGGTGCTTGAGATGGAATTCAAGGAGGGCCAATCGCTGTGAAGTTTTTCTTCCTCGCTTTAATCTTCTCCATGTGCATCTTCAGCAGAGGTATCCTTGCTTTTGTAAACAGGTACAAGGTTTGCAAAGTACTGATCTACTCCTGGAAGGTTCAGCCATGGACTGATTGAGAGAATCCTTTATTTGATGTAGTTTCTACCAAATTGTTACCCCAAAACACCTGGCAATGAAGGTTGACAAGAAGGTCAGGGAAACCCTCTTGAGCTCAAACCTTGTTGGAGACAACCCAAAGCGAAGCCTCGTTTTCATTTCCTGTCAGAGCACTACCACAGAAACAGCACAGCAGCCACAATTTGTAGGTGAAATTTTGAGTCGACAGCCAGTACTGTTTTAGCAGAGTTTACTTTAAATAAACATATCATCCCAGGTTTGTTTCTTCATAATGTTGTCATAAATGAATGTGATCTGATTTTTTGGGGCCCTCTTATGATCATGTCCCACATAGCAGAGTAGAGGCGAAAATGACCTTAAACTGCAGCCAGGGACTACGGTGGGCAGTTAACTTGGAGAAAACATTGAGTATCCAATCCACACCTCAGTCGAGCTTCCTCACTTTATACCCTGCCCCCTGATGAAACTTGGCGGCTCTGTGTTGCTTCACGTGGACAGGTTTAGAGGAGGCACGTGTCCTGAAGTTAATAAACCTTTGGCGTGGGTCTGCGCTTCCTTGAAAAGCACAAACCGTGCGCCTCACAAAAGCAGGGCGTGGTGGGCCGTGGCTTGAATAACTTGAATGGCCGCTTTGCTGACAATTTGCATACATAGCAATTTTGCTTCAGGTGGAGTTAATTTATATGGTTAACACCCCCGTCCACTGGAGAGCGCAGAGAAAACACGTGTATCAGATTTCTACTGTTGGGCATGCTGGCTCAGGTACGGAGATCCTGAAAAAAACCGTGAAGAATCAATGTAAACGTCGACCTAGGAAAGAAAGGGTGTTCAAGCCGCGAGGCCCATGCCGAGGCTCTCACAAGTTACCCATGAGGCTAGGCCCATGCAGGAAGAGAAGGAAGGGTCCGTTGTTAAAAACGGATGGTTCAGGAATGTTACTAAAACCCATTGTCCTAAACCTGACAGAACTCCCAAATCTTGTTTGATTGAGTTTCGAAGCAGTCCTTACTGCTGGAAACTCAGGAGTATGTGACACCTAAATCTGCACTTACCCACACGCCTCATAGAAAAAAGGTTTGTATTGCGCCCGGGGGGACCAACAAAACTACTGGAACAGCACTGTCACTCATGCAGAGGCCTTAGTTTGTTTAATACACTCGACTTTCCAGTTTCTCTGAGGTGGCCACAACCTAAAGCATGTCAAAGGTCACATTCTGAGGTTGTAGGGCATGTAAAACACATTTTTGTCGTGAACGAAAATGTCTTTGGAGATTCCTCCTCATCAGCAGCACCTCAGGCGCGCGGTTCACAGACGGTTCTTTCATACACAAGGGAACTTATTCACCGTCCTCGGTAATACAGGCCCCTCCCTACCGTTTATGTGCCTATCTTGTTGGCCGGATAGTGCTATGTCTTTACTGCAATGTAATAAAGTCGGGGCCACTGGAAATATGTGGCAACGGAGGACCAAGTTATGCGGCAGGTTTGACTAAATTATGCAGCAACAAAGGCAAATTATATTTAATAATGCAGCGCGACACGACAGTTTTATTTTGCCAATTTAAGACATGCTATTGTTATCTGAGCAAAAGTTTCACCTCAAAGGCACCAGTTTAACGTCTAAATACAGCAATCAGCTACAGTAAGATGCTCAATGAACCGTAGCAAGGGTTCTTCGGCTGAGTGGCACTACATGTGGCACTTTTTGTAATAATTATAATAAATAATTCATATTTGTAAAGCGCGAACATATCACCCCTTAAGGGTTTCAAGGCGCTGGGGGCCGTCGGGGAGAAAGGGAGGTAAAGCGAGCTATTGCCCAGAGTCACATGATGCTGAGCTGGGCTGGGCTGGGCTGTCGCCCGCGCCAGGGATTGAGCCATGAGCCCCGCACTCCGGAGTCAGCCACTCTGGCCACTGCGCCACACCTCTCCCTTTTGTAGCATTTTTTGATTTCCTTGAGCTAGAAACTTGTTGCAATCCGAAAATTATGTAGGCCATGGTGGACTGTGTGGCAAGTGTGGTAAATCCATAAATGTGCCTTGGCCAAAAAACCTCATAATTCCAGTTACACTGATCGCAATAGGTGGGGCATCTTAATTTGCTACCAGACTATGTTGTCCTTGCACAGTTTATTGAAATGGTTCCTCCACATTATTAAACTGCACATTACAGTGCCTTGTAAGAGGGAGCGGACTAGACTGTTAAGGCAACCATACATTGCTGGCAAGTAGCCCATATCTAGACGATTAATTTTAGTTTTTTGTTTGTCAGTCAACCACAGTATGCATGCTGGGTCCTTTAGCCTCATACTTATAATGGTTAAAAATGAAATAGAATATCTCAGCATGCGTAGGGCTCAGCGGTGGCTCCTCCGCTATTGCGGAGGAGCGTCGTCCCACTGCTTTTCAGCAGTGTAAAAAAGGAAAAATGAAATGATAATAACTCGCTGTTGCTATCATTTTGTTTTTCCTTGCTGAAGCCAGTTTTGGGACGGGGCTTGGCTGTCGTCACAGTCAGCAGGGGAAGGAGCGGTGAGTGCACTTAAGTGCGCATGATTGTTTGACAGGCCATCTTGGGTCGGCCAAACAGTCATGCGCACTTTGCATGTTCTCCACCGGGCTGTAATGCACAGCCTGGGAGGAGAACATGCATAGGCTTGCAGTCCCCATCTGAGCGCCGAACCACGGCACTCAGACCAATCATGACGCTGCTGTCATGGTGGCAGCAGCGTCGTAATTGGCTTAGCGGAGCCTATATGCCTCCGGGAGGAGAAGCGAGGACAGATGATGGAGGAAGACGGCGGCCGTAGAAAGGTTAGTGAATTTTTATTTTTAACCCTCACCCGTCCGCCCGCCATTATGTATCAGCCACCACTGGTAGCGCTACCCCACGAAAACCAAGGTTTATCCACTTCATAAGTATGGAAAGTCACAGGTATGTTAAAAGTTATGGCCAGTAATTACTGTCCCAAGAACTAACAGATTTTTGCGTGATTTCACAAGTTGCGTTTGTTCCAGTCCTTTTACCAATGCTAAATTGCTGTAGATTACTTAAGACAACAAGGAGAGCTTGAAGTACTGGCTCATAAGCTACCCTTTTCTCGCTGGTTCATAGTTCATATTGCTGCATTGATACTCACTACATAGCAAGCCAATATAGTGTATAAAAGTGACCATCAATGAGATGACATGCAACTAGATAGAACACAAAGACTCAAGACTAACCAATCCTTATCCAAGCCCTCCCCAGTCACCTTAGGAGTACCGCAGGGATCATCCCTCTCACCTACACTTTTCAACCTATTCATGGAACCACTCACCGAACTTCTCAGGTCCTCGAATGTCCACTATCACATGTATGCAGACGACACACAACTTTACATAAAGGTCCACTCACTTGAGGACATCAAGTCTCTCAATGAAACGCTCCAAAAAACGCAGAACTGGCTGGCCAAAAACCATCTGAAACTAAGCACCCTCAAAACCGAATTCCTCTTAATCGCTCCCCCCAACCAATCGACCACCATCCTCGAGTGGATGAAACACCTAACAGCACTCAGCGGTCAACCTCTCATTATCGACTCAGCGAAATCGCTGGGAGTAACTCTGGACAGTAAGCTAAATATGCAGAAACACATCAGCGCCTCCACAAAAGGAGCAAATTTTCAGATGAACACTTTGAGAAAACTCAAACCCTTCCTGCCCGCAAATGACTTCAAACAGGCAGTTCAAGCGCTAGTAATCCCCAGAGTGGATTATGGGAGTGTCGCTTTTTGTGGCCTTCCCAGATCGACGACGGCCCATCTAAGAGCCTCAATCAATTCAGCTGCCAGACTCATCACAGGCTCCAAAAGAAACTGTCACATCTCCCCTGACCTTCGTGCCCTCAACTGGCTACCTTTCGAGGCGAGAATTCATTTGAAAATCGCTTGTATGACACACAAGGCATTACACCACAGAACACCGAGGTACCTAGCTGACAAATTGGTGCTCTCTTGTGGCAACAGATCCACCAGGAGCTCAAACAACCTGCTACTGAAACCACAACGATTTAACAAGAAGAAAACTTACAACCGGACCTTCTCAGGAATGGCTCCCAGGATCTGGAATACCCTGCCAGCAGAAACGAGACAGATCCCTTCTACGGCATTTTTCAAAAAAGAAGTGAAAGCTATTCTCATGGTCAAATTCGCCTGAACTATTCGTGTACCCTTGTATATATTTGCCAATTTATATTAGTTACTATTACTGTATTAGTCTAAACGATTTTGCTATGCGTATTCCTATTACTCATGTCTGCCTGTAAAGCGCTCTGATACCCGCAAGGGTCTTGTTCGCGCTATACAAAACCTTCGAAATAAAATAAAAAATAAAAACTAAGCAGCCATTTTAAAAAACACTAGCTTCAAAGGGCTATTTCCATGCACTTTTCAATAGTGCCAGGTGAAAGTGTGCCCCATTTAGGTCTTCCCTCTAGAACGCTTTAGCTGTCTGTTGTTGAAAGACCTATTGTGGATTATACCAACACTTACAGTAGGCTTTGGGTCAGCCTATTGCTTATCATCGATTGGTTTTCTTGTCAATCTGATTTGCTTGCTCCCTTTTCGATGACTTTCCTTCCTTTTGTTGTATTTGTCTCTCCCATGCATTGCTTCTTTACCGTTCTTTTGAATAGATGGCTTGTATGCTTACACTACTCACGTTCAGAGAACTACTTTCTTCTTTTGCTTTTAGCACTCCATGTATTTTCATGTTCTCCGTCCCTCTCCTTTGTATGCTACTTCCCCAACACTGTCAACCCCCATGCTCTCCTGGTTGATTTCACAGCAGTTACCTCATCCATTGCTTCGCCCAACACTATCCTGCTGGACAATTTTATTTTATAAACCTGCCCATCTTCATTCCTCCACACCCCTTTCGTCCTGTTTTTTTTTATTTAATGAAGAAAAAACTTTTAGGAGGTTATGGCAGCTGTAAATTGCTACTGGGGCACTCCTTTCTGCAGTCATGTTTTTTTTTTTTTATTTACTGCTCCAAAATCTGCATTGGCCCTATTGGGATGGTAAATGAAAACTAAAAACAAAATGGTGGTAACGTTATGACATGTGTTTGCGCATGCCTGGTGACACATCCATGCATATATGTAATCACTCTGTGGAAGCTGTAGCGTCATGATGCGTATGTGCTCATTTGTGATGACTCATGCACACACATACTCCATGCCTATACACTAAAACACCAAAGCAAACGTGACCAGTCTCAGAGAGACTAGATAATAAAGGGTCACTCACAGGGAATTACAAATTTTCTGGGAACCGTCATGTCTATGCTATGCCTCACAGTTGAATAGGACCAGGGGAATTCACAAAAAACTGAAACAGATGGAACTTTTTTGGCTCCTCTTGCCAGCCCGCACCATCTTCAAAACCAGCTGCATCATTTACAAAGCCATCACAAACCAGCACCCCCCTTACCTTGCAGACAAGCTCCCTATCTCTGGTGGTTCTCATCACACCCGCAGACAAGACATCATCAGACTACAAACTAAGAATTGTAAAAAAAAGAGAAAACAAGACAACAAGCTTTTTTCCATGTGTTCTCCCAGGATCTTAAACAACATCCCCGTATCCATCAGAACTGCCTCAAAGCTGCTCCAATTTAGGAAAGAGTTGAAGACTTGCCTCTTTAAAGAACACTATTTCACATTGCATTAAACGTAACCAACTCAGCTTCTTCTCAAGCAATGATTTGCCTTTGACCTTGTACAACGCTCCTCTGCCTTTTGGCATGGTTCCCACTATCGAACTACCATATGCAAACATACATACATACCTACAATTTATTATGGTCATTGTGGTGCTGTTCCCTTCCATATGCTTCTTTTTTGTTGTCTTCAGGGTGACAGAGTGATTTTGGGGTGGGTGTTAGACTGGACAGCTGTACTTCAGATCTAGACAAAAAGTTTTGAGATTCTTCAAGAGAAACAAACAACCATACATCCCTGTTTGGAAATGTCAGATGAACAATGGAGCACATACAACTCACACCCCCATAAACTACAGGGATCTTGATTATTAGAGGAGAAGAGAGACAAGGTGATGCTGCAACCTCGGTGAAAACCCAGAAGCTGTAGACAGATCACAGAATGAAACAGGGAAACACTTTGCACATGAATAGTCTGAAATCAAGTGACCCATCTACACTGAAAACCAAGACTATGCCACACAGCAAAGTATAAAACAAGCAACATGTTTACAAGGCTACAGGCCAGATGTATACTATCTTTGCCTATCAGGCCCCAAACCCACCTTCATGCTATGTTTGGAATACAAACAAATACTGACAGAATGAATGTACACAACCAACATGATGATAGATCAGTAAAGTCAGGAGTACATTCCTTCCAATGGAGGACAACAAAGCCATGTAAGCCACATCCAAAAATGGGCACTACTGGCCATTGCTTCTACCACAACAGATAGAGAGACCAGTAACCTTAAAGATGGGTGAGACACAACCACCAGAAAATGGGCATCGATAAGGCAGCTCTTCCCAATGAACAGAAACTCCGCAATCACTGTCTTATGTCAGAATATCACATAGCGACATATCGTGTGACAGAATATTGCAAATAAATATAGTTTTCATAAATAGTGTCCCATTATGTGTTGATTTTCTATCATTAACCCCTTCGCTGCTAGGCCTTTTCCCCCCCTGTGCTAAGCCCTTTTTTGGCTATTTGGGGTAGTTCGCGCTTAGGCCCCTGTAACTTTTTAACCACATAAGGTATCCACGCCAAATTTGCGTCCTTTTCTTCCAACATCTTGGGAATTGTAAAGATACCCAGGGTTTGTGGATTCCCCTGGAGGGGTCCCAGAAATTAGCCAAAATACAGCTAAATTTTGTTTTTTTTGGGAAAAATGGGAAAAAAGGGCTGCAAATGAAAGCGTCTGGATTTTTCCCTGCAAATGGTATCAAAAAAGGGTTTGTGGGGCTGAAATCACAATATTCCCAGCTTTTAGGGAATGACAGACTTTTGTCACAAAACCAACATTTTTTACCCAGTTTTGGCATTTTTCTGGAACATAGCCTATTTTTGCTATTTTTTGTGCTTTCAACCTCCTTCCAGTTAATGGTAGAAATGGGTATGAAAGCAATAATGGATCCTGGAAAGCTATACATTTTAGAAAAGTAGACAAAATTCTGAATTCAGCAAGGGGTCATTTGTGTAGATCCATCAAGGTTTCTTTATAGAAAGTAACAGTTAAATATAGGAAAAATTGAAAATTAGTTGAAAAAAACAGCCTTTTGTGTCAACGTTTTCACCTGTAACTTCTTCTAATTATGGCAGCTCTTTGAAAGCAATATACCGTTACATCCGCTGGACCTTATTGGTTGTGGGGATATATAGGACTTGTAGGTTCACCAAGAACCCGACGAACCCAGAGCCAATAACTGAGCAGCGTCTTGCAATGGTTTTTTATTATGTACCGGGTATATAGCAATTAATAAGGGAAAATGTATACATGGAAAAATCGGTATGAAAGACACCTATGTATTTCTGAAATGGGAACAAAATATAGAGTTTAGAAACAGTAGATATTTGCACATTTCCGAAATTGGGAATACTCATACTAGCATGAGAATTATCGGTCATTTTTTAAAATGACTTCTTTTTACACAATGTCTTTCATTTGGAAGGCAGAATGCATCGAAAGTCAATAGGTAATAACAGTTGCTTTACAAATCTGAATTACCCTAAGTCTCCCGATAAAAATGGTACCTCACTTGTGTGGGTAGGCATAGTGCCCACGACAGGAAATGGCTCAAAACCCAACGTGAACACACCACATTTTCACAATGAAAAATTACCCTTTTTTTGCAAAGTGCCTAGCTGTAGTTTTTGAACCCTAGCTCTGCCGGCACCTAGGGAAACCTAGCAAACCTATACATTTTTTAAAACTAGACACCCAGGGGAATCCAGGATGGGGTGATTTGACTGGCTCCCACCAGGTTCTGTAACCCAGAATCCCTTGCAAACCTAAAAAATTGTAAAAAAAACCCACATTTTCCTCACATTTCTGTGGTGGAAAGTTCTGAAATCTGCGTGGATCCACAAATTTCCACCCACCCCGCGTTCCCCAAAGTCTTCCAAGAAAAACGGTACCTCACTTGTGTGGGTCGGCCTAGTGCCCGCGACAGGAAACGGCGCAAAACACAACGTGGACACACCTCAATTTCGCAGTGAAAAATGACCCTTTTTTGGCAAAGTGCCTAGCTGTAGTTTTTGAACCATAGCTCTGCCGGCAACTAGGGAAACCTAGCAAACCTATACATTTTTGAAAACTAGACACCCTGGGGGATCCAGGATGGGGTGACTTGACTGCCTCTCACCAGGTTCTGTTACCCAGAATCCCTTGCAAACCTAAAAAATTGTCAAAAAAAACACATTTTCCCCACATTTCTGTGGTGGAAAGTTCTGGAATCTGCGTGGATCCACAAATTTCCACCCACCCCGCATTCCCCAAAGTCTTCCGAGAAAAATGGTACCTCACTTGTGTGGGTCGGCCTAGTGCCCGCGACAGGAAACGGAGCAAAACGCAACGTGGACACACCTCAATTTTGCAGTGAAAAATGACCCTTTTTTGGCAAAGTGCCTAGCTGTAGTTTTTGAACCATAGCTCTGCCGGGACCTAGGGAAACCTAGCAAACCTATACATTTTTGAAAACTAGACATCCAGGGGAATCCAGGATGGGGTGACTTGACTGGCTCCCACCAGGTTCTGTTACCCAGAATCCCTTGCAAACCTAAAAAATTGTCAAAAAACCCACATTTTCCTCACATTTCTGTGGTGGAAAGTTCTGGAATCTGCGTGGATCCACAAATTTCCTCCCACCCAGCGTTCCCCCAGGTCTCCTGATTAAAATTGTACCTCACTTGCATGGGTGGATCAAGGACCCGCGACAGGCAAGGGCCCAAAAGCTATTGAGGCGACATCAAAATTACCTATCACAAACCAACCTGGTTTTGCATGGGGGTCCCATGAGTTTTTGGCCCGGGCTCGGCAGCCATCTAGGGAAACCTACCTAACCCACACATTTCTGGAAACTAGACACCCGGGGAGTCCAGCGAGGTATGGCTTCCGTGGGTCCCCCATCATTCTCCTACCCAGAATCCCCTGCAAACCTCAAATTTCGCCGAAAAATTCCCTTTTTTCTCACATTTCTGTGGTGGAAAGTTCTGGAATCTGCGTGGATCCACAAATTTCCTCCCACCCAGCGTTCCCCCAGGTCTCCCAATAAAAATGGTACCTCACTTGCGTGGGTGGGTCAAGGACCCGCGACAGGCAAGGGCCCAAAAGCTATTGAGGCGACATCAAAATTACCTATCACAAACCAACCTGGTTTTGCATGGGGGGTCCCATGAGTTTTTGGCCCGGGGTTCGGCAGCCATCTAGGAAAACCTACCTAACCCACACATTTCTGGAAACTAGACACCCGGGGGAGTCCAGCGAGGTATGGCTTGCGTGGGTCCCCCATCATTCTCCTATCCAGAATCCCCTGCAAACCTCAAATTTTGCCGAAAAATTCACTTTTTTCTCACATTTCTGTGGTGGAAAGTTCTGGAATCTTCGTGGATCCACAAATTTCCTCCCACCCAGCGTTCCCCCAGGTCTCCCGATAAAAATGGTACCTCACTTGTGTGGGTAGGCACAGTGGCTGCAACAGGAAATGGCCCAAATCGTACTCTGGAGACTTCAAAATTACCTATAGCAAAACTACCTGGTCTTGGGGGGGGGCACCTGAGATTTTGGCCCCGGGCTCGGCGGCCATCTTGGGAAAGTACCAAACCCAAACATTTCTGAAAACTAGACACCCAGGGGAGTCCAATGAGGTATGGCTTGCGTGGATCCCCCAACGTTTTCCTACCCAGAATGCAATGCAAACCTTAAATTTAGCTGAAAAAACCACTTTTTCCACATATTTTTGTGTGGAATCACCGTGCCGGCACAAATGTGCTATCACCCTGCGTTCCCCTTGTTCTCCCGAGTAAAATGATACCTCACTTGTGTGGGTGTCCAAAGCAGAATTGGCTAAAAACGTATTTTTTTAAAAATGTAGTGCTTAGAATTCTCGGTGCTATTCTCTAAATCCCTATGTTTTGGGCTCTTCCTAGCCACAGGCCTTTGGCCCACCCACACAAGTGAGGTATCATTTTACTCGGGAGAACAAGGGGAACGCTGGGTGGTAGGACATTTGTGCTGGGTAGGAAAACGTTGGGGGATCCACGCAAGCCATACCTCATTGGACTCCCCCGGGTGTCTAGTTTTCAGAAATGTTTGGGTTTGGTACTTTCCCAAGATGGCCGCCGAGTCCGGGGCCAAAATCTCAGGTGCCCCCCCCCCAAACCAGGTAGTTTTGCTATAGGTAATTTTGAAGTCTCCAGAGTACGATTTGGGCCATTTCCTGCTGCAGCCACTGTGCCTACCCACACAAGTGAGGTACCATTTTTATCAGGAGACCTGGGGGAACGCTGGGTGAGAGGAAATTTGTGGATCCACGCAGATTCCAGAACTTTCCACCACAGAAATGTGAGAAAAAAGTGAATTTTTGGGCGAAATTTGAGGTTTGCAGGGGATTCTGGGTAGGAGAATGATGGGGGACCCACGCAAGCCATACCTCGCTGGACTCCCCCGGGTGTCTAGTTTCCAGAAATGTGTGGGTTAGGTAGGTTTCCCTAGATGGCTGCTGAGCCCCGGGCCAAAAACTCATGGGACCCCCATGCAAAACCAGGTTGGTTTGTGATAGGTAATTTTGATGTCACCTCAATAGCTTTTGGGCCCTTGCCTGTCGCGGGTCCTTGACCCACCCACGCAAGTGAGGTACCATTTTTATCGGGAGACCTGGGGGAACGCTGGGTGGGAGGAAATTTGTGGATCCACGCAGATTCCAGAACTTTCCACCACAGAAATGTGAGAAAAAAGTGAATTTTTCAGCGAAATTTGAGGTTTGCAGGGGATTCTGGGTAGGAGAATGATGGGGGACCCACACAAGCCATACCTCGCTGGACTCCCCCGGGTGTCTAGTTACAGAAATGTGTGGGTTAGGTAGGTTTCCCTAGATGGCCGCCGAGCCCCGGGCCAAAAACTCATGGGACCCCCCCATGCAAAACCAGGTTGGTTTGTGATAGGTAATTTTGATGTCGCCTCAATAGCTTTTGGGCCCTTGCCTGTCGCGGGTCCTTGACCCACCCATGCAAGTGAGGTACCATTTTTATCGGGAGACCTGGGGGAACGCTGGGTGGGAGGAAATTTGTGGATCCACGCAGATTCCAGAACTTTCCACCGCAGAAATGTGAGAAAAAAGTGAATTTTTCAGCGCAATTTGAGGTTTGCAGGGGATTCTGGGTAGGAGAATGATGGGGGACCCACACAAGCCATACCTCGCTGGACTCCCCCGGGTGTCTAGTTTCCATAAATGTATGGGTTAGGTAGGTTTCCCTAGATGGCCGCCGAGCCCCGGCCAAAAACTCATGGGACCCCCCTTGCAAAACCAGGTTGGTTTGTGATAGGTAATTTTAATGTCGCATCAATAGGTTTTGGGCCCTTCCCTGCAGCGGGTACTTGGCCCACCCATAGAAGTGAGGTACCATTTCTATTGGGATACTTGGAGAAATGCTGGGGGGTTGGAAATTTGTTGTTACTTTCTGCAGTGTGAAAATTTGGACACAATAATGCAAGGAAAATGTCACAGTCACATTTTGAGGTTTGCAGGACATTGTGGGTAAGATAACTTGTTGGGATCCACAAGAGAGACATCACCATGCACTCCCATGGGTGTTTAGTTTACGACAAAAACTACAGTTGTTAGGTTATTCTTAGATGAAATGTACAGCTTGGCAGAGAGACAAAACAGACAAAGATTACTGCACAGCCATCTATTCCTCAAGCACACACACATACTGGTTGGATTTGGCACGAGGGCGAGTGATGGTTCAGTATATAAAATTTTATTAACAGGAGATTTCACAAAAATGAAATGCACTGTCAATAATTGAAAGGACAAAAAACTGAACCAGTGACTCGCAGCTCGTGAGCTGTAAAGCCACTTCAAGGCACCAACCGCTTTACAGGCCATTCACACACCTTTCATACATGATACACACAAGACCATTCACACCACCAGGCACAAAACCAACACATTACAACATTCACAAAAAAGGACAAGGTACACCCTGCTTGACAAAAACAGAAAAGACACATTTTTATGCACAACCACCTATTCCTCAAGCACACATACATACTGGTTGGATTTGGCACGAGGGTGAGTGATGGTTCAGTATATACAGTTGTATTAACCAGAGATTTCACAAAAATGAAATGCACTGTTAATTGAAAGGACGAGAAACTGAACCATTGACTCACAGCTCGTGAGCTATAAAGCCACGACAAGGCACCAACCTCTTTACAGGCCATTCATACACCTTTCATACGTGTGACACATACAAAACCATTCACAACGCCAGCCGCGGGCCCAGCACATTACAACACTCACACCAGCAGACAGCGCCATTCAAGGGCCCATCACTTTCATACGCCCACATTCCTGACACAGCAACCACACCAGCTCACGGATTGCGTTGAGTGGCGTTTGGCTAGCAGTGTGTGTAGTGACCAGCAGCTAGTCACTACTCACACACCGCCAGCCAAGCGCCAGTCCACGTACACCGCCAGCCGAGCACCAGTCCACGCACACTGCCAGCCAAGCGCCAGTCCACACACACCGCCAGCCAAGCGCCAGTCCACACACACCGCCAGCCAAGCGCCAGTCCACACACACCGCCAGCCAGGCGCCAGTCCACGTACACCGCCAGCCGAGCACCAGTCCACGCATACCGCCAGCCAAGCGCCAGTCCACACACACCGCCAGCCAAGCGCCAGTCCACGCACACCGCCAGCCAAGCGCCAGTCCACGTACACCGCCAGCCAAGCGCCAGTCCACGCACACCGCCAGCCAAGCGCCAGTCCACGCACACCGCCAGCCAAGCGCCAGTCCAAACACACCACCAGCCAAGCGCCAGACCACGCACACCGCCACACAAGCGCCACTCCACGCACACCGCCATCACATTTAGGATTTTTTTTTATATAAATAAGAAAACACAAACAAATTGCAAATAGATACAAATCTACTAAGACAAAATCTGAAACTAAATACACTACACAAATGCCAACCTTGAAACTGAACAAAAATATTAAACAATAGAGGCCAGGCAGTTCACTTTACCACTCATGGATGCTCCCAAAAATTCTTTTTCGTGTGGTACATTCTAAAACAAGCAGGCACACACAGCCCAGGGTTAGAAGGACACTCGGGCCAGTACATACGAGTCTCCTTCCGCATACCTCTTCGCCAACAGACTCTACATCTCCTACTGGGAAAGTCTTTTGAGGGTGTGGGAGGAATGTGATCAGGAAAGTGGCGATCTTTCAATCTAGCAACATCCTCCACCACTCCAACTCTAGTAACACTTGCCTGTTCCACTAAAACATGGCTGCCTATTACAGACCCCTGAAACTTAACAAAAGTCATCTTTGACTCAGGACAAGAATCCTGGAACACAACAAAAGCATTAAAGGTTGCCAAGTGGAAAAGATGGATAGTCAACTTCTTATACCAAATGTAAGCCTTACGAAGAGCAGCGTAAGGTTCCAACCTCTGATCTACTCTGTCAACACCACCCATGTGCCTATTATAGTCTAAAATGCACACAGGTTTGCGCACTTCAGCAATGTGACCCCAAACAGTCACAGGTGCAGTGCTTTCATCATGGATGGTAGTCAGCATGTAGACATCTCTCCTGTCTGAAAACTTCACAGCTAGAAGCTCCTCGCAACGCAACGCACTGCACTGTCCCCGCACAAGCTTTTGGCAAACAAGTTCTTTTGCGAAACCTTTACGGTTAGAGCGGATTGTGCCACAAGCAACAGTGTCCACTTTGGCCAATTCCCTGAACAACCGCACACCAGTGTAGAAGTTATCTACATATAAATGGTGGCCTTTGTTAAAAAAATCCTCTACCAAGTTCCCACACAATTTTCTCAGTCACTCCAAAAGTGGACGGACAACCAGGGGGGTTAATCCTGGATTCCTTACCGGTGTACACCCTGAAATTAGAGACATATCCAGTCCTACTGTCACACAGCATATACAGCTTAATTCCATAGCGTGCCCTCTTACTAGGAATGTATTGCCTAAAAACCAAGCGGCCCTTGAACAACACCAAAGACTCATCCACTGCAATTTCTTTCCCAGGAGCATAGATCTCAGAAAATCGATCAACAAAGTGATCAATGACAGGCCGAATCTTAAAAAGACGGTCACAATCAGGGTGATCTCGTGGCAACGCTAAACCATTATCGACAAAATGCATCATCCGAAGCAGAAGCAAATACCTATCACGACTCATGACTGCCGGAAATATAGCCGTTGCCATCAAGGGACTAGTAGACCAATATGAAGACATTGATGGCTTCCTTAGCAAGCCCATCAAAAAAGTTAAACCCAAGAACTTCTTCATCTCTTCCAGATTTGTGGGAGTCCACCGGGTAGCTCTAGAGTGGGGCTTAAGGCTGGCACTGTTGTCCCTCAAAAACTGTTCGGCATACAAATTAGTCTGCTCAACAATCTCTGGCAAAAACACATCGTCCATAAACAACTGAAAAAAATGTATTGGCAAAAAGTTTTCAGTATTCACTCTACACCCTGGAACACCAGTAAAGTCTGGCAATGCCGGCTGCACCATGCCTGGGGCAACCCAGACGTCAGCACTTTCAACGGGAAGCCTTGCAGCCCCAGGCTGCAGCCCAGATGCCTCTTGCCGCACTATACCAACGGGAAGCCTTGCAGCCCCAGATGCCTCTTGCCGCACTGTAACCAACGGGAAGCCTTGCAGCCCCAGGCTGCAGCCCAGATGCCTCTTGCCGCACTACACCAACGGGAAGCCTTGCAGCCCCAGGCTGCAGCCCAGATGCCTCTTGCCGCACTACACCAACGGGAAGCCTTGCAGCCCCAGGCTGCAGCCCAGATGCCTCTTGCGACACTATCGGCACATCAATGTCCTCCTCTAACACAGGCACTTCATCCGCACTAAGAGTAGCTTCATCCGCACTGAGAGTAGCTTCATCATCCGATGATTCCATGTGGAGAGAAAACTCACTGCCTGAATCGTCCCCTGCCTCCTCTGCCTCAGATGCAGAGTCAGTCTCTGAACCATGGTCAGAGGAAGACTCAAAAAGCATACCAACAACCTGCTGAGCAGTAATCCTGCGGCTAGCCATTATCCTTACTAAGAAAGGAGACTGCACAAACAAGTCAACAACAACCAACACTGTGCAAAGCAAGCAAGTAAAAAAATGTGTGCCTTTATCACAAAGATCTATATACTCAAAAACTATACGATTCACTTACAAGAGACAGCTACACTCACCAGCACCTACACTGCAGAGACACAGCAAAAACCAACGATATCCCACTAGAAAGAAAAAAACAAAACCAATTACTCACAATACAACAAAATACACATCGAGCACAAATGCAAAAAGTTTTTGACACTCAAAAAACATAAGCCAAACATACTGCTATTATTACACCATTTGCAAAAAACACATTCATGTAGAGAAATAAAACTCATTTACACTGTACAAAAAAAGTCTCTTACCAAACACATGCAAATACACAAACAGCAGAACCCCCAGTAACGAAACCTCAACCTGGAACAGTCTAAAGAGCAAAAGCCTTGACCTAACAAAAAGGGATAAATAAAGCATTACAATTGCAATTCACAAGAAATAAAACAATTAACATTATAACACGCTATGTCACTACCCAAATGGGGGCAGAAAGGCCAAATACACATAAAAAAATATATGTCCCCTGGAAGCGGCCAATTTATTTATTTTTAAATACCTGGCTCTAGTGGGCTTTTCTGCCCCCCCCCCCCCGGGCCAGAAACGCCAAAAAATGCAGGTGATCTGTCCCCAGGGGGGGCAGAAAAGTCTTAAAAATTATTTAGGCCCATAAGGAAGCAACCCTTGCCCAAGGGGTCGCTTCCATTTAAAATTTAAAACTCTCCCTGGTGTCTAATGGGGTTTTCTGCCCCCCCTGGGGGCAGAAAGGCCAAATAAACAAACCGATCTGCCCCCATGGGGGGCAGAATATACTTTTTTTTAAAATATGCCCCCTGGAAGCGACTCTTGCCCAAGGGGGTCGCTTCCAATTAAAAAAAAAACAAATTCCCTGTCTCTAGTGGGCTTTTCTGCCCTCCCTGGGTCCAGAAACGCCAAAAAAATCAGGCTATCTGTCCCCAGGGGGGGGCAGAATATAATTTTTAAATAAATTTAGCCCCTGGAAGCGACCCTTGCCCAAGGGGTCGCTTCCATTTAAAATTAAACAAATTCCCTGGTGTCTAGTGGGGTTTTCTGCCCCCTGGGGCAGAAAGGCCAAATAAAAACCGATCTGCCCCCAGAGGGGGCAGAATATACTTTAAAATTAATTGGCCCCCAGGAAGCGACCCTTACCCAAGGGGTCGCTTCCAATTTTATAAAAACACAAATCCCTGGCTCTAGTGGGCTTTTCTGCCCCCCCTGGGTCCACAAACGGCCAAAAATCGGCCGATCTGTCCCCAGGGGGGGCAGAAAAGTCTAAAATTATGTATCCCCCTTAGGAAGCAACCCTTGCCCAAGGGGTCGCTTCCTTTATGCAGAAAAAATGAATCCCTGGTGTCTAGTGGGGCATTCCTGGTGCACGATCGCGACGCTGTGCGCGATCGTGCACCAGGAATGCCCTGCATTGAGACATCAGGGGAGAGGAAACATGGTTTCCTCTCCCCCGATGCCTCAAAGCATCCAGATTTGGGCCCCCCGCTCCACCGGAGCAACAAAAACTTACCCTCCCTCTGGACGCGCTGGAAAGAAATGATTTCCAGCGCGTCCAGCGCTTCCCGATGACGTCGGTGCGCGCTGTGCGCGCTGACGTCATGGGGAAGCGTGGGGGGGGTCGGGGGTGGCAGCGGAAACTCTTCCGCTGCCATCCCCCTCTGTGGGGGCAAGATTGATGCCCCAGGAGGGGAACGCCAGCGCTTCACCCAGGGGCTGTGCTCATGACGGAGCGGTTCCGTCATAAGCACAGCCCAACCGATGCTCATGACGGAACCGCTCCGTCATGAGCATCGAAGGGGTTAACTCTTTAAGGCAATATTTTTGTAAACAATATTTAAGAGACTATATTTATGTCAGATGATATTCTGACAATGATTTTCTGGTACCATACAGGGAAACCCAGCTCAAGTCCTAGTTTTGAAAAATGAAATCACCCAAAACCCTACTAAGTGACATGGGTTTGTAGCTACTACTGCACCCAAAGAATCATAACAGCAAGTCCCTCCTCTTCAAGACAGCAAATCCGCAATCACCACCACTGCTAGCTTTCTTCTATGAACTGAAATAAACCCATGTCTGCAAACATACCTGAGGCAAAGTGGTGAGCAGGTAGTAGGTAGGATGGTCGCTGTACCTAAATGTTTTGTGCACTGTGACTGGCATCTCCACACAGCTAACATCAAACCTATGTTTTTGTTGTTTTATTCTCCAGAGGTGTATTATTCTTGTACTTTAACAGCAACTACATTCTGTCTCTATACATGGTTGTAATCACCTCCTCCACCTTTTTAGGTCTCGCCTGGCGTTAGCAGCGCGCATGCGCTGCTCTCGCCATGCAAGTGCCTTTTGGAATCGATACAGATTCGGACTTGACTTGAAGTCCCGCCCATGTTTCCCTTTGGCTTGCGTCATCGTTTATGGTAAACGATGGCACGTGATTGGAAATGTGGCTTCTTGGTTCCCTCCTTGTCCACTTTTAGGATGGCCCATGTGGACAGGCCGACGCCATCTTTGTTCCCGGGCTCCTTGCAGCCGGACACCCTTCACACAAACCCAGTATTACACATGGTCTGTGCACGCACGTTATTTCTACGAGCTCTCCGTGCACGCTCTCTCACAACTTGCACTCGCCGCACGTGCCCTTGGAGTGCAAGTTACACCATCTTTGTTCCTGGGCTCCTTGCAGCCGGACACCCTTCACACAAACCCAGTATTACACACGGTCTGTGCACGCGCGTTATTTCTACGAGCTCTCCGTGCACGCTCTCTCACAACTTGCACTCGCCGCACGTGCCCTTGGAGGTGCAAGTTCCCCCAGCGATCCCCGACTCCTTACACAAGATGACACCCTTCACACAAACCCAGTATTACACACGGTCTGTGCACGCGCGTTATTTCTACGAGCGCACCGTGCACGCTCTCTCACAACTTGCACTCGAGTGTTTCCAGACCCTTCAGCAGTGCACCCTGTGAATGCATGCGTGCGCCGCGGTGTGGTCCCCATATGGACAGTATCCAGACCCTCGAACAGTGCACACCGTGAATGCACGCATGCATGCGCCCTGGTGTGTCCCACATATGGACAGTGTTTCCATACCCTCAAACAGTGCACCCCATTAATGCACGCATGCGTGCGCCGTGATCCCCATATGGACAGTGTTTGCAGGCCCTTCAGCAGTGCACCCCGTGAATGCGCGCATATGTGCGCCGCGGTGTGCTCCCCAGTTGGACAGTGTTTCCAGACCCCGCTGACACAAAGGCAAGCACATTTGAAATTGCACATACTGCTAGGTTTTTAAGTGTTTTTACCTGATTTTAACTAACAAAGAAAAACAGTCTTTTTAAAATTGTACTCACTCCCTGCTCCCTGGTCTCGCTACAAGTCGCACTGCTCCCCGGTCCACCACGGGTTTTCCCGCTTGAGTGGAGGGAGCACCCGGCCAAAAATTCACTTCCCTCACTTCCGGGCTTGAGACCGGAGGGGGCGGAGCCTCACAGGGTTACTTAACCCACATGCCAGTCTCTTCGCGCAGCGGACGCGCGCTGACACAAAGGCAAGCACATTTGAAATTGCACATACTGCTAGGTTTTTAAGTGTTTTTACCTGATTTTAACTAACAAAGAAAAACAGTCTTTTTAAAATTGTACTCACTCCCTGCTCCCTGGTCTCGCTACAAGTCGCACTGCTCCCCGGTCCACCACGGGTTTTCCCGCTTGAGTGGAGGGAGCAGCCGGCCAAAAATTCACTTCCCTCACTTCCGGGCTTGAGACTGGAGGGGGCGGAGTCTCACAGGGTTACTTAACCCACTTGCCAGTCTCTTCACGCAGCGGACGCGCGCAGCGGGTGCGCCGGTGGCGAGCCCGTCTGCGCCCGTCCGCGGCCGGATGGGGTCAGGGGCCACAACCCCTGCCCGTTTTCAGCCGCATCTCAGGTCCTATAGCCCCCACTTCCTCCTAGACCTTAAAGGAACGACACTTGATAGTTGCCAACACTTATGGAATGTTGCAGCCGAGCATACCACTTGCCCACACTGCGGGTTTCATTTCCAACCCACCACCAAAACCCGTGGCCCCCCAGCCAAGCATGTCAGCTTAAGCATGTTCCTGCTGAACTGCAGATCACTCCCTAAGCACACCACCGAAATCGCCCTGTTGCTAGAAGAACTCAAACCTGATTCTCTCTTCTTGACAGAAACATGGCTCAATGCAGAGTCAGAGCCAGAACTCATTCATGCCCTCCCCCACGGATACTTCATACAACGAGAAGATCGCAAAAAGGGCAGAGGAGGAGGCTTAGCGATTATTTTTAAGGACCACTATAACTGTCGCATCCTCCCAAACCAGGTACCAGATTGTGAGAGTCTCTTTTTCGCCATTGATTTCTCCTCCACGAGTACCTTCTCTGGGTTACTTATCTACTGCCCACCCGGGGCCTTTGGACAATTCCTCAACGCCCTCCCCCCTACCATAGCGAATCTTGCCTGCTCCCCATCCAATTTCACAGTATTAGGGGATCTCAATATCCACCTAGATGATACCTCTGACCACACCACCAAGGAATTGATTATGAGCCTTTCTGCACTTCAACTCAAACAGAAACTGTTTGAACCCAGTCACACTAAAGGCCATCTACTTGACCCTGTCTTTAGCAACTGCACCGAACTTACAACAGGAGTGCCTTCCCAGATCCCCTGGTCCGATCACTTCCTGATCCCTCTGTCCTGGGTCACCTCCGATTCCCCCCTCCCCATTAACACGGTTTCTCGCAGGGAATGTAAATGGTCCAAGCTTTACTTGGAACATTGGATATCTGCCCTTGAAGCCACAAAACCAACCAGCAACCCTAACCCTATCTCAGCCAATGAGGAATTTAATCACTGGATCCAGGGCTCCCTAGATGATGTGCTCCCCATAAAGTGCTCTAAAACGAAACATAGAGCCAAAACCTCCCCCTGGTATTCCCCTAAATTACAGGAACTTAAACAACTTTGTAAAAGGCTAGAGAGGAAATGGAGACTTGACTACTCCTCCGCCAGCAAATCCGTTTATAGGGAGGCAATTAAAAACTATAAAGACAAAATCAAAACCGCCCAAGCAGCTTTTTATGAAGGCAAAATTAAGACTGCCGCGAACTCCCCCAAGGAAATTGATCAGATTGCCAAAACTCTCCTCAAACTGCCTCAGAAACAACCTAACTCGACCAATGCTCAATCCCGCTGTGACAATCTGGCGGAATTCTTCCACCAGAAAATACCAAAAATATACTCCACCTTTTCCCCTACCCAGTCCGAACCAGCCTCGGTCGCCTTCACCAGCTCAGGATCCGGATCTCCAGCCACCCTGGATTCCCTCCCCCCTCTTGACTTTACCACTTTAGTTCCTATTATGCACCGGGTGAAATCTGGCTCCCCCCTAGACCCTGCACCCCCTCGAGCCTTGCTGCCAGTCATAGGAAATATCCTTCCTACTACCCTCGACCTGCTTAACGCCTCTATCTCCTCTGGCATTGTTCCCCCTGGAAACGTGCCATGGTCAAGGCTCTCTTAAAAAGCCCAACCTTGACCAAGACAACCTTAGTAACTACCGGCCGATCTCCCTTCTCCCGTGGCTGAGTAAGATCTTGGAGAAACATGTCAATTCAGCACTGGTAGAGTTCCTAGAAACTAACCACCTACTTGACCTCTCACAAACTGGTTTCCGTCCCCAACATGGAACCGAAACTGCCCTCCTCGCAGTAACCGAGGAGGCCAGGAAAATCCTCGATCAAGGAGGCTCTGCAGCAATTATCCTTCTCGACCTAAGTGCCGCATTTGACACTGTAAACCATGACATATTGATCCACAGACTCATGAACTTAGGAGTATCAGGCAGCGCAATCACCTGGTTAAAATCATTTCTAGCCGACCGCTATTTCCAGGTTTTTGAAGGTGATGTTGTTTCCACTAGCATGCCGCTAAAGTGTGGGGTACCTCAGGGCTCCTCCCTGAGCCCCACACTGTTCAATACTTACATGAGCCCCCTAGCTGAGATCGTCCGCCCATTCGGCATAAAAATCATCACCTATGCCGACGATACTCAGCTTGTGGTGGCCCTAAACCAGCCAGACAAGACACCAAGCAACCTAAGAAGTTGCCTAGGAGGAGGTTTCCAACTGGATGGCACTCTCCTGTTTAAAACTCAATGGGGACAAAACCGAGCTCATGCTCTTAGGAAACACTCCCTCCTTCGACTCTGAATTACTTTGGCCAAATTGCCTTGGCTCCGCCCCAGTACCCAAAAACCAGATTAAAAGCCTTGGCATCTGGCTGGACCATTCCCTTAATTTTAACCATCAAGCGGCAAAACTCTCGGCCTCCTGCTACGGATTACTTAGGCTGCTATGTAAAATACTCCCCCTTCTCCCGTTCCAGGCAAGAAAAATCATGGTCCAGGGCCTTATCCTGTCACGCCTGGACTACGGGAACGCCCTATATCTAGGGGCCCCCCAATCCATGATACGCAAGCTTCAGATTATCCAAAACTGCACAGCCCGCACACTCCTCCAGACCCCCCGTCGACACTCAGCCAACCCGGGACTAAGGAGCCTACACTGGCTACTGGTCAGGGAGAGAATCCAATTCAAGGCCCTGTGCATTGCCCACAAGGCACTCTGGAAGAGTGGCCCGGCTGTCAGCCAATCGCTGATCACATCCTACCAACCTAACAGACAGCTTCGATCAGCTTCCTCCGCCCACACCCTAGTCCCCAAAATAAAGAGAGAGAGATGTGGCGGCCGCTCCTTTTCCTATAATTCATCTAAGCTATGGAACACCCTTCCCCTCCGTATGCGGGCGGAACCCAAACTCCTACCCTTCCGCAAACTGCTAAAAACCCTACTATTCAACAACCCCCTATAAACATCTGTACTCCCCTTTTGTCCACGTCCATCTGCAGCGCTGGGATGCCTCAGGGTAGCTATCGCGCTATATAAATGTTTTTTTCATTTCATTTCAGAAGTGCACCCCGTGAATGCACGCATGCGTGCGCCGCGCTGTTCTCCCATCTGGCCTACCCCTATGCAGCCGCTCATCACCGCTCTGTGTGTGATAAGAACCCGACGCTGCTGCATTCCTGGCATTGACCACATCACAAGCCGGGGGACGTGACTCGGGAGGCCCCGTCACGGGTCCTGCTTGGCGCTGAGCACTGCCATGTGGGCTCTGCTCCCGGCTGCCTGTCCTCAGTCACTCCCCAACCTCTGCTGGTCCTGGCACAGAGAGACGTGTGAAGTGAAAGGTCCATTGTGCTCTGGGACACTGACGTGCGCCTAGGGGACCTTGACACGTGTCTTTCGGCTCTATGTAGCGCTTGATGCTGCGTTCTGCCTGTTTCTAGGCGCTATCAAGGTTTGAATCGCCCAAGATCATTGTGTGGTCAAGCAAGTTCAGTGCACATGGACCCCGACTCTACAACTATTGGTTTCACCACTACTTCTCATCTTGTGCAGTTAACGTTTTTTTGTAACATGGTGGGTGACATGAGACCCCCTCCCCCACTCCCAGCCAGTCTTAACCTTCCAGTCCACATCACTTCGCATGCTGGGTTTTTGAGCCCGTACTTACACTTCAAGTCTGTGTTATGATATCTACATGCCGTTTTTTGTTATTTTCCTCTTTTGAAAAAAACAATAAAGAATTGAGATACAGTAAGTAAACAAAACAAGCATTGAAAATGCAATAGGTCTCGCCTTTGATTAAGTTAAAGCCATTTGCTTTGCTAATGGTATTGTATAGCAAAGCAAATGGCTTTAACTTAATAAAAGGCGAGACCTATTGCATTTTTAATGCTTGTTTAACTAATGCTGGGACAACTACTTCTCATGTAGGAGAAGTAATAGTTCCGGCCTTTTCACGCGTTTGCGGAGCTAGACAGGCTCAAGGTCAGATCTAAGCAGATGATGTTTACTGTATTCGACTTTGGTCTCTTCATCCGATCACAACCATGTGAATACCTTTAATCAGGTGTCCCCTGTTATCTCACTGTCCTGAAGAGAACTCAAGATTTCTAAAGAGTTTGAAAACGCAGTCCACACCAAAGCGCACTAATTATCACTGACTTAACACATTTGCCATTTTCCTTGATTCACAGATGTGTGCATTTATAAACACAAAATGAAAGCTGTTGCCTGTACAGAAAGTTGCCACCTATTCCCTTCCATGTGTTTTTTACCTTAGGACACGGCACACATTTTACTGCACCTTCTATGTGACTTCTTTACAATTTCTATATGGTCTACAAATTACTACACTACACGTGCAGTTACTATACTTTTGTGATTTAAATAAAAGTACCCATTAGGCTTGAGTGTATTAGTAGTTTTACTTCATTAATTGTATGCTTAGAATACATTTCTTTGACTATCTACAAAGTCTGTATGAATGAAAACTATTGTTTTGAGTATATACTGATTTTCCAGTTGAAAATGGCATAAGGACTGCTCCTGTTATATACAGTATAAATGAATTCCAAGCTGCTCTGACAGACCTCTCTGTGAGCAGCACTGGCTCTGTGCTCTGAGGGAAAGCAGAGGACACAAGTTCGGGAGGGGGGAGGGAGTGCGATGGCACAGACGAATGGTGGGTTGGGTGCGTGAAGTCCAGTTATTTATTTTTACGTTTGAGACAGGGAGGAGAAGTCATGTTATGTATGGCTACTCACTAATCCTCTGCCTCTGCGTATAAGAAGGGCAGATGGTTTGGGGAGGAAATGTGCAACATAAAATTATACATGGGTAAAAAATTAATAACAAATATGTTTTTCCCTCTAGGGCATCATAGACAACGCAAACTTCCCTCTTTCTGTTTATTTGATGTCACTCAGAAGCCATTCATGAAAAATGCCCTCATATTCATTGTTATCCATCTGTAATTCTATGTGTAATTGCATTTATAGAGCACTTTCTACCACTCACGAGGTGTTAAAGCACTTTACAGCTTTAGAGGTAGAAAGGGGAATGTCAGGAGTACCAAAGCACGAGCCAAGGGTAGCAGCTGCTACCCCTGAGTCCCCCTAATTTACAATGAGCAACCAGCTACTAGTGTTCTTTTGATTTCTGATATATAAAGGGAAGACTAGGAAAGGTGTTTAAGCTCTACACGACCAATATCCATTCTCCAAATGTTTATTCTAGCCTGGAGCCCCTAGAGCACCATGCCAGCATTGTAAATATTTCATGAATGCCACTTACAGTTATTAGTAATTCTCGAAAGCTTGAATTCACTACATGAAATAAAAACAAGCTTCAGTTTATGAAAATAAACACATCTGCATATGGGAAGATCAGTAGGTTTCTCTGGTGGTGGTACAGTCTATCCTATACACAGGGTCACTGGAATTATGCGGCAGGAGATGGCCAAATTATTCTGCAGGGTTGAGTAAATTACGCGCCAAGAAAAGGCAAATTATGCAGCATAATGCGGCACATTTTGTAATATTATTACTTCATTTTTTCATAATTTTCAAACCTGGTAACACAGTATGGACATTAGTTACACCTCATCAGTACCAGTTTAACATCCAAATATAGTAATAAGCAATAGAAAGGTGACCAGTCCAGCTTTGCAAAGGGCCTTCCACTGTACAGCAAATCATGTTGCTGCATGTTTTGTAACTTTTGAACTGTTTGAGATAGAAACAATTTTATTTTGTTAAAATCTGCAGATAATGTGGCAGATGATGGATTATGTGGCAAATGCGGCAAATCTATAATAATGCTAATATCACCGTGGCCGCACAATAGCAAATCGCAAAATTCCATTGGCCCTGCCTATACATACACACACATTATATATATATATATAATGTGTGTGTATGTGTTTCAGTATACTATAGAAATAAAAATATTAAAAATGAGTTCTTCATTTCTTTTAACTTCTTTAACATAGAGGCTTTTAAAGCATCAATATATGTAATCACAACTTAGGAAAATGCACACTTGTAAAAATGTTAATCGGTAAAACATACAGATTTGCAAAAACTCTGCCAAGCGCAATAGAGCCAGTGAAAAAGATACAATGTCCATGAAAAGAAGTGGCCAAGAGACGAAAGGAGCAGATTTGCATAAAAATACTAGTAATTATGGCTTAAAGAGGTTCCCTCATATACAACTCCTGGAAAATAAACAAGCATTGGCAAAGTTGAGAGGTCTGCCACTGGCCGCCAGCCTTTCGGAAATTTTATTTTTGTTCTGTCATGGTGTTAGCAAAACGTTTTTGTTTGGAAAGCTGCTGGGCCCTCATCAAAAATATTTTTTGGTCTGCAAAAAGCACACATACCCTAGTGGTCCCTGGCACTATAGGTGGATATACTCCTTGTGAAAGGGCAGCATGCCGTAACTCACAGTGAAGTCAGCCAATGTTTGAAGGAGACTGGCTCATCCCCCATGATGCATGGTGGAGTTGGTGAAAGAAAAATGTGAATGACAACAGACTAATGGGTCATACCTGGCAGAAAAGCCCTATAACTAACAATGTTAAACAAACAATTTTAGTAAAATCAAAAGGTCTTGGATAACACCAGACCTAAATAAAAAAAAAAAGCCAATTGATTTGTCTTTGGCTGGTAACCTCTTTCCTTATGTTTTTTGTAATGTTTTTATAATTCTTTATTACAAATAGATAAGAAGCGTTGAAATGATAGGTACGAACGGAAGGTTTGCAAAGACAGATAGAGAGAGTTGTATAGATAGATAAATAGAGAGAATTCTATAGCTAGATAGATGGACAGGTCGCTATAAAGATAGATTGACAGACAGGTCGCTAGATAGACAGACATACAGAACGACAGACAGGTCGCTAGACAGTTAGATGGTTAGACAGCCAGACAGATTGCTTGACAGCCAGATAGATAGATGGACAACCAGACAGGTCGCTAGATAGACAGACAGACTGATAGGGTTGCATGCATAGACATACACAGATAGACAGAAAGACTGATAGGTAGATAGACAGACAAATAGGGTTGTATAGATAAAGAGAGTTGCAAAGATAGATAAAGTACAAAGACAGATAAAGATAGGTAGGGTTGCAAAGACAGATAGACCGATAGATAGACAGATAGATAAATAGATAGATAGATAGATAGATAGATAGATAGATAGATAGATAGATAGATAGATAGATACGGACAATCAGGTACATTGATAGACAGGTAGACAGGCAGGTAGAGAGGTAGACAAGCCGACAGGCAGACAAAGAGACAAGCAGGTAGACAAACAGGTAGGTAGGCAAAGAGACAGGCAGGTAGACAAGCAAGCAGGCAAGTAGACAGACAGGTAGGTAGATAGTCAGTCAGGTACCTAGACATGTAGATAGATAGATAGATAGATAGATAGAGTTGCATGCATAGAGATTATTGCATAGATGGAGAGGGTTGCTTAGAGAGATAGACAGATAAAGATGGACAGACAGGTAGATAGATAGACTGGTAAATAGGCAGGTTTGTAGATAGGTACATAAACAGGTTGATAGATAAACAGGTAGACAGACAGGCAGTTAGATAGACAGGCATGTGGATAGACAGACATGTAGCTAGTCAGAGCAAACAGAAAGACAGACAAGGAGACAGATAGGCAGGCAGACAGGTAATTAGGTAGACAGAAAGGGTTACAAAGATATATAGAGAGACAGATAGTACAGGAAACTGGAATAAACAGCAGAGTTAAAATTAGTTATATAAAAGTTAAATGTCTATATAAGCATGACATCCAAGAGCACTGAAAGCAATCTAGAAAGTCATATATGCAAGACAAACATACTAAATTGGTTTTCAAATATAACAACATACTTACAAGACACTAAAACCCCCCCTCTGTTAAATAAAAAGTAGAAATATTACATATATACATCATAGTTCTTCAATGAGTCGTCGAGGTGCTTGATTCAGTCTTCCAGACGTAGTCGTATAAGGTGGATGAGGTGGAGGAGCAGGGCCTACTTCGGGCACTGGGGATGTAGAGGTAGGGGTAGGATTTGGGCTCTATGGACTCTAAGGTGGGCAGGTCTCACTTCTTACATCTGGAGCCGACAAACATAGAGGCAGGTGCTTGAAATGTGAGGAGTCTCTCATGATGGACTTTCCGGGACTTTGAGCGGTCATCATATGTCCTTTGCTCATCACAACCCATAGGGGTTCAGCATCAAACGGAGCATCAGACTTGCGTTTCCATGTTTGCTTGACTACGATCCGGTCTCCTTCCTTGAAAACCGTGTCCCAAGCACTTCGGCATTTATCTGCATAGGTCTTCATTCTGGACTTGCGCAAGGAATCCGTCGTACGGATCTCGTCCGCATCTGTCGACCTATGAGTGGTCCATTGCGACAATTTGGTTCTCATGGCTCTGCCAAACATCAAGGTGGCAGATCTTTCACCTGTAGTGGAATGGGTAGTTGATCTGTAAGCCCAAAGGGCTGAACATACAGCCAATTTGAGATCACTTCCTTCTAGTGCAGCGCACTGAAATACTCTCTTTAAGGTGCCCTTGAAGCATTCGACAACACCGTTGGCCTGTGGCCAGAGAGAGATACTTTTCTGATGCTTGACATTCATGTTAGTGGGAAAATCTTTAAACTCACAGCTGTTGAACGGTAGACCATTGTGGGACTTGAGAATGGAGGGGACACCCCACGTGGCAAAAATGTCATTTAATGTCCCAATGACTTTGTCATGTGTAGTTGACCACAGGTCTTCCACAAGGAGAAATCGTGAGTACTCAACAACAACTACCATTAGATGATGTCCATTGTTAAGCGGTCCAAAGAAATCAAATGCAATCCTTTCCCACGCCTGCTTTGGGAGGTCAGACATAACTAATGGATGCTGCATTGTTTTGAGAGATAAGCAGTTGCACAAATGACTAGCCTTTAATTCTCTTTCAACTCTTTCATCAATGCGAGGAAAACACACTCGGACTCAAAGAGCTCTCTTGGTGGCGACAATGCCACGATGAGACTTGTGGACTAGTTCAATGACTTGTTGTTGCAGACTCTATGGAATAACAATTTTAGAACCTCTTAATATAATTCCTTCTTGAATTTCAGAGAGTTTCTCACTCACATTTTAAAAGTTTTGGTATTCATTGTCATCCGTAAGAAGTCGAGTGTGTTTCTTCCAGGATTGCTGGGCAATACCGTTTTTTAGAACACGCAGATCTCGATCTGTATTTGTAGCAGCAAGAATTAGTTCCACCGAAAGAGCTGCAGGTATGCTTGAATTAACTATGAAGTTAACATAGGCCCGAGCTGCTTTACATGTTGTACTGTGACACTGCACTGGCACTTGTGTAAAGTAGTCAGCGGGATTTCGATCTTTCAGTGGCTTATGCACAAGAGTGTAATCGAACTCTTGCAGCCGCAACCCCCACCTCTTGATGCGAGGGGGCATCTTGGCTTTCAGACTCCCAAAAATGGTGAGCAACACCTGGTGGTCAGTGACAAGGGTGAAGTGCTTCCGTATAAAAACACATGGAAGTGTTCACTAGCCCACACTATAGCTAGACTTTCTTTATTAGGTTGGGAATAAGCACTTTCGGTCTGCGACGGACTCCTGCACGCATAAGCCACAATGTGCCTTTGAGCGTTATCGTGTCCACTGTGCTGGGCAAGGATCGCACCTAACCCCACTGGGCTGGTATCTGCTACAATCTCAGTATGAAGTTTTGGATCCAAATAAGCCATTTCAGTAGCATTCTCAGTTGCATGTTTGATTTTCTTAAAGCTTCGATCACATTCAGTTGAGCACTTAAACACTGCGTTATTTTTTGTCAGGTCTCTCAAAGGAGCACTGACTGTGGCAAAATCACAAATGTACCTGGAACAGTAACTGATCATGCCAAGGAAGGATCGCAGAATGGTCACATCTTGTGGTGGTATAGTGGACGATAAGGTTTGTACTTTAGCCGGATCTGGTGTCATCCCATTATCAGAGAAAATATACCCAAAGAATTTGAGTTTTGTTTTGTGAAACTCACACTTTTCTGCGTTCAAAGTGAGACCGGAGTCAGCAAGCAAATGGAATACTTGTGTAAGGACTTGTCATGTTCCTTTCGAGTTGCCCCAAATACCAGTATATCATCACAATTATTAAAAGCATTATGCAGCGAATGACATCCTGAAAGAGTTCTGCAGCTGACAACACCCCAAAATTTAGGGCCTGATTTAAAATCTTGGCGGATCTGGTCCCGCCGTCACTTTTCCCATGGTTTCACCGTCCGCGTACTTTGCGATCCGCCCACTCTATTTTGATGTGGCGGGTCTGTGGACAATAGTCTGTCCGAGTGCTGCCGTCGCCACCCGAATTTTCCTCCTGTGTCGACGGTGCCATAGGCAAAAGCGGCTGTCAGAGGGAGTCCAGCCAATTTTACTGCCTGGCCAAGCACGATGTGCCTTCCGTCGAGGAAACTGTGGGCCTGATTTAGATCTTGGCGGATCTGATCCCAATGTCACTTTTCTGATGGCTTCACCGTCCTCCTACTTTGTGGTCCGCCCGCTCGATTTAGATGTGGGTGGGTCTATGGACGATAGTCTGTCCAAGTGCCGCCGTCTCCCTGCCAGAATTTTCCTCCCGCGTCGATGGCGTCATAGGAAAAAGCGGCTTCGGACGGAGTCCAGCTAAGATCACCGCCGGCCAATCACGATCTGCCTTTCTGTTGAGGAAACTGTGGCGGGGACACCTACAACCTTTAGTTGGTGGAATCGAAGGACGTGAGGTAGAAACGTACCTTTTTTCTGTTTTCAACTTCTGTTTCGGTCTTACACCCCACTGTCCAGGTCCTTCCTTTGCTGCTACTACTTGACCATGATGCTAATCAACTCCGTTGTCTCCAGGATCTAAGGTAAGCTTCTTTTAGACTTGTTTTACTATGAATCGTGCATTAACCTTTGCTTTGGCATTGTGTATTTTTACATTGCTCTTACATGCAATTTGTTTCGTATGTGTAATGCAGTGGTGTTCAAATTGCAACTTATCAAGGTAAAATGAACAGACCTGTATTGACACTTAAAAAAATCTTTGTTTGTTGTGGTGATTGTGGAGGTTGTGCTGTGGTGCCTGTGGTTGTACATTCATTAGTGTGTGTATGTTGTTTGTGTGCTATGCTATATGTAACAAAAGTGGCATAACACAATACCTACATATATTTTTGAAACAAGCACAACATATATGTGTAGTGACGCACTAATAAGTAGTACTTACCAGTCTCCACTCCATCAGGGACTCACTCCGTCAGGAATACGCCACTAGGACAACGCCAGCACAACGGGTAAATTTAAATAGGCTCAGTGCAAACGCGTCGGCAACGGAGTACTGTTAGACAGTAGACGAGTCCGCCGCGTCGTTGGAGGTGTGACAATTACGCAATGGTAAACAGTCTGTTGATACGGACGGCGGTTCAACCAGCCCACATCTAAATACGGCGGTCGGACTCCATCAGCTTGATGGAGTACTTGTAACCACCGCCACGATAAATCAGGCCCTTGGTCTTTTATATCTGAACAAACCAAAATGGGTCAAAAAGGTGGTAATGTATCTTCAATTTTCCTCTAGTTCGAGTTGATGATATCCCTTCTCTCCCAATTGCATTGTTAGCCTGTCCATAGCATTTTCAGTTATTTCTCAACAGCTTCCTGCAAGTGAAAAGCAATTCGACTATGTCCTTGAGCAAAAAGACAAATGTCCTCATTGATATGAAGTTGCACTTACATGGTCTTAAGCTTTCCTAGTCCATGAAACAATGACGAGAACTGACTTACTATGTCTGCATGTACATTTATGTTATAGTTGATGGAAATCAGACCCATGTCAGCATCAGTACTGAAACTGAGTAAACATGCACTTGACAAAGTACCTTGAAGAACATGAATCGGCGTTTGTACTTTCGTCTTCTTGTGTCGCATGGTTGCTACAAATGAGCCTTGACTTTTCAATGGCTTGGCGGCAGCCCCCATGTATACCTTTTGCCTTCAAAAGTGTGAGACAGGGCACTGGCGATAGTTCATTGTACTTCTCTGCCGGCATGATGTTTATCGATGCCCCACTGTCGATAATAAAAGGTATAGAACAACCATTTACCTTTAGTGTGATCTTGGAGCAATGTCCAAAGGAACGTGGTTGTTTCACGTGGCAATCTCACCTGATCTTGGATTCTTCTTTGCATGAAGCCAAACTCACATGCGCATGTCCTTCACCAGTCTACATCATCATCGCACACCCATCTTCTTCACTGTCGCTCGACAATGACGTTAAAGAACCTTTGAAAGATGAATTTGATGATGATCGACCTCGTTTCATTTTCACTTGCCTCAATTGATTTCTCTGCTTGGTCTTTTGGGCGTGGCTAGAGGGTTTCTGGAACTTTCTGGCATCCATTTTCTATTCTCGATGTGATGCAGTCTGTTTCTCTTTTGCTTTGCAAACTACTATAAAATAATTTTCTTTCCCGCAGCATTTGCATGTTTGTCCAAAAGGTGGGACATTTACCTTCGTGTGGAAACGACAATCTGCATCGGAAACACAATTTCTTTTTCCTCGAAGACATCACTTTATGGCCATTGACCTCGTGTCTCTGCTTATTTTTCATGTTCAATGCTGATTCGCTCTGGGCTACTCCTGCTTCCATATCAGCAGCTGGCCAACCTGCACGTTCTTCTGCTCTAGCAGCCATGAGTACTCTCGCTAGACTGAGTGTCTTGCGCAGCATATGTCGTCTGAATGAATCGGAAAGGCAACCATTGATGACTCTGAGACGGATAGTTTCTTCATCATTGAATTAATTGAACTTACAATGCTTGATGATGGCCCCAAGTCTTTCAGCAAACTCATCCATCGTTTCTCCAGCTTGCTGTCTGGCTTGGTTGAAGATGTACAATTCATAGTCGACGTTTGGCATTGGATTGAACTTGTTTCCAAATGCTGCCTTAATCTGACGGTAAGATGTTTCATCACCTTGTGGTATTTACTTTATTGCTTCTTTCACTCTGTCACCTGCAAGGTTCTTTAAGTATTTGATGATCTTTTTGTCATTTGTTTCTTCTAGCACGTTGATGAAATCATCGAATGTTTCAATCCAGGTGGCCCATCTGTGCCAATATTCAGTTTTTTGGTGGTATCGAATGGAAGCGGTGGTTTCAAGAACATGACCGCATCATAATCACCTGTTGAACTTCCGGCTGTCAAGAACAGGACTCACTCTGGCGCCGTATGCTGCTCGCTTGGACCTGCTCCATTCATACCATCTCTAAGCCCCAGCTGTGTGCTTGCATCAGTATCGATGTGGACGATTTAATGTCGTATGGCCTCTTTTTCATCTAATGCGGTGAGTAACAGTTTTGTCTCCTGTACATGGCCGTCACCATTCTCAAACTTCTACACCGTACCTGGTTTTCACTGCCTTTAGCGTTTCTTAGCACCTGGATGCTTCTGCTTTTGGTGCGCTTTTTCACCTAGCTATCACAGCCTTCTGTGCCTCTCTGTACTTGGTTGTCACTGCCTTTAGTGCTATCATACTGTATGTATGCTGACTCTGTGTAATGTTGTGGCGCAGTACCTATTCTTTCGGTCTAACCAGTAGGTTCCGGGCCGACTGTGACTGAACTTTCCATAGGGCCTTCTCCCTCTCCGAAAGCCTTGCACTGGCTGGAGTGTTGCTTCAACTCCACATACGCCAACCGTCGACTGCTTCATTTGGACTGAGGTTCATGTGGCATGCAGGAGCAGCTCGCTGGACATCGAAAATCTCTCAGGTAGAGCACTCTCATTTCTTCGGGTTACAGATTTCCTATCTCGTCGCCAGTTGTAGCATCCTTCCCAGCCTGGTAGCATGCAAATGACCACGCCACACGGAGCTCTGTAGTGCACTTCTTTATTCTTCAGAGTGCAACTGTTAACTGTACGCACTGCGTCATCAACTTTATTAAACACACCCTGACCCACCCAAACGATTACTTCATTCTCCTACGGAGTCCATCAGGGACCAGAAGGGTCCCGCTAGTTATACTTACAAGACACTACAACAAATATAACTGCAGTCCTCAATTAAAATACATACAAGCATCGCATACAGGAGTGCAGTTTGAAATGCACTTCATTGTGTGCACACTACAAAACAAAAATTACAACTTAATGAAGAACAGTTTCAAAGGGACACAATTGTGGTATGTTGTGAAATAGTAGCAGTCAGATAAGTTAAAACAAGCATTGGAAATGCAATAGGTCTCGCCTTTGTTTAAGTTAAAGCTATTTGCTTTGCTAATGGTATTGTATTTTAGCTATGTCTTATTGAGTGTTTGTATGTGATATGTTGTGCCTTTATGTTGGTTGAATTGTAATTGTTATGTGTGTAGTAGTTTAACGCATAGCGTTAGAAGGAGAAGAGCAGTGTTTAAGATTTGGGACGGAGAGTGAGTAGAAGAATAGCATGAGGGTAATGAAGTATAGTGAGGAGGAGAGTAGCATGAGGCAGAAGAAAGGGGAGTGGGGAGAGTAGTATGAGGGAGAAGGAAGAAAGCGTGGAGGAGATTAGCGTGCTTTTGAAGGAAGGAAAGTGTGGAGAGCAGTATGAGGCATAATGAAGGAGAGAGGAGTAGAAGAGTATTAGGAGGGATATGAAAGGAGTGTGAGAAGTAGAAGAGTAGTGTGAGGTAGCAGGAAGGTAAGATTATTTGCTTAGTATTAGGCATAAGGAAGTAGATAGGTGTAGAAGAGCAGTGTTAGGGAGATTGTAGAAGGAGGAGGAGAAGAGCAGTGTGATGCAGAAGGACTGTGAGTGATGACGATAAGAGCAGTGGTAGGCATTAGGATGGAGAGTGTTGCGGAGAAGAGCAGTGTGTGCTAGAATGTTTGTGAGTGTGGATGAGAGTAGTATGAGGCATATGGATGTAGTTGTGTTGGTAGTTTGTGTTGGTAGTGTTGTGTTGTTGGTGGTGGTGGCACTGCGTTGGTGTTGTTTAGCTAATGGTGGTTGTTGATTTTGACATGCATTACATGCAATTGAGGACACAGCCATTAATGCCCACACCTAGAATACCAAGATTAAGAAGCACGCGCGGACTGGTGCATGGGGGCACAGGTACCCAGAGATACACATATACTTATAGGCACGAAAACTGTGTTGTAATCATTAAAATACCTAACCGGCTTCCAATCATATAAAGACACGATATGCATATGAATACTCGGACATCTACAACATGCACAGCCATGTCCATACAACCGAATAGAGGGGAACACACATATATACATGTATTTACAACACACACAAGCACATAAACAAGGATACACGCGGGATACACACAAGCACTGAATTAAACTCACAGAAACCCAGTTACACTGAGACGTGGAAATGCAAGTAGACATAAAGAATATAACAGGCAGTCGTATATCAAGATGCAAAGACAAATGCACGCACACCCTGCCCCAAATGCACATCCAGAGAAGCACAAGTCCCATAAACCCCACAAACACACATGTGAGATATGTAGCCTTACTCACGCCAGTTAACTCCCAGAAACACTGGTGGAACAGGGACAGAAATGCCCTGCTGCCTACCAACAGGTACCTGCGCTCCGAGTTGGCCAAGTTGTGTGATCACATGCAAACCGTGGGATTTGTCGGTGCCCCGGTCCCATCTTCACGACACTGTGCATTACAAGCTGGGTAGGAACAGAAGAACACCAACCATTATTCCAGAGCTGCACACACAGGCCGCAGGCTGAAAGCAGAGAAGCTGTACTTGGTGCAGATACCGAAGGGAGAGGCCTCGCACTGCGTGGGCAGAGGGTTGGAGGCAGAATGTTGGTGTCTGCAGATTTTTTCTGCCTCACTGTTTTGCCCAGTGGAAGTGAGAGGCTCAGGCACCAGGAGTTTGAATTACACAAACCGAGGCTGCAGTGTTTGCACCTGCGGAGCCTTGCCTTTTGCTCACGGGAGGAGCTAACCACGCCATCTACGATGTTCGCCAGTTATTTTGCCATCAGTCACCTCCCAGTGACCGTCCGGAGAGAACACAGCTTCCCCAACAACAGTGCCCTGACAGCAGAGCCTCTCATGTGCGTCAGGCTTCGTAACCAATTTAGCGGCCTATCGTGGTCTCCGCCAATCAAATAATAGTGGACCTCCTCACACATAGCTTGGATTGGTTCCGATTACTACAAGCTATGTACAACTGGTAACACTTGAACCAAAGGTCAGTCAACGTAGCAGATCCCTGTTTTGTTTTGTGTTGGGACTGTGTCTGAGATAGAAACTGAAGAGGAACAACTTGAATGTATCCTATTTCATTGAAAGAGTGGCCATGTTTTAAGGGAACTTTGTCAGACAATGTTTATCTCTAACACAAAAGTCGTACAGGACTATAGAAAACCGAGGGTATGTTTATTCTTATTTCAATATTTAAATGTGGATCTTTTAATTTTGTATCGGTTAGATACAAAAAATGCTTCGCAAGGGTCTCTTTAAAGAGCGAACAAAAAAGTGATGCTAGAAGAAGTAACTCTCAACTATATCTTTCAAAATTAGGAAATGGGACCCTTTTGGTAAGGTTGCCTTGGTTCCAATAGGACGGGGGCATTGGAGTAGTCACACCGATTTGATAGTCGTATTTTGGTCTCCATGCTGACTTCTATCGGTTGGTGTTCAATTTGGTTTCGGCTTTGACACATCCCCTCTCCATAGTTCGGGTCTATCTACGAACAGTTTGCGCTTTGTTCGTATGTCGGTGTGCAACCTGCTGGCAAAAGGAATATTGCCTTATTTCGATCAACTTTGGCAAAAACATCCTCGTGATGCGCGAGGAGAAATTCCCTCTGGGTGTCCCCCAGCCAAGCTATCGCGGTGTCCTCGAAGAAAGGGGTGAAGTCAGCAGGCTGTGTCCTATGTGAAGTGTATAGGGTTTTGTAGAAGCGCCGGAAGACGGTGACTATGTCTGACGTGTTTCTGTGCAGCTGGCCATCTTCATCTACGATTTTGAGGACGGTGTTGGAGAATCTAGGTGGGCGGATCAGAGACGCGAGCGCTTTTCCTGGTCGCTCCCCCTCCCCATAGCAGCGAGCTTGATGATATTTCCCTCTGCACCTACATTCCCTCTCGGCCGTCTCCTGATAGTCCGTAAGCAGATCTTTCAGGCGCGCTTTCAACTCCGGGGTGGGTGCAGTCTGTATTTGTGTTTCTGTGTGCTTAAGTTCTAGCTCTAACTTGCGGAGTGTAGTGCGGATATCTTTCAGGACCCCTCCGCTTTTAGCAATGCATAGTCCGCGCACGGTGACCTTAAAGGCCTCCCAGACCGTGGAATACTGCGTGACGGAGTTATCATTACGGGGGAAGAAATCGGTGATCTCTTGTTCAAGTTCAGCCTTGAAGACAGGGTCTAGCAGGGTCTGCGGGAGCAGGCGCCAGGACAGGAATGGCGATGGTTTATGAGGGGGTGTAAGGGTGATGAGTACCGGCGAGTGGTCAGAGTATGTGCGAGAGAGGTGAGAAGTGCGCAACATCCATGGGGTTAACCCCCTAGTGAGAATCCAACTATCTATTCGCGACCAGGAGGAGTGGGCAGTAGAAAAACAGGAGCCTTCTCTGTCGTGTGGGTGAAGAGCGCGCCAGGCATCAACTAGGTCATGGTCTTTAATGATGTGATTGAGGGTGTGGTGTGCGTTAGAGTAGTGGTGGGGTTGCGGGTGCGAGCGGTCTAGTGGCGGATCAAGGGTAACATTAAAATCTCCCCCCCACATCACATGCGTTGAGCCAATGTCAATTATCTTGCCCCAGAGGACACGAAAGAATTCCGGGTCATCAGTGTTCGGCCCATAGCAGGAGACTAGTGTAATAGATTGAGCAGCCAGTCTGCCCCATAGGATACTGTATCGGCCTTGTGGGTCAGCATAAGACCCGACGGGGGTGTAAGGGAGTGTGCGTTTGATTAATATAGCCATACCACGGGCATAGGAGGAGTATGATGAGAAGCATCTATAGCTCGCCCAGCGGGAGGCGAATGAGGCGGGGGCGGTGGGGCCCAAATGTGTCTCCTGGAGCATAGCACAGTGGACATTGTGGCGGTCTAGGTAAGAGAGGATGTGTCGGCGTTTGCGAGGGTCTCCTAGGCCTCGTACGTTCCATGTTAAGAAGTTATAGGTAGGGGGACTGGGTCTGTTCTCCATGGCAGTGTATCAGAATTACAGTAGTGGGTATTGTATGCTTACTGCACTGGTCGGTCAAACTCTGGCCCGATTCACAGAACTAACTTAAGACAAAATCCTAAACTTACTACCATTTTGGTATTCACAGAAGGCACTTACTCATTTTGGTATTCACAGAAGGCACTTACTTACTCATTTTGAGTAACTTACTCATTTTGAGTAACTTACTCATTTGTGTAACTTACTCATTTTGGTATTCACAGAGGCACTTACTCATTGATGAGTAAGTGCCTTCTGTGAATACCAAAATGAGTAAGTTACACAAAATGAGTAAGTTACTCAAAATGAGTAAGTTACTCATTTTGGTATTCACAGAAGGCACTTACTCATCAATGAGTAAGTGCCTTCTGTGAATACCAAAATGAGTAAGTTACACAAAATGAGTAAGATACTCAAAATGAGTAAGTTACTCATTTTGGTATTCACAGAAGGCACTTACTCATCAATGAGTAAGTGCCTTCTGTGAATACCAAAATTAGTAAGTTACACAAAATGAGTAAGTTACTCAAAATGAGTAAGTTACTCATTTTGGTATTCACAGAAGGCACTTACTCATCAATGAATAAGTGCTTTCTGTGAATACCAAAATGAGTAAGTTACACAAAATGAGTAAGGTACTCAAAATGAGTAAGTTACTCAAAATGAGTAAGTAAGTGCCTTCTGTGAATACCAAAATGAGTAAGTGCCTTCTGTGAATACCAAAATGGTAGTAAGTTTAGGATTTTGTCTTAAGTTAATTCTGTGAATTGGGCCCAAGGTGTATATTTGCTAGTCAAGTCCGTAAAAAGTGGTGTGAAACAATCCCCTTCCTCACCCCCCTCCCACAACAGCAGCCCAATCCTGCTGTGACGTGTGTCCCTCCCTCCTCCCCCAAATTCTTCCCGCCCCATACTCCCAACAGGGGAGATTGGACGCAAGGTAGCGAACATTCCAAACCAGAACAATGTAGGGATTTCCTGTGTGGGTAGCAGGAAGAGGGCGAACCAGGTTCACCTCGCGTCAGCGAGGGCGCTCGGGGGAACAGTAGATTGTCTCATCAGCCCATCAAGACTGCGGTAGAGATTGTATGCTAGGGGGGATCAATCATGACATCCGCAGGGGAGGCCCAGCAGGAGCCCCGCGTCAGTCCATGGTGCAAGGCGCAGTGTCCCAGGCTGTAGATCAGAAAGAGGTTTGCAGCCGTAGGAGTGACCATCCAGGGAGAGCCGCAGATGCCGCAGAGCGGGACGGGGCAATCACTCCACATCCGACATGCTAGCCCCATCAGGGGATCGGGTGGAAGGAGAGGTCCGACCTGTGGACTCCCTGGGCAAGGTTTTAATGAAGTCGTAGACGTGTTGAGGATTGGTGAAAAAGTGTTGTTTCCCGTGGTGAGTAACTTTGAGGCGTGCAGGGATGAGCATGGCGTATTCAATGTTCAGTTGTTGGAGTTTCTTTTTCACTGGAAGGATCTTCCTGCGCCCCTCCTGGACGGCCATGGTGAAGTCCGGGTATAACGAGACCTCCAGTCCGTCAAAGAGCACTTTCTTGCGCTCCCTAGCGAGCAGTAGGGCGATGTCACGATCCCTATAGTTAAGGAGCCTCGCTATGATGGGGCGAGGAGGGGCGCCGGGTACAGGGCGGGGGCCAAGGGAGCGATGCACTCTCTCAATAATGAGCACTGGCGAGAATGCCTCCCTTCCAAAGGCGGTAGTGAGCAGACGCTCCACATACTCCTCCCATCTTGCCCGTGGCGGTGGACTCCGGTACTCCTAGGATCCGCAGATTGTTGCACCTTGAGCGCGATTCCAAATCCTCATTTTTTGCGGCTATAAGCTTTAGGACTTTCTCCATGTCCAGCGTTTTTTTCTCAGTCGTGGTGGAAGTGTCCTCCAGGTCAGATATGCGTTGCTCTGTCTCCTTGATGCACTCCTCGTGTTGGTCGCTTTTATGCATAAGAGTGTCAATACGGGCGTTCATGGTGTCCATTTTGGCTTCTATAGAGGACAGGCTGGATTGTATGGCAAGCAGAAGGGCCTTGAGGTCGTCCGTGGATGTGGGTTGGTCAGGGGTACCGGTTTGTTCGCCCTCCATTTCAGCCTGTGTTCTCGTGGACTTCCGGGCCTCGAAATTAAGTTTGGGCTGTTTGCCATCAGTCCTCCCCATGATGACTCTGTGGCCCAGCAGGAGGCAGGCACCAGGCGGTTCTCTGGAGTAGTGGTGCCACGTGGCGACCTGGTAGACGTGGGCCCTCTGAAGTGAGTACGTGCCGGGCGATGTCTGTAGTTTTTCACAGCGCGTCCCGGGGACCCAGCGGTGCAGTCGTGCGGGGTGTGGGACACCAGGGGCACCACAGGCATTCGCGAGCCGCCGGTCAGATGAGGAGGGTGCCACGCAGGGCAAGAGAGGCACAGAGCCAGGCGATCCCGTGCTCCGTGTTCAGTCCAAGGCAATAATTATAACGAGGGCGAATGGAGAGGTCAGTACTTGAAGTGGCGGGGGATGCGCTCCGTCACAGCGAGAGAATCCGCAGCTACAGCGTGGCCCCTGGAAGCCCGAGGTCCCAGCCGACGAGGAAGGCCGGTTCCCAGGAGGGGGACGCCGCCAATTGTTGGATCAGCAGAGAGGAGAGAGGGTCCAGTCAGCCACGGCAGCGCAGGGGGCCACAAGCAGCAGTCCATAACTGAGGGGGCCGTTCAGTCTCCCCAGGGCGGCGAGATGCAACAAGCAAGGTGGTCAATGAAGCCTCAGATAAGAGAGGGGGCCCCCGTCCCCAGGAGCGGGAATAGCAGACGGGCCTCTCCCTTTCACCAGCACAGGGAGGGAAGCGATGTGTGGATGGAGCAGGCCGGGCCTCCCAAGCAGGCCCTGAGGTCGTGGCTGTGCAGGATGTCGGTAGGCCCAGGAGGCCGTGGCGGCAAGCAGTGCAAGTCCGCGGAAGAGGCCAGGTGAATAGCACAGGCGAAGAGGGCGTAGGTAGTAAGAAGCATCGATGTATGCTCACCGCTGCAGTTGGTGACTCACCAGGGGCTCAGACATGCAGCAGCAGGGCCGCCCGGAGCGATCGGAGCCGGCTGGAGAGGCTCGTAGTGGAGGGGGAAGCGGGCCTCGCGATGGTCAGCAGGCTGCCAGATGCCCAGGCAATTCAGTCTCCAGCAGCGCAGTCCGGGGCTCCCAGAGGCTCCGGAGCGTGTCCGCGTGGCCCAGGCAGCACAGACCGGACCCTCGCTCACGCCTCCGTACCCGCGGCCCCAAGCGGAATCGGCCGGCAGCTCCTCCGGGCCCCGCAGGTCAGGAGTGGGTCAGGGTCTCGCACCATCCCCAGACGCAGCCTCCATGCCGGCAGCAACAAGCCCAGCGTCCGCCGCGGTGGGGTCCACAGGATAAGCAACGCTGAGGCAGGGACCCAGGGCACCAGGCAGGGATAGCAGGCAGCAGGTCGCCATATACTCATCCCTGTGTTGCGACATGTCTTTGAGAAAGCCCGCGAGACTGGTATATTGTCCCAAACAATGAGGGAAGCGCTGATAATATCCATACCGAAGCCGGGTAAGCCGACTACGCAATGCGACTCATATAGGCCCCTCTCCTTAATAAATGTTGATGCTAAAATCTTAGCAAAACTGATCGCGAATCGCATTATCCCCCTCATGACAGTTCTGGTTCTCCCTGACCAGTCGGGGTTTGTACCCAGCAGGGGCACGTCTCATAACTTGCGCACCTTGTTTGCGGTCCTCCAAGACATTGATCCTGACACGAACGCGTCAGCTGTCTTTCTCGACTCCACCAAGGCGTTCGATTCCCTAGAATGGGACTACCTTGCATTTGTCCTGCAACGTATGGAATTCCCCGCCCCTTTTTTAGCTTGGATTGACTTATTATATACAGGCCTGCGGGCCAGCATTATGGTTAATGGTGCTCGATCCTCCCTCTTCACAATAGCCAGAGGCACTAGGCAGGGATGTCCTCTCTCACCCCTCCTTTTTGCCCTGGCTATCGAGCCCCTTGCTGCCAAGGTCCGACAGCACTTCCGGGACCATGCCCTCATATATCCAGAGAGACAAATACTAATTTCCTTGTATGCTGACGACCTCACCCTCTACCTTCGCAACCTGGAAGAAAGCCTCAACCCCATCCTTAGATTACTCATTCTCTTTGGTCACCTCTCTGGGGTCAACATAAACTGGGGGAAGTCTCAGATCTACCCCCTCACTGATGCCACTACGCAGTTCACACCTGACTACCCCCTCACATGGTGCGCAGATACACTCACATACCTCGGCATAGTCATCACTCGCAATCGGAACGATTTGATGACCGCCAATTATGGGAGAACGCTCGATCTCCTAACTGAGAAAATCACCAGATGGATTGCCTTGCCGCTCTCCCTGGCTGGGAGGACCTCCCTCTATTCCCTATGCCCCCAGCCGTCACTTCTTTAAAGCCCTAAAAACTCAACTCATCCACCTCACCTGGGGAGGGAAGCAGGCTAGGCTGCAATGGGACACTCTCACTCGGCCTTTCGATGCCGGCGGCTTTGAAATGCCAGATCTGGAGCTATATTTCAATTGTGCCCAAGCTCACTTTGCGGCATACTGGATAAACCCCCCTTACATGCCCCACCTGGCAATAGAAGACGGATTTATGGCCCCAACCCCCTGCTCCGCCTACCTCAGTGCACCAGTGATTCCGAGGCGTTTGGCCTCCACCACTGTAAACTGCACCACTAGCGCCTGGTGGGATCTGGCCAATCTTCTCCACACCACCATCCTCTACTCCCCCCTGCTGCCCCTCTATGGCAGACTCGACCTACCTGTCACTCAGGAGGGGGGCTGCCGCCAGCTCCTCCGAAAACTTTCCATTCAGACCTGGGGTAAACTCTATGTCAAAGGCACGTTTTGCACCAGTGAGGAATTCTTTGGCACTACACTACCTACCCCCCTGGAGCGTTTCTATTACGTTAGGCTACGACAGGATGTGAAGGCTCTCACCCCGAATTTCCCGCAGGAACCCCCCATCCTGTCTCCCTTACACGCCCTCCTGCAGCAAACTACCCCTACACATGTTGTGTCGCTGCTTTACCGTACTACTCAAAAAGACCGCATGTATGACCCCCCCACGGCCAGGGCACGTTGGGAAGAGGACCTGGGCTCCCCCCTCACTGACGACCAGTGGTCATTCTGCTGCCACCAAACTGGCAATATTTTGGCTAGCAGCAGACTGCGCATCATCCACTACAAATACATCCATCGCCTCTATTATACACCCGTACGCTTAAGACGCCTCCGCGACAATGATCGTTGTGAAGGCTGCGGTAGAGAAGGTGCAGATTTCCGCCACTTAGCCTGGGACTGACCCCCATACGCTGCTATTGGACGGAGGTGCTGGCGGCGCTTGATCAAATGACTGGGTTACACGTCCCCGACGACCCTCTAATCACGCTTCTAGGGTACACTGAGGCATTGGTGGCTGCGGTGCGGAAGTACGTCTCCCTGGCGCTCCTTCTCGCCAAGCGGCGGATCGCCTGCAGGTGGGGTAGAGGGAGAGCTCCCAAGTTTAAGAACTGGCTGCAAGATCTTATCTACTGCCAAGAGCAATTACACACTTATGCTGAGTTATTACCACCTTCCCCCCGCCCACGCGACATATGGGCCCCCCTTCAAACATACCTTCTGGAACAGAACACCACTACAGACACGACTGAGAGGCCTCGCCCTGACGATGCGGGGCTCAGTGACGGGTCCACGAATTGAAAGCATGTAGCACCTCCTCCTGGCCAGACTACACCACCCAGGGAGACATTAGGGTCTATGGCAGAGTCACTCATGGGTCTAACAGCATGCTCCTGATCTCTGACTGGTCACTCTATACTGTCAACAATGTCAAGTGGTTTTGTATATTGCTATGATTTGTCTATAATGACCACGGTCCTACACAGGTGCTCGCCAAAATGCCTCACTGGACGCGGCCGGCCCGAAAAGGTTGTAGGTGGCTTGCTGTGTATTGTTCCCCTGCCTACACTGCTAAACCTGATGCTATTCTGCGCTGCAGGCCTGACCAGGGTTGTAGGCACCGAGCTGTGTTTACTTATTTTTCTACAAATAAAATTAAAAAAATAAAAACTGTGGCAAAAACATACTTGTTGGCCTTAGTTTACTGTTCATCAGAAGCACAAATTCGGCGCCTGTTTTTCAATTGGCTAGACCCTTGGGGTCGTCACATATTGAATAGTCTATAGGGGTAAGTAAACGTTCTGTGAATATTTTCGCATTAGACACGGGCTTGCTCTCAGTATTATATTGTATATATCCAATGCGTCTTCTCGTGGGAAATCAGTGTCGGTGACAAAAACAATAATTTTAATATCCTAATCTTTATCGCAGATGGCCGGTTCCGCAAGTCGTTGTCAGGCAACCGCTTCACAGTAACCGCCAGCTGTAGCACTAGAGCGGGCATTGTGGTTTGTGTTGCGTTCCCGAGATAGCCATTGAAGGTGTTGATAAAGCCCATCATATGTCAGAGGGATGCAGACTGCTCTTCAGAAGCAGAGGGCGTGCAAAGTTTTCAGAAAGCAACAATTAAGACAAGACACGCGGCCGAAACGGAAATAAAAACGTGAACGCGCGGCAGCGAAATATGCCTACCTAACGCACAACCCACACACCACCCGGTGTGATGGTAATCTTTCCACCTCTGTGTGTGCGAGCTAGCAGCACACCCAACAATTAAGACAAGACACGCGGCCGAAACGGAAATAAAAACGTGAACGCGCGGCAGCAAAATATGCCTAACTAGCACGCAACCCACACGCCACCCGGTGTGATGGTAATCTTTCCACCTCTGTGTGTGCGAGCTAGCAGCACACCCAACAATTAAGACAAGACACGCGGCCGAAACGGAAATAAAAACGTGAACGCGCGGCAGCAAAATATGCCTAACTAGCGCGCAACCCACACGCCACCCGGTGTGATGGTAATCTTTCCACCTCTGTGTGTGCGAGCTAGCAGCACACCCTCCTACGTAACGCCAAACAAAGATGGCGTCGGCCTGTCCAGATGGGCCGTCCTAAAATTGGACAGGGCGGTAACAAAAAAGCCCGATTTCCAATCACGCGCCAGCGTTTAACATAAACGATGATGCAAACCAATTGAAAACAAGGGCGTGGCTTACAGTCCCCTTCTGAAACCGTATCGATTCCAAGAAGCCCTCGCAGAGCGAGCAGCGCATGCGCACTGCAACACCATGCGAGACCTAAAAAGGCCATCCAAAAGGCATTTACAACACCGTCAGCAGGAGACAGGAACTGATAAAGCTGGAATGTGCCCTCTGCCTAACATGGAGATCTGGTAGAAAGCACCCTGATATCGCATCAGACTCTAAACCCAAAGGTGACACCAAAGTTATAAAGTAAAAAAGGGAACTGAAGAGATCTAGCTTGTGTGTGGATGTGCTCCCTGTGAAAGAGCAAAATGCAGACACTCAAAGTGAAGTTATCCAGTGGCTGACGTGGCCTGACTCCCTGCGTTGTCTTGGGTGGAAGCAAAATGTGAATGACATACTAACAGACCAATGGATGAAGACAAACGGATGAAAGCCCCTTTAAATAAGTATATTATACATACTTGTTTTAAAATCATACGGTCTTGGCTAACGCCAAACCTAAAAGGAAAAAAGAAAATATGCCGTCACTTAAACATGGTCATCTAATGCTTGCGATCAAAATGTAAAGTTTAAAAAATATTCACGGATGTTACTGCTATGCCAGTGATTATTTTAAGCAACAAGTCTTTCAGTTGTACCATTAATTTTATTATTATTATTTATGAAGAAGATCAGGATAAATTGTCACATAATCAATCAACTCAATCCGCAGGTAGCTATAATGTTACAATGTCACTTAAACACTTTATAACAGAAACTTTAAAAAGGAGTGCAGGCAGAATAAATAGCTGGTATTTAAATGTAATATAAAAAAAGAAAAATACAAGTTTAGGAGAATGTAAACAATGTGCACAGGCTTTGTGCATCCACTCAAAGTGAAGGGAGCCAATGTGTAACATGCGCTGACCCATTGCTGTACACTGTGGTGGGTGGAAACAAAATGTGAGTGACAATTTAACAGACCAATAAATGAAGCCAGCTCACAAAAAAAACCTCTATGTATGTGGGTTATATATGATTTGTCTGGGAGAAACTAGGTTTGGGAGACAGCTAACGCTGATTGTTGTTTCCCGAAAAAATTCTAAATGCTCACAATTGTCCTAAGACACTTTTCAAGGTGGTTAAGGAACTTTTGGATTCTAGTAATTTGTCTCCTTCACCCTCGCTCTCTCAGACCCAATGCGAGGAATTAGCTTTCTTTTTCACCCAAAAGGTGGAAAATATCCACTCTTAGCTAGCGAAAGATTGTACAAATGGGCTTGAGCCGTATCTCCTTATGGATGAACAAAAACTTGCACAGGCTCAATGGTGATAAAATTGAGGTCATGATTCTGGGCAAGAACTTTCATCTCTGGGGTCGGCAACATTGGCTGGAATTTCTAGGGGCCTTGCCTACGTCCTACCCTAAGGTTAGAAATCTAGGCTTCCTTTTGGATGATAATTTATCCATGAAGCTTCAGGTGGCTAAGGTGACAGCCAGTTGTGTTGCAGTGCTCAAGTGGTTGAAGAGGATTATCTGGATGATTCCTTCATCTACCTAAAGGACTGTGATTCAGGCCCTAATTTTATCTAGACGAGATTTTGGCAATGCGTTATATCGGGGAACCAGTATGACAATGATTCGTCGGTTGCATATATTTCAGAACGCTGCCGCCAGGCTTTTGTACCGGCTTCCATAATTTGCCTCGGTTTCGCCTCTTCTCTGCAAGCTGCATTGGCTTACGATTTCTAATCGTATTAAATTCAAAGCTTTAAGCTACTTATTCATGGCTAAAGATGGATTAGGACCAGGCTATATTCAGGATTTGGTGGTGGCTTATCAGCCCACTCCATCATTGAGATCATTGAACCAAGCCTCGTTTGTTGTGCCTAGGTTCCATTTGGTTCGCATGAAAGGGCGCTCTTTTGCATATTAGAGCCCTAAATTAGGGAATTCCCTCCCAGAGTAATTTAGAAACTGTACATCACGACTCGCTTTCCTGCAAAGGCCTGAAGACTTGTCTTTTTTAATCTGAAGAACCTACATACCCCTATTTTTTGCATTGCACCGGGAAACCTCTTGGGATAGCTGTGCGCATTATACATTTCTTTTAATAACAATATTAATAAGAATCATTTCAAAGTTCAAACCTACAAATTAGTATACTGCCCAGCTTGCAAACCAAAGATGAGCATTGTGTTGACATTATGGCAACATTTAGCCTGAACAGAAGTGCAAACAGTGGAATGCATTTGCAGAACGCAGCAGGTCAGACTCCCCCCTTTCCTCTCAGACCCTACACCAACCACCTGCGGAGTCCCCCAAGGGTCCTCCCTCAGCCCTACGCTCTTCAACATCTACTTGGCTCCGCTCGCCCCCATCGTCAGAACCTACGGACTCAACATTGTGTCATACGCAGACGACACCCAACTCATCCTCTCCCTGTCCAACGAACCCAACACCGCCAGACACAACTTTCGAGAAGGCATGGAAGCCGTCGCCAAATGGATGAAAAACAGCTGCCTACAACTAAACACCAACAAAACAGAAGTACTCATCATGGGCCCAAACCCCGACGCCTGGAACGACACCTGGTGGCCCCCCGCCCTCGGAAGCTCGCCCACCCCCACCCCCACGACCAACGCACGCAACCTGGGAATCATCCTGGACTTTGAGCTCAAAATGGACAGCCAGATCAACTCTGTCTCGTCCTCCTGCTTCCACACCCTCCGCCTCCTATGTAAGACCTTCAAATGGATCCCCCTTGAACACAGAAAGACCATCACTCACGCCCTGGTCACCAGCAGACTCGACTACGGCAACGCACTCTACGCCGGAATAAACAAAAACCTCACCCGCAAGCTACAGAACATCCAAAACTCCGCCGCAAGACTGGTCCTCAACCTGCCAAGACACTGCTGATCCAGCGGTATACTAACAACAGATACTCTACTACCATATACTCACCTGGGCCCATAAACACTTACACAAATCCAAGTAGACCACTGGGTTTAGTTTATATTTTCCCTTATTCAGGATTAGTTATTTCTTATTCCTAACTAACCTTTCACTGATCAAAAAGTTCTTTCCTCTGGTCAATGGACCATTAGTTGAACTAGTTGATGGTGATAATTAACATAACTTATTAACTATTCTTTGATTAAAGAAAATAACCACAGACTCGGGAAGTTTTAAAATCTTTATCTAAATTAAATGAATGTGAACCATTTCAAATTACAGTACAAACACCCTCATTCGTAAGATTGCAAATCAAATATTCATTAAGAAAATATTTCAGACACATACAATAACTATGCCCGGAAAGGAGAGGACAGAGAGAAAAGATCACCTACAAATACCATGAATTTATAGTTACCAAGGATGGTGTGAAGACCAAACCCTCTGGCCAAAGGGCTGGTAAGGGTCCCCCAGGATAGATCAGGAGACAAAGACTTCAGGACAGGAATCAGGACAGGATACTTAACCTCTCTAAAATACCGACGGCTGCGTACCACCCCTCTCTGACACTCTCTTCCTCCTCGAGTTTCTTCCGCGATCTTCTTGTCTAACCCAATTAAGTAAAGATAGATGGTTCTGCATTCGATGTCTTCATCAGCATCTCACAGAGTCTCTTTCAGCATCAGCACCAACCACAGCACCGACAGCATCCCGAGCTCTCGACTTCCAGCATCGACGTCTCTAACTAACTAACTAAAGCTACCTCAGTTATACCTTTCGTTTACCATGTACCACCCACTAAAGTTTCAATATCGCAAAAATACGAAATCTAATTGGTCAGGCAAGGGGGATGATCATCACACCATGCTTACATATTACTTTTTCTATTAAACTTTATTCTTTTCTTCCGTTCCCATACATGTCCAAACTTTATTAGATACAATTATTTCAGTATTATGAATACAAGTCTTCTTGCATGAACTCTTCACCCTCTGTTCACAGGACACGTCATTCTCGTCCTTGGACGGCTGTCAAAAAACTTGGTCAATCTTCCGGGATAACTCTCGTGTAGGCATGCGCAAACTTGAATCAGTCGGCTCAATTCAGACAAACGTGAAAGGCCCAAATGCGCACTAATAATAAAGTCAAAAGAAGAAATGTTACTTTCACAAATAAATGGTTTCACTGTATACCCCCCGTCTCTACTCTAACCCTCTTTACTTATTAATAATTTCCCCGCATTAGCATTAGTAAAATAGCTAGTTTTCATTTCGGCTAAGCAGATGCCATGCACGTGAGTCTTCAAGACTCCATTTTAATGCCTTCTGCACATGCGCTAGAATTTTCCCTCCAAGCGATAGTACCGTCATACTGCGTAGATGCAGTTGACGCATGCGCGGTAAAGATTTCCCAGTTAGAGCTGGATTAGTCCATTTTCATTGTTATTTATATTAGTACACACATACGCAAGCTTCACTAACCCGCGTGTTTCTGTAGTGCGTGTTATTATTTACAAGACATTGTTAGTAATTCCTTAGCGAGTTAAATGAGAGGATTGCTTCCAAGCAAGTGTCTTTTATGAGTCATTGCTCCATCAATCCCTCTCTGATGGCATTTTAAGCCATCACAAAATTACCCATCCCATCCCAGATGCCAACTTTAGCACATCTCAATTTTCTATTTCTTTTCTCATTCTTCCATTTGTTACTTCTTTTCCTTCTAATTCTTTCATCTTATATATCTTTCCTTTCATTTCTTCTAGTTGTATCTCCTCTTATTATCTTTTTTGTTTCTTTCCTTTTCCCTCTCTTTCTAAATATATTCTTCCTTTCCCTCTATTTTTGCAACATTTATATGTAATCATTAATATCATTACTATTGTTATTATCACAACTAATTGTAATATTATTTGACCTAGAAAACTTTTCCCAAAATTAGTAAACCATTTCCCTATTGATGTTATGCTCTTTGTTAGTTTTCCCCACACACTGTCAACCTCCAGTTGGGTCAAGTCTTTATGCATTCTTGTAATGTTTTCAATTTATCCTTTAATTTCTCTGCTCTTGTCCGGAATATAAGTGCAGCAATGTTGAATTTTCAACATACCACAGACTCCACCTTCTTTTGCTAATAAAATATCAAGAGCAAGACGGTTTTGTAAAACCATAGACCTGATTGCAACCATCTCTGTGTTAATCATCAAGAATCTGTAGAAAGACGATCAACTATGGTCGATAATTTACAAGTTTTCTGCGAATTTAGAATGACTCCAACTGAGGGTATTAATGCACTAAATATATCTCCTACTATTTCAGAAAAACTAGCTCTTCTTCTTCGTGTTAGTTCATTAGATTTTCCATTGATTCTGTCCACATGATATATTTTCGGGAAAACTATTCCAAAATAACAGCTCCCGTACCATCTTGCAGGTAACCTATAATAGGCATTGTTCCCGCAGACATAATAAACTCCTGGAAATACAGGATCAGTTCCCCCTTTTAGTCCCCACCCTCCTAAAATTAGGAAGTTGTGTTGACACTCACTGGAACCAATGTAATTATTATTATAATCTGTCTTTAACCTGTGGAGGCAGAATTTTCCCTTTTTCACAAAATCCAGGGACATTGCAGCATGAGCTTTGCCATTTGCATAGATTCCCTCTTTCCCAGCCCATGGAGGTACATGGGTTTTCTGTTCAGCAGCTTTCTTTATTAAATCCTGTCTCCTTTCTTCTACTAAATTCAAAAACTCCTTTTCTTCTTCACGTAAGGTACAAGTTAAATTATTTTCGTGTGGCTGAGCTACATCTATTGAACTCATTGTTAAAAAGAATTCACCCATAAATTGTGCATTCTTACTACTAGCTACCGGATTCATTTTCTCTCTAATAGGCAATTCTTAAAATACTACATCTAGATTTGAATAAAAATACTGAAGTCTCCCTGTAGCATAAAATAAACTTGATAAAATACTACATGACACACCATATGTTAGAGGTATATGGTGATATGTCACCCCTTCTGATACTGATGAGGGTAACTTCATACAAACATAGCAATTATTAATCTCCATTGTATTAACATACTGAAATAACAATTTAGTAAACACATTTGAAGACATATTATAATCTGACTCATTATGATAATTTGCCTCATCTTCTACCCCTATTTCTATTTTAGTTCCCTTTATTCTATCTACCTTTTCATTAGTAATGGTATTCTTTTTGTCACTTGTTTCCATTAATAAAGGTACTCCTACTGTTAGGAATAACCATACTAATACTGCCAATAAAATACTACAAAAACAAAATCTAAAACATTTTCTTTTTAAACCTCGTTTTGGTCTTTCGGTGACTTCAACTTCTGCCATTTTAATCTGAGAAAATTTCTTCTCTCTTTTTCTTTCTTTTGTCTGCTAAATTTTCTTTTCTTTTTATTTTAAGGAGGTCTCAATTTGCTTTCATCAATCTGTGCAACATGAACCCTTTCTGTTTCTTCACTTAAACCTAAGTTTTCAAATTCTTCGAGTATAACGTAAGTCCACTCAGGGGCCTTGTATTTTCTGTTTAAATTTCTCAGTCTTGGGCTTCTTCGAGTAAGTTTCACTAAAGTTTGCTTAGATTGTGTTTGACTCGTGACTTCATTTACTTGTTCTGGTTTCTTTTCTGATTTTCTCAAATAATATTTTAATTTCTTCACTCCTACTGGCCAATTGTCTCCTTTTCTAACTCTTTTGACCTGAACTGCACTTTCACCTTCTCTATCTCCTTCTAGAATCCTTTTATTTTCACTTAATCTAGGCACAATCTGTCCTTGTTCTCTATTTTCTGTGCTTGGACCTTCCTCTACTTGCACCTGTCCAGGTCTTATTATAATTTGTTCTTCTTCTGCCTGAACTTGTTCTTCTAGATCTACCTGATCCTGTTCAGGTCTTATTTCAGATTGTCCTTCTTCTGCCTGAACTTGTTCTTCTAATTCTGACTCTCCCTCCTCAGGTTCCTGATTGTCTTTGTTTATTTCGACCTGAGTGTATTCTTCTTTCCCTGTCCTTCCCTGTCTACCTTCCTGCCTTTTCAGTTTTGTTATTCTTCTTGTTTCAACAGCATCATCAGGTATTTCAATTATTGGTATCCAATCTTCCTGACTTGTACTTGGCTGTTCGTCATATAGTTGTCTTTCAGAATCTATCACTCTAGACTCTTCAATTTCACAGCTTTCAACTTCTGACGTTTCAGCCTGCTCAGTCAGTGGTTGCTCTTGTTGTTCTGATGGGCTCGGTACTCTTCTGGTATGACTAGCATGAATCCAATTGGGCAAACCTGCACACTTCACCGCTGTGGTAGTGACTAGTATGACTTGACGCGGTTTATCCCACCTTGGTGCTAGACACGACTTCCTTGCGTGTTTCTTCACTAACACCCAATCTCCAGGATTCAAATCATGTGCTTGGTCTGGCTGTCTTTCAACTGCGTCTTCTCCAACCTGGTGAGAGACAGAACGCACCATTTCAGCCAATCCTTTGCAATAGTCCAATACCAGATCATCAGTTATACTCATTAATTTGTTTCCAGGAATAAATGCTTGCCTCATTGCCCTTCCCATGAGAACCTCATGAGGACTCATTCCTGTCTTTCTGTCAGGAATACTTCTGAGACCCATCAGTACAAGAGGTAATGCATCTGGCCATTTCAGCATCGTGGATGCACACACTTTCCCTAATCTTGACTTGATTGTGCCATTTAGCTGTTCGACTATTCCAGAAGCCTCGGGACGATAAGCACAGTGCAGTTTTTGTTCAATGTTAAATGCAGCACAGATTAATCGAATTATTTCATTATTAAAATGAGGTCCTCTATCTGATTCCAAAGTGACTGGAAAACCAAAACGAGGAATCAATTCCCTCAACAGTAATTTAGCAACTGTAAGACTGTCATTTCTTCTGGTGGGGTATGCCTCCACCCATCTTGAGAACAGACACACTATGACAAGTACATACTTTAGTCCATTACAAGGAGGTAACTCAATGAAATCTAACTGCAACCTGGTGAAGGGTCCTTCTGCCTTTCCAATCTTTCCCCAGCTAACCACTGTCTTCCTGCCTGGATTTTGTTGCTGACAGGTTAAGCATCTTTGGCAAAGGCTCTCTGCGACTACCCTGAACTTCGGATTATACCAACTCTGTCTGAATAATCTGATCATCGAATCTCTCCCTATGTGTGTTGCTCCATGATATACTCTTGCCATTTTAGAGAGCAAACTATCTGGCATGACTGGTCTTCCATCTAAATACACCCATACTTCATCTTCTGACCTTTTTGTACAGGCTGCTTTTATCCAAATTTCCTTTTCCTTTTCCTCAACTTCTTCTTGTAACTGTCTAATCTCATCCCATGTTTCTGGAATTGAGAAAAACATAAGTTGGCAGCTGGTTTCAACCATTTCAACTTTTCTGTTTATGGCCATTGTATTTTTCGCACAATATCGAGCAATTTGGTCAGCGTATCTATTGCCGGCTGCCACATAGTCATTTCCTGACTGATGTGCAGCGCATTTAACAACTGCTACTTCCTTTGGCAATTGTAATGCTTCCAGCAGATCTTTCACATTTTTACTGTTTCTTATAGGAGATCCTGAAGAAGTCAGAAATCCCCTCTGCATCCAGAGTTGGCCAAAATCGTGCACAACCCCGAAACCATATTGACTGTCCGTAAATATGGTTATTCTCCAATTTTCCCAATTTTGCATGCCTTTGTTAAGGCCACCAATTCGGCTACTTGTGCAGATTTGACTCTCGGTAAACAGGATGCTTCAACTACCCCTGTTATCTTACATACAGCATATGCAGCACTTAATCCTCCTTCTTCTGTTCTCAGACAAGACCCATCCACAAATATCTCATGATCAGCTTCTTTTAATGGGGTTTCTTTAATGTCAGGACGGGGCTTAGTACACAATTCAGTCACATCCAAACAATCATGATCAATTTCATCTCTTACTTCCTCATTGCACGGGTCTGGCAATAATGTGGCAGGGTTCATAACCGTACATCTTATCACTGTCACATTTTCTGCTCCCAAAATCACTCTTTCATACTTAGTCAGCCGACTAGGTGTGAGATGTTGTGTTCTTGTTCTTGTCAGAAGAATTTCAACTGAGTGTGGAACATAGACTTTTACAGAATGTCCCATCACTATTGACTCACTTTGCTCCAGACTCATACAAGTAGCAGCTACTGCTTTTAAGCAGCCAGGTAAAGCTGAAGCCACTGGATCCAATGTGGCAGAAAAATACGCCACTGGACGTCGGCTCAATCCATGTCTCTGTGTTAAAACTGAAAGTGCACAATTTTCTCTCTCACAGCAAAACAACGCAAATTCTTTTGAATAATCAGGCATGCCCAAAGCAGGAGCTTCGCATAAACAATTCCGCAATTTCACAAAGGCTTCCAAACATTCATCATTCCAATCAATTGGATCTTTAGCTCTCTTCCGTGTCAATTGTATCAATGGTTTTGCTAGCATGGAAAAACTGTTAATCCACTGCCTACAGTACCCAACCACTCCCAGAAACATTCTCATTTCCTTTTGCGTCTGAGGTAGTTGCATCTCCTTGATTATTTTTATTCTTTCCGGTGTCACTTTTCTTACTCATCTTTCTATTTTATGCCCTAAATATTTAACTTCTTGTTGACAGAACTGTAATTTTTCCTGGCAACACCTTGTGTCCTCCTTCAGCCGAATGGTTCAGTAATGCAATTGTGTCAGTGACACAATCTTCTCGTGTTCTTGATGCCACCAGTAGGTCATCAATGTACTGAACCAGAACCGAATTTCCAGGCATGACTAATGGCTCTAAACACTTTTTCAGGATTTGGTTAAAAATTGAGGGACTCTCTGTGTACCCTTGAGGAACTCTGCACCATGCATAGATACGATCCTCGAACTTAAATGCAAAAAGATACTGGCTGTCTGGGTGCAAAGGAATAGAAAAGAATGCTTGGCACAAATCAATTACTGTAAACCAGCCCGCATTCCAAGGTATCTGATAAAGGATCACTGCTGGATTTGGTACTATTGGGCAACATGGTACTACAATTTTATTTATTTTTCGTAAATCTTGCACTATCCTATATTTTCCACTAGGCTTTGTAAGTCCCATGATTGGTGAGTTACAAGGACTACTCATTATTTCTTTTAAAATGCCTTGTTTAACCATTCGATCGATTTCTGGAATAATTCCTGCTTTTACTTCTGGACTCATCTTGTATTGTCGTGTGTTTGGATAAACTGCACCTTCCTTCACTGTCACTTTCACTGGGTCTACATTTGACATCAGCCCAATATCTTTTCCTGTAAAATCCCACACTTCCGGATTGACTGTGGCTCTCAACTCTTCTGGTAATTCATTTTCAGTCATTAATGAAAACATTTCATCTACTTCTGTTCCTTGCTTGACTAGCATCATTTTATATATAACATCTTCATCAGGGGTCTGGAAAGCGACACCATCTGGTGTACAATAGATCGTGCAATTCATTTTGCACAGTAGATCTCTTCCCAACAGATTTACGGGACTGGAATCGCAAACTACAAACCAATGCATTTCTTTAAAGTTTCCAATGTGTACCTCCATTGGTTTCGTGATTGGGGTTCTAATCTGTTGATTTGACACGCCTACAACTTGGATAGATTCTCCCGAGAGGGGTAGGTTTGGGATGTCTGCTGTTCTCACAGTAGACCGGGTAGCACCAGTATCCAATAGAAAAGTGATGTCTTTACCTTCCACTTTCCCATCAACAAATGGACCTGACTGATCTACCGGCAAGGATGCGCCAAGCACGCACTCCTCTTCCTCCCCCCTCAGGCACCGTCATTGTACAAAGTCTGAATTTTCCTCATCATTCTGCAACAAATATTGCGCAACTGTTCTATTATTCTTACCACTTTCTCCTTGAAATCCGGTGTTCGTACTGAACTTTAGGTGGTTCACAAAGTTTGGCATAGGAGCTGGTGGCACCTGATATTGTGGAGTAACTACCTGCTGCTGCTGATTCATAAGTACTTCATTCTGCATCTGTGGGATTACATTTTGATTTGGCCCATTATTATTCTGAATACTCTTACACTCATTCTTCCAATGTCCAAGCTTTCCGCACGCATGACAAGGAAACTTCTTCTTCGCTTCTTCTCTGTTCATTCGTCCTCTATATTTATTACCATTCGCCACTTGATCATTCTGACTCTGCTCTTTCACTTGATTATCAGTCTGAGTATTGGTTTTATTCTCCTGTTGCTCTGCCAACTTTACCTGTGCCCACATCATTTTCTCTTTTAGTTTTCTACGCCTTGCTTCTATGTCGTCTCCGCAGTATTTTGCATACTTTAAAATCTCATCCACTGTCTTGCTTTGCCAACACAACATGTGCTGCTGTATCATCTGACTAATCTCTGGTTTCAAACCATATACAAACCGATACACAAAATGTCCCATATCCTTATCACCAATATTCTCAAAACCACTATACTGCTTAAACACCTGCAATAACCTTTCATAATACGCATGTACAGATTCATTTGGTTCTTGTGTTGTCCTATCTATCTTTACCCAATCTGTTTCTTTAGGAGGAATTTTCCCTTTCAAATAAGTAATCACTTGGTGATATTTCTTCATCACCTCCTCTGAGGGTGCTCCTGTCTTTGAGTCTCTAGCATACTCTTCACTTGGCCAATCTATTGTAATCTTACACTCCGTCCATAAATCAGCAGGTACCACAATGTCAAACAAACCATCCAGATCCTTCAATAAGACCTTTGAAACCTTCACAAATCTTTCTACCTGTTTATACCATTCAACTGGTTTTTCTCTCAATTTTGGAAAATCATTTGTAAATGACAAAATATCTTGTCTACTCCAAGGAACATGAACATATCCTCCTCCTGGAACCTCTCTCATTGGACACAATTTCTCAACCTTTTCTGTTTCCCTTACTGGAAATGCAGATGATGCTTCTCTCGCTTGAACTTCCTCTTTCTTTCTTATCCATCTAATTCTCCATTTATCAATGTCTCCCCATTTTCGCAAAATATTCATTAACTCCTTTATCTGTAGTCTCTTTCCAGATGCATTAACACTTTCTAAATCTTTGTCAGTAAAATCCACTCAATATGGTTTCTGCAGCAACTTTGATTTCCCTATATCTATTCCAATTTCTGAAGCAACTTCTGTTAATTTCTCATGAAATACTCTTGCTCTTCTGGTTATACTCTTACATAAAAATAATAATTCTTCATCATTGTAAACATTCAATCTTTCTATGCCCACACTTCCCACTATCATTTCTTCCAATTCCACTTTCAATCTACTAATGTCTAAAATCTTTGGTGGTGGGTTCCGATTATCTATTTCCTGTGCCCATCTTTCTATGTCTTCAGGGGTAACTACTGTTGCACCTCCAGTTCCTATAGGAACCAAAGATCTCTTCTCTCTCAAATTCATAGGCGTAACTCTTTTTGGAGTTTCAGTTGAAGGTTCCACATTAGGGAGATCCATTGATGAAATAACTGATTCACTTTCACTGACCTGATCATCTGTAATTATTACTTCTTTTCTAGGACTGTTTAACGGAATTGTCACAGTTTGTGGTTTCTGGCAAGTCTTTTTATCTCCGTACAATGGGATTACTGGACCAATAGTCACTGGTACTGTCAAAGCTTCAGTATTCAAATTTAATTGACTTATTTTCTTTACTAATTCTTCTCTAGTTTTATTTAAAACATCTCTCTCATTATCTTGCAGCACCCTATTAAATGACGTATCATGTAAAATTTGTGGGGTTAAAGGCATTCCTATCACTGGTGCGCTTGGGGTAACCTTACTAGTTGCTTCTTGATACGGTGGTGGATTTTTAATTAAAATATCCTCTAATAACTCATCATCTGATTCACCATATCCTGTTGTATTCAAGTGTTTCGTTTTCTCTTTACACTTTCCTCCAGACTGTTCCTCAGCCATTAATACTGGATATAAACCTTCAGATACCATAGCTCTCCTCCACTGTTTCATCTGCCCTTCGCGTGATTCTTGCAAGTATCTGGGAAAGAATCCTTTATATCTCCCACCTCTGCATTTCTCGCGTTCATATGACTCAGTCTCCCATTCTTCCAAAGCCTCGTATTGAGTTAACCTAGGTCTAGGTTCCAAATCATTCATTCTCATTCTCAAATTCTGAAGAATTCTCCCATTAAACGTACCATTTTCAGGAAACGCTAGCACTCCATCACCTTTCGTATATTCTATCCAATTTTCCAACCACACACAAGTATGATATCCTCTTTCCATCATCATAAAGGATGCTGGTGTCTTCGGTGGCGGAATAAGAATTCCCTCTCTAGTCAACACAGGCTTATCTTTCTTAAAGAAATTCTTAATTTTCTTTATAAATGACATTTTTCTCTTTTCTCCATACATCCTAGATGAACGATATATAAAATTGTATTCTGCAAATCCTTGAAATCTTCTATCTGCACGTCTCACACTAGTAGTCAAATCAAAATCCCGCATACAATCTCTCTTTCCACCAATCCTAGCACGGCTTCTAACTGGTTATCCAATCAAAATCAGGCTCACGCTCGTGGTCTGACCAATGCCAGCGCGGCCTTTTCTGACGTCAGTTCTGCTCCTTACTACTGACCCCTCCTTTACAAGGCTGCTTCTGTCACACGCCCGCTGTTTCAACCTATCCCAGCGCGGCTCTGTGTGACGTCAGTGCAACTCCGGCGACTGACCCTCCCTTCACAAGGTAATACGAAAACTTATTTTCTTAATACTTTGCATTAAATTCTTTGTTATCAACGAGATAAAAACATTCGCTACTCTGCCTGTTCCACTAAAACCAAGGATAGATTTTCTTTCCACTGCGAGTAAAACCTTCCGCTTACTCTTCATACACTACGAGTAAAAACCTTCCGCTTACCCTTCATTCAAGCTCCAGAGAACCTGCTACTCCTCCAGTGTCACCCGTATTGGGAAATGAGACCAAAGTTTCACCAGCGAACCCCTTTTGCTATCATTCGCACTCTACTTTTATACGAAATAGTCCCTAGTTTAACACTGCCAGCCCTGCGTAGCTTCTCAGTGCTATTCCAACAGACGAGTAACCTCACTGCAGTATGGCTTCTGTCACCACCCGCTATTCATTCCCCGGGAATTCTGGACAACATAAAACAAAGACGCTAACTCTTTTGTTAAAACATAAATCAATAATCAATAATCTATACTTATCACCAAACTAGTCAATAATAACCATAACTCTGCTACCAGAAAACTGATCCAGCGGTATACTAACAACAGATACTCTACTACCATATACTCACCTGGGCCCATAAACACTTACACAAATCCAAGTAGACCGCTGGGTTTAGTTTATATTTTCCTTATTTAGGATTAGTTATTTCTTATTCCTAACTAACCTTTCACTGATCAAAAAGTTCTTTCCTCTGGTCAATGGACCATTAGTTGAACTAGTTGATGGTGATAATTAACATAACTTATTAACTATTCTTTAATTAAAGAAAATAACCACAGACTCAGGAAGTTTTAAAATCTTTATCTAAATTAAATGAATGTGAACCATTTCAAATTACAGTACAAACACCCTCATTCGTAAGATTGCAAATCAAATCTTCATTAAGAAAATATTTCAGACACATACAATAACTATGCCCGGAAAGGAGAGGACAGAGAGAAAAGATCATCTACAAATACCATGAATTTATAGTTACCAAGGATGGTGTGAAGACCAAACCCTCTGGCCAAAGGGCTGGTAAGGGTCCCCCGGGATAGATCAGGAGACAAAGACTTCAGGACAGGAATCAGGACAGGATACTTAACCTCTCTAAAATACCGACGGCTGCGTAGCACCCCTCTCTGACACTCTCTTCCTCCTCGAGTTTCTTCCGCGATCTTCTTGTCTAACCCAATTAAGTAAAGATAGATGGTTCTGCATTCGATGTCTTCATCAGCATCTCACAGCGTCTCTTTCAGCATCAGCACCACCCACAGCACCGACAGCATCCCGAGCTCTCGACTTCCAGCATCGACGTCTCTAACTAACTAACTAAAGCTACCTCAGTTATACCTTTCGTTTACCATGTACCACCCACTAAAGTTTCAATATCGCAAAAATACGAAATCTAATTGGTCAGGCAAGGGGGATGATCATCACACCATGCTTACATATTACTTTTTCTATTGAACTATTGTTCGTAAAACCCATCCCCTTAAACTTTATTCTTTTCTTCCGTTCCCATACATGTCCAAACTTTATTAGATACAATTATTTCAGTATTATGAATACAAGTCTTCTTGCATGAACTCTTCACCCTCTGTTCACAGGGCACGTCATTCTCGTCCTTGGACGGCTGTCAAAAACTTGGTCATTCTTCCGGGTTAACTCTCGTGTAGGCATGCGCAAACTTGAATCAGTCGGCTCAATTCAGACAAACGTGAAAGGCCCAAATGCGCACTAATAATAAAGTCAAAAGAAGAAATGTTACTTTCACAAATAAATGGTTTCACTGTATACCACCCGTCTCTACTCTAACCCTCTTTACTTATTAATACTTTCCCCGCATTAGCATTAGTAAAATAGCTAGTTTTCATTTCGGCTAAGCAGATGCCATGCACGTGAGTCTTCAAGACTCCATTTTAATGCCTTCTGCACATGCGCTAGAATTTTCCCTCCAAGCGTTAGTACCGTCATACTGCATAGATGCAGTTGACGCATGCGCGGTAAAGATTTCCCAGTTAGAGCTGGATTAGTCCGTTTTCATTGTTATTTATATTAGTACACACATACGCAAGCTTCACTAACCCGCGTGTTTCTGTAGTGCGTGTTATTATTTACAAGACGTTGTTAGTAATTCGTTAGCGAGTTAAATGAGAGGATTGCTTCCGAGCAAGTCTCTTTTACGAGTCCTTGCTCCATCACTGCCACATCTCCCAGCACCTGCGCACACTCCACTGGCTCCCCATCGAGGCTAGAGTAACTTTCAAGATGCTCAACCACGCACACAAGGCCCTCCACGACACCGGACCAGCATACCTGAACAGCCGACTCAAATTCCACGCACCCCAAATGACCCTACGATCAGCCCAGCTCTCCTACGCTGTGGTCCCCTGCACCAGAAAGACCAGATCGGGTGGCCGCTCCTTCTCCTTCCTCGCGGCCAGAGCCTGGAACGCCCTTCCGCTCCACCTCAGACAGACAGCATCGCTCCCCATCTTTGCAAGAAACCTCAAAACCTGGCTCTTCGACAGACCCCCTCCTTGATGGACTGGAACCTGCACCCCCCTCCACCCCCAGCGCCTTGAGACCCTTACGGGTGAGTAGTCACGCTCAACAAACGACTGATTGATTGATTGATAGAGTAACCCATTTTCAGTTTTAGAAAGATTAGTTATGAAGACAACTTGCTCTTGTTTAAGTCAGTAACGAAAGTTGTGCGCTATTTTATTAGGTAAAAGAAAGAGATGAGCAGTTTTTTTATCCCCCAAAAATATTGGGGGTTTATTCTGTAATAAAAAAGAATACAGACTGTTTTAAACAATATTTAAAAGTAATGTCTGCTGGTTCCGCCCTGTCAACCAAAGAAATGTGTGCTGTTCTAGTCAGTGGTAGAAAGGAATTTGCACCAAGGAGGCAGTTCCTAATTCGCTTTAAAATCCACTTTGGTCCATTCATTGTCTGAACATGAGGGGGGAGGGAGGTTGAAGAAGTGACGCACACAAGGCACAGGGACCCCACTTACAAGCTGGTCTGCGGTCGCCCACCAATATTGTTCATTCAATGTCAGAAAGCGCAATGGAGGGGGGGTGGCATCCAGTGCAATGCCTATAGACATCTGTGAGATATGAGAGCCTCGGAACGCCATCATTTTGCATTAGCCCCTTCCCTTGACAAACTCTGTTTCTCCGTGTGAATTGGAGTTTTCGGCCACTTTGGAAGCTGTTCTTTCTTGCGTTTGTGCATGGTAACCAGTACCTGTTAATCAAACACATGGGCAAAGCTATGTCACGTTAAGACCTCAGAAGGGGCCCTAGGCTCTGAAAACTGGCATCCAATGTCTCCAGCCCACCGGGAAATAACGCATGGAATAAAATGCCAGTACACACTGCCTGGAAGTTTGTTGACGGGTCTAGCACTACCATCAAAAGAAATGCAGAACTCCTTTATCAGCACAGGAAACGGTGCTGTTCCTCCCGCACTACCGGTTTCCTGCTCCGTTGTCCTACCTTTCAATGCACTTGTCCCTGATGGAGCGCGATGGTGCTCTTCCGTTTGTAGGGGTGCATCATAATCACGAGTAGTCTGCACCTAGATTTATTCTTTTGTTGTGTTAACATTTGGTCATTAGAATGTACTTGGTAATAACATGTGGAAGTAAAATGATAGAATTATTACATGCCATGTAACGAAATAACGTGGCAGTTGTGTATGGAATAATGTAACCTTTAGCTTTTGTCTTCAATTGGTTAACAGAGTTGCTCATTTATAATGTAATGATTAGAGATAAACGTGCACCAGATTAAAGTTGTACACGGATGTGGCAACTCGAGTTTAAATGTGTAGAAGTTATAGGCTGCTTATAATGATTTGCGCATTCAATGTGTTTATGTAACATGCGGATTTAGAAATGCTTAAGTAAAACTGTTCATTTTTGTGTATCTTGCATAGGGCCTATGTGCTCCATTCTTATGCTGGCCGATTTCTGTAGGCCTGAAATGTATCCTCCCTGACGGCTCTCGTAGTGGGGTAATAGATGAATTTTATTTGCATGTTGGATTTGTTCTTTTCTCACGTTTCTGTTGCAGGTGGAGAAAGTCGTTTTTGTTAGTTAGAATAACGCCTTTTGTTTTAGGAGTTAGGCTCAAGGAGGAGAGGATACTTTTATGCAAGGAATGCTGATAATTGGGAGACAGTGTTCTTTCTCACTGAAGGAGGCCTGGGAATCAAGGTCATCGAGCCAGGAGCTGGGAGTATCGAAACTAAATGGAAAATCACCTATGAGAAGGGCCCAGCAGGATGAGGTTATCAAGATGCAAGCAGTGGGCGTGTTTTGCGTTTTGAATTAGGGACAGTGCCCCAGGGGTTGAGTCAGGAGAGGAAGTGGGGAGATCGATGGAGAGGGAAGGAGCATCTTAGAACGAGCTCTGTAGCTTTGGCTACTTGACCCATCTAACGTGAGTGTACCTCTTAGGAAGTCTTCATGTGCTGACACCTTTTTCTGATCTTGCCTGGGGAATGTGAGGTAGGGATGTCACGGTAGTAGAAGTGTAGGGATAGGCTAATGCTTTTCACTTATTCACCCCAAATGAAGACAGATCTCGACATGGGGGCAATCATTGCCTGCGTTTTTGTACTGGAATTTGTCATTCTTTTTATGATCCAGTGTTTCCATCTTGCTCGTAGATTCGGATTTGTACTAGTTCCAATGTACTTCTACAACCTCGTTTTGAGGTGACTGTATGTCCAGTTATTTTGGGCTTTCTAATAAACCCACTAACTTGGAATCCGGAGTCTGTGATTCTTCAGAGTCATGGTTCTTTAAAGTTGTTGAGTTTGCCTTAATGAGTTATTTCTCCCCTCTACACTTCTCAGCAGGCAACAAAGATTCATTGACCAAGGGTTCCAGAGTAAATTGTAGAGAGGAATCCGGCCCTATCATCCCCACTCCCCATCCTTCCCAACATATCATTTTTCAGCGTTATGTGGTGCAGGCGTGGCAGGACACCTGTGGAGGAAGCTTCCCCGCCACCTACCCTTCCATTACAAGCCACAGCCGGAGGTCCACAGTCAGCACTGGCGATAAAAGGAAGGGGTCAACTTTGCTATCCCAGCTTGGAAAAGGGTGAGAGATCATGAGTAGATCCACAGCTGCCCCACTAGCCTAGCAGCTTCCGGGTACAAACTGCTGTCCTGCCCAGTAGAAATGTAACCAATAGGTCTGCCAGCTTGTTCTATCACTAAAACGACCAAAAGGAATAATCCAGAACACTAACAGGAAGAGGAAAAGGTATAAACCGGAGATCCTACACCTTCAAGTAACTAAAAAGATAATAAACATGCAAAAAAGGGGCACTTAATTTAAAAGCACTAAAAAACTAAATCCACAAAGAAAGGCATAAGCGTCGAGACTTGCCCCATTCTCTCACTAAGCCAGACCCTATCTAACACACATAAGCATTTCCACTGCCGGGTATGTCACTTCCAGCCATGTAATTGCAAATACAAACACTGCTGTGAGAACGTGGTGACGCCTAATTTTAATAACCAAAACCAAGATGCCACCATAACATCAAAATGGATGCTTTAACATCGCGCATTAAAATGGAAGTACTCCTTCAGCAACGTAAAAATTGGTGATGGATCGAAGCACTTCCTGGTGAGGAATCGATTTCTTGAAAAACTCACTCCAATTGCTTGTCCTAGTTGTGTTTCCCACTACTATGGCAAAATATAATTAACATTTCTTGTCGGGAACTGAAGTTCCCAGGAGCAGTAACTGCTGAATTACTCTAGTTGCCTTTACCTTCCACGACCAAATAGAGGGCGAGAGAATAGAATGAGGGAAGGGGGAATGTGATGTTGAAGAGATTCAGTTCAGCTTCTACACTCAGGTACTTGTATTAGGCTTCTGTGGTGCCAGAAGACCGATCCCTAACATAGGAAAAGGTACATTCCAATGTCAAATTACTCTCAGTATACGGTTTAATCTTACAATGTTTTGACAACAATTAGGATTTAGCCAATTTTCTGGTCAGCTCACAGCCAAAACATTCTCTCCTCAAACAGGCTGATCACTTTTACATGGAAATGAAAATGGATAGAAACTTTAGGTAGTTTCCATATATTGTTCAACATAAAAGAGCAATTGGTGCACCACCACATCAAAAATATAACAAATTACAAGGTCTGTATCCAAAGTTTGTTCTTCCAGTCCTCTTTTTTATTTAATGAATATATCATGCAACATGTAGGGTAGACCAGCCAACGCGTTTCGTCCAATACAATGGACTTCTTCAGGGCTGTAGAATAACAGCTATATACATATATAAATACATTTAAAACATTAAAAACCATTACTTACAATGTGACTGACAAACAATTAAATTATGACAATACTAACAGAACAAGTATTCATTATGTCACAAATACTTCCAACCAATATTGTCCCATGTGATAAGAACATGAACAACCCACCAAGACAACACAAAAAGATAAATACACAGAAACCAAAATCCAAATTTACATACATAACTATAATATTTAGGACGCTAACCACTCCTTGTTTCATACAATGTTTTTAAGAAGAAACCAAGGGAGAGAGAAGCACCTCAACCATGCGAACATCACTCCGAAACCGTGATTTTTACAAGAGGTAGGACCAAAGTGAGTATTAAGTAATAAAGGTGAGAAAATGGAAAAATGAAGAAAAAGACAATATTTTGAAAAAAGTGAGAGAAAGATAACGTTTGCATACCCATAGTTGGAAAAGAAAGAAAATGTACAATAAAAACGTGATCCATGTGTAGACGGTTGTCCAAATGGACCCTCCCGGAGAGTCGGAGCCCAGAGAGTTGTAAATGCCCCAATTGAAGCGGACTCCATTACCCACCATAAACAAGTTCATCATACATGAGGGGCCATAGTATCTGTGACAAATGCAGATGATCAGTGTGTATTCAAATAACTGGAGACCGGACAGATCAATCACTCTGTGTATAGTCTGTGAAGAAAAATAAATAAGAAAAATAATGTATCCTAGTACTCGTATGTACAGTATGTTGAACAGTTGAGCACTAGGGGGTACCTAAAGAGGATACAGTATACGCACATAAAATAATTGCAAGCAGCTATATCCTAGAGTCAGATGCCAGGAATATATGGTGCATCAAGAATAAGTAAACCGCCGGGTCAAAACACAATAAAGGTGGCCCAAAGCAGATAGAACCATCAGCTCCGCACCTGAGTGTCAAAAGGTAAAACATTCAGCATGAAGGCCCATCCTGATTATAATACATCAGAAGAGCTAAGGTGGACGAGCGTCGCCCCACTGAGCAGGTCAAAAAGGAAAAAATAAAATGATAACAACTCATTGTTATTATCAATGTATTTTTTTTCATCCTTGCTCAGCGGGGCAGGGCTGCTGTGCTCACAGGGGAGGAGTGATTTGCCCACTCCAAGAATGCATGACGCTTTGGCCGGCTGTCTCGGGCCGGCCAAACCGTCATGCAAATGCACTTTGCATGTTTTCCACCCAGGCTGCATTACAGTCTGGGTGGAGAACATGCCCAGGCTCCCATTCCCTGGCTGAGCGCCAAACCACGGCGCTCAGACAAATCACAACGCTGGATTGCAGCATTGTGATTGGCTAAGGGGAGCCTGGGAGCCAGGTGCTACCTGCTTCCTGCCTGGAGTCCTGGAAGCGGGCGAAGAGGACCGAGAGGTGGCAGCAATGGCGGTGGTACACAGGTAAGATTTACATTTTTGTTTTCATTACCCCCGCGACCCGCCCACCCACCGCCGTTAAATACCAGCCGCCAATGGTTAGCTCAGCAAACTATAACACATGAATTTCAGCATTGTTTTTGTTTTAAAACACTCAAATTCACCAGTTATAGTTTACTAAGTTAACGATAATTTGCGTCTTTGCAGTGGACTGTTTATGACCTTAAATATTACATCTCTCATAACATCTCAAAAAGGCATAATTGATGACATAACTGATTACATCGTCCAATGAATGTTACAGTTTGGTATACTCTTATAATACTGGAAGGTATTTAGCAAGGTACATCCAGACCTTACTTTCTATAGCCTCTTTTTTGCTAATGGGTGTAAGCTTTTGCAACATGCATGGCCTCCAAATAGTTCTGTGGTGTGTGAAGGGAGGGAACTTTCCATGAATGCTTGTGCACAGGGCTAAGATGGTGTGCAGCAGAGACTTGCCAACTCATGTCTTGTTGATTGCCCACAAGAGGTCGGCTATCTGTAAAAGCCTTGCTGCAGGGCAACTGTTTTTATGTAGTAAAAGCCGTTGGGTGTCTAGAAGTAGTGGGCTCTCAGTGGAGATGTTCTACATAGGACAAATACTGTTCACAGTAGGTGCTTTCATACCCATGTCTTGCCCACAAAAGGTTGGCTACACGCAAAGGGTTCGGTACAGTACAAAGGCTTGTGTAGTAGGGGCTTGGCCACCTAATTGATCTTGGGTGACTGGTGGGAGTGGTTTTTCCATGAAGGGTTGTTCACTGTATGAAAACTGTGTGCAACAGTTGCTTGCCCACCTATGTGTGGTTGATCACCCACAAGAGGTCGGCTATCCATGAAGTGTTTGGTACAGGGCGAAGTCTGTGGTTTGGAGGAGCTAGGTTCATCTAACAGCACTTGTGTGTCTGAAGGGTAATTTATGCTTTACCATAAAGCTGCTCCATTTAGTTCTTACTTTCATATCGGAAATGCTGTACTGGTCATAGAGTATTTTCAATAGCAATAGGTTGAATGATGTCATCAGTGATCAGTTGCGGCCCATGCAGGTAAGCGCGGTGGTTTGTCACTTTCACCCCCCACCTCTGCCCTGCCCCGCCTCACCTGCATGGGCCGCCACTCTCAGTGATGTTATCTGAAATGTCATCAGTGATGTCATTTGAGATTTCATCGGTAACATCATCAATTATGTAATTGAACATGTGATGTAATAAGTGAGGCCAAAAGCAGTGCATGGCGGGGATTATAGTTAGCTCAGTAAACTATAACTGGTGAATTTTAGTGGTTTTTATGTTTTAAAACAATAGTTTTTTATTGCAAGTTCTAACTGTAATGTCACTTTAACCTTCATTTTTTGTGTGAATTTATAGGATGTTTTTTAATGTAAGCTAAAATCTTACTAACTTACTTAACTATAACATCAATTTAACCTTTGTTTTTTCCTGTGAATTTCTGAGGGTTTTTAATGTAAAGTAAGATATTATTACCCGACCTGACTATTACATCACTTTAATCTTGATTTTTTTCCATGAATTTCTATGATTTTTTTAATCCTATTTACCTAGCTCACTCACTGAGCACACCTTTTGACCGTGCCCAGTAGGGGGTTGGACAAACGGCCTGGATGCAGGTTTTAGCCCAACCCTCCCCAGCTGTGCAAAGGGGAGGGATCACCACAGGGCCTGGCCTGTTGCTAAGCCTTGCGTCCAATCCACTGCAAGCAGCTTTTAGTTGTGTGCAACATGGGCTTGGCCTCAAGGCCCAGCATGCAGCTAAACCCTGCACCCACTTCCCTGTTGGCGTCCAACCCCATCCTGCACTTGTCCTTCTGGCCAGGCCCAGTACCCATTAACCATCTTTGAGATCCCACACCCCCCCACAAGGACCAGGGTGCTTCTACCCTGACCCCTTATACCTTCATTTTGTTTTATTTTCAAGACACAGGACTGTTAGATTTGGGGGTCTCTAGTTGGCAGAGGTAGGTACCTTTGACCAAATAGGGACCCTTGCGTCTAGTCAGGGTAAGGGGGTACACTCCTAAAATAACCCCTGCTCACCCCCTTGGTAGCTTGGCACGAGCAGACAGGCTTAACTTAGAGGCAGTGTGTAAAGCATTTGTGAACACATACAGTAATCAAGTGACAACACTACAGATGGACACCACACCAGATGTATATTAAAAATAAGTATCTTTTATATAGATTTAACACAAGACCACAAACGACAAAAATCCACAATACTGTACTTCAAAAATGGTAGAATTAGCTCAGTTCTCTTAAGATGGTAAATACGACACTTTGAGTTCAATGTACCTTTGGATGCGTAATGCTATACAACGAAAGTGTTGCAGGGAAGGTGATGCGTCGGTTCCTTACACGTAAGAACGGTGATGCGTCGGGTCCCTACTGATGCGTAGGGGATGCGTCGGTTCTTCTCTGAGAGGGGAGGTGATGCGTCGGTTTCTTACTGCGCTTTCGTGGCGATGCGACCAGCAACACCGTGATGCGATGAAGATCCGGTGCAATGAACAAAGATGGCGTCTTCTTCTTGATGCGACACGTTGCGTGCACGTCCGACGGCCGTGCGGCGACTCAACGATGCTTCTGAGCCGCGACAGGCCCTGCGACACGCTTCCCGGTGATGCGGCGGCGTCTGATGCGACGTCGATCCTCTTCTCCGGCGATGTGAGGCGCTTCGGCAACGATGCTTCTGAGCCACGACAGGCCCTGTGACACGCTCCCGGTGATGCAGCGGCGTCTGATGCGACGTCGGTCCTCTTCTCCGGCGATGCGAAGCGCTTCGGCAATGATGCGACAGTCGTGTGGCGACTCAACGATTCATCTGAGCCGCGACAGGCCCTGCGACACGCTTCCCGGTGATGGGGCGGCGTCTGATGCGACGTCGGTCCTCTTCTCCGGCGATGCGAGGCGCTTCGGCAACGATGCGACAGCGGCAGCGGCGGCGACACTCTTCTCCGTTGATGCGGCGGCGTCTGATGCGACGTCGATCCTCTTCTTCGGCGATGCGAGGCGCTTCGGCGGCGACGCTTCTTCTTCATGAGTCACGCTTCCAGCTCCTTGCGACACGCAGTCCCTCAGAAAGTCCAGCTCAGCAGCAGGCACTTTACAGAAAGACTCTTGGGGAGCTGGTTGGTGAAGTCTGTTGTCCCTGAGACTTCATCAGGAGGCAAGCTCTTCTCTCAAGCCCTTGGAGATCTTTTACAAGTTGATGAAAGTACACACAAAGTTCCTTTCTCCTTTCTTTGGCAGTCAGGCAACCACTGCAGGCCAATCCCCCAAACAGCACTCAGCTTAGGGATAGTCTCCTCCTCAGTTTCTGTGGTTCCTCTCCTCAGCAAAGGTTCTTCTTGTTTCCCAAAGTGATCTGATCTAAAGTTCTGGGGTTTGGGTCCCCTCTTTTATACCCATATTCTCTTTGTTCTCTGAAGACAGAGAGGCCTTGGCCTAGTCCAAACCAGTTCTGGTCAGTCCTGGAGCACTTTGTTGACAAGACTCCTTTCCTTTCACAGAGTAGGCCAGGGACATCAGACACACCACAGGAGGTGGAGTTAGCATTGTGGAGGGAAGGCACAGCCCTATTCAGGTCCCAGGTGCAACTCCTCCCACCTATCTCCATGCAGATCTCTCTATTCAGCCCTGTGCTGACTCACCCTGTCTCCTGGAGTCCCCCAGCCACTGTCACTCACAAACCCAGTCAAGGAATACACAACCTAGCAGAGACAGGCTTGGATAGTTAGGCAAGAAAATACCTACTTTCTAAAAGTGGTATTTTCAAACACAGAATATTAAAACCAACTTCACTAAAAGATGTATTTTATCATTCTGAGTTCAGGCATACTAAATTCGTTTTTCTACCATGTTCCCTGGCTCAGTTAGGATTATAAGCTGTAATAATCAAACTGCCCATTCTGGCCTATGGAGAACAGGTAGCCTTGCAATAGTGAAAAACGAAAATGGCTGTAATTCACTATTAGGACATGCCACACACATCAGGGCATGTCCTACCTTATACTTACAATGCACCCTGCCCTTGGGCCTACCATAGGGGAGTATGATATGAAGAAAAGGGAAGGTTTATGGACTGGCAAGTGGTGCCCTTGCCCAGTCAACATGGCAGTACCAGACTGCACACAGGCTCTGCAATGGCAGACCTGAGACACACTTTTACAGGCTGCTTCTGTGGGTGGCACAACCAGTGCTGCAAGCCCACCAGCAGCATTTGGTTTACAAGCCCTGGGCACACTCAGTGCACTGTACTAGGGTCTGACAAGTAAACCAAACCAACCAATCATGGAATCACTAATCCATACATCAATTTACCATAGGGAGTACTTGCACTGTGGCACTGAATAGCAGTGGCACAGTGCCCAAAGCATCTATAACCAGCAAAAATACATGAGGCAACAGCAAAAAATGGAAGGGAGACCCACGCCAACAGCGCCAGGTCTAACAAGGACCAATTCACCATGTCTCATAATGGCGGCTGCAACATTTCTGTTGATGTTGCAGCCAACCAACTAGATCACTCTGTCCCATTGTACCTTGCCATTTCTGTGGGGCTGAAGCAGCTGATGGGGGGAAAAAAGGCCCTCTTTGCTAATTTTTTGAATTTGCAATACAGAGGGAGTCCCGCGGGTCCGACCGTCCAGATATCACTAATGTTTGAACCTTAATTTCTCAAAAAACGCAAAACATTTTTACACCAAATCACAAAAAGCACACTTTCTGAGCAAAGATCTAGCTTTCTGTCAAACTTGTTGTAATTGTGCTCAGCTGTTTTTTCTGAATTGCTGCCTGAAATTTCAATCAGAAATTGCATGGGAAAAATGTGTGTTGGGATCCACCCTTTTTCATAGCCCCCACTCCCTCCTTGACGAATTACCCCAAAACGTATTTGGGTCACCGACAGACATGCGCAGAAGGAGGTTGCCTGCCCGCTGTGGCGTTGGGTGCAGGGCCTGACTGTATCCCAACTCCCGCAGCCCAACCCCCTGGCACACACGGCCAAAGATCATGCTGAGCACTGGTTTGGGTGGGCACCGCAGGTTTTTGCACAAGGCCTGGCCAGAGGCTAGGTTCTGTGGGTAGCCCCAAACTGAGCAGCACTGAAGGCCTGCATACACTCTTCACAATGTCACACAGCTTTTTAAACAAAAAGAACACACTCACTATAAAGCCAATCATTTCATATAAGACTGCACACCCATATTATATGTTCATGCAACCACCCATATATGGCCGCATACACCCTATTCAAAAAACAATACAGCCATGTTCATATGTTTATGCCCATCAAAATATGTCCATATGCCCACCATCAAAAATCCACACAGCCACCATCATCCACTTACATAGGCACTATCATACACCTACTCTCCTATATTAATATATCTAAACACTCACACTGGGAACATGCTCACAACCACAACCACTAACATACACTTACACAACCACCATCATTTGTCAACATGCCGTCCATCATGCAAGCACCATTTATGAAGACTTTATTGTGTTATTCCAAGAATTCACACCATGATACACCCCTTTACACACTTACAAACATTTTCATGATTATCTCAAACAAACTGATTTAATCCTTTCACAACTAATAACAACGATGGGAGTTCAGGTTGACTATGTACAGTGGAGTTGGAACACAAGGTGAAGTGAGCACCTTAACTCATGATAAATTTCATGACTCATGTTTTGTATTGCAAAGCCACTATTAACATGTTAGGCAATCTTATCTCCCTTTCAACATTTGCATAGGAAATTTGATGTGAGTTGTGTGGATGTATGATGGTGGGTGTGTTTGTCATGTGTGCACCTCTGCCCATTGCAGCTCTTCTGTGCGCTCCCATAACTGCCCTGCTGTCACTTTGTGCGCACCATCACCACTGTAGCACCCCTTGAAGTGACTCCCAGCAGTACCTGTATGTGTAATCGCCAATATATGTAACTCGGAACTTCTAGTCCCTCCATGTGCCCATGCTCCTATGCAGCCTACCACCCTACCTCTGCAGACCCTGTTCGTGCTCGTCCGCCCCCTATAGCCTCTGTGTGTTCCGCTCTTTCCTTGCATCCCCTATTTGTGCCCAGGACCCCCAGCAGCTTCTATGTCCTGTCCAACAACAACCCACACTTAATGTGCCCACAGGCCCCCTACAGTTCCTCTGGTGCTCACAGCTAGGCCAGATGCCGTGCTTTGTGCCCCTGCCCTCGTCCATCGTTTGGGTGTGGTGGCCTACCTCCCTTCTGAAGTGCCCCGGACTTCTGAAGTGCTTGTCTGCCCCGTACCTCTTGCAGCTTTTATGTGCCACCATGCCTTGCCAATAAAGCCCTTCTGTGTGATGTCACCCCTGCAGACCCTTTGTGCCCCGCCTGCCTTTCAGCCCCCATTGGCACCGTCCCCCATGAGGACTCTTTGCCTGTAACACTGTATGCCCTGCAGACTTTCTGTTTGTCCCAACATCCTCTATATGGGTTTCAGTTGCCTGCAGCTCCTGTGTACCTGACCCCCGACAGCTGTTTGCTGACTTGCCCTACTGCCCTTCTTTGTGCACCAATCTCTCTGTTGACCTTGTGTCTCGCCTTCCTCTGCCTCCGCAGCCCATCTCTTTGCCCCTGCCTGAAATGCCCCCTCTTCCTGGGGTAAGAGGAAGTTATAATATCCCCCCTTCCTTAGTAGCATTTTTAAAAATGTCTCCTGAAGTTTATGTACTTTGGGACAGATTTATGTTTTTTTTTTTTTAAATGAATTTGAGTTTTGTGTTTCTTTAACACTTCTTAATTCCCTGGCTCAGTTAAAAAAAAAAAAGTAAAATCCTGATGTTTAAAAAATTCTGGAGACATTTTAAAAATATAAATGTTGTTTGGGGGGACTGATTTATATAAACCTCCCTTCTCCCTTGGCAGTGGTAAATCAGTCTTGTCCCTGCCCTCACTTTCTCCAAGGGTAAGGGGTTGTAGAAGAATTTCTAGCCCCCACTTTGCTCAGGGCCGAGGTTAATTTGTTTTCAGTTGTTTTCCTCTCAGTGCTTGTAAACAATGGGAGGAAAGCAGATCTGAGTATCCAGTGCATATGTTCGGAGTACTATGCTTATGGAGTGTTGGTCTGTAGTTTGTGCTTTCCCAGTTATATGCATTCTTTGTCATGTTCACTAAACATTCACATTTTGCCTTATGCCTCCAAAATCTCTACACGGATTTTCACCAAAACAAAGAAAATATACCAAGTAACTGAAAGGCTGTCATAGCAACTTTGTGATTTTTCGTTCAGTGTGTTTGGAGTTATGCAGGTAGGAATATTCGCTATGGGAAATAACGTTATGTGGCGAGTGAAAAATGATTTTGGGACCTACCCTTATTACTTTTGAGCAGCGTCACTAATCTGCACCAGTGGCATGCTCTTAGATATCCCCAAAATATTTTCATTCCCAATTTTGGAACAGACTAGCAAGAGGGAGGCAAAATGTATAAAAGATCTAAAAATCGAATTTCCTATGGACCAAGGTGTCAGCCTTAACTGCAGAGGTTAAATGCACCTCTTTAATATATATCTAAAATTCTCATACATTATGTTCTTCATCAATCACTAGCAAAAGTCTTTGCTCCCACAAAACCCAGTTCACAAATCTATGCGTACACTAACATTCATACTGCGTATGCAAGTAAATACACTTCTCATTCCTGATTGAAAGGCTGAGGATGGACATTTTTTGCCACTACAAATCTAGCTGGTTGAAGGGGCTGATTTGAAAGCTTTAAAGAGTGTGTCCATCAGCAAATGTCCATAATCTTGTAAATTGGTAGGTGTTAACCAGACAGTTGCAGGTACTTTCTCACAATGTCAAGTGCAGAAGTTAATGCATTTTAATGAAGGGAAAGAGAAATTGACACCTCTATATTGACAGGTTTGTAGGCAAAGGGGTATCTCCATAGAATGTTTTTTTTCTGTGGACAAAATAAAAAAAGTTTACAAAGGATATGCACTTTAGCATCACTTCTACTTCTAGGTAAATTGTTAAACATGTTAGTACTCATTTTGATCTGCAACTGCTGCAAATTTCCAGGAGTCCTCCAGAAGTCCTTAAAAATGCTGAAATTTGTTCCACACGTTGAAGTCATTTTTTACTTTTCCCATGCAACGTTTAGGAATCTGCTTCAAAGAAGGCTTCTAAAAATTCAGGACATTAAACAGTGAAAAAATCATAGAAGATCAACCAACTATTAAAGATCAGGACTAGTTGGTTGAGGTGTTCACAACCTGAGTGCTGTTGAACCGATATCAACCGCAATGAAAAAGGTTTGCTGCTCTAAAAAGCCGCTAAGTCCAACAAACGCCAGTGATCAAAAATCCGTTAAAAGCCATTGTAGCCTTACAGGACATCTAATGTTAGTCAATCTGAGATATGAAACGAAATATGCCTTCCTTTGTGCGGCACAAGAGGATGGAAGAGTCAACCGAATCTCAAAGAGAGAAATCTTAAGCCGTCACCCCGGCAATCTATTATGTTTACAAAAACCTACTGCTTCCCCACTTGGATATTTTAAACTTTGCTTTTCTTCTTAAAACCCTATATTATTTTTTCCCCTGAAAATTTACCTTACTGATCTTTCTATTTAGTTATCAAAAAGAACTTGTAGCCTGGAGCGAATAGCCACACCGATAATTCAGGTGCCATTTCATATTTGAGGAGTGCTAGACTTTATTCAGTATTACTTGTGTAAATCCCATTTTAATAAGATATTTGCATCTTTACATAATCAGGTTTCTCAAAGGTTTTACCTGTCCTTCAGAAGCCATCTATCCCTGAGGGAACACTCGCTGAGGCTTGCTTTCTGCATACGTTATCTGCAAAGACTTTTACTTATTTTCCTAAATGGTATTTAAAGTAGATCTAGAGCTATATGATACACACAAAGAGTTATGTTATTTTATTTCTAAAAACACTGTCATTGCCTCTGGTTCTTCCGCCAACTTCTGCAACCTTCTAAACTTCGTAATAGCTATTTATGTAGCACATACCACGAAATGCACTTGAATTATTTTGCATTAAATAAAAATAGGAGAGCAGGTAAAAGGAAAACAATCCTATCGCTGACTCAGAGGAAAGAAGTTCATCAGCGGTGAACCACATATAAAGCACTATGCAGGAAGACCAATAGTTCACGACCACACGAACCACAGAAGACTTTATGATTGAGTGCTAGTGGAAATGCATGATAGATCCATAAACTTATCTCAATTCTCAGCCTTTCTCCAAACAGAACTTCTACTATCATCTAGGATGTGGGGTAGGCACCAGCAAAGCTTCTTGGCTCGGAGACTTCCTGTCTGGGTTAGAAAACCCTGCAGGAACCCAGAATGCAAGCCCCTCAAATGACTTCTCACACTTATTTGACGAAGAAATTCCAATCTGGATTCTTGTCTTTGTAACAGGTCCACCATACCAACCTTGGTAAGTAATCGTACAGGGGTGAAAAAACACCCCAGGTCAAGCAAACACTGAGAGTGATACACCTGCCTCAAAGCTTATGCCTTTATTGATGAAGTTAATGTGTACAACTGTGGATGCAATTGGAGGGGCACTAAAATTCCAGTGATAGAAGATGGACTTCCAAATGACGATTCTAAAGGAAATTGCCACACAGATAGCTAATATTAACAAGAGAACGGAAACAAATGAGGAAGTTGTGGTTGAATCCTTTAAGAATCCTCCAACTAAAACAGAAATCTGAAACTGCTCAGCAATGTGGGTAAAACTAGAAGTAGCAACCGTCCTTCAGACAACATTAGTTAGCTACAAAGAAAGCATTGGGAAAGGACAAATGGGCCTTAACCTGCCAAATAAGATAGCCCACAGAACTGAGAAAAAATCAAATGAGATTGCCATCCGGTGGATGCTAGCAATTTAGGACTAGAAAGCCCAATCCCTGAGCTACCTGTGAAAATGCAGGAAGAATTGATACTGGACCCTCATTTCCAAGCGCAGCAAGGCCAGCTCATAAGACAAAAGTTGTGGTTGGTCTTGCATAAAACATGAAAGTTCCAAAAGAAGAATAAGAAGAATTGGCAGTGCTACAGGCCGACACCAATGCCATTGAAGAAAAGCAGAGAAAGGACACCACCATCTTTGTGAACAAAAATCCTGGACTAATCTGCAACCATGCATTTAAATTGTATTAAAATATCAAAAGAACTCCAAGATATACAGAAAACACAAGGCCCATCCTATGTGAGCAGCGAGAGAAGATCTGAGCGGAACAGATCCTTGCTCTGGGGATCAAGAGACAGGTGAACTACCCTCATCTGAAGCGGCACCATCAGAAATAAACAGGACATCCAACCCCCTGACAGAAATGAAGAAGCTCCACTGAGACGGCCTAGTGACTGTCAGCTCAGCACAAATCAACTAGATGGAGAACTGATCAAATGGAGGTTATCAAGTTGGTAGGAGAAAAAGGTGGCACCAAATCTAAGGCCGGAACTAAAAGGAGACTAAACAAACCCGCTTCACAAAAGTACATGCAGGAAGGATTATCTGTGGCATAAGATTATTTTAAAATAGAAAAGGAGAAAGACTGGGTAGCCTTCGTTTAAACTTCCGACTAGAAACACTTTGAAGGTTCCGCTCGATAAAACGAGCCCCTCAGAAACGTTTTCCTTTATTTGCCAGGGTGTGTTTTTCATGGCTGAACCATCACTTAGACTCTTGTGCAGCCTGGAACTCCCTATTTCTATGTCAAATTAGATAAGGGAGAGAAGCTTTTCCACAGAATTAAAAAGAATTTCCCCCTACAGTGTGGCACCATAATGTAGCTCAGTGTCATCATGAATGGAGGTGGTGCGGAGTTGTAATATGTACATTTGGTGCGTATGAGCTATTGCAAGAATTTCTGGATCTAGTCTGGAGCTTGGGAAGATTGACAAGGGAAGTCTTGGCAAGCGAGGCCATTCTGAACATACCCACCAGAGCTGACTGGAGGGAATGCAAGTCTACAAAGGACGAAGAGGAAGCCTTGGCTAAAGCCTTCAGAGAGAGCTTCGAACCTTTTGATTTCTCCTTGGCGGACTAAGCGGATGCAGACACTTTGGAAAAGGAGTCCCGGCTCTTAAGAGGAAATAATAGTCACTTCCTGCCACAAGAATTTAAACACTCTTCTATGTCCTTCGAAGTGTGTTTTGAGCTGCATTCCGCTGGTTACTTATCTGTTTAAGCACAGGGAAGATAAATTTACGTTTGTGTAACTCATTCTAATAAACCTAACCTGTTCTGTCACTGTCGCATGGTAGCTGGATACAGAAAAACAAAAAGAGCGCAAGTGTTTAGAGTATTTATTTGGAGAAATTATTTTTTCATTTTTATTGGAGACATTTTAGGAAATCATGAGACACATTAGCTTACTATAGTAAATGCAGAAGTGCTGCATACCGAGTTCGTTAAAACCAACAGAGAAATAATGTTGGGGAACAAATGCAGACATTTCAAAACCGTTACAGCAAACAAATGATGGACGGAATGCTGACAATGCAAACATTCTCCCCCAGTCAAAAGATCTGGGTTAAATCATCATTCTTTTGCCCACTACGCCACCCCAGTTTGGACCCAGCCATATGCAAATCAGTCCTGACCCTGTGCCCCATGGGAACAGTCCAGACCGAACTGCCAGGCCAGGAAACAAGCATCCTGGGACCGGTTTCAGGGTATGTCACCCTTCTTCAGCCAGGCTAGCTTGAATCCAGTGGCACAGTGAGCAAGGGACCCACGTCTGGGCATACCCTTCCCACTTAGGGCGAAAAGTGTTACAGCAAACAAATGATGGACGGAATGCTGACAATGCAAACATTCTCCCCCAGTCAAAAGATCTGGGTTAAATCCATCGTTCTTTTGCCCACTACGCCACCCCAGTTTGGACCCAGCCATATGCAAATCAGTCCTGACCCTGTGCCCCATGGGAACAGTCCAGACGGAACTGCCAGGCCAGGTGGGAAGGGTATGCCCAGACGTGGGTCCCGTGCTCACTACACCACTGGATTCAAGCTAGCCTGGATGAAGAAGGGTGATGCCCTGAAACCGGTCCCAGGATGCTTGTTTCCGGTCCAAGGAGGACCTGGCTTGGCAGTTCGGGCTGGACTGTTCCCACAAGGAACAGGGTCAAGACTGATTTGCATATGGCTGGGTCCAAACTGGGGTGGTGTGGTGAGCAAAAGAATGATGGATTTAACCCAGATCCTTGTGACTGGGGGTGAATGTTTGCATTGTCCAGCATTCCGTCCATCAATTGTTTCTTTTGCATTTGTCGCCCTAAGTGGGAAGGGTATGCCCAGACGTGGGTCCCGTGCTCACTACACCACTGGATTCAAGCTAGCCTGGCTGAAGAAGGGTGATGCCCTGAAACCGGTCCCAGGATGCTTGTTTCCGGTCCAGGGAGGACCTGGCTTGGCAGTTCGAGCTGGACTGTTCCCACAAGGAACAGGGTCAAGACTGATTTGCATATGGCTGGGTCCAAACTGGGGTGGTGTGGTGAGCAAAAGTATGATGGATTTAAGATCCTTGTGACTGGGGGTGAAGGTTTGCATTGTCCAGCATTCCGTCCATCAATTGTTTCTTTTGCATTTGTCGCCCTAAGTGGGAAGGGTATGCCCAGACGTGGGTCCCGTGCTCACTACGCCACTGGATTCAAGCTAGCCTGGCTGAAGAAGGGTGATGCCCTGAAACCGGTCCTAGGATTCTTGTTTCTGGTCCAGGGAGGACCTGGCTTGGCAGTTCGGACTGGACTGTTCCCACAAGGAACAGGGTCAAGACTGATTTGCATATGGCTGGGTCCAAACTGGGGTGGTGTGGTGAGCAAAAGAATGATGGATTTAACCCAGATCCTTGTGACTGGGGGTGAATGTTTGCATTGTCCAGCATTCCATCCATCAATTGTTTCTTTTGCATTTGTCGCCCTAAGTGGGAAGGGTATGCCCAGACGTGGGTCCCGTGCTCACTACACCACTGGATTCCAGCTAGCCTGGCTGAAGAAGGGTGATGCCCTGAAACCGGTCCCAGGATGCTTGTTTCTGGTCCAGGGAGGACCTGGCTTGGCAGTTCGAGCTGGACTGTTCCCACAAGGAACAGGGTCAAGACTGATTTGCATTTGGCTGGGTCCAAACTGGGGTGGTGTGGTGAGCAAAAGAATGATGGATTTAACCCAGATCCTTGTGACTGGGGGTGAATGTTTGCATTGTCCAGCATTCCATCCATCAATTGTTTCTTTGACATTTCAAAAACAGCATCTTTTTAAAGTGGTATGTTTATTACCGAATTCCATTGTCCGTTTTTTGTTGTTGTGGTTCTTGAATTTGTAAATTAAAAAAAAAACTTGGGTAGCCTTCGTAAAGATGTAGAACACATGCTGCTTCCAAGAAACATGGACCATGGAGGAGATCGTCATTGATGGCTTTATCACCTACTGCATTCCAGCAAACGAGTATAGGAAAGGGATGCCAAGGGTGGCTCAACACTCAGGGTCTCCATTGACCAGAAATCAAAACTGTTAACAAATTCAACTATAAAGAGAAATTTACAGCGAATCACACTTGAAAGGGCCAGCACACGACTCAACATATGTAAGACGTATTGCCTCCCCTGGAGAGTAGAAGGAGGAAGAAACAACATTTTTGACACTGGAAAGGACAGTAATAGACTATAGCAAATGTAGCTAGTAGGGAAACACTAACTATCATATTTTGTGGAGACTTTTACACCAGATTAAATATCGATCAAAAAAGAGATAATCAAAGAAGAGTCTCCGGCACCTGAGGTGATGAAAAAACACCAGGAAGGGAATACAAGATATATCAATGATGGCAGCAGGAAGAAAGTGCATCCTTAATAGGTGCTCAAAGTCAGATACTCTGGCAAAGAGTACTTTCAGGGCAAACAAGAGACATAGGGGCATATGTACAAGGACTTAACACAGCCATAGCGACACTTTTTTGACGTAATGGCGGCTTTTTTATATTGCCATATTTACAAGTTGCCGCTAACTTGAGTTAGCGGCACTTTTCTGGCGAAAATGTGAATTTTTAAGATTGCCACTTCTGTTAGCAGGACTTAATGAAAATGAGATGCAAGGTAGGCGTTCCTGTGCAAAAACTGCTGCTAACCCCACTTCGCGATATTTACAAGGAATTCCTTGTATGGTGCAAAACCCAAAAAACTGCCTCTAACTCCAGTTACAAACACTTGGGGCCTCATTTCAGAAGGTTTTGGTGCTGGACAGCGCTGCAAGGAATGTTGCTGCTCTGCCCTGCGACAAAACTACAGGGCAGGAATGCGCACCATCAATAAGATAGGGCGCATTCCTGGGCCTCATTCATGAAAAGTGTTGCATCACTGCGACAAAACAGAGTTGCAACACTTTTCACTATACCCTTCTTGCGACACAATGGATGCGCTGTATTGACTGTATGGCGCTCCATGTCGCAATTAATGACAGATACGTCTGGAACCCTGACGTATCTGTCAGCGCAAAAGTCACGCATTGCTGCAGTTGTGTCACAAGCATGACACAACTTTAGCAATTCACGGGGCCAGCCTATCCCTGTGGCACTGTGTCACCCTTACGCCTGCCATGAGGCAGGCGTAAGGTACTGACGCAGTGGCATCTTTCAATTGTTGCAGTGAAATCTGATGGATTTTACTGAGCCACTCCTATGAGGCTTTGTTGCGTGGGAACGCCCACCCTGCATACATCATACCTGATGCAGGTATAATGTGGCACAGGGCTTCACAAGGTCAAGCATATGCCCAGATGCGTCACTTTGCAAATACCGCGCAACGTGGTGCAAGAATCACGCTGCACATCAAGAAAATGATGCACCTGCGGGGTGAAACTGTCAGAAGGGGCTCATGAATAAGCCCCCCTGTCTTTTTCCCCTATGTTGGTGCACAATGGCTGCCATGTGCCAATGCAGGCACCCTTGTGCCATGGTGCAAGGGTGACTGTGTTGCGGAGTTGATTGATGTTGTGGCTCCATCTCTTCTCGAGACGTCTGCAAGTGGGGCTGGAATAGTGGAGGGCGGCAGTGAACCAGTTGGCCTTCTTGGAGTGTTGTTTGCCTGGTCTTTTCTTGAGGGGTGTCAGGGTGTTGGTGCAGTTGGAGATCCATTGGTGGAGGTTGCTCACTGTGGTGTTAGCAACTGTAAGCTTTGGCAGAATGGTGGTGCTGAGGGAGTTGACTCGAAGTTCTTTGGTGGCCTTGATCCAGCTGCGACCGGGGGGGGGCAATTATGGCGATGGTGTACGGTGGGCGTGGTGACGGCGTGATGTAAACAATGATGGTCGGTACAGGAGAGTCCTTTGGTGTGGCTGTAGTTGAAGAACCCGCTGGTGGAGAAGACGGGCTCGAGCGTGTGTCAGGCTATGTGGGTTGGTGCGGTGACTAGCAGCTTGAGTCTGATGTTGGCGAGGTTCCCCAGGAGGTGGGTGGTGTTCTGGTCACTGGGGTTGTCCAGGTGGAACTTGAGGTCTCCGAGTAGGATTTAGTTGGTGGATGGGAGAGCCTGGGGTGCGATGAGGTCTAGAATGGCATTGGTGAATGGGGTTCATGGCCCGGGGGGCCTGTAGATGAGGGTGCCGCGGAGGGTGGTGTTGGGGTTGGTCTGGATCTGGAAGTGGAGGTGTTCCGTGGTCACCGTCGGGTCATTAGAGTGCGAGGTCAGTCGGAGTGTGCCTTTTTTAGGCAATGGCAATGCCTCCTCCTGGCCGCTCAGGGTGGTCCATGCGGGTGAATTTGTAGCCGTTGTGGATGGTGATGGCGATGTCCAGTCCGGAGCAGAGGTTGGTCCAGGTTTCCGTGAAGAAGGTGATGTCTGAAGAGGTGGCATCAAGGAGGTCCCAGATTTCTGTTGCCTGTTTGCGGAGGGACCGCACGTTGAGGAGGATGCAGTTGAGCCGGTCGGCTGCGCTGTCGGTCAGCTGGGCGGAAGGAGGTGCTGGTGTGCTGATGTGGCAGAAGGTGCGTTTGCATTTTCGACAGGCGCAGGGTGCAAGAGAATTCTACAGTGTTGCTAGATGGAAGGTGGTGTGGCGTCCAGGGTTGATGGGGAGGAGGGTGCTGGCGTTGTAGCGGTGGAGTGTCCAAGAGGAAGGGTCCTTGGTGCTGGGTGCGTTCGAGGGGCAGATGGACGCAGACGAGATTGCCTTTGGCGCACCAGTGGTACGCCTGCTGTGCATGGCCGCACACGGGCCGCCATTATGTAGTGCTGCGGGGGGACTGGACAGCTGGGAGGTGGGAAATGCAGAAAAGGACACTTGAGGGGGCCTGGGCTCAACTCGTCCCCCAGGCCTCCTTCGCTACGTGTCCCACCTTCTCCTCACCTGGACATTGACACTGTGGCGCAATCCGCTGCACTCTCTCCAAATCTGTGACTAAGCCAGCAGGGGCCTCAGCCAGGCGGGATTTCACAAGCCTGGGTACAGCAGTCGCTGCCAAGTCCGCTGGGGAACCTCCCGATGCAGGTGATGCAACAGGGCCCCCTTAGGCGTGAAGTTGCAGCGCTCCCACCACACAAGTTCGGCACAGCTCAGGGGCCTCACCCTCCACAGCGTCCAGCCAGCGCAACATCCTCCAGCCTGTGATGCAGAGAGGCGCGTCCCACCATTGGTAATCTCCTCCGTGCCCCCAGTGTAGTGGTGGCGCGTGGTATGCGATGCAGACCTCCCTACGTTGGTGCGCAGGAGCGCCTCTACCGTTCACAGCTCCAAGGCGCACCAGGCGGTCTTCTCACACAGGTCAGCAACATGTCTCCATGCGACCTAGCAGACTTCACCACCAGGTAAGGGTGATCGCCGATGCATCAATGTCTACCGCCACTGCCCAGCAACTCCACAGCACCTCCGCATCCCACTCCGCATCCCACTCCGGGTCTCAGACACAGACCCAGCGAGGTCTCCGGGCCCTGGGGACTGTCCGTGCTTTCAAGGTTTTGGATGCCATGGTGTTGCAAGGAGTGTGCAATGATAAGTGAGGCATCACTGGTTTTGCCCAGCGATGCGCCTCTCTTCATGATTGTAGCCCTGAATTTCCTCTTCCCCTAGGACTGTGACTGGTCATCCTGGCTGTTGGGGGACTGGGGGGGGGGGGGGTTGTTGATCTGAGCTGCACTTGGCCCTGGCTGCTCCATTCTGCATTCCATTGGTTTTGTTTCCTATTTTTCATTGGAGGTGGACTTATAGGCTTTTTTTGCTAGAGGCAAAAAAAGTCATGTTGGGCTAACTAACGTGAGTTTTTTTGCCGCTAATGGGCCTTTTGTCAGTTTTCGCCCACTAACGCCAGAATTTGTATCGCCTTCACACTGCTGTTAGCTGCAGTTTTCACCGCGGCTACTGGAAACTATTGCCATGTAGTGACGTATTGTAAATACATCGCTAACAGGGCGATGGTTTTTGGTGATAGGCCGCATTAAGAAAACTGCTGCTAACTAACGCTGACGCTAGTTAGCGGCAGTTCTTGTACATATACCCCATAGTATTGAATCCTGGCATATGATGATTGGCATGAGTGCGTAGCATAGAATAGAAAGTGACCACAAGTCACTTGTTTCAACACTATCTTTGTGCTGGCAAAATCAGGTCCCCTGAAAAATTTAACATTTTGTTTTCCTTGAAATCAAAGCAGCAGACACTAAGATGGCCACCAGAAAGCTACAACACCTGATGGAGCAAGGACTCAAAATGAGACTTGCTCGTAAGCAATACTCTCATAGTATTAATTAATTAAACTTTGTAATGTCTTTACTAATAAATGCATACATGAACACAGTATCAGAGGGAAGCTTGCCTATGTGTATAAACTAATAAGTAATGCTTGTCTAATCCAAAATGGCAGCTAAAGCGCGGGAACTTCATTGCGCATGTGTCAACCATATCACGTGGTATCACGTCTTTCTTTGCTTGGAGGGAAAACTTTTGCTTCTGCGCAGTGTGCTAAAATGGCTGCTTAATGTTTTCACGTGCTAGAGCTTACGCATTTGTTGCAATTAAGACTGTGGTATTCTAACGCTACAAATGGGAATAGAGTAGAAATAGGGGGTATACAGTGAAGACATTTATTTTTGATTTTAATATGTTTCTTCTTTGATTCTATTAGTTCGTAAATTGGGCCTGGGTTAACGGAAATGGCAGCCCGAGAACTATGGGATGTGCTCATGCGCTTTGAAAATCAAGGCACAGCGATGAAGTCAACTTGGACGACATCCAAGGCCATGACCTGTTGGCCAACTCCACTACATCCGCGATGTTCTCTCAAATGCAACATTATATATACATTTTGTATTAAATTTTGTCGTGAGACGGGTGGGAAATAAAGCAAATGTATTAATTGTGAGGGCCGGTATTTAAAACAATGGGCTTAAAGAAATTGAACTAAATTGGCATGGTGTGAGGATCAACTCCCTGTCCCCGTCCAATCAGAAGTAGTGGGCCCATAATTTGGAAACATTAATGGGAGGTACCTGGGTGTAGAAGGGTGTAATAGATATAGAATTAGTTAATTAGTTAGCACAGGAGCTGAGAGAACAGATGCGGTAGCAGAGAACCTATGCTATTGCAGAACCGAGCAGACTGAATCGCTGTCCAGAGAGGTCCTGAGGTGGGGGCGGCGGATTCCATTAGAAGGAAGACACGGTAGATATCGAGGAGGAGCGAAGTGACAGAGAGGGGAGCGACGCAGGCGTCGTTGGTAGAGAGGTCACCTATCCTGTTCTGAACCTGGTCCGGAGGTCTTGATCTTCATCCTTTCTGGGACCCTTTTTCCAACTCCTTGGCCAAGGGTTTTGGTTCTCACACTCTTAGGTAACTATAAGCAAAATCTTTAGCTGTACTGCTGTCTCTATCCTCTTCTCTCTGAGGGACCGTCATTGATTGATAAGTGATTATTTAGTATTGCTTCATCCTTGATATACGATTAAGTATTATGTGGTTTTGTAATTTACTCTGCTAAATCTTTAGATAAACATTTTAAAACTTCCTGACTCAGTGATTATTTCAGGTTTTATGAATTATATTGAATGTCACTCATTTTAAACTTCCCAATTATCAAAGGGTCCATTGTTAAGTCATTACTCTTCAATCAGAAAAGTAATTGGTAGCAGGGATATTGATAAAGAGTACAACTGACCCACCAGCGGAAATTGCTAGCGTAGTATGAATGAATGGGCCCAGGTGAGTATTTGGTGTATGAATGCTTGTTGCTAGTAACCCGCTGGATCAGTTTTCTGGGTAGCAGAGGATGGTTGCACTTTGTTAATTGGGTAATGAGAATTTATTTTATATAAACTAACATCCGTTTGTTTAAAAGTTTTGTTTTATGTTGTCTAGAATCCCCGGGGAAATTTGAATAGCGGATGGTAAGTGGAAGCCATACTGCAGTGAGGTTATCTGTCAGGCAGAAATAGTACTGAAAAGTTAAGCAGGGCTATCAGTACTTGTTAGGGACTCTATGTGTGTGAGTAATGGCAAAGGAATACGCTGGTAAAAATTTGATGTTATATCACCTAGAAAGGGTAACATTGAAGAAGTAGCAGGTATTTCCGGAGCTTATGTGAAGGGTAAACGGAAGTTGTTTTACTCGTAGTGTATGTTTAGTAAACAGAAAGGTTTTACTAAGTATGAGAGAAATTATTTTTCCAAATTAGAGAAACTGGCACGATAGCGAATGTTCTTTATGTTGTTACTGAATTTTAATAAGAAGCGTAGAGAAAAATAAAGTTTGCGTACGATTTTTGTAAAGGGAGGGTCAGCTGCCGGAGTAATACTGACGTCACAAACGCCGCGCTGGGATTGGTTGAAACAGCGGGCGTGAAGCGAGTCTTGTTAAGGAGGGGTCAGTAGATAGGAGTAATACTGACGTCACAGGTGTCGCGCTGGGATTGGTTGAAACAGCGAGGGACAGAGAAGCGCAGATTGTAAAGGAGGGGTCGTCAGACAGACGTCACTGAAAAGCCGCGCTAGGATTGGTTCGGAGACAAATGTTAACTGGAATTTGATTGGTTGTCAGGATAGAAATTGAAATCTTAGTGGACAGTGTAGATTGTATGTGGCAACACGATCCGACTTTGACAGGAACCCGTCCAGACAGAAGATTCCTAGGTTTTGCCGAATATAATTCGATACATAGACATTTACCCAAAATGTACGGAGAAAAGAGAAAAATGTCATTTTTACAGAAGATTAAGAATTATTTTAAGAAGGATAAACCCATCAAAACTAGGGAAGCAATTATTATTCCACCGGCAAAAACACCCGCTTCATTTATGATGATGGAAAGGGGTTATCATACTTGCGTATGGTTAGAAAATTGGATAGAATATACAAAAGATGACGGAATATTAGCTTTCCCAGAGAATGGTACTTTCAATGGGAGAATTCTTCAAAATTTAAGAATAAGAATGAATGATTTAGAACCCAGACCAAGATTAACTCAATGCGAAGCCCTAGAAGAATGGGAAACAGAGGCATTTGAACATGACCGACCGAGAAGCAATAGGGGTTATAGGGGATTTTTCCCTAGACACCAAAATGAGTCAAGAGACAGTCAGATGAAACAGTGGAGAAGAGCGATGCTTACCGAGGGTTTGTATCCAGTTTTCATGACAGATGAACCATTAGGGAGCAAATGTAAAGAAAAGACAAAACATTTGACAGGGTTTGGAGATTCTGAAGACGAATTTATGGAAGAAATATTAAAGAACCCGCCACCATATCAGGAAGGGACAAGTGGATGTACCCCAAGTGCACCAATTTTAAGAACACCATTGGTACCGCAAGTATTGCATAATCCACCAGTTAATAGGGTACTTCAGGATAAGGAAAGAGAGGCTATAGACAGAAACAGCGCGATACAAAAGGGGATGATGGACGGAACGTTTGAGCCAATCAAACACTCACCCCCAGTCAACTGATCTGGGTTTAATCCATCATCATTCTTTAGCTCACTCCACCACCCCAGTTCAGACATGGCCATATGCAAATCAGTCTGACCCTGTGCCTCATGGGAACAGTCCAGCCCGAACTGCCAAGCCATGTCTTCCCTGGACCGGAAACAAGCATCCTAGGACCGGTTTCTGGCATTCCAGCCGTCATCAGCCAGGCTTGCTTGAATCCAGTGGCAAAGTGAGCAAGGGATCCACGTCTGGGCGAACAAAGCGATACAAAAGGGGATGATGGACGGAACGTTTGAGCCAATCAAACACTCACCCCCAGTCAACTGATCTGGGTTTAATCCATCATCATTCTTTAGCTCACTCCACCACCCCAGTTCAGACATGGCCATATGCAAATCAGTCTGACCCTCTGCCAGAAACAGAGCAGAATTGATACAAAAAATAACACAGCTGAATGACCATCCTGATTCCCTGACCATACCTGTAACAATTGGTCCAGTGGTTCCCTCATATGGTGATAAAGTAAATTGTCCAAAACCTTTAACTATGCCTATACCTGTGGAGACTCCAAAACATGAAGCAGTAATATTTGATGACCATATCAGTGAGTGTGAATCTATGATTTCACTAATGAATTTACCTAATCGAGACTCTGTAAACAGCACCCCCAGAAGAGTTCCACCTGGTTGCTCAAAAGATGTAAACATAATAACATCTTCAGGAACTAAGAGTGCTACTGTAGTAACACCAGAAGACTTAGAAGGTGGGCACAGGGATCAGACAGACAGAGTTCACCCCCAAAGATAATGGACATTTACAAATTAAAAGTCGAGTTAGAAGAAATGATAGCAGGAAATGTAGGAGTGGATCGTCTGAATACCTACAATGAAGAAGAACTATTGTTCGTATGCAGGAGCATAACTAGAAATGTAAAAATATTTCATGAAAAATTATCAGATTTGGCCTTACAAATGGGAATTGAAATAGGGAAGTCGAAAGTGTTACAGAAACCCTATAGAGCAGATTTCACTGACAAAGATTTAGAAAATATGAATGCCTCTGGTAGAAAACTACAATTGAAAGAATTAATGTCAGTATTACAGAAATGGGGAGAACTAGATAAATGGAAAACTAGATGGACAAAGAAAAAGGAAGAGGCACGGTACAGTAGATCGACTTCTGAATATTTATTGAAGGAAACAGGGAAAGTAGATCAGATGTACCCAATGCGAGAAGTACCTGGAGGAGGTTACGTTCATGTCTCATGGAGTAGACAAGATATTTTGTCATTTACAAATGATTTCCCAAAGTTGAGAGAAAAGCCAATTGAATGGTACAAGCAGGTTGAGAGGTTTGTGAAAGTGTCAAAGGTATTGTTGAAGGACTTGGATGGTCTGTTTGACATAGTAGTACCTGCTGCTTTGTGGACAGATTGTAAAATTACAGTTGACTGGCCAAGTGAAGAGTATCCAAGAGATGCAAAAACAGGTGCCCCATCGAGTGATGTGATGAAAAAGTATCACCAGGTAATAACTTATCTGAAAGGGAAAATACCACCCAAAGAGACAGATTGGGTGAAGATAGACAGGACTACCCAAGAAGCAAGTGAATCGATACATGCCTATTATGAACGTCTATTACAGGTGTTCAAACAGTATAGTGGATTCGAGGATATTGGGGACAAAAATATGAGTCAGTTTGTCTACCGATTTGTTTATGGTCTAAAACCAGAGATTTGTCAGATGATTAAGCAGCACATGTTATGTTGGCAAGGAAAGCCTATTGATGAAATTTTGAAATATGCTAAATATTGTGGAGACGACATTGAGGATAGGCACAAGAAACTGCAAGAGAAAGTGATGTGGGCTCAAGTGAAAATGGCTGAGCGACAGGGAATTAATTTGGATAATCCGACAGAAAGTCATGGAAAAGAATCTGGAACGAATGGTGACACAGGGAATGGTGGAAAAGTGAGAGGACGAATGAGTAGAGAAGAGGCTAAAAAGAAATTTCCTTGTCATGGATGTGGAAAGTTGGGACATTGGAAGGACGAATGTAAAAAGATTCGGAATAATAATGGCCCAAATCATAATTTAAATCCACAGACGCAGAATGACTCACAGCAGGGTGTAAACCCTCAGAGTCAGTTGCCACCTGCCCCTATACAGGGTAATGTAAGCAGAGCAAAGCACGGTACAGACGTCAGATATCAAGGAGGAAGTGGTAAGAATGAATATGTAACTTCACAGTTTCTTTTACAGGACGAATTTGATCCATATAGACATCAATGACGGTGCCTAAGAGAGGGGGCGAAGGAGTGCGTACTTGGCGCATCCTTACCGGTAGATCAGTCAGGTCCATATGTTGAAGGGAAAGTAAAAGGTAATGATATCACTTTTCTGTTGGACACTGGTGCTACCCGTTCTACTGTAAGAACAGCAGACATCCCAGACCTCCCTCTCTCTGGAGAAGCTATCCAAGTTGTAGGTGTAGCTAATCAAAAGATCAGAACACCCCTTACTGAGCCAATGGAAGTAAAAATAGGAAACTTCCGAGAAATGCACCAATTTGTAGTGTGTGATTCCAGTCCAGTAAACTTATTGGGGAGAGACCTACTGTGCAAAATGAATTGCACTATTTTCTGCACACCGGATGGTGTTGCAATACAGAACCCGGATGAAGATCATGTTTATAAGTTCATGATAGCCAAGCAAGGTACGGAAGTAGATGAGATGTTCTCTTTGATAACAAAAAACGAATTACCAGAGGAACTGAGAACTACAGTGAATTCCAAGGTATGGGATTTTACAGGGAAAGAAGTAGGACTTATGTCCAAAATAGACCCAGTAAAGATCACTGTAAAAGAAGGTGCAATTTTCCCAATACTAGACAGTACAAAATGAGTGCAGAAGTAAAAGCAGGAGTTGTTGAGGAAATTAACAGAATGGTGAAACAAGGCATATTAAAAGAAGTTATGAGTAGTCCTTGTAATTCACCGATCATGGGTTTGAAAAAGCCTAGCAGAAAGTATAGGATTGTTCAGGATTTGCGGAAAATTAATAAAATCGTGGTACCTTGTTGTCCTATAGTACCAAATCCTGCAGTAATCCTATACCAGATACCCTGGAGTGCAGAATGGTTCACTGTGATTGATCTATGCCAAGCATTCTTCTCAATACCGTTGCACCCAGATAGCCAATATCTCTTTTCGTTTAAATTCGAAAACAAAGTCTATGTATGGAATCGTGTTCCTCAAGGATACACAGAAAGTCCCTCCATCTTTAATCAAATACTGAAAGGGTGTCTAGAGAAATTAGTGCTGCCCAGGAGTTCAGTCTTGGTGCAGTATATAGACGATTTATTGGTAGCATCCAACACTCATGATGATTGTGTTAAAGATTCAATTGCGTTACTCAACCTTTTAGCTGAAGAAGGACACAAAGTGTCACCTGAAAAACTGCAGTTTTGTACAACGGCAGTTAAATATTTGGGGCACCAAATTGAAAGGGGAACAAGAAGAATAACATCTGATAGAATAAAAATAATCAAGAAAATGAAAATGCCAGAAACACAAAGAGAAGTGAGAATGTTTCTTGGAATAGTAGGTTACTGTCGACAATGGATTATAGAGTTTTCACTACTAGCAAAGCCTTTAATTCAGCTAACCAAAAAGAAAGCTAAAGATCCAGTTGAATGGGATGATGAAAGTGCTAGTGCATTTGTAAAATTAAGAAATGCTTTGTGTGAGGCACCTGCCTTAGGCATGCCTGACTATACAAGAGAATTCGCACTATTTTGCTATGAAAGAGAAAATTGTGCACTTTCAGTGTTAACTCAAAGACATGGAATAGACAGGCGTCCTATAGCATATTTCTCTGCTACATTGGACCCAGTGGCGGCAGCATTGCCAGGCTGTTTGAAAGCAGTTGCTGCTACCTGTATGAGCATTGAACAAAGTGAGTCGATAGTGATGGGATATCCTGTAACAGTGTTTGTCCCACATGCAGTTGTGATCCTGTTGACAAGAACTAGAACTCAGCATCTCACACCTAGTCGGATGACAAGGTATGAACGAATTATTCTTAGAGCTGAAAATGTGACCATAGTTAGGTGCACTGTTGTGAATCCTGCTACATTATTGCCAGATCCAATTTTTGAAGAAGTTAAGGACGATCCAGAACATGATTGCCTAAAGGTCACAGAATTGTGTACAAAACCGCGTCCTGACATACAGGAAATGACCCTAAAAGATCCAGATAGGGAGCTGTTCGTGAACGGCTCATGCCTAAGGCATGAGGATGGTAAATTGAGCACAGCCTATGCTGTGTGTGAACTATCTGGAATAGTCGAAGCATCCTATTTACCAGGAGTCAAGTCTCTACAAGTAGCTGAATTAATTGATCTGATCAAAGCTTCCAAAATTGGGAAAATTTAAGAGTAACCATATTTACGGACAGTCAATATGGGTACGGGGTTGTGCATGACTTTGGCCAATTGTGGATGCAGAGGGATTTCATGACTTCTTCAGGATCCCCAATCAAAAATGGGCAGTTTGTAAAGGAATTATTGGAAGCAATACAATCACCAAAAGAATTGGCAGTGGTGAAATGTGCCGCACACCAGTCAGGAGATGATTGGGTGGTAGTCGGTAACAGATACGCAGATCTAGTGGCTCAAAACTGTGCCAAAAACAGGTTGGCAGTAAACAAAAAGGTTGAAAGGATGGGAATCAGCTGCCAACTTATGCTAAGTTCACCACCTGAAACATGGAATGATGTGAAAAGACTGCAAGACGATGCTGAGGAGAGTGAAAGAGATGTTTGGATAAAAATAGGATGTACCCGAAGAACAGATGATGATGTATGGGTATATACAGATGGCAGACCTGTCATGCCCGACTGTTTGATTTCACAAATGGCCAGAATGTATCATGGAGACACACATGTAGGGAGAGAGGCCATGATTAGACTGTTCAGACAAAGTTGGTACAATCCAAACTTTAGGGCTGCAGCAGAGAGTCTTTGCCAAAGGTGTCTAACTTGCCAAATGAATAATCCAGGAAGGAGCACAGTAATTGGTTTGGGAAAAATTGGAAAGGCTGAAGGTCCTTTTGTCAGGTTGCAGCTAGATTTCATACAGTTACCACCATGTAAAGGACTGAAATATGTACTTGGCATAGTATGTCTGTTTTCAAAATGGGTGGAGGCTTATCCTACCAAAAGGAATGATAGCATTACAGTCGCAAAGCTGTTATTACGAGAACTCATTCCTAGGTTCGGGTTCCCAGTAACTTTGGAATCAGATAGAGGAAGTCACTTCAATAACGATATAATTCGAATAATCTGTGAAGCATTCCAAATTGAACAGAAATTGCACTGTGCATACCTCCCAGAGGCTTCTGGAGTGGTTGAACAAATGAATGGCACAATAAAATCAAGACTGTCAAAGATGTGTGCATCAACATCGTTAGATTGGCCGGATGCATTGCCTCTTGTTTTAATGGGACTCAGAAGCATTCCTGATAGAAATACAGGATTGAGTCCCCATGAAATCATCATGGGAAGAGCAATGAGACAAGCACATGTACCTACAAATAAACTGCTGAACATAACTGATGATATGGTTCTAGATTATTGCAAGGGATTGGCTGACCTAGTGCGTTCTGTCTCTCACCAGGTTGGAGAAGACGCAGTTTCCAGGCAGCCTGAACAAGAGCATGATCTGAACCCCGGAGACTGGGTGGTTGTGAAGCATCACACCAGAGAAACGTGTTTATCACCCAGGTGGGGCAAACCTTGTCAGGTTATATTAGTTACGAACACAGCAGTGAAATGTGCAGGATTGCCTAATTGGATTCATGTAAGCCACACCAAAAGGGTGCCAGCTCCTGAAGGAAAATATTCTCAGTCAGCATCAATAACTGAGGAAGCTGAAGGTTGGCCAGCTGTAGAATCCCAGGTGAGAGATTCGGGAGAAGCTGAAGAAGAACAACCGAGCACAAGTCAGGACTGGATACCAGTGGTCGACATACCAGAAGTTTACAACAAAACAAGAAGTCGAGCAAGATTAGAGGAAATTAGTGAGGATCAGATAGGTGAAGAAGAAGCAGCTCAGGATAGGGAGAACGAAACAATAGAAGAACCTGAGCATGCCCAGATAGGGAGAGGAAATTGGGCTCAAATCGACAAAGAAACAACAAAATTTGAGCAGGGACAGACAGGTTTAGAAGAACGCGGTCAGGCTGCAGAAGTACAAAGTGCAATAAGCCCTGATCAGAACCAGTTAGAACAAGAAAAATACGTTCAGGGAGAAGAAAACCAAGAAAACAACGAGCAGGAAAGCCTCAAGCACGAAGACGTCAATCCTGAACAGGGTCAGTTAGTAGAAACTCGCACTCGAGCAAATGAAGAACAGACAACAAGACCTGAACAAGAACAGATAGAAGAAGAAACTGAAAACGAGGAAAAACAAATTGTGCCACACCTTGAAAATAAAAGTGTTTTGGAAAAGACTCAGAAGGTGAAAATACAGTGCAAACAAAGAAAGCCAGAAAAGGTGATCATTGGCCTAGTGTCATTAAAAGAGTAAAGTACCATATAGAAACCAGAAGTGACGATCCAGAACAAGTAAATGAAGTAACAAGCTTAACTGGACAAATAAGAGGAACTGAAAAGCGAAAAAGCAAAAGACTGAAACTTGTAAACAATAAATTTAAAGGTCCTGACTGGACTTATATAATCCTTGAAGACTACGAAAGTTCAGAGTCCAGTGAAAGTGGCGACGAAGGAACAAGTGCGGAACTGACTTATGAAAAAGAAGTGAAACCACCTTGATAACGTAAAGTCTTGAAGGAAAAAAAGAAAAGAAGAGAAATCTTCTTTGTCAAAATGCCTGACGACAGAGTTTCTGGGAGACCGAAACGGAAATGTTGTAAAAGATGCTGTGCTATATGCATATGTAGCCTGGTAGTGGTGCTTGTAGTGTGGTTAGTTGTGATTGTAGCAATTCCTTACCTTATGATAATGGATAAAAAGATTAACAACGATACTAAGGGAAGGATAGATAACTTGAAAAGTGATAGTGTAAGAATAGAAGCAGAAGATGAACCAGAGTTTCATCATGTGGTAACAGATAACGATACTAGTTTAAATGTTTTTACTAAATTATTGTTTCAGTATGTAGATACAATGGAAGTCAGTGATTGTTATGTCTGTATGAAGTTACCAGAATCAGTAGCAGAAGGATTAACATACCATCATTTGCCTCTAACGTATGGCATATCATGTAGTGTATTAACTAGTTTATTTTATAGAACAGAGAGACTTCAGTATTATTATTCAGATATAGATGTGATATTTTCTGAGGTTCCGATTCGAAAGAATATGAACCTAGTGCTTAGTAGTCAAGATGCACAATTTATGGGAGAGTTTTTCCTAACAATGAAGTCGATAGATATAACACATGCACATAGAAGCAATCTAACATGTTCATTACATGAAGAAGAAAAGATATTTTCGAATTTAGTAGAAGATAGAAGACAAAATTTTCAAAAGAAAGCGTCTGAGCATAAGGCGCATCTTCCACCTTGGGCTGAGAAAGAGGGTATTTACACACCTGGCAAGGCTCCAGCTGCTATGGCTCTGGATTTTGTAAAGACAGGGAACATTTGTCTACATAGGTTAAAGACTGATTATAACAATATTTTCATCGGTACCAGTGAATGTGAACATAATTTCTTAATTCTTGGAGGTTGGGGATTAAAAGGAGGAACAGATTCAGTTTTTCCTGGAATTTATTATGTGTGTGGGAATAAGGCTTATTTTAGGCTTCCTGCACGGTGGTATGGAAGTTGTTATTTTGGAATAGTTTTTCCAAAAGTATACCACGTAAAAAGAAACACTGGGAGCAATGAAAATAATAGTGAATTAACACGTAGTAAAAGAGCTAGTTTTTCTGAAATCGTAGGTGACATATTTGGTGCATTGATACCTTCAGTGGGAATAATTCTGAACTCAAGGAAAATATGTAAATTATCTACAGTGGTTGATCGTTTATCAACGGATACTGCTGGAGGATTTCTAATGATTAATGCGGAGATGGTTGCGATTAGATCAATGGTTATGCAAAATCGACTTGCTCTTGATATAATATTAGCAAAACAGGGCGGAGTCTGTAAATTGTTGAAAACGAAACATTGTTGCACGTATATACCTGACAAAAGTGCAGAAATTGGAACGTATATAAAGAATATAACAAAACTTGAGAATGAATTGAAACCACTGGAAGTTGATAGTGTATGGGAAAGATTGACAAATAGCATTGCGTCAATTGGTACCTGGTTTGCTAATGTAGGAAAAGGACTTATAGGTCAAATATTAGTACCCTTAGTAGGGATAGCAATAATAGTACTGTCAATAATGATATGGTGCAAATGTTGTAGAAAGAATGAGACGTATAGAGTGACAGGAAAAGGAAAGAAACGAAAGTTTGATGAAATTGAATTAGAAGATCTTAAAAGTGAATCATACAAGAAATTGAAAGGAGAAGATAAAAATAGAAAATGTAAAAATGAGACTGAGACAATAATATGCTAGAAAGTTGGCATCTGGTTGTGGGTAGTTTTGATGGCTCAGAAACGCCATCAGAGAGGGGATTGATGCAGCAAGGACTCAAAATGAGACTTGCTCGTAAGCAATACTCTCATAGTATTAATTAATTAAACTTTGTAATGTCTTTACTAATAAATGCATACATGAACACAGTATCAGAGGGAAGCTTGCCTATGTGTATAAACTAATAAGTAATGCTTGTCTAATCCAAAATGGCCGCTAAAGCGCGGGAACTTCATTGCGCATGTGTCAACCATATCACGTGGTATGACGTCTTTCTTTGCTTGGAGGGAAAACTTTTGCTTCTGCGCAGTGTGTGCTAAAATGGCTGCTTAATGTTTTCACGTGCTAAACACTGTGGTATTCTAGCGTTACAAATGGGAATAGAGTAGAAATAGGGGGTATACAGTGAAGACATTTATTTTTGATTTTAATATGTTTCTTCTTTGATTCTATTAGTTCGTAAATTGGGCCTGGGTTAACGGAAATGGCAGCCCAAGAACTATGGGATGTGCGCGTGCGCTTTGAAAATCAAGGCACAGCGATGAAGTCAACTTGGACGACATCCAAGGCCATGACCTGTTGGCCAACTCCACTACATCCGCGATGTTCTCTCAAATGCAACATTATATATACATTTTGTATTAAATTTTGTCGTGAGACGGGTGGGAAATAAAGCAAATGTATTAATTGTGAGGGGCGGTATTTAAAACAATGGGCTTAAAGAAATTGAACTAAATTGACATGGTGTGAGGATCAACCCCGTCCCCGTCCAATCAGAAGTAGTGGGCCCATAATTTGGAAACATTAATGGGAGGTACCTGGGTGTAGAAGGGTATAATAGATATAGAATTAGTTAATTAGTTAGCACAGGAGCTGAGAGAACAGATGCGGTAGCAGAGAACCTATGCTATTGCAGAACCGAGCAGACTGAATCGCTGTCCAGAGAGGTCCTGAGTTGGGGGCGGCGGATTCCAATAGAAGGAAGACACGGAAGATATCGAGGAGGAGCGAAGTGACAGAGAGGGGAGCGACGCAGGCGTCGTTGGTAGAGAGGTCACCTATCCTGTTCTGAACCTGGTCCGGAGGTCTTGATCTTCATCCTTTCTGGGACCCTTTTTCCAACTCCTTGGCCAAGGGGTTTGGTTCTCACACTCTTAGGTAACTATAAGCGAAATCTTTAGCTGTACTGCTGTCTCTATCCTCTTCTCTCTGAGGGACCGTCATTGATTGATAAGTGAATATTTAGTATTGCTTCATCCTTGATATACGATTAAGTATTATGTGGTTTTGTAATTTACTCTGCTAAATCTTTAGATAAACATTTTAAAACTTCCTGACTCAGTGATTATTTCAGGTTTTATGAATTATATTGAATGTCACTCATTTTAAACTTCCCAATTATCAAAGGGTCCATTGGTAAGTTATTACTCTTCAATCAGAAAAGTAATTGGTAGCAGGGATATTGATAAAGAGTACAACTGACCCACCAGCGGAAATTGCTAGCGTAGTATGAATGAATGGGCCCAGAGTATTTGGTGTATGAATGCTTGCTGCTAGTAACCCGCTGGATCACACCCTCGCCCCTTTCAGTCAAGTTCTCTCAAAGAAGTTCTTGAAGGAAATAGCAGACCTAGGAAGGCAGCCAGGACACATCATCATCAAAGTCTTTGAGGATTTATTAGCCATAATCTTCTCAAATCTTACAACAACCAAGAAACTTACCTCGGGCAAAAACAGCACAGATAATCTGAACTGGTTCGATGAACAAGAAGAAAAAACAAGAATATGAAGAAACAGGAACTGTTTCAATCTTTAAAACGTCAACATGCAAGCACTATAAGGGAGCAGGCATTTAAAGCCCTTAGATAGGACTACAAGACCATAATAAAAAATGAAGAGACAGAGCGATACGAGAGTCTGGGAGCTAGTGAAGGTAGCACTAAGAAAATTCTGAGAACTGGAGGCCTGGAATTGTGAAGGTTGTTTACAGAAGCCTCCTATGGGCAACACAGAAACCGCAGGGAAGGTCGTAAACCCTACTCACTGCTTTGAAATGCCTCCACCATCACACAACGGCGAGGGCCAAATACGAAAAGGAAGGGGCGCGCACCACAGATTTCACAATAAAAGTGGGTGTATACTAGATTTGTGTACTTACCCCACCTTTATTGAACCTGTATATAAACGCTGTTAGTAGACCTCTCCTTGACCAAAATCTGGGTACTCCGAAAGAAGATGATGAAATAGGAGTGATTCTACTATTTGTAGATGACAAAGTACTCTTAATAAACTAAGCTGGCAATGAATCACTTACTAAGGGGTGTCAAAACCTACTGTGATAATAAAATACCATAAATGCAAAGATCAATCCATCAGGGATCTTATAGAGTGCGGCTAATCACCCGTTAGGATCTCAAGGCGCAAACAAGACAAAGTTCATGGTGGTGACCCATAAACCCAAATTGACACACATCTTTGAGATAGATGGAGCAGTGCTTGAACAAGTTACAGCCATTGATTACTTAGATATATATATAAGGTTTGATTACAAGGTAACATGGACCAAACAAAAAGAAAAAGCAACATGCATCATGAATCAGAACGCAGGGGCTGTCCTCCGCTGTAAGAATAAAATCTGTGGAGACTCATTCAAATAAATCTTGAAGTCTGTAAAGTAAAATTCTTAGCATTAGCAACATACAGTGTTGACCTATAGGGCTTTAATAAAGCAAAGGAGTTCCAAAAAATAGAAAATCGCTTCAGAAGAACCTGGGCCCAAGTATGCGTATGAAAACCCTATGCTTTGAACTATGGCTGAGCAGTATTGAGGACGTCATCCAACAGAAACCTGTTCTATCCTGGACAAGACTACGTGTGCACTCTGCTACCAGACTGTGTTTAGATTCTCAATACAGCATCATGCTACCCAGGTGCATGCAGAACTGCTGGGTGAAGCACTTGGAGAGAACCTTAAAAACAATATGATGTGGCATCTTTTGGGACGACCCATCAAAATGGGTGCAACCAGCGAAAAGGTCATCAAAGAAAGCTACTGGCAAGCAAAATAAAAACAAAGGAGGGCACCTGCTATCTGCCTACTCTCTACTTGTATGTTATTGCTCCCTGTACCTGAAATGTAGGCGCAGAGTCTTACTTGTGCTTTCTGTTACTGTAAAATGGATACCAAACCTAGAAAACACTGGACAGTGTGGCTGTGAATCAGGCGAGCTACTTCATGCTCCTTTGCACAAAAATGATGTGCGCTAGAGAAAGTCTACTCCTCTCATTATTCAAGAAGCACGGAGCTAGATGCTTTATGGACACAACGGCGCGATTTCGATGGACAGACTTGGCAAATAATGTTCTGCCCCTTGCAGCATCATTTGCAGCAGCATTGCGACTTACAAGAAATGAACATATGGGTTGTTAACAGAAAAATGCCAGAGTTGTACTGACTCCTCCTCTGTGATTTTCTTTAATGGTTTTAACACAACACCCTATTTCAGCCTTTTAATGTTTGTAATGTATCTTAGGTATTGCATGGCTTCTAGCTGAAACAATACATGGGATAAGGTACATTGTAAGTATATTGCAAGTCACCAAGGAGTTCCATGACCATATAGAGGAACGAGTCCGAAGTACTTTTATAAGATCATGGAACTCCCAGGGGACCAGCACTATATCCTTTTAATGTATGGTGAAGGGTATTTTATTCCTTATAATACATGACCCCATCATCACCTTTTGCACAAATTGCTTAAATGGTTGGTGTAAAAGGAAAAGGTTCTGCAGAAAGGAGATATTTGTGCCAACTTTTTTATGTTTTTACCACGCTATAGGTAATTGCAGGAAAGATAGAATCTCTCCATGTTTCAACACAGCATTTTTTAAATATGACTTGCATGTAATTGATGATAATATCTGTTGGCAAAAACTACTAAATACCTTTTGGAGTGTTACATTTAGCAGTACAGGTTCTACTTTTATTCCTTGCTTCTGAAATGAACATAAAAGAGCAAGATACAAAAACATATCAAAAGACAGAAAAATCAAGTTCCTATTTTCCTTGTTTAAATTCCTGCAGCAATTATGTTCTGTGACCTGCCGTTACTCTTACTACTGTCTCTGGCAGCAGGCATTGTGAGATCAGAACTCAATTGTAATAACTTAATACAGTTGAGCGGCTACGTCATTCAAATTATTACAGGCACCTAGATGCGTCACAAATTGGCTGTAATAAGGAAATTAGAGATGGGTTATTATATCGTGATCACAGGATCCCATGTATTATAAATAAATAAATTGAAGGTGTAATTATTAAGCAATCAAAACAGCCTTTACTGAAGTTCGCAAGGATGAAAGGTTGACATTGCCAGGATTCAATTCTGCCGTCTGCAGGTCTCCGGGCAGAGCCTCAGACCACTAAACTATTGGAATGTGTTGTGCAGGGCTTGCCTCAGATATAGATACTTAAGCTGCATTTTATCAGCGTGGTCCAGTCTGGCTGTAACGCATCGGGATGCTAGTTTTCCCATTTTGAGGGGCCTTGAACTATCCGGGGGACCACCACGTCCTTGGCCGAGCTTGAGCATAGTGCCTTCTCTGGCTGATACCAACTGAACATGCCTTTCAGAAATGTAGGGCCTTGATCATGTAAGGCCTGGAAGGTGATGCACAAGGCTTTTAAAACCTCACTCTGTGTTTTACAGGGAGCCAATGTAACTTCCTTATAGCAGCTTTGGCTGACTGTGAGTTAGGAATTCCCAGCAGCAGCCTCACTGTTGCATTTTGGAGAGCCTGGAGCTTATTAGCATGCTGCAAACGCAGATTGAAAGATAAAACGTTGCAGTAGTCAAGTTTGGCTAAAACTAGAGCGGTCACCACAGTTTTTTGAAGTGTTGAGGGAATTTACGGCAAGATTGTCTTAATTATTTTGAGCATATAATGAGATGTTGATGTGCAAATGGTTTGTCTTCGTCTGTAATGACGACCAGGCAAAGAAAAAGCCAAAGTAATTTGTATGTGATTGGTCTTTGACTATAAAAACACATACAGGCCAAACACTTATGGAATGGAATCCATTCAGATTATTTACACTGGTCCAGATGAATTGGAGCATTTCCATCTCTCACTTTTGTGCTCTCTCTGAGTCGTCCTGGGTGAACGGGTATGCATAGATGTGGGCCCTGAGCTTGCTGTGCCATAGGTACTCCTGCTGCGCTTCACAGATCAGGCCCAATCAGCGTCGGATTGGCAGGGCGGGCAATCGGCCGTTGCCCGAGGGGCCTGAGGCCAAGGCCAACTGGTGGGCCGGTTTTTCACATGTAGATAAAATCACATTTGCTTCCCGCTGGTTACTGCAACCTTAGAGGGAAGATCGGAGTCCGTTCAAACTAAGTACAGATAACGTCTGGCTCATTGTTGTCTTATGCAGTAAGACAATGAGCCAAACTGAGCAGTCACAGCATGTAGTGGGTCTCATCCCGTCCCGAGTCTCTCAGCATGACAGTGAGTGAGGCCACTGGGAGTGGATGTGCTCTTTTTGAGCATCACAGCTAGCAGTAATGTTACCTGGGGGTGGTGTGAAAGGGGCTGTACAGTGAGATAGATTACGTGTGGTGGCTCTATTTTTGTCTCCAGCAGCAGACAGATGAGCCATAGGGGCCGACTGCCACCTTGTCATCTTAAAAACTGTGAGGGGACTCCTGTTCACCACTGAACGAAAATAAAAAAAACAATGCAAATAACCGAAATGAGCAAAAAGAAAATTGTTTTTGACAACACAAAACAGTTTTCTTTTTAAACATTACTGTGAAAAACGATCATTCTGGGCCAAAATGACAAAGGGAAGGGAAAATAGACATGGGAGGACAGTAACAAAGTGGATTGACCGAGGAGAGCAATGTGGAGAGAGACAAAAGTAGCAGTGAGACAGCGGAGTGGAGAAGAATGACAAACATGTGAAGAGGAAAAGGAAATCAAGTGAGGAAGAAAGGAAAGGTAGAGTAGAGAGGATAAGAGTGCTAGAGAGGCAGACAGATGGAGGGACTGAGGGGGAAGAGTTTAGGGAGAAGAAGTGATGGAAGACATTGGAGAGAATGGCAGAAATTGTTAAAGATAGAGAGAAAGTTAGAAAGCAAAAGTGGAGAAGAGGGAGACAGGAAAGTGGTAGAGGATGTGGCATAACAGCCAGAGCTGCCGACTTGGGAACCAGGGTTGAGTCTCAGCATTGGCTCAACATCCTGCTTTACTAGGTGTCTAAATAGAGCGCTTCAATACCATTGGGTAGAGATTGCTCTATATAAAGCTCCAAAAATAAAAAGTGAATGACGAAGCTAATGATGGAGGGGAGCGGAAGGCAGTAGAGGGTGTTAAACATTTTCTGGTCTATGAAAAAAAAGAAGGATGGTTACTACCTCACATGCACAATCCTAAGTCTCTCCCTCAGTCTAGGGCTTAGTTTAGAGGTTGATGGCATTCCAGGAGGTAGTGATAAATGTAGATTACAATTAGGGCTCCCGGTTTTATGGTATTTATTTTTTTGACATTTCCGTCTGTATTTATCCATATTTATTTTTTGCTAATTTTATCTGTATTTATCCATATTTATTTTGGGTTTTGTGGAAAAATGAAGCTGAAATTAGTATATTTCCATATTTATTTAACCGGTATATATGCACTCATGCTTGAATGCCTACTAGGTTTCAATGCTGTAAATACCAGCAGAAGATAAATCAATGCACTTATAAGAAAATATGCAAATTTCAGTATCAACCTTGTGCATATCTACTGCTGTTAAAGCCTCTTTACTAAAATTAATTTCTATTTTAGCCCCCTTACCTATCAATCCACACAGCTATTGGCCTGGCAGTCATGGCACACAGTATTTAGAATTACTCAAAAAGCAACCCAATTTCCGATTTTATCCACATTTAAAAATAAATACAGACAAGAAAATAAATGTTTTCTGTCTGTATTTATCTGTAAAAATCAGGGAGCCTTAATTACAATCCACCAGTGGAATTTCCTTCATCAAACGGATGGAATGGTAAAAGAAATTCCACCTGTGGATTCTCCTTTGGTTTCAACGCTGCCTCCAGGCACTGGAGCAAGGCAATAAAGGGGACACACAATAATATAACTTTAGGTATAGTATAAAGAAATTCAAGGGGCAGAGGGATGTGAAAGAGACTGACAGGAAAGAGCAAGACAGGAGAAAAAGGGACAGTTTGCAATACAGAGACATGAAATAAAACTTAAAGGGAGATACAAAATGACAGGGGAATAAGGGCATGAGAGATATACAAATAGCTGAAGAAATAGCCCACAGGGTGACAGGAGTGGAAGAGAGAGGGGGATTTGTAGACAGAGAGAAATATTGGAAAAGAGAGAGTGGAAATGTGAGAGACTGAAGCACATAGGTAGAATGAGAGACACCAAGGAGATGAAAAGAAGGAGAGTATGAGAGAAAAAGGAAGAACTAGAAAGAGGGGCAAAAAGTGATAGGGAGAACGAGAGAGGTGCACACAGCAAGTAAGAAAGGGGTATTGAGACATGGAGAAAGAAAGGCATTTGGAGTGAATTCCTGCAGCTTTTCTGGATTCAAATCACTTCTCTACCCACAATACAAAATATATCAGGTACGAAGTTGTATGCAATCCCCAAAGTCATCGCTTGCAGAGAGGCTCCTGAGTGACAACCAAAAGAGGAAGACCTCTGGTTCTTGAGGGTGAACAGAAGCCTCCAGACACAAAGGATGCACATGGTTCTCTGACTCATGGGCTGATATAATACAGGATATTCAGGGATCTTTGGAGGGTGGGCACAGACTAAGAGAACAATAGGCGACGAACATATTCAGGCACCCCAAAGTAGAGAAATGTATAGGCCTGAAGATCAGGTGAGTAGACCTGCGGGTGAGTTGCAGTGGAATAATACTGTGTCTAGTGGAGTGTCTAGTCTTGGCCAATGCTACTGACCCCATGAGTTTAGAAAGCTTAATTCATCAGAGATTACTCCTGATACTAAGCAATGTTTCATGAAACGTCATTATCCATAAATGTGGGCCACTTTTTCTTTCGGTGCCCGGGCCTAATTTTATTCCCAATCCAAACCTGGGCCCAATAATGCTGAAACACACCTGGGATTGCTTGTGTTGCTGTGGACAGGCTTTATAGCCAAGCGGTTCAGTCTGGACTGTCCCCTTGTGGCGGAGTCGAGACTGATTTACATATGATTGGCCATTGTCTCTAATGGTCAGTGAAGAAATTAAATGGAATGCAATTGTTTGTGGTTCAGATTGATTCAAGCATTGTCATCCATTAATTTTGGAAGGGAGGGGAGGGGAGGTGGCCTTGGCTAGAACTGCTGACTCTGGAACTGGACACGCAGGTTTGAGTATCGGCCTCTGCTCAGCATCCTGTGATTCTGGGCAAATAACTTAATCTCCATGCCTAGAAAATGGGAAAAAGCATGATGTAATCAGGTGCTCATGTAAAGCACTCTAATGCCTTTGGGCTAACTTTGTGCTATATAAAATATTTTTTTTTAAAACAAGTCCCAACGGCGCAGTCACGTTAAGTGGCTTAGATGTACCTGGTTGTGAGTCCCGAGCTCTGTGCCAAAACAGGTTTGGGCCTACTCCGTGGAGGGGGGACATGGAGGAACAATTCGGACCGTGTGTCCCTCTATGGGGCAGGACTAAGACTGATTTGCATATGGTTGATCTTTTCTCTAATACACAGATAATGAGAAAGGCCATCCGATAATCCTTGTGTCGCACTGTCTAATGACTACCTCACAACATTTTGCTTTACATAATGTGACCTCTAACCTATTCCCCAAACTGATAAAAAAAAGCATGTGCCTCCCTGAGAAATGAAAAAATTTATCATTCACAAACACAGCAAATAACTATGCATGCATCAAAACACACATGGGCAGAGACAACAAAAAGAAATAAGAGACGCAGTGAAGAGAGGCAAGTGAGTCTATTACATTGGAAGAGGCCAGAAGTCTGTGTTGCAAGCTGCATATACAGAATATAGGTCACTTGTTGCTCAAAGTATCTGCTGTTCCTCTATGTGAAAACACACTTTCTGTGGTTACTATTTCTGCCTTATCTAATGATAAGGGAATATCAATCATGGTTTAGGTTGTGAAAGACGATAGGCTTTGCAGAAATAGTGGCTGTTAAGAAATAATTCTTGTTGGGGGGGCGTGGCTAGCGCCCACGGAAGATGGCGGCGGCTCCATAGAGCTCCCGGTGGCGACGGCGCAAACAAGGGTTTTGCGATGATTTATATGTGAAGAGAACTGGTGGAATTCTCAGCGTGGACGTCGGAAATCAGGCGGCTCCCAGCGGGTGATTTTCGACGCGGGAGGAAACGCTACTTGGTTTGAATTCATCCTTTCTTTTTCCGACAGTTATGGCGCCCGCCATTTTGACTACACTCGTAACCTGAGGAGACTCTCTCTCCCCTTGGATCCGCTTACTTATATGCTATTGTGCTTTTGACCCCACCGCGCTGAGTTTCGCATAGCTCCTGAGCAGTCTTGACTCAACAAGCGTTTCAACTGGGGATGTTTTACCGCTTATGACAGGAATTCTTCCCTCTTCACTTCAGCTGCCAGCGGGCATTTTGGATCCACGGAGCCTACGCATGTAGGATTTCTCATGAACACAATTGCGCTCTATTTAATATCACATGTAACTCGCCTGCATCTATTTTCCTGGCATGTGTACTACTAGTTTCTTTCAGTGTTATTGCGGAGAAGCTCCTAATTATGGTGGTGTTTTTTTCCAGCGCATGTGTACTTTGTTATTGTCGACATGTGGGTCATTATATTCTTGTTATAAGGTACTCTCTTTATAATTAAGGTCTCTTCTTTAAACCAAGGGCCTCAAAGGTACCTCTCCCTCGTGTGAATTATTTATTTAATCCTGCATATCCTATTGTTGATATTTCTCATGTACTCCATGCTCCTTATAGTTATTTGGGCATAACTACCTTTTCAGTCTTTGAGTGCATTTTTTCTCACCATTAAGCTTGTGGGGGTCTCCAGTATTTGCTTCTATTTGCCTGCAATAGAAACTGTGTCTCCCTAACCCATTTTTTTTCTCTAGGCAAGACTATTTGTACATCTTATTTATATGGGCAGACTGAAAACAGTTAAACTATTGGTGACTCCTGCAAATCATTCATCTATTTCTCGTGCACATTCCTACGCTCATCGCATCAAAATGGAGGACGCTCTGGCCTCTTCTCCAAAGGGTGCTTCTGCCTCTTCCGTCACAATTACCAAGGTTTCAACCAAGGGGTTGAAAAAAGATCCGCCATCACCTCCAAAGCAATCTTCGTCAGTCTCATTGGACATTCTCTTGGAAGAAATACGGGCGCTACGTCCATTTGTAGAGGAGACTAATTCGAAGATACAAGTCTTGATGATGGATGGACGAAAATGGAAGAGAGAATCACAGCAGTAGAACACTGTGTGGACTCCTTGAGTTCGACTTGCGCTCAGGTGGTAGCCCTTCAATCACAGGTTGCATCTTGCCAGAAGCTGATTGAAAACCTTGAAAACAGGAATAGAAGGAATAATTTACGCATTTACGGATTTCCAGAAGGTTCAGAGGGGTCAGATCCTAAAGTTTTTTTCAAATCCTTTTTGCTGACAGTGCTCAAGTTGCCGGAAACCACCGTCTTGAACATTCAACGTGCTCACAGGCTAGGCCCCTTACACTCTTCGCCATTTGCTCAACGCAAACCACGAGGTGTTATACTTTACTTTCTAGAGTACACAGATCTCCTCAAGGTACTGGCTGCAGTCCGTTCTCTGAAGCGGATTTCATCCTCAGGAAACCAACTTTATTTCTCGCAGGATTACGCAAAACCTACAGCAGATAGAAGAAAAGAGTTTTTGTCTATGAGACCTGCTTTGCGTTCTATTGGTGCACAATTCGGCTTATTTCACCCGTGTCTGTTCAAAGTAACCTTCAACAATAGTACCATTACTTACGATGACCCGATTAAGCTCAAAAGTTTCTTGAACTTTCATTGCCCTGACAAGATGGAAATTTCGAAATCCCGTCCTTGATGTCTTCCTTTTTGCAGGAACTCTAAATACAAACTCAAATTTCTACCTAGCTGAAGCTATTTATGTAGCTCACTGACTACTTAATAGTTTATATATCGTTATGACCTATTTAATGTGATTTAATGTTAGTTTTTAAGTAGATTTACATTTATAAAGTTTTATTAGTCGTTTATATCTTTATAACGTCGCACCTGTTTAACTAACTTTTTTCTCCCCTACTGGTTCCTCTTCACGTTGTTCTTCCCTCATGTTTGTGGTTGCTCTTCCCGAAGTTGTACCGTCTCACCCTGTGGAGTCCGGACGTGTCATCGTTCCATGTGGCCTCCTCCCTCTCCATCCTCTTTATGTTTTGGACTCATTCTAGGTATAGTTTCTTTTTTCTCTTTCCTCTCCCTATTCTCAACAATACCTTCACCCTCCTCTAATCATTCATTGTCTTTTGCCTCTAATTTGTCTTTGCATATTGTCTCTTTTTTCTATTTCTTATCTTTTACTCTTTATCTTTCTTCTCATCTTTCTCTCCTTGACATAATCCTAGTTCATTCTGCTTGTCTCAATACTGCGTATAATGTTTTCCTTTTTTGCATTTTCCATTTGTCACATGTAAATTCACTTTATCGTTATTGTCCATACTTCCTTTTTTTAAAATTGATTCGTATTACAGTTAGTTGGTCTGTCTTCTGGTTTACACCTTTTTATTTGTTTTTTCTTATGGTTACTTGTTTCATACTCGTCCTCTTATTTTACATATGTCTTTAAACATTGCTTCTTGGAATGTGAAAGGTCTCCATTCTCCCATTAAAAGACAACGGGTCCTGACCCACCTGGCCAAGCTTGGTGCAGATATAGCGTGTTTACAGGAGTCTCATCTAACAGCAGAAGAATCCATTAAATTGAAAAGAGGCTGGGTTGGGGAGGTTTTTTACTCGCCAGGTGATGGCAAACGGAATGGGGTTCTTACTCTATGTCGTAAATCGCTTTCTGTTAAAGAGTTATCACAAAGCACCGATGAAAATGGTCGATGGTTATTTACTAAGCTTCTGATTGATAAAGTTCCAATCTCCTTGTTAAATGTTTATGCGCCCACTGCTGGTGATCCCTCCTTTTGGTCGACCTTAGCACAGCAACTTGCAGACTGTATTGATGAAAATTTCATACTCACAGGTGATTGTAATCAAGTATATGACCCCTTTCTAGATCGTAACTCTATGGTCTCCTTTGCTCCTCATAAATCCCACAAATCATTTGTACAAACTATCAAACAATACAAGCTTATTGATGCCTGGAGATTATGTAACCCCACTACTAAAGAATACACTTATTATTCTCCAGCTCACCATACTCAGTCAAGATTGGACTATTTTTTCATCTCTCATAACATATCACAGTCATTAATGGCAGCAGAGATTGGATCCATCCTAATTTCTGATCACGCTCCCATCATTATGAAATTAGACATTTTACAGAAACCTTGCTCCTCACGGAAGTGGCGTTTCAACAATTCCCTTCTCTTGGACAAGACTTTAGTTTCTTCATTCACTTCCTTTTTTAACGAATATTTTTCATTCAACCAGACTGATGACCTTCCCTTCCACGTGATTTGGGACGCCTTTAAGGCAGCAGCTAGAGACTTTATCATTGGCTATGTCTCTAAAAAACGTAAAAAGTCAAAAGAGCTTACCACATCTCTCCTGGCTAAGATAAAATGACTTGAACATTCTTTTTACTCATCTAGATCAAAAGAATGTTTGTCAGAACTTATTAATGTTAAATTTCAATTTAATAAAGAGTCAACGAATAATGATTCTACTTACCTATTGAGGTCCAGTGCAAAGTTTTATGGTGGACAGAACAAACCTGGCAAGGTCCTAGCCAATTACTTGAAAGTTAAGCATAACAAGTTAAATATAGAATCTATTATCAACGCTCAGCAGGAATTGAAATATAAATAAGATGAAATTTTAAACGAATTTTTCAATTTCTATCAAACGCTCTACACTTCAGAAGCCTCTCCTACAGAACAGCACATCTCTCGGTTTTTGTCTGACATACACCGAACTCCCTCCGCTCAACCCGACCTTTCTAACTTAGAACTCGACCTTTCACAAAAAGAACTCCATGCTGCACTTTCGGCACTTAAAAAAGACAAAGGCCCTGGCCCGGATGGGTTTACAGTTGAATTTTTTACACATTTTGCATCCTTATTAATTCCAAAACTACATGTACTGTTAAATTCCTTTTTGTCCTCGGGTAAATCTTCTGGTTCTTTCTCTGAAGCTCTCATTTGCCTTATCCCCAAAGAGGGAAAAGACTTGAGATATTGTAAGAACTTTCGGCCCATTTCTCTCGTCAATGTTGATTATAAAATCTTCTCTAAATCTTTAGCTTTTCAACTAGATTCACATCTTCCTGACTTACTGGGCTTGGAACAATCGGGTTTCTTTAAAGGACGTTTTATCACAGATAATACCCACTTGTTTTTTGATATTTTATCTAAATCTTCACATGTTACACACCCTTTGGCTGCTATAGCATTGGACGCTGAGAAAGCGTTTGATAGAGTGGAGTGGTCGTACCTTTTCCAAACACTCAAATGGTTTGGTTTTGGACCTAAGATAATCTCCTTAATTTCACTTTTATATTCTAACCCAAGAGCAGCAGTGTGCGCCAATGGTGTGTCCTCCTCTTTTTTTACCTTGGGGAGGGGTGTTCGCCAAGGCTGTCCATTGTTACCATTTCTTTTTAACCTAGCCTTAGAACCATTTCTTTTGCGAATCCGTCAGAATAAAGATATTCAGGGTTTTAACTTTAATGATACTCACATTAAATTGGCAGCATATGCTGATGATATACTGTTATTTATATCCCAACCCCAATCCTCCATTCCTGCGTTTCTAAATGAAGTCGATTCCTTTGCAGCTGTTTCTGGGTATAAATTAAATAAAGATAAATGTGAAATATTACCCCTGACAAAATACACCTTTAAAGATGATTTTGCTCTCTCAACCTTTGCATGGTGTCCCCAATATATTAAGTACCTGGGCCTCCATTTTACTCCCTCCATCTCAAATACAATTTCCAGATGCATGGATAATTGTATACAGCGAATATCGACTTTAACTGCTAAATGGCATCCTTTGTACCTATCTTGGTGGGGCCGTCTTGATACCATAAAAATGATGCTGTCCCCCATAGTTCTTTATATGATATCTAACATTCCACTATCCATTCCTTTAAAATAAAAAAAAATAAAAAAATTCTTTGTTATCCTCTTTCCTTTGGTGCAATAAAAAATCTCATATGTCCATATCAAGACTGACCCGCCCAAAATCGGAGGGTGGTGTTAATTTTCCTAACTTCCCATATATCAAAAATCTTTCTTGCTTCGACAATCATCTAGATGGCTCTCACACTCTTCTGCACACCACCCCTTGTGGACTAAACTTGAGCTCTCCTTTCTATCCCCCTTCTCATTTCAAGAGTATCTCTCGTTCTCGCGAAAACCACTGTATCTTTCGACCCCCATAATTAAATATACATCTAAGATTCTGCAACCTGCAGACTCCAACGATTCCATAAATGGAACTCTTCTCTCCAATTCCACGATATGGCATAATAACTTGATATTGATACGTGATAAACCTTTTTACTGGAAAACGTGGAGGCAAAAGGGTCTGATATGGGTTCACCAATTATATCAACAAGACCAATTCATGTCCTTTGCGCAGATTAAACGTTTGTTTGGGTTCCCATCCTCCTTCCACTCTTAAAGCAAGCTATTTTAGATGCATACACTCGTTGCACACCTCCCACCTCCCTTCATTACCCCTCTCACTTCTCCGGTCGATAAATTACATTCCCTATTACAAGTTAATCCCAAAGCTTCTACCATGTATAATTATTTACAAGTTTCATGCACCCCACGGGACAAATCTAAGATAGAACTCTCCTGGGAGAAGGATCTGGAAGTTGAATGGTCAACTACTCTTTGGAACAAAATATGGAGTAAGATTAGGAAATCCTCGAGAGCTGCTAACACCACGCAAACACTCTTTTTTATTTATAATAGGCTATTATTCTCTCCAGTTGTTCTGCAAAACAACACGCTTGTGTTTTGGATGCTTGCTGGACATGCTCCTCCCCTCATACAGACCTTCACCACTTACTCTTTACATGTCCACCTGTTCATGTTTTTTGGAAAAAGGTCTGGACCCAAATCAACTCAATTTTTCATTCTCACTTTCCTTTTTCTGTTCCCAATGTATTTTTGGGTAGTTTATCCCCGATATGGTCAGATCATACTTCTAATATAAGAATTATAGACCTTTTATTGGCAGTTGCCTTTCAACAGATTACTAAAAATTGGAAAGACCTCACCAAATTATCTTATCAAGCTTGGTGATATGCTATTTGTTACAATCACAGACTAGATACAACTTTTGTGTACCCTATTACCATGGCCACGAAACGTCTGTGTTTGTGGCTACCTGTTACAACATTCATTGAAGCTAGTGCTAGGCGTTCATCTTCTCTCACTCCTGTACAACAAGAAGTTTCCAAACCTCCATGACTTTCTGTTATTGTAATTTTTTATATGCTCAATTATTTATCTTTGCATTACAGTTTACACATTATGTGATTTTCTTTTTCTATTGTTATCAATCTTTTCTGCTTAGATAGACCAATTCTGATTGTATATATCCCTACCTCCTCCTTGTATTCCAAAAATATTTCATGTGACTATACACTGTTATTTTGCTTTTTGTATTGAGATTTGCTTTTCCTTTAATAAACATAATTCTGAACTTAAAAAAAAAAGAAATAATTCTTGTTCTGGGTGATAGATGCAGCAAAGGACACACATTTGTATTTGTTTTCATGACCCTATTTATTGATTAGGTTATCCATGTCACCAATCGTATGGCTTTGCTGATTGATGAAACAGGCTCTGAGGGTGGTACTTTTATTTTTAGGGTTCTCTAGAAAAGGTCTCCATTAAAGTCAACTATTATTTTGAAATTGGATGTGCATGGATCTCCCATGCAGTGAGGTTAGTCCTAATATTATAACTAACTGGAGAGCTGTTCAGAGGGTGATAAAGAATTCAGCATTTCCTTGATGACAACATATCAGCAGAGATTTTTTTTAAGTCTCGCCTACGCAGCGCGCATGCGCTGCATAGGAGGGCCTTTAGCCGTCGCTCTGCTCATTTTCAAGCACACACTCGTGCTTGTGGCGGCATCCACCTTGCGGGAGCGAGCAGCGGCGCGCCACAAACATGAGTGCAGTGCTTGAAAATGAGCAGACTGCTCTCCCAAGCGCGCACGCGCACCACTCGCGGGCTCATCTCCTGCTCCCCCTCTCTCTCACGCGCGCACCACTCGTACTTGTGAAACCAACAAAAACAAGAAGTGTTAAGTGGCCGTCCCATCGATGGAATATACCACCTTTACGTTTGCAGATGTCAACCAAAACATGTTGTTTCTAGCATATCAAAAGTTACTAAGAATGTGGCTTGGTGTTGCTGCGCTGTGGATAACCTTTGTAAAGCTAGACTGATCACCTTTCAGCTGCTTATTGTATTTAGTTGTTAATGAGGTAGTAAGGAGGTTAAACCTTTATCAAGACAGAGTTAACGGGCACAGAGGACACAATAATGATGTAATACTATCAAAAATTGTGCCACATAATTTGGCTTTTCTTGTCATATAATTTACCTAACCCTGCTGCTTAAATGGGTCTTCCTTTGCCGCATAATTCCACTGGCCTGGATCTTATCCACACGGGTGTGCAAAAGTAGAGGTGTGCACAATAGGGGTTGCTTCCTCCGGGCATTCTCTGTGTGGCTCATTTCATGTTGTAGAGCTGCTCCTTGCGTCAGTCCCTGCTCCTGGGACACCGCCGGAGCCAGAATACATCTCAACACCGCCCTCTGTGCTCCCGGCGGCTTTGGTCAGAAGAATGTCCGGTGTCAACATTGGCACTCTTTTCTCGTGGACAGACTCCGCCAACTACCAATGAAAACTCGAGTCACAGTCTTTGGAACTACTGGTAACATGGTGTTCTGTTGTTGACACACTGACCTTAATTTATGCAGGCACGCCATGTCAGAGAAGCGTTCGGAATCTTTTATTAATGCAAGTGTAAGGTCTGGCTTTTACTCAGGTGTGAAGACGTTCCGTGAAACCCGGCACTAGCTACAGGCTACATCAGGGCTGGGGTTTCTTTTATGTACAGTCCGTACTGTGGTGAGGGTGTATCGTTTCCGCGTGTGCCCTTTTTTCGGTGTCATGTGTCTGTAAGTTTCACATGTATGCCAAGTGGTCATAGATATTCGGTAGGGAGCTTGCAAGGGTGCTGATTGTGTTGAAGTGTGACACCACGGTTTCCCTCCTCATAATGTAAAGCAACCATTGCCCCCTAGGAATTAGCTGGCATAGCATAAAAGCCAAACCTTCTGTTTCTGCTTTTCAGCGGCGCTAGACCCTACAGCTTTAACAGTCATCTGATCACTGTGGATTTTACGTGTGAGCGCGTAAACTCCAGATACTTGAGCAAGAAGAGAATGTTGTTATTTTCTGGGAGGGCCTTGTTAGGCCAAATGTCATATAGTGTCACTTAAGCTGATGTCACCGGTATGCTAATTAGTTGTTTTGAAACCTAAAAACTCCTACCTCTATTTTTGTCACAGCATGTTGTCAAGTATGGCGTTGGTGAGTGCCGCACACTCTGATGGGGAGACCTCCCCTTTAAATTCCTCCTAGTCAAGCGCTTTACCCTTAGTCATCAGAGGAAGGATCATGAAATTCTTTTTTTTTTTTTATGTGCCCATGCTTGAGGCACAAAGTGGCAATTATCGATCATAACCTTACTCAGTAACAGCCCATGGTGTCTGTAGTAGTTACCATTACTTTAGTCCTTCACAGGTGACTTTTTTTTCTTCTCAAAATGTGTTTTTACGGACACCAGGGGCCCTAGCGGGACTGCCCCTGCAGCGTGTACTGCACTAGTTCAGCACAGGACACACCAACTTCTAAACCCTGGGTGTTCTCCGTAAGAGGGGTGACGACATTATTTTTCCCTTCTCTGGGGCCGATTCCGATCTCGCTCGGAGGCGCACCTAACACTATTCGGCCGGGAAAAAAGCCAGGCGAATGCCTGTTTCCCGACCGATTCGCACATTATTCCGAACGAGCAAGTACGATGCGCACAACTGCATAGATTCCGACCCAGTCGTACTCACCCAATCCAGGTCCTGTTTTCCGACCGAGGCGGATCCGGAAACGCAAAATCGAGTCGCACGGAAGCCAAAATGCAGCCCCGTCCGGCCGGACAAGTACGATGCGCTTTCCGTCCGCGCCGAACCCGTCGCTACTCACGGCACGTCTAAGCATCCGGGAGAGGCGCACATAAGCTCCGATCCACGGCTACGAGACGAACACGCCAGAGACGAGGACGAGGCGAAGCAAAGAGAAAGACGAACGAGACGAACCAACCATGAATCCCATCGTGCCGATCCTACCAATATTCTACATCTATTACCGGAACAGGCACGGACGCGTACGGCGCAGAAGGTAAGTCAGACACCAACCACAAAAACAAACTACACGTACCCGACATATCACACACACACAGAGGGATGCAGAAATTACTTACACCAGCAACAGCAGCACCATAGGGGCGGGATGGCCATCACCAATGCCACATATACACATAGGGGCCTGGATGCCCACCACCACTACCACCCCTACTCAGGGGGTGCCAGATGCCTACCACTACTACCACCTCTACCCAGGGTGTGCCAGATGCCTACCACTACTACCACCCCTACCCAGGGGGTGCCAGATGCCTACCACTACTACCACCTCTACCCATGGGGGACTGGATGCCTGTCACTACTACCACCCCTACCCAGGGGGTGCCAGATTCCTACCACTACTACCACCTCTACCCAGGGGTGCCAGATGCCTGTCACTACTACCACCTCTACCCATGGGGGCTGGATGCCCACCACCACTACCACCCCTACTCAGGGGATGCCAGATGCCTACCACTACTACCACCTCTACCCATGGGGGCTGGATGCCCACCACCACTACCACCCCTACTCAGGAGGTGCCAGATGCCTACCACTACTACCACCTCTACCCATGGGGGGCTGGATGCCTACCACTACTACCACCCCTACCCAGGGGATGCCAGATGCCTACCACTACTACCACCTCTACCCAGGGTGTGCCAGATGCCTACCACTACTACCACCCCTACCCAGGGAGTGCCAGATGCCTACCACTACTACCACCTCTACCCATGGGGGGCTGGATGCCTGTCACTACTACCACCTCTACCCAGGGGGTGCCAGATGCCTGTCACTACTACCACCTCTACCCATGGGGGGCTGGATGCCCACCACCACTACCACCCCTACTCAGGGGGTGCCAGATGCCTACCACTACTACCACCTCTACCCATGGGGGGCTGGATGCCCACCACCACTACCACCCCTACTCAGAGGGTGCCAGATGCCTTCCACTACTACCACCTCTACCCAGGGTGTGCCAGATACTACTACCACCCCTACCCAGGGGGTGCCAGATGCCTACCACTACTACCACCTCTACCCATGGGGGGCTGGATGCCTGTCACTACTACCACCTCTACCCAGGGGGTGCCAGATGCCTGTCACTACTACCACCTCTACCCATGGGGGTCTGGATGCCCACCACCACTACCACCCCTACTCAGGGGGTGCCAGATGCCTACCACTACTACCACCTCTACCCATGGGGGCTGGATGCCCACCACCACTACCACCCCTACTCAGGGGGTGCCAGATGCCTACCACTACTACCACCTCTACCCATGGGGGCTGGATGCCTACCACTACTACCACCCCTACCCAGGGGTGCCAGATGCCTACCACTACTACCACCTCTACCCATGGGGGGCTGGATGCCTGTCACTACTACCACCTCTACCCAGGGGGTGCCAGATGCCTGTCACTACTACCACCTCTACCCATGGGGGGCTGGATGCCCACCACCACTACCACCCCTACTCAGGGGGTGCCAGATGCCTACCACTACTACCACCTCTACCCATGGGGGGCTGGATGCCCACCACCACTACCACCCCTACCCAGGGGGTGCCAGATGCCTACCACTACTACCACCTCTACCCAGGGTGTGCCAGATGCCTACCACTACTACCACCCCTACCCAGGGGGTGCCAGATGCCTAACACTACTTGTCACGATCACCAGGTTATCCTCAGGATCGGGTTGAAGCAAAAAGGGGTCCACCTCTCGACAGCCCCAAGTCCGGATAGAATTAATCCTCTCGGACTAGTGGGATGGTCAAGCGAGGGAAGGAAAGGGTAGGAACAGCGGGAGGGAGACCTGAGAACAGACAAAGAGAGAAAACAGCTTTTAGTGTAAAGAACACTGTTGTAACTTTTAGCTACTATGTTGCAGAAGGTTCTACCAAAGAAAGGGGAACTCAATCTACCTGTAAAGAAAACAAGAAGGGCTTTCTGCCGGGTGAGATGTGAGGGTGAGTACAAGGTAACAGCACATTCCTATTCTAATAAAGAAACAGGTTGAGTTAATAACATGTCACACAGCAAATGGAGAAATGCACCTCTATTGTACTCAAGATCTTCTGAATGTAGTGCTTATACCTTCGTTTAGAACGTGCTTGACCCCATCAGACTATATCAGTTCAGTACTGGACACCCTCGACAGATCTCCCCTAAAGAACGAGAGTATAATACAAAAAGCCAATGTTAACGGCAATCACGCATGAGTATAGCATTTCTGGCTTGTCAGTCAGCCATTCCAGTAGGTAGCCAGCAATATCTCATCCGCTACCATTGAAGAAGAGAACTCCTATAAGGAGGGACCCCTCAACTTAAACCAAGGTTTTCTGGAAGAACTTCAGTCATCCTTTTTTATGCCGACATTACGTAAATAAATCATGCGCTCCCGCTTTTGCCTCAAAGCGAGAGTGGTGTCAATGTTCCTTTTCTTGAGTCACACAAGCAATAATAACAGTAATAACAGTATTTCCTCCCGCATGAGACCGTAGGAATTAACGTGTCTCTCCAACGGGAGGAACAGAGGATAAGCGCTCAGGAAGCCCCCGTAGCGCCAAAACAGCGAGGCACAAGAACAGCAGTTGGTGCGAGGTCGCACCCTTACCCGACCGTACTTCCTGGTACTCGGGAATCCACAGAATAATCGGCGTCTTTGTGAAGGCGCCATATCCTATTATCCGATTCTGCTGACGGCACGTCTACAGCGTGCAACGTCAGCGCGTACGGTGACAGCGCCAGCGGATGACGGGAACTGTAGTTTCTTGTCCCGTTCATCTCCGCTTCCGCAGTCAGTGCGCTCACGCTCTGTGTGCCCTGACAGTACATCCCCCCTTCGGAGAGCACTGACAGGAGCAGGGTTTATCCGGGAACCTCCTATGAAAAGCCGCCACCAGCCGGGGAGCATGTACAGAGGAGGCCGGTTCCCATGAGTCCTCCTCGGAACCATATCCTTTCCAGGACACCAAGTACCATAGTTTTTTCCGGGTGATCCTGGAGTCCACCACCCCCTTGACCTCATACTCCTTATCATGATCCACCCACAACGGAACAGGCCGCCTTTTTACCGGGCAGAAGGAAGGCTTCAGGAGAGAGACATGAAAGACCGGATGTATCCGGAAGTGTGCCGGCAAACGTAGTTGTACAGCCACCGGCCCCACCTGCTTGAGGACCCTATACGGGCCAATGAACCTGGGGTTTAAGAAGCTATGCTTTTTTAATCTTATGTTTCTCGTAGAGAGCCAGACCAAGTCCCCCTTCTTGTATTCCGGGGCGGGCCTCCGATGCTTATCTGCCTGCCTTTTGTACAGTACTTTAGCATGCTTGAGATGTTGGGTGGCGTCAAGCAGTGTTCGTCTGATGTGCCCTACCCTCTGTTGTACCTCGGGGAGTTTAAGTGTGCGACTGGGTGCTACAAAATGAATAAAACGAGGGTGGAAGCCATAAGTACTGTAAAAAGGTGAGTGGCGTGTAGAGCTGTGTAGTGCATTATTATAAGCGATCTCGGCTATCCACAACCAATCCACCCAAGCTTCCGTGTTTGTGTCTACGTAGCATCGCAAGAATTGTTTAAGGGTCTGGTTCAACCGTTCCGTCTGGCCATCGGTTTGCGGATGGAAACTGGTGGACAGAGCGGACGAAATGTTCAACCTAGAACACCAAACCCTCCAGAATCGTGCTGTAAATTGTGAGCCCCTATCTGACACAATAGTATGCGGTAGCCCATGTAACTTGACTACGTTGACTAACAGTAGGGATGCTAACTGACCTGCGGTAGGGAGCTGTTTGCAGGGTATAAAGTGTCCCATCTTTGTCAAGTAGTCCACAACCACCAAGATGACTGTATGCCCTTGGTCTCTAGGTAACCCAACTATAAAGTCTACCGACCATTGTTCCCATGGGTTTTCCGGAGTGTGCAAAGGCCGTAACAGGCCTTGAGTTTTGCGTTTATCCGTCTTCATTTGAGCACAGACTTCACACCTCTTGACCCACAGAATTATGTCCCTGCGGAGAGAGGGCCACCAGAATTGACGTAGTGTTTTTTCTATGGTTTTTTGGCCACCGCTATGTCCAGCACACGGGAGGATATGGCACCAGTGAAAGACTTGCTGTCTTACTTCCTTGGTGGGTAACAAGACTTGATTTCCTTTCAGGGGAATACCTTGTCGCAGTCTCCATTCGGGATGATGTCTGAGCCAGTCTCTCCAAGTGGCAGTCTGTATTCCTCTCTTTACCTTCTGTAGAAAGTCATTTGTACGGGTTACACAGACTACTTGGTCAGGTGCGATGATTGCTCTTTCGGGATTCGTTATATCTTCTGTTTGAGTGGTTTGTCTGGTCAGGGCATCTGCTTTCTTGTTGTCTCGGCCGGGCCTAAAGGTGATGACAAAGTGATATTCAGCGAAAAACATCATCCACCTTAGCTGACGAGGAGAAAGCTGCCTGGAGGATTTCATGAACTGCAAGTTGCGGTGGTCTGTGTAAACAGTGACTTGGTGTCTTGCTCCCTTTATCCAATGCCTCCATTCCAAAAAGGCGTTCTTAATGGCCAATAGCTCCTTTTCGGCGATAGTATAGTTTCTCTCCGCACTGTTCAGCTTCCGAGATATAAAAGCAACTGGATGCAACTGCCCTGTGGAAGGATGTCTTTGTGAAAGGACGGCTACGTCGGAGGCGTCGGCTTCTACGATGAATGGCAATTCGGGATCAGCATGGGCCAAGACAGGAGCAGAGGAAAAGGCTGCCTTCAGTGCCTCAAAGGCAGTTTGAGCTTCTTCATCCCACTGGAAGGACACGTTCTTCCTTAACAGGCGTGTAACTGGGGCCACCAGGGTAGAAAAATGATGAATAAAACGCCTGTAAAAATTGGCGAAGCCCAGAAAGCATTGTATGTCACGTACATTCTTTGGACCGGGCCATTCACTAATGGCTGTCACCTTCCTCTCAGCCATGATTTGGCCTGCCGGGGTGAGCATGACACCCAAGAACTCCACGGTGGTGACGTGAAACTCACATTTGCTGATTTTACAAAAGAGGTGGTTTCTTTGCAAGGCCTGTAAGACGATCCTGACGTGTTCCGTATGCTCCTCAGGATCCATGGAAAAGACAAGAATGTCGTCTATGTAGACAACCACAAATCGGTCCAGATACTCCCGGAGGACGTCGTTCAGGAAAAACTGGAAAGCAGCTGGGGCATTACAAAGGCCGAAAGGCATAACAAGATATTCATAGAGCCCGTAACGAGTCTTGAACGCAGTCTTCCACTCGTCCCCCTCTCGCATCCGAACCAGATGGTAGGCTCCTCGGAGGTCGAGTTTTGTGTAGATCGTAGCCCCTTTTACTTGTTCCAGCAATACCGATACAAGGGGGAGAGGGTACTGGTTCCTCACAGTAATGGCGTTCAACGCTCTGAAGTCGATGCATGTCCTGAGCTCCCCATTGGCCTTAGGTATAAAAAAAAGGGGGGAAGCTGCAGGAGACCTGGAGTGACGGATAAAACCCAAAAATAGGTATTTATCTAAGTACTGCCTTAGGTGTTGATTCTCGGGTTCCGTCAAGGCGTATATCCTGCTGCAAGGAACCACTGCACCCGGTATGAGATCTGTCTGGCAGTCGTAGATCCTGTGTGGGGGCAATACCTCGGCCATGCTGTCACAAAATACCGTAGCTTACGTCTGATAGCATCCGGGCAGATCCACTTCTTTCTCCGCGGCCGTGGCGATGTGGTGGCGTAACGCTAAAGCCTTGGACGGAACCGTAGGGGGATATATGCAGTGGGTGCTGCAGTACCCGGAATTCATCTTCAAAGTTAAGTGAGGCCAATCAATGGAAGGATCATGTTTCTGGAGCCAGGGTAACCCCAAGATCACCCCGTATTTGGGTGCTTGGATGACGTTGAAGGTAATGAACTCACAGTGATCATCCTGGTACCATACCTCGAGCTCCCTCGTATTAAACCGAATGGGACCGGATTCCAATTGCTTGCCATCCACTGCAAACACACTTTCAGGGGTGCTCTTTGTAACCAATTCCACCCCTAATCTGAGGGCTTCATCTTTGTCCATAAAGCAGCCAGTGGCCCCAGAATCCACCATGACTCGGATCTGTTTCTTTTCTTGACCCACAACGATATCCATGTTGACGAAGAAGTGTTCGGGGTTATCACTGGAATCGTTCTTCACTGAAGGGATTTCACTAAAGCTCAAGGATTCCCCTTCTTTACTCCTCAAGCATATCAGTTTCCCGACGTCTTGTCTGATGCGACTGCGGCCACCTGGCCAAACTTAGAACGACTGTTTCTGGGCTTAACAGGGCACTCTTGGAGGTAATGCCCTTTCTTCCCGCAGTATAGGCACAGTCCCTGTTTCCGCCGGTATTCTCGTTCGTTGGGGGTGAGAGAGGCCCGGATCGCCCCTATCTCCATAGGTTCGGAAGGAGTCAATTCGTGTGCGGAGGTTTTTTGTTGGTCAAAGCGCTGAGGGACCCGTTCTCTTCTTCGGTGGTCACCTCTGCGTTCCTTCAAACGATGATCCAAACGTAATGTTAGTTCGATTAGCGCAGGACAGGTTCTAGGTTGAGGGTCCACTTGCGCTATAACGTCCTTCAAATCCTCCCAGAGCCCTTGATAGAATAGTGCGGCTTGTTTCGACTCGGGCCACTCTGTCTCAGCCACCAGTCGTCGGAAGGAGTTCAGGTAGACCAACAGATCCTTGCTGCCTTGCTTCAACTCAAGCAACTCCTTATCTGCCGAAAATGTTTCAGCCCTGCGATCGAATGTCTTTTCAAACTCCTCCTTGAAATTGACCCAGTCATGGAGGAGGGGGTCGTCTCGTCGGACTATAGGAAGGATGTATGATGATACAACGCGTACCATCACAACGCGGTATGTTACATCGTGGTGTTGATAACGCAAGTCGTTACATCGACTTGTGCTGGAGGGCGCTGGATTTCGGAATAGTGCGAATTGCTATTCCAACTCCAGTCTACGTACAGTAGGGAAGGTGTTGGAATAGTAATTCACACTATTCCTTAGTCTAGAGCGCCCTCCAGTGCAAATCGATGTAACGACTTGCGTTGTGAAAACCACGATGTAACCATACTGCGTTGTAATGGTTTCGTGGTAAAGGATGTTTCCCCTATAGGAACTGCCCATTGTGCTGCGTCCCCTGCTAAGTAGGAGATCAGGAAGGCAACTCGTGCTTGGTTGGTCGCAAACATCTTGGGTTTGCAATGGAAATGAAGCATTACCTGGGTTAGAAATACCTGCACTTTATGCATATCCCCATAATATCTCTCAGGGGGGGCCAACGAGGTCTGTGAGGGTACTTCCACTACCACTGCGCTAGTCTGGGGAAGGCAAGAGCTGCCTGCATCGAAAGGATTCCTCTGCATGCGCTCTACCCTCGCTTGCAAAGCGGCAGTCTCATTACGTGAAGTCACCAGCTCGGACTGTACCAATACTAGTGCAGCTAGGACGTCTTCCAGCGTCGCCATCCCAGATTCCACCCGACCAGGAGGATAAGTAAACGTGGGCCGATTATTCTGTCACGATCACCAGGTTATCCTCAGGATCGGGTTGAAGCAAAAAGGGGTCCACCTCTCGACAGCCCCAAGTCCGGATAGAATTAATCCTCTTGGACTAGTGGGATGGTCAAGCGAGGGAAGGAAAGGGTAGGAACAGCGGGGAGGGAGACCTGAGAACAGACAAAGAGAGAAAACAGCTTTTAGTGTAAAGAACACTGTTGTAACTTTTAGCTACTATGTCGCAGAAGGTTCTACCAAAGAAAGGGGAACTCAATCTACCTGTAAAGAAAACAAGAAGGGCTTTCTGCCGGGTGAGATGTGAGGGTGAGTACAAGGTAACAGCACATTCCTATTCTAATAAAGAAACAGGTTGAGTTAATAACATCCACACAGCAAATGGAGAAATGCACCCTCTATTGTACTCAAGATCTTCTGAATGTAGTGCTTATACCTTCGTTTAGAACGTGCTTGACCCCATCAGACTATATCAGTTCAGTACTGGACACCCTCGACAGATCTCCCCTAAAGAACGAGAGTATAATACAAAAAGCCAATGTTAACGGCAATCACGCATGAGTATAGCATTTCTGGCTTGTCAGTCAGCCATTCCAGTAGGTAGCCAGCAATATCTCATCCGCTACCATTGAAGAAGAGAACTCCTATAAGGAGGGACCCCTCAACTTAAACCAAGGTTTTTTGGAAGAACTTCAGTCATCCTTTTTTATGCCGACATTACGTAAATAAATCATGCGCTCCCGCTTTTGCCTCAAAGCGAGAGTGGTGTCAATGTTCCTTTTCTTGAGTCACACAAGCAATAATAACAGTAATAACAGTATTTCCTCCCGCATGAGACCGTAGGAATTAACGTGTCTCTCCAACGGGAGGAACAGAGGATAAGCGCTCAGGAAGTCCCCGTAGCGCCAAAACAGCGAGGCACAAGAACAGCAGTTGGTGCGAGGTCGCACCCTTACCCGACCGTACTTCCTGGTACTCGGGAATCCACAGAATAATCGGCGTCTTTGTGAAGGCGCCATATCCTATTATCCGATTCTGCTGACGGCACGTCTACAGCGTGCAACGTCAGCGCGTACGGTGACAGCGCCAGCGGATGACGGGAACTGTAGTTTCTTGTCCCGTTTATCTCCGCTTCCGCCGTCAGTGCGCTCACGCTCTGTGTGCCCTGACACTACTACCACCTCTACCCATGGGGGGCTGGATGCATGTCACTACTACCACCTCTACCCAGGGGGTGCCAGATGCCTGTCACTACTACCACCTCTACCCATGGGGGCTGGATGCCCACCACCACTACCACCCCTACTCAGGGGTGCCAGATGACTACCACTACTACCACCTCTACCCATGGGGGCTGGATGCCCACCACCACTACCACCCCTACTCAGGGGTGCCAGATGCCTACCACTACTACCACCTCTACCCAGGGTGTGCCAGATGCCTACCACTACTACCACCCATACCCAGGGGGTGCCAGATGCCTACCACTACTACCACCTCTACCCATGGGGGGCTGGATGCCTGTCACTACTACCACCTCTACCCAGGGGGTGCCAGATGCCTGTCACTACTACCACCTCTACCCATGGGGGGCTGGATGCCCACCACCACTACCACCCCTACTCAGGGGGTGCCAGATGCCTACCACTACTACCACCTCTACCCATGGGGGGCTGGATGCCCACCACCACTACCACCCCTACTCAGGGGGTGCCAGATCCCTACCACTACTACCACCTCTACCCATGGGGGGCTGGATGCCTGTCACTACTACCACCCCTACCCAGGGGGTGCTAGATGCCTACCACTACTACCACCTCTACCCAGGGTGTGCCAGATGCCTACCACTACTACCACCCCTACCCAGGGGGTGCCAGATGCCTACCACTACTACCACCTCTACCCATGGGGGCTGGATGCCTGTCACTACTACCACCTCTACCCAGGGGTGCCAGATGCCTACCACTACTACCACCTCTACCCAGGGTGTGCCAGATGCCTACCACTACTACCACCTCTACCCATGGGGGCTGGATGCCTACCACTACTACCACCCCTACCCAGGGGTGCCAGATGCCTACCACTACTACCACCTCTACCCATGGGGAGCTGGATGCCTGTCACTACTACCACCCCTACCCAGGGGTGCCAGATGCCTACCACTACTACCATCTCTACCCAGGGGTGCCAGATGCCTACCACTACTACCACCTCTACCCATGGGGGGCTGGATGCCTACCACCAACAACACCCCCACTCACAGGATGGCTAATACATGACACAACAAGCACACAACAACATAAAGAATGCAACATAAAGACATCCCCCCCAACACCATGACAAGCGTGTGTAGACTGTGTCAAATGCCTACAACACTGAACATGACTTTGAACATACAATGTGACCCCCTATCACATGTGTCACACATAAATGTGTGTGGCCCCCACAATGCAAGCAGACCATGACCACTGTGGCAATGGGGTCCAACCCCCATCATCACAGTGACCAAAAGGTAAGTGTGGGGTCCATAGCTGAAGCACATTTTGCACATTGTGGCAATGGGGTCTAAACCCCCATCATCACAGTGACCAAAAGGTAAGTGTGGGGTCCATAGCTGAAGCACATCTTGAACATTGTGGCAATGGGGTCCAAACCCCCATCATCACAGTGACCAAAATGTAAGTGTGGGGCCCATAGCTGAAGCACATCTTGAACATTGTGGCAATGGGGTCCAAACCCCCATCCTCACAGTGACCAAAATGTAAGTGTGGGGCCCATAGCTGAAGCACATCTTGAACATTGTGGCAATGGGGTCCAAACCCCCATCCTCACAGTGACCAAAATGTAAGTGTTGACATTGAAAAAGCTGCAACTGCCAAACTGCATGGATGATTCCTGGTCACAGAACAACAAACACATCAGTGGCAAAGTAGTGCTTGTGTCCCATAGCAACATAGATTGGGGGAGGCAAACACTGCAGTGCAAATAAGACATACCTTTGGCCATGTGCAGACAAACATCACCCATGGGGGCTGACACTGTCAACATTCATCAATGACACAATGACAGAAGTGACCATCAGAATGCAGACCCACATATTTGCACCAATGGGCACACAAATGCAGATACCCTGTGGAGACTGTAGATGTGAGGTGAACAGATACCATACCATGGCAGCAATGGGACACACAAACAATGATCATTGTGCTGACTGATGACCTAGGAGTCCCAGGGACAGCAGGGGAAACCCACCAAACAACATACAGCCAATGGCACACTAAAGATATGCCAATGCAGTGGTGCAGATGCACAAACACAAACAGGCAGACCCACACTGCACATCAAACACAACAGGTGAGGGGGGTGCCAGTGTCCCCAGGCAACCACACAACACATGATGAGGCCTGAATACCAATTACACAGATGCGCATACAGTGCCACACAAAGGTAACTCATGGATCCAAATCCCCTATGTGGGCAATCAGGCATTGTTAGATGAGAGGGAGCACAAATCACACATGTCACACAAGCATGTAGGAACAGCAACTGACACAGCAAGACACAGACACACCACAGCACTACCCCCAGGGTCCCCACAATGTGGTGACCCTGGGCTGCATGACAAACCCCACTGTGATGACAAAGCTAGATGTCGTTCACACTGTGAACCACAGTCATGTGTCCTGAGCAACAAACTACCATCACACCTACACAAGCACAAATCAATCAGCACGGCCAGTAAGCCAAGGCCAACATGGAGGCAGGGGCTAGCCGGGCAACAACTCTCATCTGCACACACTCAACACCACACACCTCGACCTCCAACAATGTGCAGCAGTGAAGCTCACATGCACTGGTGACATTGCACATGCACCCATGACAATCCCATGGGTGGTGGTGGGAACAAGGTGCAGAAACACATCACACATGGCCACTCAACAAGACTCCTGAATGTCTGACACACTGCACACTACGCTGTACATGGACATGACGGCAATACCACACCAACCAATGGGATCCCAGCCACAGTCCCACACCAATGAAGAAGCCAAGGTCACCCACAAAGAACACACATAGACAACTGCCAACATTGCAGCCCTGACCCTGAGGAGTGCCAGCAGTCACACACACAACGTGTCACAATCACTGAAAGCTAACACAAACTGGAAATTGCATGACAGGTGTAAACAACAAGTGCCAAGGGGAATCCTGACTGTGTCCCATCTGCGTCTGCCCACAAACTCAGCCCTGACAGCAAACACACCTAGGGGTGACACCCTGATGACCAGTAATGTGCCATGCACCCACATCACAGAGAACCCAGGGAGAAGACTTTGGGGGAACATAGGTCAACTCAGCAAGCATCACAAACAGGAACATCACTAGGGATCCCAGCATGCACAGCAAAATGGAAGTGAACACACAGACATGCTCATACAACACACACCTTGGGCGCAGGCGATGTCACAGGAGTACACACTGCCATGAGGGGACTCCACTCCTGTGTGAGGAAAGCTGTGCCATATGTTGCCTCAGTAGGGCTCCATCATGTCAGCAGAACACTTGGTCACACAGTCAACAATTAGCACCAAATGAAGGCTCCCGTCACATCAGCCTGGTCATGGGAGTGTCAACGAAATCATCAGCACAGATCCAACACACATGTATAGCAAGTTGCACTGACAACACAGATGAGTCCTTCCCCATTGATGCCCAAACCTGCATGTCCAGTGGAGATGGCCACATGGTCAGGGAAGTAGACTAATTGAACAATGGCAAGCACAACAGATGTGCAGTGGTGGAAGCCACAGATGTGACATTGCTAATGTAAGTAGGAAATCCCATTGCCAAATATTGAAAACATGACACCCTCAGATGCTGCTAAGGATGACATGGATACACTACAGGATAGGACACATTCCCCCTGGACCACATGGGTTCCTGCACAGTAACACTTCATTTTCATGAGACCAAATATCACCATCACTGCAGCAAGGGCATGGTTAGCATCATCAACATCATGTACATCAGAAGCAAAACCACTAGAGAACAGAAAGTTGCTTTATTCAGCATATGTGGGTTCAAAAGTTGAAGTCCAGTAAAAAAGAAACAAAGGCCAATGGCCAGTCCATCCTGAAAGTCAAAACAGGGTGACAGGGGCAGATGTCACCCTACGCATGCCTGCACTGATAAAAACCAGGGGCAATCCCCTCGGAGGGGCATACAGGGGGCAGGCCAGGCACCGCAGGGACAGGATCAGGGCTCACCAGAAGGAGGCAGGGAAGGGGTGGTGGGTGCTGGAGAGCCACTGACAACTGCAGTGGAGGTGTCTGACATGGTGTGTGCCGGCACAACTGGGGGGCATGAGTCAGATGGTGTGGGTGCCGGCACGACTGCAGTGGGCCGTGCAGATGGAGTGGACAGGTTTCCCACTGCAGTGCCCAAGTCAGACCGGGTGGTAGTGGACTCCACTGCAGTGCCTACCTCCAGGGGAGGAGAATGGGGATCAGGTAAGGTGGGCAGGACAGAGGGGGAGGACACCGTCTCCACACCAGTGGCACAGACAAGCGCAGCGGGGGGGTGGGGCCGGAAGAGCAAGTGGCAGGGGCAGAAGGCCTGATCATTTTGGGGATGGTGTATCTGTGGGTGGGGGAACCTGGGGCAGGGTGTGGTGGGGGCACCTGTCGAGTGGGGGCCTGAGGGATGGAGGAAGGAGACTTGGTGCCTGAGCTGCAGGTCGGCGGCGGGGTCTTGCTCTTCCGGGTCCGGGGGGACTTGCGGATGGGGGCGTCAGTCGGTCTGCCCCTGGGGGAGGGTGTCCGGGGGCGAGGGGCACTCACTCCGTGTGGGTGGGCTTCCTCTTCCCCCTGAATGCTGTATCAGCTGGATCGGAGGGGAAGAGGCCGAGGTCACTGAGGAAGACCCGCTGTGTCTTTGGGGTTGCAGGTGAGGCAAGGGAAGGGGCTTTGGAGGGAGAGGTAACTGAGGACTGCGCAGTGCTCGTGGATGCGTGTGTGTGTGCATGGGCCCCATCCCCTGTGAGTGTGGTTTCAGTCCCCTGATTGTGCGTGCGTGTGCGTCTTGATTTTGGCGTGTGTGTCTGGGTGCTGCTTGTGTCTGTGCTGGTGTGTGCCTGTGCCGGTGTGTGTGTGCTTGGGACAGGTAAGGTGCTGGGGAGTGTGGATGGGGCAGAGGCAGGAGGGGTGAGGGACTGTCGGAGGAGGGACACTGCTGCCGTCAGGGAGGAGTCCATGGACCTATTGCCCCTCTGTAGGGCAGACATGCCCGATGAGATGCCCTCCATGAACGACACCAGCTGAGTCAACAGAGTGGTGTGTGCATGGAGGACACTCAGCATCGCTGTCTGCCCTACATGGAGCTGGCGAAGGAGGTACACAGACTCCTCACTCAGGGCAGCAGGGGACACAGGGGCAGGGGGTGCGGTGCCTGGCCCGAAGGAGACACGCTCCCGAACATGGGAGCCTCCACGGACCTCGGGAATGGGAGCTGATGGGAGGGCGGTGGTGGTGGTGGTGGCGGGGACAGCAAGACTAGCTGGGATGTGGTGGCTGCTGACACCCGCCTCCACAAGGGAGTCATCCTCTGAGCTGCTGTGGTCCTCAGCTGAGGTGGATGGTGCTGAGGACTCCTCGGTGTGGCTCCCCTCGCCCTCCGTGCCACTGGGTCCCTCCGACCACTCCTCGGCTGCTGACCCAGTCTGGCTCTGCGGCTCCTCCTGGTCCGTGGAGCTGTCCCCTCCTGTGGCCGTGGATGTATCTGCAAACAATAGGGAAACAGACAGACATCAGTCACCTGCACCGAACGCACACACCACAGTAAGTACAGCACATTACAGAGCAAGCCCTGGCATCCTTAGGTGAACATTGCCAAAAGTGCCCAAACAGAATAGGAGAAGCCAATTGTCAGTCTGATGGTCAACCATGGCACTCACATCCCTCCTGGCCTTGCACCCATCTGTCTGGTGTCTGTTGGATGACAATACCCCAGTGTGGACACATGCACCACCTACACAGTAGTTGGACAGTGCAGAGAACACGGTGAAGCATGTGAACATGCACACATCACAACTCTTGCCACTGAGTCAGTACAGGTGTCCGGATGAAAGTGATGCCCAGAGTCAAATATGAAATGCATGTGATGCATACCAGCGACAGACACCATGATGCACCCATGTCCTGATAGCCATTGCCACAATGGTGTGCATGTAGCACATGTCACTCCCCTGCAGGATCACTCATAGGAAGTTACATGCCATGGCACAGGCATGCCTGCTAAGTCATACATCACTGTCTCCAGTCACATGGGCAGGGCAGCCAGACAACAACAGTCTGCACTGTGTCACAATAGTAGGTCATGGGGAATGCAAGTCCTGGAGCTGAACAAGTGCACATGTACATCCCCCACACACCACATCATCTGAACCCTTATCTGTCCAGGTCATACCGATTGGACATATGGGAGACCTGTAACACAACCCTCTGAACCTGAGCACCTCACAATCTGCTGTGAATGGGAAACAGCTGCCTGAACTTCACATTCGCATACCCCAGTCTGCAAGGTCAGGTGATCAAACACCTATGTGTCACACAAGTATCGTCTCCTATGGTCACATCTCCGGTGGCATGCTGAGCCCCAACCGAGAAACACCCCAGCAGCCCTGACAACGAAGCCACAGCACACTGACACAGAGGCAGACACCTGAGGGGACATATCACTGAGCACAACGTGTCAGCTGATACACGGGAGTGGGAGTACAGAGTGTATTGTATGGCCTGGAGTAGGCATGACTGTCCTGCCCCACATGAATGAGGGATGAGCCCTGGACAGTAGGCAGGTGGCTAAGTATGTGTGACACACGTAATATACACACTCCTGGGGCCCAAACATTGTTCCCACCCGCAGCATGGGTGTGTGCCAGATACCCCAGGCACATGCGGTGTATCAGCTCAGCAATTGGACCACATATCAAAGTAACACGCAGATTACATGTCTGAACACAGGCATTGTGTAAGCAATGGACCCACCCATGATGCCCACCACAGAGTTAGGGGAACAAATGCTGTCCCCCACCTTGAGTTAAGCAAAATGCAAGGACACAGTACCCAAGTGACACAATTCCCTGACTGTAAGGGCCACACCTGGGTATCAGATGAGGAGTGGGCAGTGCACAATTGAGGGACATGGGTCCTGGACCACATGACTGATGTACTGTGGAAGTTTAACCAGGCCAGAGGAGGGCACATAGCATGGCAGACAAAGTTCACAATGCAGTCATGGACTCACCCCCTCCTTGTGCTGTCTGGCCTTCAGCTGCCCATCCAGATCAGGGAAGACCACCGCCAGGATCCTGAGCATGTGGGGGGTCAGGGTCCGGTGTCCGCCCCTCCTGCGAGGAGGCGACAGCTTCAGCTGGACCCGTGCGATCCTCCGGGTCCAGCCCCGAAGGTCCTGCCACCTCTTCTGGCAGTTGCGGATCCGGCGCTTGTAGTCCCCCACGGATCTAACTGCCCGGACGATGGTCAGCCATATCTGCTGCTTCTGGTGGGCATCAACCTGTGAGGATGACAAAGTGAGAATGCCATCACTACACATGCAACATATCCGTGCATTACACAGTTGGTTATACATGTCTCAATCACAGGGGCACATGATGTACACAGGCAGTGCAACGATGGCTATGGACAGTTTGCCAGCAGTTACTACATGGTATCATTGCCTGGGAAGTAAAACCTTGTTTAAATGCACTGTCACTGCACTATACCTGTTCAGTGCATGTAACTACACACTATGGGGGGTGACAACTACTCAGTGAGCCTGCTAGCCAGTGGCGTGCAGACTGTAAGCCTTGCTAGTCAGACAACATGCACATTTAGTGATGCAGTGGACAGCACACTCACCTTCTCCCCTGCTTTCCCATACAGCTTGTTGTACTGTGGAAGGAGGCTGTCCAGCAGGGCCTGGTTCTCCTCAGTGCTGAAGGCTGGGGCTCTCTCCACAGTACGTGCCATTGCAGGATCCAGAGGGTGCAGATACAGCAGCAGTGGTGGTGGCAGATGTCGTCCTGGAGCATGTAGTGCAGGCAAGTGAGCTCTCAGGGGAACAGCCAGCATTATATGTGTGCTGCAGAGGCAGATACTGTCCCATGTGTCCAAAGTGATAGGTCCAAGTCGTTTGCATCTTCTGAATCTGGCCAATCCATGGAATTGCACCACTTACACACGCCCACAGCATCCTTCAAAAGTTCAACTTCATGACACCCATGAATTTGCAACATTGTTGTGGGTGACCAACTGAATTTACAGCATCAGACTCGTTCAAGATTTGAAAACGCGTCCGTTGCCAGGCCAGGCCATAGGCAATGGGTGCGCACCGATCGGTCCATTGCTGTTCATCGCGTACCCGGGATGCAACGCGTACCCGCACACATTGAATGCAATGGGCCGGCCGGGCAAACCGATCGGTCCATTGCTGTTCAACGCGTACCCGGGATACAACGCATACCCGCACACATTGAATGCAATGGGCCGGCAGGGCACACCGATCGGTCCATTGCTCTACAACGCGTACCCGGGATGCAACGCGTACCCGCACACATTGAATGCAATGGGCCGGCCGGGCACACCGATCGGTCCATTGCTCTACAACGCGTACCCGGGATGCAACGCGTACCGCGCACATTGAATGCAATGGGCCGGCCGGGCACACCGATCGGTCCATTGCTCTACAACGCTGCACCGGGATGCAACGCGTACCCGCACACATTGAATGCAATGGGCCGGCCGGGCACACCGATCGGTCCATTGCTGTTCAACGCGTACCGGATACAACGCGTACCCGCACACAGTGAATGCAATGGGCCGGCCGGGCACACCGATCGGTCCATTGCTCTACAACGCGTACCCGGGATGCAACGCATACCCGCACACATTGAATGCAATGGGCCGGCCGGGCACACCGATCGGTCCATTGCTGTTAAACGCGTACCCGGGATACAACGCGTACCCGCGACATTGAATGCAATGGGCCGGCCGGGCACACCGATCGGTCCATTGCTGTTCAACGCGTACTCGGGATACAACGCATACCCGCGCACATTGAATGCAATGGGCCGGCCGGGCACACCGATCGGTCCATTGCTCTACAACGCGTACCCGGGATGCAACGCGCATCCACACACATTGAATGCAATGGGCCGGCCGGGCACACCGATCGGTCCATTGCTCTACAACCCGTACCCGGGATGCAACGCGTACCCGCACACATTGAATGCAATGGGCCGGCCGGGCACACCGATCGGTCCATTGCTGTCCAACGCGTATTGCGAATACAACGCGTACCCACTCACATTGAATGCAATGGCCAATGTGTGCGCACCAATCGGTCCATTGCTGTCCAACGCGTATTGCGAATACAACGCGTACCCGCTCACATTGAATGCAATGGCCAATGTGTGCGCACCGATCGGTACATTGCTGTCCAACGCGTATTGCGAATACAACGCGTACCCGCTCACATTGAATGCAATGGCCAATGTGTGCGCACCGATCGGTCCATTGCTGTCCAACGCGTATTGCGAATACAACGCGTACCCGCTCACATTGAATGCAATGGCCAATGTGTGCGCACCGATCGGTCCATTGCTGTCCAACGCGTATTGCGAATACAATGCATACCCGCTCACATTGAATGCAATGGCCAATGTGTGCGCACCAATCGGTCCATTGCTGTCTAACGCGTATTGCGAATACAACGCGTACCCGCTCACATTGAATGTAATGGCCAATGTGTGCGCACCGATCGGTCCATTGCTGTCCAACGCGTATTGCGAATACAACGCGTACCCGCTCACATTGAATGCAATGGCCAATGTGTGCGCACCGATCGGTCCATTGCTGTCCAACGCGTATTGCGAATACAACGCGTACCCGCTCACATTGAATGCAATGGCCAATGTGTGCGCACCGATCGGTCCATTGCTGTCCAATGCGTATTGCGAATACAACGCGTACCCGCTCACATTGAATGCAATGGCCAATGTGTGCACACCAATCGGTCCATTGCTGTCCAACGCGTATTGCGAATACAACGCGTACCCGCTCACATTGAATGCAATGGCCAATGTGTGCGCACCTATCGGTCCATTGCTGTCCAACGCGTATTACGAATACAATGTGTACCCGCTCACATTGAATGCAATGGCCAATGTGTGCGCACCGATCGGTCCATTGCTGTCCAACGCGTATTGCGAATACAACGCGTACCCGCTCACATTGAATGCAATGGCCAATGTGTGCGCACCGATCGGTCCATTGCTGTCCAACGCGTATTGCGAATACAACGCGTACCCGCTCACATTGAATGCAATGGCCAATGTGTGCGCACCGATCGGTCCATTGCTGTCCAACGCGTATTGCGAATACAACGCGTACCCGCTCACATTGAATACAATGGCCAATGTGTGCGCACCGATCGGTCCATTGCTCTACAACGCATATTGCGAATACAACGCGTACCCGCTCACATTGAATGCAATGGCCAATGTGTGCGCACCGATCGGTCCATTGCTGTCCAACTCGTCCCTGTACAAGTCACTGGCATATGTCACCATGCCTGTCACAGGTGAACATATGCCAGCCACATATACTTCCCAGGGAGTGAGGGGCACACCTACAACACCACAGCCTGTCCACAGTGTATCCTAAGGCATGTAAGGCTGCATTACCTATTCCGTGTATGGGGGTGAACATGTTGTTCTGTGGGTGTCACTTGGGGGCAGCCACTCCCAGGCTGTGCACGTGTTCATGGGGACAGAATCCTTGGTGTGTCGTGCACGTGACCACTGTGATGTGCAACTGTTCATTTCTGAGCATGTGGCATGGTCACATTTCACGGTGGTGTATGTGTATGTCATGTCACATACCCCCTGAGTCCCATGTGGGACGGTATGTACGTCCCAGGGTGACCCATTGCCACAATAGTGATGGTCCTCCACAGTCTGTGTGCATGTTGTGTTTACAATGTCTCTGATTCCATGTGCACAATGGGAGACAGTCTCCACATCCACGTTGTTTGTGCATGGACTTTGATGTTGTGCGTGTGTGTGTCACAGATGTCCATGTCTGTCCTGCCGAGGCAACAGGGACCACTACCTGTGGGGGTCATGGCTGTTTTGCTGTGGTGTATTCATGATACACCATGTCATGCCAGTGTCCATGTGGCAATACAGGGTCCCTGGGAATCTACCTGTCGATGAGCTGTGATGCCTGGGGCACATCTGTCCTCACATGTCACTGTGGGGTGTGTTTGGAACGTGGCAGCAGGAGATGGGAACTGTGACACGGCCTCATGATATCCCATGGCACAACCTGGGACTTGTTGATGCCACTTGTTGAACTGTGATGTTAGATGTTGGCCATGTAGGTGCCATACATGTCCTTACGGAACTGCACACATCATGTACTTGTGCCTCATAATGATGTATCATGTGATATTGAGTATGGTCAATGCCACATATGTGGGGTGACTGACAATCTTTCTTTCTTCACCTATGCACTGCAGGGCACCAGCTGTACATAGGCCATTCCCTGACCTTGCAACCATGGTGGAACGGGACTGCATCCGACGGTACCGCTTCACCAGGCCGCTGATTGAGGTATTGACGGTGCGGTTGGCCCCACATTTGCAACCTGGCCAGACATACCCTACAGCGCTGACCCCCAAGGTGAAGGTGATGGCAGCCCTACACTTCTTTGCCACCGGTACCTTTCAACACACTGTGGCGACTGCTGGTGGGATGTCACAGACCATGTTCAGCCGTGTGCTCCGCGATGTTTTGGAGGCTATGTTGATATACCTGAACCAGTACATCTATTTCCCCAGACTCCAACAACTCACTGACGTGAAGAGTGACTTCTATGCCCTGGGGAGGATGCTGCATGTCATTGGCTCCATTGAGGGACACATGTGGCTTTGGTACCACCACAGGCCCAAGAGCAGGCATACAGGAACCGCAAACACTACCACTCGGTCAATGCACTGGTGGTATGTCTTGCAGATATGAGCATCTCACACATCTGTGCCCGTTTCCCAGGTTCTGCACACGATGCCTACGTGATGAGGAGTAGTCGCATCCCGAGGATGATGTCCCAGATGCGGAACCAGCGTGCCTGGCTTGTTGGTGTGTACTGACTTTGTACCTTTGTGTGTGTTCTGCAATGTAGTGTTCCACCCTCTTTTCCAAGTCAGCTAATGTGCAATTGTCTGTATGTAGGTGACTCCGGATACCCCAACATGCCGTGGTTGCTGACGCCCCTCAGGAACCATGTGACACCAGCCCAGATGCGCTACAATGAGGCAGATGGTCGGACCAGGAGAGTGATTGAGCGGACATTTGGTCTCCTGAAGAGCCGCTACCGCTGCCTGGACAAGACAGGAGGGGCCCTCCCATATGCCCCAGCAAAGGTGTGCAAGATTGTCATCGTCTGCTGCATGCTACACAACCTGGCAGTGCGGAAGGAGTTGCCTCTCATCCTGGATGACGATGACCAACATCCGCCACCTGTGGAGGATCCTGGCCTGGACCACGATGCCAGTGATGATGATGATGATGATGATGATGATGATGGCGATGTCCGCACACAGCTCATCACCAACTTCTTAAGCTGAATGTGAGTATCCGGAGATGTCATGTCAATGATGTGAGTTTGCATGATATGTGTTGGTGGTGCTCTGGTGCTGTTTGAGTGTGTCCATGTGCTACATGACTGTATGCGTGCAGCGATGTGTCCTTACAGGTAGTCTGTACTCCCCAACAGTGTTGACATGCTAACTTGGTTCTGGGTGGGTATCTTGTGACATGTATTGGGCATGAGTATTGCAGTTCTGTCCTGTTCTTCAGTGCTTTTGACTGTGTTTCATTTCTGTCCTTCACAGGGTACTTTCAGAGTCGTTTGGTCAACTGTGATCCCCGACACCGTGATTCGACTTCCAGGGTGGTAACTGTCGTGTCCCTACAGGTGATGTGCGCCACACCCATGGACTTCCTTCCTTCTACACTTGTTGACTGTGTGCCCGCTGCCAGGTGGGATTACCTTGCATCTGTAGTGGTTACAACATGTTGCAAATGTGTAATAAACCTGTGCTTCACTTTGTGATGTGCGTTGTCTGTGGTCACACATCTGACTGACATTTGCTTACTGCACCAGTGGGCTAGTTGACAAAGACTGTGAATAGGTGTTGTGTCTGTGCATTGCCCCGTATTTCCTGGCAACATCAGTGTAGGCGATGAGTCAGATGGCCTAGGTGTGTATATGTTGTGTAGCCCTGGTGGTGTGTCTCCCTCATATGTGTCACGTTGCCATGACTCACATGCCTGTGTTGTACTTGCTGTAGCAGTTAGCATGCACAGTGTAATTTCGCAGGTCATCATCTCCATGACAGAAACCATGTTGGAATCACAACAGAGGCAGGTATGGTGTATTAGTGTGTTTATTGTCATACATGTGTGTGTATAGTGCACAGGATGGTGGGTGCTGTACATTGTGATTGTAATCCAAAGTTCCTAGATGAATTAGAAGTCCTGGTAGCAGAAATTTCCTGAGTAAAGTCCACAGTCATCTGATACATTGGTCCAACTTGTACTCCCCATGTCATGTGGGGGAGTTGTGTTGCAGTCAACAGGGTGAACAGTTTGCGCACAAAGGTGATTATCCAGGACAGGTTTTGGCTTCCTGGGGGCTGCACATGGCCATCGGCCTCTCAGTTGCCCCTCCTCAGACGATCCCTCTTCTTTGGGGGGGGACCCTCAAGTGCAGGCTGCTGCGGTGCAGGGGACTCTCCGCCAGAGTCATCCTCCCTCCCTGTGGCAGTTGCAGTTGTTTCAGCACCAGATGTTGTGGGCACACAGGGAGGTGTTGACTGGTTGCTGCTCATCTGGCGGAGGCATTGTAATATGTCCCTATGCACCGCCGTCATCTCTTGCAGTGTGTCCCACTTGGACTCCACGCGGGACATGTGTAAGTCCAAGCAGGCATGATGGGCAGCCTGCTGCTGTTTAATGTCCCTGAGGAGCCCCACTACCTGGTTGAGCTCTCTGGTGCTGGACTGGTACGCATCGGCTATGCGTACCAGTTGTGGGTCATCATGCAGTCCAGACCCCTCTGCGATCAGCGACCTATGTCTCCCACCCCTCCCACCACCCCTGGCGACACGTGCAGTACCTGAGGTGGCACGCACAGGTGACCCTGGGCCCCCTTGGGGGTTGTTGGTGTCCATAGCCCCACGTTGGTCCAGGGTCCCTGTGCTGGTGGTGGTGGTGCTCCTTGGTCTGTCCGTGTCGGCAGGGGTGGTATGTGTGTTGACAGTCGTTGGAGGGGTGGGTGCAGGGGGTGCAGCTGGTGGTCCTGCTGGTGCTGCATGATGACTTGCTCCGGAGGTGCCAGGTAGGTCTTCGTCATCCGAGGAGGGCAGAGGCTGTTCCACACCAGTGAGCTCTGTTTCCCCTTGAGCCTGGGACGGGGACTCCTCAGCGTCTGCTGCTGTGTCCCCATCATCACCTGTTTTTGGGAGACACACACAATGTATGTTATGTTTCTGCAGGCATCAATGGTTGACACACCTGACAGTTGTGATTGTACCTCTGGATGCGGGCCTGTACATTGCATTGTCCTAAGTTGTCACAGTCAGAGGTTGATATTGGTGTAGCACATTGTCCTGCATACTTTGGGCATTTCTATATGTATGTTGGGGTGTGTACATGGTCTGCATTGGTTGTATTTGGTTGACATCCGGCCCTCCTTCCCACCCAGCCAGATATTCCACCATGGAACGTGCTTCCATTGCAGGGAGTGCAAGTTGTCTTTCAGGATGTCAGTCAGTGGTGTCCTGCTGTTGGTTGGTGCACAGTTGCCAGCAGGGCCTTGTGCTCCCCACAGCAGTACCCAGTGTCAGCCATCTTGTCAGTTCTTTGCCACTCCCTGTGATGTGCGCATGGTTCAGGATGGTGTTGATGGGACAGTTGTGGGGGTGACCAATATCTGTGACTACCACTCCCATCATGCTATTGCCTCCACCCCACTTCCCAGCATGCCCATACTTACTTGCTTTTGGGTGGACTTCACTGTGTGTGAGTGTGAGAGCAATGGCAAGATGGCTGACAGTGGTGTCCTGCTGTTGGTTGGTGCCCAGTTCCCAGCAGGGCCATGTGCTCCCCACAACTGAGCACCAGTGTCAGCCATCTTTGAAGTGGCTTTTGACTCCCTGTGAGGTGTGCATGCTTGGGTGTGAGCTTGCTGGGCCATGTGGGTGGGGGATGTTGGGCTGTGACTACCACTCCCATCATGCTATTGCCTCCACCCCACTTCCCAGCATGCCCATGCTTCCTTCCATTTGACTCTGCTTCCCTGTGGAGTTGTGTGCCTGTGCTGTCAAGATGGCTGACAGTGTTATCCTGGGGTTAGTTTGGCTACAAGTCCCATGTGTGTCCCTGTGCTTCACACAGCATGACCCAGGGTTGTGGTTCTTTGTGGGATATTTGATTAGAGTGTGAGGCAATGCATTCTCCCAGGTGAGTTGTGTGGAGTTTGTGTTAGGGGTGTGTGTGAGTGGAGCTGCTGGTAACTATGGTCAGTGCTGTCAGTCCTCCTTCCCACCCAGCCAGATGTTCCACCATGGAACGTGCTTCCATTGCAGGGAGTGCAAGTTGTCTTTCAGGATGTCAGTCAGTGGTGTCCTGCTGTTGGTTGGTGCACAGTTGCCAGCAGGGCCTTGTGCTCCCCACAGCAGTACCCAGTGTCAGCCATCTTGTCAGTTCTTTGCCACTCCCTGTGATGTGCGCATGGTTCAGGGTGGTGTTGATGGGACAGTTGTGGGGGTGACCAATATCTGTGACTACCACTCCCATCATGCTATTGCCTCCACCCCTCTTCCCAGCATGCCCATACTTACTTGCTTTTGGGTGGACTTCACTGTGTGTGAGTGTGAGAGCAATGGCAAGATGGCTGACAGTGGTGTCCTGCTGTTGGTTGGTGCCCAGTTCCCAGCAGGGCCATGTGCTCCCCACAACTGAGCACCAGTGTCAGCCATCTTTGAAGTGGCTTTTGACTCCCTGTGAGGTCTGCATGCTTGGGTGTGAGCTTGCTGGGCCATGTGGGTGGGGGATGTTGGGCTGTGACTACCACTCCCATCATGCTATTGCCTCCACCCCACTTCCCAGCATGCCCATACTTACTTGCTTTTGAGTGGACTTCACTGTGTGTGAGTGTGAGAGCAATGGCAAGATGGCTGACAGTGGTGTCCTGCTGTTGGTTGGTGGCCAGTTCCCAGCAGGGCCATGTGCTCCCCACAACTGAGCACCAGTGTCAGCCATCTTTGAAGTGGCTTTTGACTCCCTGTGAGGTGTGCATGCTTGGGTGTGAGCTTGTGGGCCATGTGGGTGGGGGATGTTGGGCTGTGACTACCACTCCCATCATGCAATTGCCTCCACCCCCTTCCCAGCATGCCCATGCTTCCTTCCTTTTGACTCTGCTTCCCTGTGGGGTTGTGTGCCTGTGCTGACAAGATGGCTGACAGTGTTATCCTGGGGTTAGTTTGGCTACAAGTCCCATGTGTGTCCCTGTGCTTCACACAGCATGACCCAGGGTTGTGGTTCTTTGTGGGATATTTGATTAGAGTGTGAGGCAATGCATTCTCCCAGGTGAGTTGTGTGGAGTTTGTGTTAGGGGTGTGTGTGAGAAACGCTGCTGGTAACTATGGTCAGAGCTGTCAGTCCTCCTTCCCACGCAGCCAGATATCCCACCATGGAACGTGCTTCCGTTGCAGGGAGTGCAAGTTGTCTTTCAGGATGTCAGTCAGTGGTGTCCTGCTGTTGGTTGGTGCACAGTTGCCAGCAGGACCTTGTACTCCCCACAGCAGTAGCCAGTGTCAGCCATCTTGTCAGTTGTTTTCCACTCCCTGTGATGTGAGCATGGTTCATGGTGGTGTTGATGTGCGCATTGTGAGGGTGGGCAATATCTGTGACTACGACTCCCATGATGCTATTGGCTACACTGACTTGCCCAGCATACAGAGGATTCCTTCCTTTCAGTGGGCTTCACTGTGAGGTGGTGTTGTAGTGGTGGCTACATGTCTGGATGTGTTTGTTAGTTATATTTGTGCCACTGCCTAGCTGTAGTTGTAGTTGTGTTTGTACATGTGATGACACAGTTACATATCACTATGAGATGGCATGTGTTGTGTTTATCTGACTGACATACACATTTTGGGATGATTCTGTTCTGGTTGCTGTGTATTTGCTAAGGGTGCATGGTTTGACTCTCCCCTTGACAGTGATGTGTGTGTATTGTCGCACAATATTGTGTACATTTGTTGTGTACTCACCAGGCTCTGGGATGTTTTCTAGTCCATATACGCTCACTGGTGGTAGGATGGCCCGCACCTTCTCCTCCCAGGGCCTGAGGTATACTGGTTTGGCAGGAGGGCCACTGCCGGTGTGTTGGCTCAAGAGGTAGTCCTTCTTCAGTAGGTCCCTGACCCTCCTGCGCACGTCATACCACCTGTTCTGGATGTCTCCCTTTGTGCGCAAACATGGTGATTGTGCGTTCACCCTGTCGACAATCCTCTCCCACATCTTGGTTTTCTGCGACATGGGTGTCTGTTGGACCAGTGTACCAAACAGCTGTGGCTCTACCCTGAGGATCTCATCTACCAGGACTTCCAATTCACTATCTAGGAACTTTTGATTCGTCTTTGGGGGCATGGTGATGGGTGGTGATGGTGAGTGATGTATGTGTTGGTGTGCAAGTGAGGGTGTGTGAGTGTGTGTTTTGCTGGGTGTATGTGAGGGTGCTATTTGTTGAGGTGCTGATGGTGTGTGGCTTGTGTGATGGATGAGCTGTGAGTGGGTGTGTGGTTGCTGTCTGTTGAGTGCTGCCAGCTAATTTGAATTTGCAAAGGATCATGGTAGGGATTTGTGTCCTTTATATGGGTGGAGTTGTGGGTGTGTCTTTGTTCCCTGTTTCCCCCCCCAGTATTTATTGGCTTTGTAATTGCTTGTTTGGCCTTTTTTTGTGTGCTTTTCCCTTTGTACTTTTTGTGCATGTAGGAGACGTTCTTGTGACCGAGTCGGACCCTGCAGTTGTCTCGTGCGAGCTTCTCTGAGTCGTTCACGCTGTGTTTGTGCTGTTTTCTATGCTGCGTACGCGTCGGTCGCGGTGTATTGGGTTGCTTCGTCTCGCAGTTTTGTATGCGTGTCGGTCGTACGGCTTGGGCTCCGTGCGACTCGGTCGTGTTTTCCACGCGTTGCATCGTACTTGGCGGGTCGGAGTTCGCGGGTACGTTTCGTTCGGGATTCTTCCTGGTGCGTGTCGGTCGGTTCGATTCGCGTGGTTTTCCGGCCGGATAGCTGTTTTCCGCGCGGCTCGGTCGTTCGGCTTGTGTTCCGTACAAGTCGGTCGGATTTTGCACGCTACTCATCGTACTTTGCGGGTCGTGCTGCACCGGTACGTGTCGGTCGGGATGAATTCCGGCTCCGAGTCGGTCGGTACGTTTTCCGTCCCGAATCGGAATCGACCCCTCTGTGTCTCTAGACACATTTGTTCTACTAAACAACGTGTTTTCGCTGGTTTGCCAAGGAGTGTTAATGTAAGCCCCTTAGCAGTGAGATGCTGGTATTTGCATCTGAAAGACTTTCTTTGCCCCCTCACCCAGTGGGCTGTTTAACCCGTAAATGCCTACAAGAAAACAAGCATTGGCATAGCCAATAGGTCTCGCCTTTGGGACCTTATAAGTGTTTAGCCATGCAACAGTTGATGTTGTTGCACCAAGGATATTGTGCTGCATAAAACTTATAAGGCCCCAAAGGCGAGACCTATTGGCTATGCCAATGCTTGTTATACCAAGGTACTGAGACAATTCTTAATGATGCAGGGTAAGAACAAAAGTAAAAGTTTACTTTTGTGGTTGAGCTAGGCTGTTCTTCATTGAAAATAGGATGATGAAGAATTATCTGACACTACCCATTCCACTGATATAGTGTAACTTCCATCTCAGTACCTCAAATTGCTGTTTTTGTTTCTTCATTCTGCAAGCCATAATTGCCCATTTGTGAATGTTGACAAAAGCCTTCTAGGAGGCCACTGCCTACTCCTAAAAAAAATGTGTGTACCTTTTCATGTTTTTTTTAAAAAACATCACATTTTTCTTTAAGGAAAATGGGCAACGTTTTTTGTTTTTTTTTAAGTTTGCTTTATTTAAAAGCTGGTGGCCAATTTAGTGGAACACAATTTGTGACCTGCTTCATGAATATTGATGAGATAGGTCGAATTACGATCCACTACAATTCTGTATTCTGTGAACAGGCCTATTAGGTCTGTTTGTAAAATATCAAAGCATTCGGTAGAAGTTGATGCACAAATTACACCCACTTTTATCAAATCCATTTTAGTACATTCCAAATCAAAAATTTCAAATTGCGAATCATTATTAGTTGCAATTTACAATTTCCTATTTGGAATCTTTGTACATAAGGCCCTTAGTCTCAGATGTCTCTTCCAGCACAATTGATCACCTAATTCTATAAATATAGTAGACTGCTCCATAGACATTTCCCTTTCCACGAAAATTCATACTTTAGCTTTCAAGACCACTCACATTAGGATTTTAGTGCCTATTCTGGCATCCATAGTAACTTCCAATGCAAACTGAAGGATGCATCTTGATTGAAAATACAAGTTCATCAACATCTAGCTTGGATGATTCAGACTGCTAATGGACCACAGTTACCCGAGAGAGATATCAAGCTCAACATTATCATTGCTGCTGCTAGGGTAATAGGAAAAATTGTAGAGATATGACCTATAATAATAAAAAGACTGCTGAGAAAACGAATGAAGACTACAGATAATGTATTTTAAACAATAAAACGACAATTGAGTTGTGCAGGAGAAACTCGTTTGAAGCATAATCTGCTTTTTTTAGTTCAGAAATAAGTTTATTAAGAGAAATGCAAATCCCAACACAAAAAGCAAAATAACAGTACATAGTCACATGAGTCACCTTTTGAATACAAGGAAAAAATAAGTGTATATACAATTAAAACTGGTCTGTCTGAAAGAGAAGGATTAATATATAATACAAGAGAAGAATAATTTTGCAAGTAAAAATTACAATAAAAGAAAGTCATGGAGGTTTGGAAACTTCTTGTTGTACAGGAGTTAGAGAAGAGGAGCGTCTAGCACTAGCTTCAATGAATGTTGTAACAGGTAACCATAAATACAGACGTTTCGTGGCCATGGTAATAGGGTACACAAAAGCTGTATCTAATCTATGATTATAACAAATAGCATACCACCAAGCTTGATAGGATAGTTTGGTAAAGTCTTTCCAATTTTTAGTAATCTGCTGGAAAGCAACCGCCAATAAAAGGTCTACAATTTTTGTTTTAGAAGTGTGGTCTGACCACACCGGGGATAAACTTGCCAAAAATACATTGGAAACAGAAAAAGGAAAGCTGGAATGAAAAATTAAATTGATTTGGGCCCACACCCTTTTCCAAAAATCGTGGACAAGTGGGCATGTAAAAAGCAAGTGATGAAGGTCTGCATGAGGGGAAGAGCATGACCAACAGTCGTCCAAGACACCAGCATGTCTCTTATGCAGAGCAACTGGAGAGAGTAAAAGCCTATTATATATAAAAAAGAGTGTCTGTGTGGTATTGGCAGCTCTCGAAGATTTTCTGATTTTACTCCATATCTTGTTCCAGATAGTAGCGGACCAACCAACACCCAGATCCTGTTCCCAGGAGAGTTCTATCTTAGATTTGTCTCATGATGTGCATGAAAATTGTAAATAATTGTAAATGGCAGAAGCTTTGGGGTTAACTTGTAATAGAGAGTGCAATTTATCAATTGAAGAAGTGACAGGAGTAATGAAGGAGTTTGGAGGTATGCATCGGGTGTAAGCATTCAAAATAGCTTGTTTTAAAAGTGTATATTTAGATTGAAAGGATGTTGGTAAGTCAAACACACTTTTAATTTGTGCAAAAGACATAATCTGGTCCTGTATATATAATTTATGTACCCATATGAGACCCTTTTGCCTCCATGACTTCCAGTAGAAAGGTTTATCACGTATCAATATCATGTTGTTATGCCATATCGTGGAATTAGAGAGGAGAGTCCCACTTATAGATTCCGTTGAGTGTGCAGGTTTCAGAATCTTAGATGTATATTTAATTATGGGGGTCGAAAGGTGCTGTGGTTTGCGCGAGAACGAAAGATACTCTTGAAAGGAGAAAGGGGAGAGGAAGGAAAGTTCAAGTTTGGCCCATAAAGGGTGAATGTCAGAGGAATGTGAGAGCCATCTTGATGATTGCCGAAGCAAAAAGGATTTTTGATATATAGGAAAATTGGGAAAATTAACACCTCCTTCCGACTTTGGACGAATCAATCTTGATAAGGACATATGAGATATTTTATTGCTCCACAAAAAGAAGATAACAAAGTGTTTATTTTTTTAAAGAATTTTAAAGGAATGGATAATGGGATATTAGAAATCGTATAAAGAACTATGGGGGACAACATCATTTTTATGGTATCGAGGCGGCCCCACCAGGATAAGTAAAGAGGGTGCCATTTAGCAGTTAAGGACAAAATTCTCTGTACACCGTTATCCATACATCTTGAAATTGTGTTTGAGATGGAGGGAGTGAAATGGAGACCCAAATACTTAATATATTGAGGACACCATGCAAAGGTTGAGAGAGCAAAATCTTCTTTAAAAGTATTCTTTGTCAAGGGTAATATTTCACACTTATCTTTATTTAATTTATACGCAGATACGGCTGCAAAGGAATCAACTTCATGTAAAAATGCAGGAATAGAAGATTGGGGTTGTGAGATGAATAACAGTATATCATCAGCGTATGCTGCCAGTTTAATGTGAGTATCATTGAAGTTAAAACCATGAATGTCCTTGTTTTGACGAATCCGTAAAAGAAATGGCTCTAAGGCTAGGTTAAAAAGAAAAGGGGATAATGGACATCCTTGGCGAACACCCCTACCCAAATTAAAGAAAGAGGATGTAGTGCCATTAGCGCACACTGCTGCCTTTGGGTTAGAATATAAAAGTGAGATTAAGGAGATTATCTTAGGTCCAAAGCCAAACCACTTGAGAGTTTGGAAAAGGTACGCCCACTCCACTCTATCAAACGCTTTTTCAGCGTCCAGTGCAATGGCGGCCAAAGGATGCGTAACATGTGAGGATTTAGATAAAATATCAAAAAACAAGCGGGTATTATCTGTGATAAAACGCCCCTTAACAAAACCTGATTGGTCCAGACCTAACAAGTCAGGCAAGTGGGAATCCAATCGGAACGGATTTTGAAAAGATTTTGTAATCAACATTAACTAAAGATATGGGCAGAAAGTTTTTACAATGTCTCAAGTCTTTACCCTCCTTGGGGATAAGACAAATGAGAGCCTCAGAAAAGGAGCCAGAGGATTTACCTGAGGACAAAAAGGAATTTAATAAAACATGTAATTTGGGAATTAATAGAGAGGCAAAATGTGTAAAAAATTCAACTGTAAAGCCATCCGGGCCAGGGGCTTTATCTTTTTTAAGTGCCAAAAGTGCAGCATGGAGTTCCCTTTGTGAGAGGTCAGATTCTAAATTAGAAAGGTCAGGTTGGGCAGAAGAGGGTCGATGGATGTCAGACAAAAATTGAGAGATATGCTGCTCTGTAGGAAGGGCTTCTGATGTGTAAAGCGTTTTATAGAAATGAAAAAATTCATTTAAAATTTCGTCATCCTTATATTTCAATACCTGCTGATCATTCATGATAGATTCTATGTTAAGCTTGTTATGCTTGACTTTTAAATAATTGGCTAGAACCTTACCGGCCTTATTCTGCCCACCATATAACTTCGCGCTGGATTTTAGTAAATAAGTAGAAGCATTATTCGTTGATTCCCTATTAAATTGAAATTTAACGTTATTAAGTTCTGACAAACAATCTTTTGATCTAGAGGAGTAAAAAGAATGCTCAAGTCTCTTTATCTTGGCTAGGAGAGACGTGGTAAGCTCTTTTGACTTTTTACGCTTTTGGGAGACATAACCAATAATAAAATCTCTAGCTGCTGCTTTGAAAGCGTCCCAGATCACATGGAAAGGTAGATCGTCAGTCTGATTAAACAAAAAATACTAATTAAAAAAGGAAGTAAATAAGGAATTGAAAGTCGGGTCCAAAAGAAGAGTATTGTTGAAGCGCCACTTACGGGGGGTACAGGGTTTCTGTAAAATGTCTAACCGCATAGTAATAGGAGCATGATCAGAAATTAGAATGGATCCAGTCTCTGCTGCCATTAATGACTGTGATATGTTATGAGAGATGAAAAAGTAGTCCAATCTGGATTGAGTGTGATGAACTGGAGAATAATAAGTGTATTCTCTGGTAGTGGGGTTGTAAAGTCTCCAGGCATCAATGAGCTTGTATTGTTTGATAGTCTGTACAAATAATTTGTGGGCCTTATGAGGAGCAAAGGAGACCATTGAGTTACGATCCATAAAGGGGTCAAAAACTTGATTACAGTCACCTGTAAGTAAAAAATTGTCATCAATACAGTCCGCAAGTTGCTGAGCTAAGGATGACCAAAAGGAGGGGTCACCAACAGTGGGCGCGTATACATTTAGCAAAGAAACTGGAACCCTGCCAATCAAAAGTTTAGTAAGCAACCATCGACCATTTTCGTCAGAACATTGTGACAACAATTTAACAGAAAGTGATTTACGACATAGAGTAAGAACCCCATTCCGTTTGCCGTCTCCTGGTGAGTAAAAAACCTCTCCAACCCAACCCCTCCTCAATTTTATGGATTCCTCTGCTGTTAAGTGAGATTCCTGTAAACATGCTATATCAGCGCCTAGCTTGGCCAAATGAGTCAGAACTCTTTGCCTTTTAATGGGGGAGTGTAGGCCTCTTACATTCCAAGAAACAATATTTAAAGACATACGAAAAGTAAGAGCGTGAGTATGAAACAACAATCCTATAAGAAAACAAATAAAAAAGAATATACCGGGAGACAGACCAACTAACTGCAACATGAACCAGTTTTGCAAAAAGGAAGTAGGGGCAATGATGAAAGAGTGAGTTTACGTGTGACAAAGGCAAAGTACAATAAGGGAAAACATTATATGTGAGATTGAAAAAAGAATAATAAGATAAGAATAGGTCAAAGAAATAAAGATGAGAGGAAAGAACAGGAGTGGAGAAAAGGAATAAGAAAAAGGAGATGATGTGCAAAGACAAGTAAGAAGCAAGAGAAAATGAAAAAGTGGAAAAGAAAGAAGTTACTGTTAAAAAGAGGAAAAAGAAAAAGAAGAAAAAAACTGTACCTAGAATGAGTCCAAAACATAAATAGGGTGGGGAGGGAAGAGGCCACATGGAACGATGACACGTCCGGAGTCCACGAGGTGAGACGGGGAAAACTTCGGGAAGAGCGACCACAAGACATGAGGGAGAGACAGTACAAAGAGGAACCTGTAAGGAGAAAAAAAAGTTGGTTAAAACAATTACATCATTATAAAGGTATAGGCAACTAGTACAACTTTATAGTTATGAACCTAGAAAGGCAAACAATAAGTTACAATAGGTAGAACGAAACGGCATATAAGCTCTTAAATAATCTATGAACTTCACAAACATCCCAACGGAGTAGATATACAAGTCTGTAGCTAAAGTTACTATGAGGAGAAAATTCTCAGGGGCGAGATTTAGAAATATCCATCTTCTCAGGGTAATGTAGGTTCAAGAAACTTTTGAGCTTGATCGGGTCATCATAAGTAATAGTATTGTTGTTGAAAGTTACTTTAAACAAGCATGGATGAAATAAGCCGAATTGTGCACCAATAGAATGCAAAGCAGGTCTCATGGCCAGAAACTCCTTTCTTCTGTCTGCTGTGGGCTTTGCATAGTCCTGCGAGAAAAAAAGTTGATTTCCTGAAGATGAAATCTGCTTCAAGGACTGGACTGCAGCTAATACCTTGAGAAGATCTGTATACTCGAGAAAATAGAGTATAACACCTTGTGGTCTACGTTGAGCAGATGGTGAAGAATGTAGAGGACCAAGTCTGTGAGCACGTTGAATGTTCAAGACAGTGGTTTCCGGCAACTTGAGCACCGTCTGCAAAAATGATTTGAAAAAGGCTATAGGGTCAGACCCTTCTGAGCCCTCCGGCAAACCATAAATGCGTAGATTATTCCTCCTATTTCTGTTTTCAAGGTTTTCAATCTGCTTCTGACAAGATGCAACCTGTGATTGAAGAGCTACAACCTGAGCACAGGTCGAGCCCAGGGAGTCCACACAGTGTTCTACTGCAGTAATTCTCTCTTCCATTTTTGCCCAGCCATCTGTCAAAACTTGTATCTTCGAATTTGTCTCCTCTACAAATGGGCGAAGCGCACGTATTTCCTCCAGCAGAAGGTCCAATGAGACTGAGGAAGGTTGCTTTGGTGGAGACGGTGGGTCTTTTTTCAGCCGCTTGGTTGATACCTTGGCGACTGTAGAAGAAGAAGCAGAGGCACTTTTTGGAGAAGAGGCCAAAGAATCATCCATTTTGGTATGATGAGCATAAAAGTGTACACGAGAAATAGATGAGCGATTTGCAGGAGCCACCAGCGATTTAACTGTTTTCAGTCTACCCATAAAAATGAAGACTAGAAATAGTATTACCTCAGAAATGAGTTGAGCAAATGGAGCCTCTATCGGTAGTAAAAATAAGCAGGCGCTTCAAACTACAGCGACATTAATAGTGAAGTAAAGCATAGTCGTGATCTGTAGGAATTGACATGCCCACAGAAACATAAAAAGCATGCAGTACAGAGGAAATATCAATAACAAGATATGCAGGAGTAAGTTACTAATTCAGACATAAAAGAGATACCATGAAAGCCACTGGTGTAAGGAACAGACGTAAATTATCATAGAGAGAGCAGTGTGGCAGATATATAGCAAATATATGGTGACATATCAATAATATCAAAATACAGATGCAAACAGTACCACAGTTAATATCACCTATTTAAATATCATGGTGACAAAAAGGAACTAGAAATAAGCAGGCAAGTGACTGTTGGTATTGATTAAAACGCGCTAATTTCCATGAAAAGTCCGTCATAGAAGGGCTAAGAGGAAACAAAATGGCAGCTGGTATCCCTGACAATGAAGGAAGAATCCTTGAGGAAAGAGGCAAAACGTTTCTGTAAAAAACGCACAGTGAAATACAGCTGCTTCCAAGCTGTTTGCAGCTCAGTACGTAGAAGATTAGGAGTACAATAGAGCAGAATTAAGTGGCTCCAGAGGGGAAGAAAGTCTCCTTAGGTCGCGGGTGAAAACAAAATGGCGGGCGCCATGGAGCGTCAGGAAAAGAAAAAGGAATTCTGACCAAAAGACGGGTTCCTCCCGCGATGAAAATCACTCCGCCAGTTACCGCATTGGTTCAAACAGACGCGCTGCCTATTTCGCCATTCCTCTTCACTGGCGAGACATCGCTAAACCCTCGTTTACACCGCCGGCACCGGGAGCTCAACGGTGACGCCGCCATCCTCCGTGGGCGCTAGCCACGCCCCCAAAGAAGCATCATCTGCTTTGAATCAGTAAAATGATGGGATGTGTAGGGGCTTCCTCCGGAGCAAAGACTTTCCAGTAGGCTTCCCACAGCTCCCTTTCCTGTAGAAGAAACACTATGAACCAAAACAATGCCGATGCAAAGCAGATGAGGGACGGGGAGCAGGCTGGCCTCTTAGGCAACACAGTTGTAGTTTTACAGTTCTCTTTTATAAAGGACCTACAAGTACAAGAATGCAACATGCCATTGACTAAAATGCAAGGACTGGCTGAAGATTACACATACTGTATATCAAGGTTCCACTAAGTAGCTGTTATCTTACTGTTGTGTACTAACTGTGTATATTGTATGTGAGGAGAGGGTTGTGAGCATATGTTCCTCCTTTCCAAAAGCATACATACACATCCGTCAGTAGGTTGATTCCTTTTTTGAAGGTAGCACAGTACAAGTAGATTGAAGTGAAAGTAGTTATTTTTATTTTTATTTTTCACTTAATTGAGTCCATTTCACTCATTATCATTTTTTCATGGTGAACATTGTAAAAGAGAGTGAGAGAACAGCCGACACGTGTTTCGCCCCGTGTGGCGAGTAAGGCCAGGGCTTTCTCAAGGCTGTTGATGGAAAAAAGAGAGAAAAGTATAAATATTGGGGCACATGGCTCCCAAGAGAGAAAAGGGGACACCAGCCAAGTGTTGGAGTGAGGAAAAGTGTTGAACAGTGTTGTCATTGTTTTACTAAATACAGAAAATGCCTTAAGTGAGAGAAAAAAAAGGAGGAAAAGTGGAGAGATAGTTGCTTATAACCAACGCTATGAAAAGGGAAGGAAAGGTCCCAAAAAAGGCTCATTAAATCACATGTCCATTCCAATAGTTCTCAACTAGAAGTGACTGTTTTTAAGAATAGATGATTACAAGCAGCAGGGATAGTAGTGCTGGCATGCAGCATATTCCAAATTGTTACTGTGCATATGCTACATAAGTATGATTAAAATAGCGAGAAGGCAGACTAAGCATATTATGATCTTAGCCAAAGAACGGTGGCATGCAGTATTAGAGGATTCATGCAGGATCAAGGCATGCTTGGTGGTAGTGGAGAAAAGGTAAACAAGTATATAATACCTATTTATATTGTTCCAATAAAACAGAGTATCAGCTTCAGTTTCATACATTTTCAAGAAGTGTAGCATGACATTGTTAAAAACATCCAAATCTGCAGATACAAACATATTTTATAGACAAATTATAATCGTCATTCATAACGATTAAGAGGTACACAATGATTATTCAGCTTTGTGTGCAGAAACACCCAAAGGTAGCAAGTACAGTCCCTTCAATTTCAGGATACAGTCCCTTTGCTGATTTCAACATAGCATATCTTTAATACCATGTCTGTGATCAAAATTCTCATATTCACGATGTTCTGCCTTTTTGCTAAACCCCTTTATAAATGTTAAAACAAGGGGAGTCAATGATTACGTATTTTTTAGCAATTTAAGATTGAGTTTGATTTTGAGCACCTTGAGGCACGGTTTTGAACTGGGGTAAACTAATAAGAAACCGAGACTACGTTTATAAAAAAGGGAAAAACGTTCCATTTAGCGCGTTACATAACAGAAATGCTCAATGATTCACTTTAGCGATGTCCTGGCACGAGCAGGAGAAACTGCTGAATAGAATTCTATTTTGCGCGCTATTTGTGGCACGGCTTTAAACTGAGGTAAACAATTGAGGAGCCGAGACAGCGTTTGAGGATAAAGAAAGGAGTTCCATTATTAACGCGTTGCAAAAAGATGCTTAGTGGTTAACTCTAGCGATGTCCTGACACAAGCAGGGAAAACCGCTGAGCAAAGCGATATCAAAGGAGTCACTTACTTAGAGAAACGGTTCAATTTAGTATCTCGTCTGGTCACCGGGTAAATCCGCTATGCTTGGTGTCAGTGTCGGTATGGCCATTTTTAAAAGCCTTGTTTAACCGCGGTAAACCGGAAGTAAACCCACCCACGTGATCGGGATGTGTTGCTAAGCGACGAGAGAAATACGAAAATAGCGTATGTGCCATGTTGTTCTTTTAAAAGCCCTCAGGTTGCAAACAGTACCCATAATATGTCAATACGAAATCCCACGATCAAAGCCCGAGTTGTAAATAAAGAATATTGTGGAGGATATGTATATGGCCGCCATGTTGGAATAGGCAGAGAGAATTGAGGCCATGCAATTTCTAATCTCAGCCTGGCGTTTTCGTAAGTGACGGATTTAAGAAATAAAAAATAAGGTTGAAGGCTAACTATCAATATGGCTCATACAGGTTCATCCCTTCAAACCAGAAACTCAATAGATTAAGCGTCAGGATTGTTGTAATATTAAATGATCCGTTTTCAGAAAATAAATATAATATCAATGGCAGAGTGTTACAAGCGATAAGGGCAAAGGTGGTTTAGAACAACCGAAGGTGGTTTACAGACAGAAAAATATTTTTGTTTTGCAAAATTGTTGAAGAACAGTATTGAAAAAGCGTTCCCGACTAGGGATCATAGACTGGGTCGATCTAATACGTCCAATTCATGTTTTGTAGGACTTGATAGCATTAATTTTAAAATCAGTAAAAAAGGTTGACACATTGTCGTAGACTGGTTGTATTAAATACACCAGTTTCATTTTTTGTTATACATGAAGAGCAAGATACATGACATAAGTATTTAGCAACCAAAGTGGCTCCCTTCTTTAAAGTGGCATATTTGTTATATTGGCTGCACATTTTGCTTAACATCTTGCACAGATTTTCTTAACATGTACAATTGATTCGGGCCATATCAAACATGATACATAAGTTGAATGTTTCAGTAGTCTCTATGTCAGATTGATGGTTCGTATAATTTCTTAAAGCCAGTGATGCCACTCATGTTCTATATTGAGACCCTTTTCCACTGTTTCAAGGCCTATAATAAGTGCGCTCTCTTCTTTCCGAAGGCGTAGTTCCAAGTTTCCGCCTCGTTTGTGTTGTTTCAGTTTTTTTAGACCGACAAACGTAAAGTTTCGTTGGTGGTAGTGGTGTGTCAGAAAATGTTCCACCAAAGGTTGTCGAGTGTCTGATTTATGGATGTTGCGGTAGTGCTCTTGGTACGGATTTTCAATGGCCTGATGGTACTCCCAATGTAATGTTGATTACAAGGGCAGGAAATAAGGTAAATTGTGTTGGTGCTTTCACAATTGATGAAGTCATTTATTTTGTACATGTTGCTGTTGATAGTGATTTCTTTTGTCTTAGATTTTCCCAGCTTACATACCGAACAGTTTGAACAGGTGTAGAAGCCTTTTGGCTGTTGTAAAAGCTTGATGGGTTCTTGTTTTATATCCAAAAAGGATGGACATAGAATGTCCCTCAGGTTTCTACTTCTGGAAAAACTGAGTTGGGGTTTTTCATGGAGCACTTCCGATATTGTAGGATTGTCCTTCAGGAGATGCCAGTTTTTATTAAGTATTTTACGGATGTACTGGTGTCCATTATTGTATTTTGTAGAGAAGCGAATCACTGATTTACTTTCTCTAGTGAAATTATTGTGTAGCAATTGGTGTCGTTCGGTATCAACATACCTCTTCTGAGCTGTGTTTAGGACTCGTGTTTTATATCCTCGACTTTCAAGTCGGTTGGTTATCTCATTTGAGTTGATCATGTAGGATTCAGTAGAGCTACAGTTCATACGAGCTCGACGGTATTCTCCTGCTGGGATGTTAGTAATAATGTGGTTTGGATGACTGCTAGATGCATGGAGAATTGAGTTTGCACTAGTCGGTTTTCTATATATTTTAGTTTCCAGTTTGTTGTTCTCAATGTAGATAGTAAGGTCCAAAAATTCGATTTCAGTTGTCGAGATGGTATAAGTAATTTCAATTCCCCATTTGTTGGGGGTAAGTGAATCGATGAACTGTTTCAGAAGATCTTTTGGTCCTTGCCAGACAAGTAGAATGTCATCAATATATCGACCCCACATTATGATGTTGTTAGTGAAATCAATCGATCTTTCTCCCCTGTAGTTTTACAGTTCTCTTTTATAAAGGACCTACAAGTACAAGAATGCAACATGCCATTGACTAAAATGCAAGGACTGGCTGAAGGTTACACATACTGTATATCAAGGTTCCACTAAGTAGCTGTTATCTTACTGTTGTGTACTAACTGTGTATATTGTATGTGAATCGGAGCAATATTCCCTCCACATCCAGTGGTTGTGGTTTAGTAAGACAGGTTCACGTTGCCCTCCATCAGGTGAGTAGCTCGCTGGGAGCACCTGGGGAGCAGATGCTGGGCGAGCCTTGCTGCACTCCCTTTGCCAACATGATGGCGGCCCGTGCTGACTGCTTGGCATCCTTGGCCTGCCCACCACGCTGAAAGTATGCCCGGCAGGGGCTTGGAAGAGCCATTGGATAACCTGCAGCCCCCTGCTGGGGAGATTCAGCTCACCGCCGAGGCCCTGGGGCGGTCTTTTCCCCAGACTGGATGGCGCTCAGGGGTTGTTTGCCCCACAGCCTGCATGCCCCGGCGGGGGACCCCCGGAGACCAATGGGAGGCATGAGATGCTGTGCAGTGGTGATTTTGATGACCGGAGGGGTCGTGGTACACTCCCCTCCTTCCTCCCCCTTCCCTTCTGAGGGTTCCTCCCTCATTTGGATTGCCTGGCCCTATGGGGAATAGCGGAAGAACTGGAGACTTGGCAGCCAATGTCGGGAGCACACTGCCTGATGCCCTCTGGGATAGTGCCCCCCTGCCCAGCGACTCTGCTCACAGCCAAGGGACTGGGGGCCTGAATTGTGACGCCGGCGCCTTATGACGCCTCCCCTTGAGAGAGTGCCCCTGGGCCACTGATGGTGGTCATGGACTGGAGTGCTACAGACCTGGGCTTTGCCCTTGTGTGGATTGGCACTGGGTGGAGTGACCTGAGATTCACATGCCGTCCCCTTTACCTCGGTCTCGGGGGGGGAGCAAACGGGCTGGCACCTGTTCCTTGTGTGGAGGGAACCTTCTCTTCTCCTTATCTTGGAGGACCTGCCCAGAGACTGGTGGGGGTGACTGTGCAACTGCGGCGAGTCTCTACCCGTGGTGGGTGGCACCTGGGGAAATGTCCTCCCGAATTCCCTTGAGGCCTTGACTGCTCGTACTGCCCGGACTGACCCAGTGGGCAGGCGGGCCAAGAGTGAATACTATGCCCACCCCTCGCTGGACCTGATTACCCATGATTCGCACTGCCTCTGTCCGCCCTGATGCCACTTCCTTGCCCTGTTGTGAGTATCTAATTCCTATTGCTATCCCACTGACAGCTGTAGCATTCATGCTGGGTTACAGGTAGTGGCCCACGGAAAGGCAGGGTCCCATGAATGGCGGCTCAATCCAAGATCGACAGACCACTAGCCCTGCTGAACCCATCAAACAACTGGGGGCTGAGTCATGTGGCTCTGTGGCCCCTCCAAATGCGGATGTACCTCAAATCCTGCAGGCCATCCAGACCTCCGGGAAGCCCTTGAATCCAAAATTCCAGAGGTGGAGTCAGATGTTGTACTCCTGTCACAAAATCTCCTCAACGTGGCTGGAAGGGTCACAGAGGTGGAGGGACAGGTATCCACGCTTGAAGACAACTAATCGGACCTTAAAGCCAAGGTCAGTTCACTTCTGTCCACTGTCCGCAGCCTTGAGTCCAGGGCGGAGGATGCTGAAAACTGCTCCAGTGGGAGCAATCTGTGCTTCGTAGGCTTCCCGGACGGGGTTGAGACCCCCCCCCTAGAGACATTAATTGAAACATGGATTTAATCATGGATCCCCTAGGGGACCCTGTCAACTTGGTTTGTTGTGGAGTGGGCTCATCGAGCATTGGCGCAGACCCTCCCCGGGGCACCAACACGCCCAATCATTACTGAAATCTTGAACTTCCTGAACTGAGATGCTATCCTGCAACAGGCCCTTAGCCAGGGCAACCTTCACTTTCAATCCACTTGTGTCATGGTTTTTCCGGACTACACTAAGACCATGTAAAAACAACTTAAGTCCTTTGATGCGGTTAAGCAGACGCTCTGGGTGATGTCCCTCCCATACATGTTGTTTTTCCCAGCAAGACTTAAAGGTAATCCATGACTCTTGTTCCCATTTTTTGATATCCCTGAGGAGGCTTGGGAGTGGGCCACTGAGAAGAGTTCATTGCGGCCCCATGCGCCCCAGGGCGTCGGGGCAGGTTCCAACTCAGAAGACGTCCATTTTGGCTTCCGCTCACTCCCAACCCCATTGGAAATCTGGGCCCAGGGGGAGGCGTGGACAGCAGATGCACTCCCTAAACTCTTCTGACACAGAGCAGATTCCCTCCCAGACTTTTGAAGATTTGCTGAAGTCCTGAGGTCCACCCGGGGGGATACTTCAAATGATAGTGGCTCCGTTGGGTGGCAGGGATGATCTCTCCACCCCGCATCTAATTCCGTTTACTTCATTTATGCCCTGGGCCCAGGGCGTGCTTTTTACTTTGATTTCAATTTTGACCCTGATCGTCACATCCTGACTCTAAAGGAGGTCCACCTCAAATACCCCATTTTGCGTTTTGTGTGTTTTGTTAGCGGGTGTTGGGCTACAGATGCTTCTGAGATGGAAGTGTGGGGTAGTTGCTGTTGGGGGATTCTTGGATTATTTACTTTGTATTTTTTATTGTTGTTGTTTTTTGCTTTTATTGCTTCCAGATGTGTCTCGTGCTCCTCTCCACATTATGTGTGGTCTCTCCACCCACTAGCACATACCACTTTTCACTCTCCTCATGGCCCCCTTTAGCCTCCTTTCGGTGGAACATCAATTGCCTCCTAGACTGTTTCATGCGCTCTGCGGGCCCAAGGTCCCTCAAACACCACCAGCCGAGTTTGGTGCTACTCCAGGAAACCTACCTCCTGGGAACCCAGTGTCCATTTCTTCATAGGTTTGGGTACAACTGAGTATATCATTCTAGCTTCGGACGGGACTCCAGCGGGGGCAGTGATTTTACTCAACAAACACTTCCCTCTTGCTAGAAGTTCTTCATGCACGACTCTCACGGTCGAGTTTTGGGGTGGTTGGTACAATTGAGAGGAAACCCTATAATGTCCTAGGTGTATACATCCCCCCCAACTATACAGACGAACCTTTCAAGATCTCACAAAGGTGGTTGCATCATTACCCCTCAGGACTCTGCTGATCGGGGGGATTTTAATGCAGTGTCCATCCCCGCAATGGACATCTCCTGCTCTCCCCAACCTGTTGCTGGTCTCTTGGATGAACTCCCTGGGACTCTGCGACGTCTGCCGCTTATGGTGCCCCCAGAAGAGGGCATACACCCATGTCTCTGCATACACGAAAAACCAATCACGTGTAAATCATATTATTATCCCTGACACTGACGTTCCTGCCACTGACGTTCCTGCCACTTCCATCGTGCAGGTATTGCCATGGGGGATATCCGATCATTTCATTCCCTTCTCCTGCTCTGTTTGGGAGCACCAGCACACTGCGCCACCCTAAGTAACAGCTCAATGCCTGGTTCCTTACCAGCGACCGGTTTCTTGACCAACTGGAGGTTGAACTTCGGGCCTACTTTGACACCAATACAGGGACAGTCCGGAGGACAAGTACCCTGTGGGCAGTGAGCAAGGTCACGCTGGGGGGGGGTGGGTGGCCAAGACATACCTCAAGCGTGTGGATGGGGAACGCTACTGCCAATTGACTGAACTCGAAGCTCGTATACTCTCCTTGGAGACCACAGCGGCGGCTCAAGCCACTGAGTCCCCAAGCAGACAGCCTTTAGTCGGATTGGGCATCCCGATGGCAGTTGGCCTTCCATGAGTCCTGGATGTACTGGCGTGCTTCCGTCCAAAGAGGTTACGAGCACAGATACAAGAGCAGCACTCTCCTTTACAGGTTAGTTACCCACAATGTCGCCTCTCGGCTCATCCCCTCTATCGAGGATGCAGCTGGAACCCTAGTGACCACCTCAGAGACCATCACCAATGTGTTCATGGGCTACTACGCGGATCTTTATGCCCACTGGCCGTAACCTCCTTGTGAGATCGCATGGCTCCTCCTATAATACTTCGACCTCATGGGCCTTACACAACTCTGGGATACACCTACTAGTCTTCAGGCATTTAAGCGTCTGGCTATAAAGTCACTCAAAATTCAATCTGTCATTGAGGACAAGGCCACACTATCAAAAAGAGCACATGTGAAGGCCATGACTTCGGCACACTGGTATCTAATTCTCCACCTATTGGGAGCAGCGCGACAGTCCATTGCCTCCTGTTGGAAGCGACCCCACCCTCCTCCTATTGCTGCGTGGTTTCTCCGGTTGTGGGATGTCCTGTCACTGGAACTGCTAACGGCCCGCCTCACTCACACTGACACGCGCTTTGACCGCATCTGGCGACCACTTATACACTATCTCACTAAAACTGAACACTCCTGCCTGATGCCCCCTAGACTGCGGGCTCTACAGTTATTCGAGGATCCTCTGGAGCCTTTTTCTCGTGGCCAGAGACCGGTCTCCCCTGAGTAATCTGCTTGGTCTGTCGGGCAGACCCTTCGGATCTTCCGACTGCTGGACTCCACCCTGGGCTTTGGCTCTTCCCCCTCCTCCCCATCTCCCAGGCGCATCCTCTTCTGTTCTCCTTTCCCTTCTCTCCCCTTTTGAGGGACGTACCTTCCACTGTTCTCTTCTTTTTCTTTCTGTTCTCATCTTTCTCATGTTTCTCTTTCTGTCTTTCTATTGTTATATGATGGTTTTTGTTTTATACAAAACTAAGTGTATTGGCATTGTCGCAGTACGAATTGTATTCTCCAAATGAGTGGGGAGCCTCGCCTTGATGGGACCTTGCAAGCCTTGACCAACTGTTTGACTCATTGGCTGTGTTGTTGTGGGATCCCTATTCTGGACAATGGAACTCTAGCTGGGCCTCTGCCTTCTGGCCCCTTCCCTGGCTTCCCCCTTGGGCGTGGCGAAGGCTTTTTTCTTTTTAATGTTGTCCCTTGCATTTTGGGAAGTCGCTGTGCTTTCAATGTATTTGTGGTTTGAATCCTATGTAGCTTGATCTATCCCTTTACGGGGGCCCGGAGCTGACTGCTTATTCTGGAACCCACTTTTTGTTGCTTCCCCACCCTTCTCCTCCATTTTCGGCAACATGTGTACTTTGTTACTTGCTTGTACTCAATGAACAGATATTAAACAAAAAAGAGCATATGGGTGGATGACGCTTAAAATGTCAAAACCATTGTTCTCCCAAAAATATTTTGCAACCAGCTACCCAGCCTTCATCAAGCTGCAGTTCTTAAGACTTCGGCTGGGGCTACTACCAGTAAAAGATTACTTAGCACCCTGGCTGCGCAGAGACCTCCCCACTGCCTGCCGCCTCTGTGGGACCGGTAAGGAAGACCTCTTGCATTTAGTCTGCTCCTGTAATACTGTACACGAAGAAAGGAGCCAGCTATTAACTAGGGCTTTTAATCAAAGGGGAATCCATTCAAGAAGGCAGGTGGTTCTGGCCTGCTTTGACCCAGGAGACCCCCAGCTGAATTGACGCTTTGGTGAATTTGTGCGGAAGGTAGAGTGAAGACTGCATCACAATACAATTTCTCCAGCCCAGAAGACCCAAACTGCAACTTAAGGAAAATGGACACATTATTCTTCAGTAACAGTACCGCCTTCTCCCAGGCAACACTGTGGCAGATTATGGTCACTATACCTCTGAACCCCACTTTTTCCTTTAACAAACTGATACTTTTAAATATGAATGTAAAGACTCAATTTTAAACCTGTTATTTTTTTGTGCGAGACATCGAACTATGTAGCTATAGCTTGTCAAATTTTTATTTCAATGGTTTTAAGTAACTCAGCTAATATTTAATAAACTTAAACTTAAATCTATCAGATATCCCTCTTCCCAGCCACTGGACTCCCTCATCACTGAGGATGAAGTCCTCACATCCATCCATGATTTGAAATCCAGAAAGGCTCCGGGCCCTGATGGTTTTCCTCTTGAGTATTATTCCAAATTCAGGGACATTATTAGCCCACACCTATTGCAGCTCTATAAAGAGGCAGGTGATGAGGCTCCTTCCCCTCAGATCTTGACTTGGCCTCCATTGTGGTTCTTCCCAAATCGGGTCAGCCTGCGAGGGCTTGGGTAAATCAAGGTAAATAACTCCTCGTTCCTGTACGGGGGTGCGATGCTGTCTTGGCAACAGGACATCCCAATCCGCGGACTCAGTTTTAAGTTCCTCGAGGTCCACATATCCACCCTGTCCGAGCTAGGCATTTTCTTAACCTGGCGCCACTCCTTCGAACGATTAAGACTCGCTTGACTACTTGGTCCACCCTCCCCCTCAACGCTCTGGGCCATGTCGCACTTACCAAAATGATAATAGTCCTGCGCTTCCTTTACACTTTGCAGAATTTTCCACTCCATATCCCCAATACTTGGTTTACCGCTGTTGTGGCCCACCTTCGTCCCTTCCTCTGGAGAGGCCGCCCTCTGCACATTGCTCTCGATAAATGTCAGCGCTCAGTCTATGACGGAGGTTGGGAGCAGTTGACATCCGTCTGTATTACTGGGCTTCTCTGCTACTAGTGATTAACGACTGGATGACTGGCGGATTGAATGATCCGGCCTAACAACTTGAGCCGCACTGTCTAGTGCTGGATGGTGTTATGAACTATTTGTATGGTAGGCTTATTCTCCTTCATATGCTTGAACTCACCAAAACGATTATTCCCGTTTGGCTAACCGCCAGTAGATTTCTTGGGTGGGACAGAAGGCTGACTCAGCAAACCCCGCTGGCTAGCTCATACTACACAACTAGAGGGATTTAAGCGCTGGGACATGATCAGGATAACATTAATGTGTGACATCTGGGTGAGTAGCTGTATGCGTTCATTAGCAGACATGCAGGCCCTCTTTCAGCTTCCCCACAAGCAGTTTCATAAATATCTGCAGGTTCGGCACGCACTTGGGCGACACTCAGCTGATCTGGTGGAGTTGCCGGAATATAGCCCCTTAGAGGCTCAATTGTTGATGGGCAGTTTGGGCAAGGAAGGGATCTCCCAACTGTATCGCTCTCTGGTCAACAATGCCCCTGAGATGCTGGATTTAACCCAACAGAGATGGGAGGGTTGGTTTGGAGACCTGTACAACATGGAGTGACGGATGGCCTCTATGAGTCCCCGGGAACTCACTATTTCCTCATGGTCCAGGCTAGTGCAGTTACATTATTTAAAACTCACATACATGACGCCCCTTCGACTCTGGCATGCTGGCCTTCAGCCAGACCCTAACTGCCCCAGGTGTTCCGCCCCTGAGGCAGATTTCTTTCATATGGTGTGGAACTGCTCGCAGATCAATCACTACTGGTCCCAGATAGGGAGCACGTTTTTACTGGGTCCTGGGCATGACCATCACACTCACCACCAAGATAGCCCTTCTCGGCCTTTTAGAAGGCCTTGGGGGCTCAAGAGGTGACCAACGGATGGTGGGGCTGGCGACATTGGTGGGCAAGAGAGACATTCCAAAGAATTGGAAATTGCCCCCGCCCCCGGGCTGCAGTTCTGGAGATCTGGTATGGACTTGTATGCCAAACAAGAGGAGCCAATTTACAAGGGTTGCCCTCACAAATTTACCATGGTCTGGGACAAATGGTGGGATTACAATGGCTTGTCATCCGTGTCAGAGAATGTACATGTCGATGATTCTGTTCCTCAGTGATTGATAGGGGGTGGGGCAGGTGGGGCAGTTGGGACTGATTGGAATGCAATGCCTTTTGTTGTTATATTTGCTTTTTCAAAAAAAAAAAAATTGGTTTATAAAAAAAAAAAGAAGACAGGCAAGAGTATTTTATTTGACATCATCCATTTGCACAGGAAGTGAGACCACTGCATTTCCCATCATCTGTCTGTACAGTTAGTGACATCGCTTCTTGTCATCTCCCTCCTTCAAACAACTTTTCAGGGCATCCCACCACCCGGGCATTCCCTGTAAATGGCACACACAGACAATAGTATTGCCTGTTTCGGAATGTTGGGGTAAGATAGGGCCTTGGACCAGAACCTCCATTCGAGTGAAACTTACAAGGTAAGATAAAATGATGTTCCTCACCCAGCACCCAATACAGCTAATTCCCATAATCTATCAGAACTAGATGACCCAGACAGTCAGTCACATAGCATTCAAGTGATGCATAGATCCAGCCTTGTACACATCCCACTTTTACACACCCTCTAACTACACAACAAAAATGCCAACTCATGTTTGTTAATGCAGCACTCCACACACCAGACATCGCAGACCTCATCACCTATCACAAGCTTGACACCCTCTTGATCACAAAATCATGATTCACCCCCACATCTACACATATCCTAGACAGGCTACAGCATCCATAGTGTGGACCATGCACATAAGGAGGGAGGAGGCCTTGTTATCGCCCATAAGTCCTCCGGGTCCTGCACCCTAGACAAGCAAGTAACACTCAACTCCATAGAGCTGCTGAAGTGCCATTTCCTACTCTCTGTAATTCAGGCTGCCCCCTTCATTCTCATCTACAGGCCTCCTGGGCAGAATAAGGACTTCATTGATGAATTCTCAGATCTCCTCTCCACCTCGCCCATCTGACATGCCCAAACCACTCTCTTCTGTGACTTCAACCTCCCAGATAACACAAATTCAAAGCAAAACACAAGAGATGTCGTCCTAAGCCTCATCAACATGCTGCGCCACTAAATGTGGTACAGCGTGTCACACAACCAACACACTCCAAAGACCATGTCCTCAACCTTGTCTTCTCAACATCACAAACAATCCAATGCAAACCACCCATACCCCTGGACTGGACCAATCACTTTTGCATCCCTATCTATCTGCTACACTGTCAGAGTCTGGTTAGCCACTAAACTCACCAGATTGATCAATCTAAGATCCTGGGTCCAGCGGGAGCAATGAATCATGCCTGATCTCCATTGCCAACTGCGCTCTCCAAATCAATCATTGAATAAGCTTAATCCGAGACAATGCAGAGGGGAAGGAGGTGCATGAGATGAAAGAGAAGATATGACAACTGCTTCTGCAAGTGGCTGTGCTGCTGTGTTCCTTCACACTGCTCTGCTTGGTTATGTCCCTCGCTGCTTTTAATGCGGTGCCTCTCTTTCTCTCGATTAAATACTCTGGGTGTATCACTGCAAGGAAAAAAGAAAATGTTCACAACACCTCCCCATCAATGAATGCTCAATCCCCTTTGTGGCCTCCCTTGTGTGTACAAAACCCGCCGTACATTGTTTTTCCTTCGAACCTCTCTTAGGTGGTGAGCAAACTATGTATGTCGAACTTCTAAGGTTTTTCAACTGTACATCCAAACTCTGGGTTAGGTGCTTGAGAGTTTGCCCAAATGCGCCTTAGTCTCAGAGCACTTAGAACCTTGCTCTCTCAATCACGCTAATGAGTTGTTAGCTTTATCTGGTTGTTAGGTCCTGTTTCTGTCACAGAGACCTCCCCAACCAATCATGCTTAGCCTCTCACAATGTTTCACAAATGTTCTCCTAAATCGGAGATTAGTCTTTCTAATTTCTAGTTAAGCCAGAGGTTAAGTGTGCAGATTGTAATTAGAACAAATTGTATTAATCTGAGTCTTATCTTTTTCAGGTTTGGTAGTGTCTGATTCAATGAAGACTGGAGAGGATAGGATGTTGTCCACTGGAATGGCAGGACAATCAAGACTGAAGTCGTTCCAGGAAGCTGGACAGGATTGTGCAGAGAAGTCTGACAACCGAACAGGGGCTTTCTTCTGCTGCTGCTGAGTTCCTAATTGCCAAGCAGGGTGTGGCAGAATGGCATGTCTTTTATAGATTCTGGATTCAAAATGGCTGCTGAGAAGATTCCAGTATGTTCCAGATGGTTCTGGTTTCAAAATGGCCACTGAGAATATTCCAGAAGGTTCAGGATCAAAAACGACCACAGAGAAGTTTCCAAGGTAGGTAACTCAGTGCAAGTTGGGCAGATCGAATTTGTGGTGAATTCTGTGGACGGATGGCCCTTTGAACACTCTGTAACTTAAATGCTATGATTTTAGCCCTGATCACTGTGTGTGCCTCAAGCTACACATATGACTACTGTGTTCCTGACTGCTTCTACTGGCCATGACACTACTCCCTTGTGTTGTGTATGACTACAGTGTTTCAGGGGGCCCCCAGGTGATCTTGCGGGGATAGCGGCAACTCAGGGCAGAGAACATTAGGGGGCTCTCGGTGGTCATGACATAAGCGGACTACCAAAAAACTAAGGTCAACACAAAAGATAAGATCAAACCTTCAGATCCTTCAATGGCTTCTCCATAGGCAACCTAATCCTTGAACTCATCTCTCACCCTATCAATTCCATGTTCGCTGCCTGCATGCTTCTAAACAACTTCAACAATTTTGTGGAAAACTTGTGAACATCAACACCTCAATTACAGCACCAAAGTGCAAGCCAAAGCCTTCATCGCCCCAGTATTATAAAGAACTTGTTGACAACAAACGAGCCATCTGCAGGCAGGAAAAAAAAAATGGAAAAAAATCAGATCTCCCTATGACCTCTAGATACTGAAGTTCCTCCACAAAGAACACAGGCCTCTCCTAACATAAGCCAAAGCAAAGTAAAGTACTATACCAACACCATCAATGAAGCCATCAAAAAGCAGAACCCAGTTCAAGACAATCCAGCATTGCATCAACCCCCTGCCAACCCACCTATTCCTCATTCCACAGAAAAGGGCAATAACATCAACCTCTTTTCAGGGAAAAATACAGAAGATCCAACAGAAAATCAACGACATCAAGCCTACTTCATCTATTACACCATCCCCTTCCCCTATAATCCTGCAATGGTCAACCTTCAAAGCCCTACATCTCCTCAATGTTTCCAACATACTCAACTCCCTCAAAGCCACTTCTTATGAAGATGATTCCTTAGCATCATCATTCATCAAAGCTCCCTCTGGGTACAGTCTGTTACCCCCTACTAGCCATTTGTAATGCCTCCTTCACTCAAGGCATCTATTTAGAAGGTCTCAAGATAGACCAGCTCTTCCCACAGCTTAAGAAATCTATTCTAGACCCTGATGATCTCACCAACTAATGGCCCATCACTCACCTACCATTCATCTGCAAGATCATTGAAAAAGCAGACTATGTTCAACTTCAAGATCACATCAATGCTAATCATCTCCTGCAAGACTACCAGTCTGGCTTCAGCTCAATGTGCAGCACAAAGACCACTACCTTACACATTGTAGACAATGCTTTCTTGACCACAGGTAAAGAAGACACTTACCTCCTGATATTGCTGGACCTCTCAGCTACCTTTGGCACAGTAGTCCATTACAACCTCATGCAAACATTGAAGTCTTGGAAGGGATTCACCAATAATGTCCTTCACTACTTCTTCTCCTACCTTTCCACCCTACAACCACTTTGTTCAGATGGGCACCACCAAATCAAAAAAGACCTCTATCACTTTTGGAGTCCCTCATGGTTCCATACTGTCTCCTGTCATCTTCTGCCTTATGTGGAGCCACTTGGTGCTCTACGCACAGATAACATCAAGATTCACCAATAAGTTGATGATGCTCAAGTCTACTTGTAAGGCTCCTCTGTTTCTGACATCCAAAGCCTCAAACTAGGCTTGCATATCATCCAGACATGGAGTCCAGGGCCTACCTGAAACTCAACCTAACCAAGACAGAATCCATATTATTTGCCAAAAACAAGAAACAGTGCAACTGCTGCATTAACATTATTGTTAATTCTGATTTATTTAAGATTGGTGAAAGAACAAGACTAGAGGGAGAAAGATGAAGATTCACACAAGAGTGATGTACCAGGAGACAGGAATATCAGGGATCCGAAGACTGTGAGTATATGAAGCTCACTCGGGTAAAGAAGCTTTAGTGAGTAAAGAAATTAACATTTCTGTGGACAGATTGAAAAGGTTAGCCCCCATATCAATCAAAAGACAGTCTGTTATTTTTAAGGACTGCCCAGAATGATGGCGAGTTGTTTGAAAAAATAGGATAGATTTAGTCTCCATATCCTCTAAAGGGAGATATGATATACTCACAAGGGGTAATGTGCTGAGATTGTTTGAACATTTTGATAAAGTAAGTTCCTTCCAGTCTGTAGATATAGTTGCAGTTCAGTTTATTCCAGATATAAATTTGAGAACAGTTACTAGACAATTGAAATTAATTTTCCATTCAGTTAAAAATGAGAATTTGTGAATTAAAGGATTCTCTAGAACCATTAGATTCTGGAGTACAAAGAGTAAGGACACTTTGACATCCTGGTACAGTGAAACGACAGATGGCTGACCCTACAAAAAGGAGATTTGTAGATTCGTAAATCCATGACAATCGTGGAAAATTTGGAAACACTTTAGAGGCAGTGTTGCAGTTAATGTCAAAATGAAGTAGATACATAATACTCATCTATAGTTGATTTTCCCTGCTGTGGAAACAGCTGATATGACTAAGTGTACATAGATGTTTTGGAATGGAACAGTCACAGTATGGCAAGGTTGCTTGATAATGAAGAAATAATGAAATATATTTACTCTCACAATGTTACAGTATTGCAGGAAATTTTGTTAGCAAAAGATATGTATTCTCAGGTTTAATTCTTTTTTTAGGGTGCATTAGGAGCCAATTGTGGCCAACCTTCCCCTGGTTATTAACCATGCTTTTCAACCCAAATAATGATAAATAGCTTAAACTTAAAAATGTGTTACCCATGGGATTTAGCTATAATAGATACATTTCATATGGACTGGATGATAAGCAATTAATAACTCTCAAGGTATGGGTTCCTAGGGAAACCTTTAATTATGGCTGGGGCTTTAACCTAACACTGGATCTTGCAGAACTTGATACTGTGTTAGCCGAATTGTAGGTTGAGCTGGAGAATCTTAAAATCAGGAAAAGTGTAAATGGTTGTTGTCCTAAAAAACAATTAGCAGTGAAAATGAGGGATGCATTGATAAAGAACCATCTAATGGGAGATTTAGCAAGGATTGTCTAGCCCTGCAAACCTTTCCCATGTGGGCAGCTTACATTAACTCATCAATTATATATTTAAAATGCCATCATTATACCATAGGTGTACAAACCTTACAGTAAGGTTGTGGGAGGAAAGTAACTTCACCTTAGAAACAATCTTAAGGGCCACTTCACAAACTATCTCTCAATAAATTACTAAACTTAAGGTTGATTGCCCCCTGAGAGCAAGATATTAGTATGCCTTTAATTCAGTGAAGGTCATTTATGAATTGCAGGAATTGGGAGTAATATGACTGGAGATGATGTAAGTAGTGTTAAATGGTAAATAAATTAAATTAGGAAAATGAAAGAATGCTGTCTGATGGAAATGATTCCTCTAAACCGAAGTGTTTCAGGTGGAATAACTGGATGTTATTGGTTTAAATCCCAATGCTCCAAATACAAAAAAGTGAATGCCGAAGGAATTCCAAAGTCTTAAACGAGCCAATAAAGAAGAATATTTTGAACATTACAAAGAGTACAGAAGGATTTATAAAAGAACAATCCGCGATAGTTACAAATTATTGTGTATAAAAAATGGCAGACCATGTATAACACTATAAAAAGCAAAGCTGGCAGGTAATTCTGGTGATTAGTAAATGATGGAAACATTAGAGGTATATCTAAAGGTAGACTGTGTGTCTGGTTAACTACTTTGTGAGGTTAAAAGAGCAACACATTTTCAGGTTTCGCCTATCTAAATTAAAGCCTGGGCGGGCGCTGCTTCCTTTCTGTCGCTCGAGTAGATTTTTACTCGAGCGGCAGCTTTCTCAATGCGAATGGACGATTTCTCAACGCGAGCGGTCGCGAGCATACGTGACCATTCGCAATGAGAAATCTGACCGCCCGCGTTGAGAAATCTCGCCGGGAGGTTGATTTTCCATGCTCGCGCTCACCAACTTGATGTTGACGATCGCGAACGAGGAAACATTTCGCCGGGAGGTGGATTTTCCTTGCACGCGCTCACCAACTTGACGTTGACGAACGCAAGCGAGGAAAAAAACTCTGCTACGCGAAGCAGAGTTTTTCGGTACTCTGCGAGCATCGCATAATGCGGAGTGCGGAAAACTCCGCAAAATCCGCGAGCGGAGCGGAGTTCACTGCCCAGACTTAATCTAAATATATTTTGTTCTGACAGAAAGTGTTCACATCAAAATAAAAAAAAGCATTTGGATTGGTAGATTTCCCAGCAGATTATTCTGTAATTTGGAGTAAGAAGCATGTCCATCGTTAGATATGTAAGAAAGGCTATATGTTGGATAATGGTTATGTCTCTAGTAAACCATCTGTTGCTTTAATGCACGATTTCTTAGGGAGTAGAGATACCTAATGTTATTTCCACTATGAGCCCCCTAGTGTTAAGATGTGTAATGCCATCTTTAGGTGGCGGATTGGTATCAATCCTGGTCGAAAGTGTAAGGTTTTTATGAAATTGTTAAAGGATAATGATGGTATCTGCCCGTGTGTTATGAAAATGAAGTACAACTCAACTCATTTATTGTTGGCCTCCCCCCTGTTTTATTCTATCTGTAGACTTTTCTTGAAGTCTGTATTTTTTAAGTGTGGTGTGACAACTTGTGCTTAGTCTATGGACTTAAGAGGTGCTATGAAGATCCGGGGCACTGCATATGCAATATGCATTGGAATAGTTTTCATAAAGTATTGATTTTAATGTTTGCTTTGTATTTTGGACTGACTTTTATTATTTTTATTGCATTTGCTGCTTTTTATGTTTCATAATCTTTGCTTAATATACTATATACTTAATAAATAGAATATTAGATCCCGAGATTTCGACACTGCGCAGGTCAGATAACAGTAGCCTGTGCAGTCTTATGTTTTTTTCCCTTCACTTTGGTCTTTTCTATTTTTGAATAAATGTATAAATGTAGGGAGTATAAAAGAGGGTATGTTAAAGTCAATGTTTTGATGCAGGCATGCAAGCTGTTGCGAACAATGGTAAACATGAATTTTGGCACGTGGATATTGAATGTTTTATATAGTTGTTCTTTATTTCTTCTTCCCTTACTGCAATCATATGGAAGATGTTCACATTCTCTCCTATGCCACTGGTGGTCCAGCTGTGGTCGCTCGGATTCCCTGCATGCAGAAACTGCATTGTATGGGCAGCCATTGTCTCAAACGAACCAAAATACAACCAAGGTCATGGTTGTGAGCAGTATTGAGGACCTATGGGGATTCGCTCATACGCTCATTTGTGCAAAAGTAGCTACCATACTATTTTTCTACTGAACTCATATCTATTTTCGGTAGCCTAGAAAAATGTTGCTTTTTTAAGCCTGCTTTTATCAACTCAAGTTACTGCAGAAAATCCATGCCTGTGTGACTCCTAGTATTATAGGTTCTGCATTCACTGCAGATATTACCGGATTGTGGTTTTTGACTGTACCATGGACTACCGAACTTCCGACTGTCCCATCTTCAGGCATTCCAAAATGGATTTGCATGCTATTATGTATTTTAAGGACTCTTCATTGGCTACCTATTCTTTTGCGAATCAGTTGCATTAGGTACATATCAATGTATGGGGTTATACTAATTTAATAGGGATGAACAGACTCCCTTTGGTCCATTTTGACACCTGAAACGAGTCTCACTTTAATTGCTAAGATTAGCTCTTCGGAGCAGAGCAAATGAGGCTCTTCTTTCTTCTGTTTTTTCTCCTTCCCTCTGGAATGCTGTCTTCCTGTACCTTCACAGAATCTCTGTCCATTTACTATTTTGAGCATAATTTAAAATTTTATTTTTATAGTTGCACTTTCTATATGCATGCTATTCTATTCACAGCATGAAGCCCGGAGTGATTGTCTGCTCTACAAAGAGTTAAATGTATCCAAACATACTGAAAAGAATTTCATAATCCTCCAGCTTGCAACAGAAAAAATCAAAATTTTTGCATAGTTTTTCTGATCTGCATGGACATCATTTAGGGGTCACCAGGAATAGCAACTGCTGCCCCTGGCTAACCCCTCACCTCCAAACTGTGTCATAAACAGAAGGTGCACAGTGTCATCATGAACACTATTCACTTTGTGCAGCTACCACTGGGACACAAAGTGTAATACATTATGGAAAGCATAAACATTTACAACTTGCTTCCATATTTTTCAATTTTGTGAATTGAGTTTCTTTCTCCTCTCAACAGCCTGTGATTCTGGGCAAATCACTTGGGGCTGGATTTAGAGTTCGGCGGACGGGTTACTCCGTCACAAAGTGACAGATATTTAGCCTGCCGTATTCTAAGTGCCATTGGATATAATGTACTTGTAATTCAGCGAAGTGGATATCCGTCACTTTTGTGATGGAGTAACCCGTCCTCCTAACTCTTAATCAGGCCCTTAATCTCCCGATGTCCCTGCCCCAAAAAAGTGTAATGTAATTTGGTGCTCAAGTAAAGTGCTTTAGTTTGCGTTATAAAAAACTGCAGAGAAAAAAATTAAAATGAAAAATGATGTGCCGGTGCCACTCCCCTCAAATAATTAACAATGATAAGGACTAATGCATATTTAATATGTGATACATATGAATTAATACAGCTGGATATGACTGTTATTGGTTTTTTTATTTCATTTTGTGCATCTCTTTATGATTTATTAATACATTTTCTCTTTGAGGTATACACTGGGCTTCATTGATACCAATAGTTGTGATATCAGGATCAAAGTCTCGTGAAATCACTTCCGGGAATTCAAAGGTCATATTCTGTCACTTCCTCTGATGCCGTTGAGATCAAAGGGTGTGTGAAATCACTTCCACTACCCCTGGCATTTTGGTGAACTGATGTCTGTGCTGCAATGGTCTCCACAGGCCCACGCCCTAGGGCAAAAACAATACCCTTGCCAGTCCCTACGTCTACACCTCTCTCAGACATTTTTCCATCAAGCACATCAATTGACCCAAATGCAACTGAGAAAGTTAGCCAGGAGGCATACTGATTAATAATGGAAAACATATACATATACTCACGTTGTTCTCCAAGCTCTGCTTGCTGACAGTTACACCTACTCTGCCTTAAGTTACACACTACATTATGCCTCTCAAAGGAATTGCAAATGTAGTGTGAAAACTTAATTATATACTCTTATGTACTTCATCATTATTGTTTTATTCACATACATAAATTTACATACCATTGTGTGTACTGACATATTTTATAATCAAATAGGGATGATGTTTCTTATTGATCTTAGCCTTTATTACGCTTGCTAAGTTTCATGGCTCTAGTAGGCTTAGAAGCCATTTAGGGGAGCACATTTGCACATTTCTGTAAGACATAACCTTGTTTTCAGTGTTGGCAACTGGGAACAGGATTTGAGGACAATAATAAATTAAGTATTGTATTCATGAATGATATCTTCTCTTCAAGGACGTTTTGCACTTCCTCCATCAGAAGATCTGGCCACCTGCTCATTAGGCACATTTTTACTGACAGTAACAAATTTCTTTCCATGAATAGATTCAATAGACTTGTAAAAACATATACATATATAACTACTGCACTAAATTCCATGTTTTTTAGCAGTAGACTCCATCTGACCCTTTTCAAGTGAGAGCTCTGGTCAGTTGAAATGGCTATTGCTTTCTATGTTATGTTATGTTATATTATTTTGTATAGTGCACAACTTATGCAGGAGTGGATCCTCCCACAGTATGGCAAGGGGTTAAGTGAAGAGCAAGGTGTTCAGTTCCTTGTGGAATTCAAGAACTGAGGCGACAGCTGTGATGTGCAGGGGCAGGTCGTTCCAGGCTTTAGGAGCGAGTTAGAAGGCACAACCGCCAGATCTGGTTCTGCATGCGTGTGGGGTGTGTGCGTGTAGAAGTCCATCTGAGCATAAGTGTCTGGTAAGTTTGTAGAAGTCTATGCAGTTGTTGAGGTATGTGGGGCCAATATTGTGTATGGCTTTGTGTGCATGAGGAGTTAGAAGAGTACCTGTTTATGAACTGGAGCTCTTTGAGGTACTGGGCGATGTGTGTGCGGGGTGGGAGGTTGAGGGTGAGTCTGGCTGCTGAGTTTTGTATGGTCTGGAGTCTTCTGGTCAGTTGAGCAGTGATTCCAGCATAGAGCTTGTTGCTGTAGTCAAGTTTGCTGGTGATAAGAGCTTGAGTGATGGCTCTGTGAGTATTTGTGGGGAGACATTTGAAGATTGTTTTTAGCATCTGGAGTGTGTGAAAGCAGGAGACGAAGGCTGCGATTGCTTGGCCTGTCATGGTGAGTTGGTTGTCGATTACTATTCCAAGGTTCTTTGAGTGGTTTGTTGGGATGGGTGTGGGTCCAAATTCAGCAGGCCCCAGGTGAAGTCACAGAGTGAGGTGTCTTTGTTGAAGATTAAAACTGTCTTGAGCTTGAGACAGTTGGTTTTCATCAATCTGGTGACTATCGTCATGCAGGCAGAGAAATTAGTTTGAGAGTTTGCCGTTGTGACAGAGAGGGAGTTGATGAGCTGGGTGTTGTCAGAGTAAGATATGATATGGGGTGGGCAGAATGTTTAACTCTGCCAGTGGAATTGGAGGAATGTAGTAATTCTGCATTACTCTTGTAATGCAGAATATCTAATAAATTCTGCTGCTTCGCCGGCGGATTTAATGATTTAGCAATCAACACTAACGCTAACAAGTGTTCAACACTAACTAAATAGAAACATGTATGCTAGTAAATCACTTTAAAACCTACACAAAAGAATACCAGCTTCTAAAAGGCACCCGTCAAGCACTAGGTACAGGTGACTGTGTATGGCTACTTTCACTGAGCTCAATGGTCCTCTCGTCTGAACCACGGCCCTCGCTCCAAAGTGATTGTGGAACTGCAACCCCAAACGGTGGCAAGTTTAGCCATGCCCTCTGTCAAACACTCGGGAAGCCACAGCTTCTTGACTAAAAGGAGCTCTGCTATGCCACCTAGTTGTCACTCGTATAAGCAGAGTTCTAAAAGTTAGATGGCGGACTTCCCTTGCTGAAGATGCCAGCAGCGGGGGCAATGCTGCTGGGTTAAGCAGAGTGCAATTTATCTTTTTACTATGCAGCATAATAAATTTGAGGTGAGAATGAAAGATGGAGGTGCGCCTGCCTCTTGCATACATAGGAGAGCATCCCAGCAACGTAGTAGCTATTCTTTAAAATATTTTCGATTCTGGCTTCTCTATGGTGTCAGTAACAGCTTGGACATGATAATTCTGCAGGAACACTTTTTTGTTATACATTCGAAGCATATAAGGTAACATTTCCAATTTGGACAGGAGCAAAAATTAACTTATTACTTGTATTATGAACCTCTCAGTATAAGCGAATTGAATCCCCTTTCTGCTTGAAATAGTGTCAGATAATCAGAATAGCGTAACAACATGCCTGAACCACGTGTTTTCAAACAAAGGCTAGGTAAGAACTATCACCCAGATACTACAGTTGGTATGTGGACCAGAGTCTTGAAATTAACACAATCTCGCTTTGTACATCCCTACCTGCTGTCATGATGAACTGCAATCCATATTTAAATTGGGAACCGTGAAATATTTCTGTATTTTGTGCTTCCCTGTGAAATACGGGTTTCAATACTGAAGAAATTGTGTAAATGAAGACGCTGAAGTTAACAGTATTGTATCAGCGCACTAGTTTATTTGTTGGCCATTCAAAGATGGTGGTACCTAGGGTCATGTTGAGTTACATTTGCATGATGCTGATACTCCGTTTTAACATTGAGGAATCACTTCCGATGTTTCTGCAGTTGCTGACGCCCGTCTCCCGCAAGCACCTGCAGTGCAGCTAATGTGCAATCGAATGAAGCAGTCATGAGCAGCAGAGGCAGTTACCAGTAAGCACGTCTTTTAAAAGTTTGACACAGAGCTTACCTTCAGCTAAGTAGACAAGTATAATCCAAAAGTATAACTCACAAGAGGTTAAGCGGTGGATTATTCAGCTTTTAGTAAGGCACCTATAGCTCGAGCTCTTCACGATTCATCAGAAATACATTTTCCTTTTAGAACTGCGATTCCTCCTGGTGGGTGGAACTCTGCAGAATCTTGCTGAGTTTTTATGTAACTCTGCAGAATTCCGCAAAGTGAAACTCCACGAGATCCACCCACCCCTAGATATGATGTTGATTTAGGAAGTACGGATGATGCTGGCGACTGGAATCATGCAGGCGTTGAACAAGGTGGGGCAGATCCTTGTGGAACTCCACAGATCAGGTTGATCTCATCTGCCGTGAAGGGAACCAGGCGGACTAACTGGGTGTTGCCTGTCCAGAAGGAGCAAATCCAGCGATGTGTGGGTTCTTGGATGTCAACTTCATGCAGTTCTTGGATAAGGATGGGGCTGGAGATGGTGTTGAAGCCTGCGGAAAGGTCTAGTAGGATGAAGGCCGCGGTGTCATCTCTGTCCATGATCTTACTGATGCAGTCTGTCGCGGCGATGAGGCCGGTCGGTGTACCGTGGTTGGGCCTGAATCCGGATTAAGTGGTGTTGAAAAGTTGTTGTCATTGAGGTGAATGGCAAGGTGTTTCTTTATCATATTTCCCATGACTTTTAATGGCAAAACAAAATTAGCAGGGAGATAATGTTATGAGCTCCAATGCACCCCAATATAGGCCCAGGTAGATACACGACCTTTTACCTACATTTGTCCTACCTTGCTCTACATAACAGTTCTGGCGCTGACCTTTTACCTAGTTACGTGCCAAATAAATGTTGTGTGGTTTTCTTCGAAAACTAGCCTCATTTATTACGTATATGGATTCTTAGTATCACAGCAGGATTACTATCTTCTGTATAATAACTCTGTACAAGAGTCACCGCTATCGTCATTCTTGAATGACAGGCCCACAGTACCATTCTAGGCAGATCCCCTGAGGGCACCTTTTGGGTATATAAGCACCACATCTTTACTGGGCAAACCAGAAGAGAAGCTTCCATGCTGACACGAGACGCTGAGGTCCCTGCACGCAGACACTCCAGCACGCAGTGGCCTGACATCCCTCGCGGGGTGTCCGACTCGAGACCAAGACAGGGTCCTTCATTCTCTCCCATCAGGTAATGGGGTTGGCTTTTTCCTAGGGAGATTCTTGGCTGTACACCTACATACATGCTAGGTACACTTAGGTACATTTAGTTAGGATTTGCATCTTAGGAGTATTCATGATTATTGACATGTATTTATATGCCTGCATATATTCACTGTTTTAGCACCATGGTAGAATTCTCCCTTTTATTTACTCTGTTGGTGCTTATATTCATATATATCTATTTCTGTCTAATGGTTGTCGCAGCATACGTATTTTATACTAGAATGACGCTGATTCAATAAATACTTATTGAAAACGTCCCCATCGTTTATTCTGTATATATATCTGAGAAGAAGTGAGCACGAGTGACCGAGCGAAAAGTACTGTACTGTTTCCACGATTCCTGAGGGGTCAGGGTTATCATGTTCGAGAGTTGGCAGAAACTATTCGCTCCTTGGTAAGGTTGTGGGGCTTATAGTGGCACTGTGAGCTAGCTGGTCTACAGACTAACATATCCTTTGGGGGTGGCTGGATTTAGTCTGGACACCAATCCCTTAGTTTATGTTATCTAAATGTGCAGATCTTATATAGATTTGTACATAAGGTGGTAGTTGGCGAGCTTCATCAGGGTCTGCTAAGGGTTTCTTGAGGAGGGAGAGTACTATGACATGTTTCCAGTCAATCCAGTAGGTAGCTGTGATGATTATGTCATTGACCAGGTGGTCAGGGTGTTCCTCTGGGTGTTGGTTGAGATGGGCAGGAGGGCTGCGAGGGTGGAAGAATCCAGCTGGGGCTCGAAGTTGGCGTAGATGCTGGTGATCTTGTTGGTAAAGAATAGGGGCTGCTGGGTACAGAGGTCCTGCATTCATTCTCATCACACAGATCCGTTAAGTGACTAGCTGTGCCCATGCTGTTCACAAAATGGGATATAACAAAACAACAGGAGTCAAAGATCAATTGGGCATTTTACAATAGACACTACTGATACATAATTTAACAAGCACTAGTGCTGACCATAGGTAAGCTACTCATATTCTTAACTCCTTTCCCTAAAATGACATAAGCAGGCTTGTAGCCTTGACCCTAATTGCCACAAACAACCGAGCAAGGAGGGATGATATTCAGATGAATAATCACTCTCTTTGGAACAGCTGACAAATAGATGGTGGGGAGATACTGCATCCTTTCACTTGATCCCGGACTTGGTGGGAAAGTGTAAGTTGGAATTCACCAAGAGCCCTCTTCCATGCCGCCTCTGTCCATGTCAAGGTACTTGCTGCATTTCCTGCATTTCAACTCCAAGGTGAGTCAATCCAGATTCCTGCACCTGGTCCTGTTGTGCAGTCACAACCAAGTGTAACAGTGCATCACCATGATGCAGACCCAGCAGTATAGGAACCATGAGGAATGCAAGTTTGTGCTTTGGCCCATTTCCCATGTATTCTTGGATCTAAGGTCTATACGAGTTTAATATCACGGCCAGCTCTGCACACTTGTATTGCAACTGACACCATTGTCACTCTACCAATGTACAAGGTATTTGGGATTACTGACCAGTATTTTGGAGACGAGTATTGAATTTTGCAACTCGACCTATGTACTAATAGGTAAAGTTGGAAAATTCTGAATTAGAATGGGTCGCATTCTGACCTACCTAATTAATATTCATTAAGTAGGTTGCAAATTGTAACGGTCAGGCGACCACCATGACTGTCATTACATTTAAATAAAGAAACTGTTTTTAAAGCAGCCCAATATCATTAAAAGAAATTGGGCTGCTTTTAAAGTAAAAGGTTTTCTCTTTTAATAGTTTCATCATAAGATGGCTTCTGAACTTTAATTCCTCTTTACAGCTTCCCCGTGTCATACGAAATTTACCTGTGGATCTATTAATCCATACCAAAACCAAGTTGTTCAATGAGAATTGTAGTGTTGTGATTTGACAACTATGCAGAATACATGTACATCTACATAGAGTAACAATATGTGATGCGAGCGTAATGGGAAATAAACAATGCAAAAGTGTAGCAATGTATCTCATATGACCTGCAGTTAGGTCATACATGTCCATCCTGCTGCTCCATGACCAAATGCAAACTAAAGAGGAGCTGAGGAGGTCACTAGGACGACCTTTTGAGATTGAAGTAGTTGAGATTGTCAGGCATGGCATTCTCTCGAAAGGCCCTCATGGGCATGAGACTGTGGTTAAACAGGACATCACGAAGATGTGTACTGCGGGGGTGGGGGGTTGCTGCAAGATCAAAACTGGAAAAGATTGGAAAACAAGAAAGCTCTTGGAGGACCTCCACCGACTGTATTTTGCTCCATTTTAACTTGTCTTTTCCTTAATAACTCCCAGCACACTGAAATGTTTTAGTAATTCCATTGCAGATTGACTTTGCACAACATAATCTGGAACATGACATGTACAGGTATATTTGTAATACATTGATGTGAAATGAAACTCAGCTCAGCTCATCCTGGTTTGGGGGGTGTTTCCCTTCATGGTAACATCTCCACCTTAGAAAAATTATAAAGAAAGTGTAACATTGACTTAACTTGAATTGAATCAGAGATCATGCAAAGCTCCTGTATACACACAATCTAGCTACCCGAGAATTATATTCAGTTATGTTACGTTACAGTGTCCCTCGTAGCACTTCTTCATAGGAGTGCTGGGCATACAAAAAAATGTGTAATGGGCTGTCCTCACACACCACCAGGTGTCACGCTTCATCATAGGACAGCCCTCGCTCTCCAAAAACCCGGTTTGATGGAGAGCAGGTGTTAGACCTGGCATCCTTGGCGTGGGTTTCCCCTATATTTTTGCCTTTGCCTCCTGTGTTTTTGCTGTGTGCTGGACTTTGTTTTTGTTGGCTAGTTGCTTTGGGCACTTTGCCACTGCTGTCCAGTGCCAAAGTGCAAGTGCTCCCTCTGTAAATTGTTGTCTTGGATTAGTGTTTCCATAATTGGCTTATTTGGTTTACTGTTAAGTCCCTAGTACAGTGCACTGTGTGTGCCCAGTGCCTGTAAACTAAATGCTGCTATTGGTCTTGCAGCAATGATTGTGCAACCCACACAAGCAGCCTTGCAAAAGGGTCTCAGGCCTGCCATTGCAGGGCCTGTGTGCAGTTCATACTGCCATGTCGACCTGGCAAGTGCACCCACTTGCCAAGCCCTCACCTTCCCTTTTCTTACATGTGAGTCACCCCTAAGGTAGGCCCAAGGTACCCCTGTGGGCAGGGTGCAGTGTATGTGAAAGGTAGGACATGCCCTGATGTGTGTGGCATGTCCTGGTAGTGAAGTACTGCCAAATTCGGTATTCACTAGTGAAAGGCTATCTGTCCCATAGGATAGAATGGGGAGTTTACTTATAACCTTTTATAAGTATAACTCCCCCTGGGAACAAGATAGGAAAATGGAGTCTAGTATGCCTGAACTCAGAAAATAAAGATGCATCTTTTAGTAAGGATGATTTTTATATTCTGGGTTTGAAAATACCACTTTTACAAAGTAGGTATTTTCTTACTTAGCCATCCTGTGTGCCTCTGCTAGGTTTGTGTATTGAGTGTCTGGCTTTGGAGTGACAGGGGCTGGGGATGTGCATTCTGTTCGGACAGCCACTTGGGGGGGTGAGGTGTGTCCTGCCTTTCCAGGGTGAGTCAGGGCTCGGCTGAATAGACCTGGGCTCAGTGCGTAATTTGTAAAATATGAAGTGCAGGTGCTCAAATGTTTGTCGGAGGCCACACCTACTTTTCTCTGGCTCCACCCACTACCTCAACTGGCTCCCCCCACTTACTATATTAGCTCCATCCACATCTTCAACTGGCACTGTTGTCAGTTGTTTTTGCACATAATCTTTAATACATACTAAGACACGGCACAATTACATTACAAATTTACAAGCACAAACCATGGCACGCCGCACACTTAAAGAGCCTTTAAGACTATGGGCTCATTCATTAGGTGTGGAACTACTTACTTTCTGGTAGGAAAAAAGGCAACCAGTTTATTTAACATCCTGCTTTTCATGATACACAAGGAAGCTGGAGCTAAAAGTCTTCCAAGGCAGTGCAAGCAGGAACCTCAAACTGTCGGTCTATAGGCCTCTCACTGATCTTTTAATACAAGAACCTAAATATGTGGATTTATACTAAAGCTCTCAACTGCTCAAATGTCAGGCAATGGAGCCATGGCCGTCACACATCACCCACAGTTAGAGTTTCTAATTTCCTTTTCTGTGCCATCCCCGATAGTGGGCATTCCAGCCAGGACTGCCAGAGCAGCGAGACAGGAAGATGGCACCAGTACTGGATGGCATGGCACTGGTCCAGGATGCCGGCGTCTGTGAACTTATGATGTGGGGAAAGCACCATTCTGGAAAGGAAACCTGATCAGTGTGATACAGATAATAATACATTCCTTCCCATCCCAAGGCTTTCCATTCAGTTATTCAATCGTGCATAGGCACAGGCTAGAGGTAGATTGCATTAATGTGCACGAGTGATAGGCAATTTAGGATTTGCATTTCTACAGATCGGCCAACGGGATATTTATTTTCGTAGCAGTCGGTTGGTGAAAATGTCTTTTAGTGCACTTTTTAATTGTTGCAAATTGTGCTGCAAAATTGCCATTACTGCCTCAAATTGATGTAATTTGGCCCCACTATTGCAAGTTGGCCTCTGCCTACTTAGGTCTCGTGACACGGTGGAACTGCGGTTTGTGGGCGAGAAGTGAGCATGGACTGGAGTATGGCCGGCAGGCAGCTTGTCAATAGAAGCTATTTCTATTCCCAACTAACGGACTAGAAAACTCTCAAAAGAGTGCATTTGCTCTTTCGAAATGTATTCTTAAAAACGTTCCAAGGTGCCAAGGCTGTGGCCCCTGTGCACTAGAAACTCCCTAACTTTCTTATTAGATCATTTAATGGGATCGTTGGTAATCCAGTGGGATATTGTTGAAAATGGACATTTAACACAAATAAGTGTTCGTAGCAAATCATCATGGGAGGCCCACTTACAAACTCACAAAGCCTCGACACCTGTCAAACCTTTTCAAGTCTGTAAATTTATTTTCATTACACATTTATTAAATGTATTACTTTCTCCGTAGATATTTTATTTTCGCCAGTTTCACATTTTTAAGTACCTGCCTTCGCGCACTGACGTGTATCATTTGTCCAATTGTTTAATAAACCCGTTCATAAGATCAGTTTTCTGCGTTAATTATTGCTAAAATATGCATGCTAAACTTTTATTCTCTAGTATGAGCTCCACTACAAAGACACGTAGCCACGGAGTGCATTCTCCTGCTGTACTCATGGATTTTTATACAGAAACCCAAAGGAACAATAGTTGCTGTTGCACCGGTACTGTGTCTGTGCTCTGTGTTGCATTCCATCCATGCTCAGTCAGTCCCATGCTTGCAAACTTTTTGCAAGAAGTGCTTTTACAACGATGGGGTGCCGGACTGCCGGTGCGTGCAGTGTGCGTGCACAAGGTTTCAACTTTAAAGCCTAGAATCAATCTGGAATATGGCTGGTCAGGAGGACTGCCAGGAATCAGGATGCCGCCAAGCATTTGGGCGAGTGAGCCCAAACTACTCTTTAATAAAATTCTTTTGCGCTTGAGTCGATTATTCCAGTCAAGATGTGTGTGTGACGCCTCCGAAATTCGGATGGAGCGTTATTTTACAGGACCGACCGACAGTGCTTAATTTGTGCCGGTGCTTTCCGGTGCTTAGCACCGGCACTTAATTATCAGGGCCGGGTCTACGCATCTGCTGCGCACGTCACATCTTGATGTTTTTTAAAATTTACCTTACTGTACTCGCAGCGTGTTTTTCACGTCTCCCGAGTGAGTCACGGCGGTTAACAGTGTTGCGGGCGGCTGTGAGACTTCTTAGTCACTTAGCCTGCCCTGAGGCTGAGCCCAAGAGAAGATTCATATAAATTAATAATAAATCATATGTTGAACATGGAGGCCGCGGGCCGCAGCCCTTAGTTCAGTCAGTGTTGCCACTTGCCGGTGGGCGGGCAGGACACACACACTGATTTATTTGGGCTGGATTTGGTTCTGATGGGGTAGGGGCTGTGCGCGCGGTAGCGTGCGCTGATTTAATTCACATTGCCACGCCCCAGTCTAACCACCGCAGCTCACCACGAGTCATCGTCGTCGTTCAAGTCAGCCCGAGTCCTGACCCGACCGACGACGACGTTGAGGGCAGGGCAGCCTGTGCTTTGCAGGCATCGATCAGCCAGCAGTACAGTACTGTCTGGTAGCAAGCAGCACCAGGCCGCCTAATCATAATCAGTTATTAAAGGCAGTGCCGGCCGGCCCACCATGAGTAACGGTAAGAAGTTAAGCAGTAAACTAACTTACTTAGTACTAGTAGCTAAGCCAACTAACTAGTGATGCCATTCAAACAATATGCCGTGCCAAAACCAACGCTGTTTTTTTTGGGAGCGTAGTGGCATGACGGTCTGGTTGTCAGATCACCGGCGTGGTGGGTGGCAGCTCGCCTCCGGTGGCTCCATAAGATACCAGATACGATTATTAGGATGTGATTCAGATTCACTGAATGCCAGACCCAGTAGTGCCTGGCCTAGTAGTAGCCGCCGCGTGGCGCCCTTAGCGGTACACTTATGTGATATCTCGATAGAGCCTGCCAGCACCGCAGTACTGGCCTGCCGGGTTTAAATAAGTTAAAAGGCCAAGGCCCTGCCCGCCCAGCCCCTGGCTCGCTGACTTGTCCAAACATGGCGCGCAGCCGCGCACGAATTAGGTTCCCACAGTTTGGTTTCACTTTCTCAGTCAGGTGTGGTCACCGTCGTCTCACTGAACAAACGGCTCCGAGTAACCCCGGGCGTTGCCTAAAAGATAGGCAAGCAGAGGCATTCCCTCTAACTTCCATCAGGGTACAAACAATTATGTATGCGTCTGCGAGTTACTAAAATCATGAACTGATGATGGTCGGTCGGTCCTGTAAAATAACGCTCCATCCGAATTTCGGAGGCGTCACACACACATCTTGACTGGAATAATCGACTCAAGCGCAAAATAATTTTATTAAAGAGTAGTTTGGGCTCACTCGCCCAAATGCTTGGCGGCATCCTGATTCCTGGCAGTCCTCCTGACCAGCCATATTCCAGATTGATTCTAGGCTTTAAAGTTGAAACCTTGTGCACGTACACTGCACGCACCGGCAGTCCGGCACCCCATCGTTGTAAAAGCACTTCTTGCAAAAAGTTTGCAAGCATGGGACTGACTGAGCATGGATGGAATGCAACACAGAGCACAGACACAGTACTGGTGCAACAGCAACTATTGTTCCTTTGGGTTTCTGTATGAAAATCCATGAGTACAGTAGGAGAATGCACTCCGTGGCTACGTGTCTTTGCAGTGGAGCTCATACTAGAGAATAAAAGTTTAGCATGCATATTTTAGCAATAATTAACGCGGAAAACTGATCTTATGAACGGGTTTCTTAAACAATTGGACAAATGATACACGTCAGTGCGCGAAGGCAGGTACTTCAAAATGTGAAACTGGCGAAAATAAAATATCTACGGAGAAAGTAATGCATTTAATAAATGTGTAATGAAAATAAATTTACAGACTTGAAAAGGTTTGACAGGTGTCGAGGCTTTGTGAGTTTGTAAGTGGGCCTCCCATGATGATTTGCTACGAACACTTATTTTGTGTTAAATGTCCATTTTCAAGAATATCCCACTGGATTACCAACGATCCCATTAAATGATCTAATAAGAAAGTTAGGGAGTTTCTAGTGCACAGGGGCCACAGCCTTGGCACCTTGGAACGTTTTAAAGAATACATTTCGAAAGAGCAAATGCACTCTTTTGAGAGTTTTCTAGTCCGTTAGTTGGGAATAGAAATAGCTTCTATTGACAAGCTGCCTGCCGGCCATACTCCAGTCCATGCTCACTTCTCGCCCACAAACCGCAGTTCCACCGTGTCACGAGACCTAAGTAGGCAGAGGGCAACTTGCAATAGTGGGGCCAAATTACATCAATTTGAAGCAGTAATGGCAATTTTGCAGCACAATTTGCAACAATTAAAAAGTGCACTAAAAGACATTTTCACCAACCGACTGCTATGAAAATAAATATCCCATTGGCCGATCTGTAGAAATGCAAATCCTAAATTGCCTATCACTCGTGCACATTAATGCAATCTACCTCTAGCCTGTGCCTATGCACGATTGAATAACTGAATGGAAAGCCTTGGGATGGGAAGGAATGTATTATTATCTGTATCACACTGATCAGGTTTCCTTTCCAGAATGGTGCTTTCCCCCACATCATAAGTTCACAGACGCCGGCATCCTGGACCAGTGCCATGCCATCCAGTACTGGTGCCATCTTCCTGTCTCGCTGCTCTGGCAGTCCTGGCTGGAATGCCCACTATCGGGGATGGCACAGACAGGAAATTAGAAACTCTAACTGTGGGTGATGTGTGACGGCCATGGCTCCATTGCCTGACATTTGAGCAGTTGAGAGCTTTAGTATAAATCCACATATTTAGGTTCTTGTATTAAAAGATCAGAGAGACGCCTATAGACCGACAGTTTGAGGTTCCTGCTTGCACTGCCTTGGAAGACTTTTAGCTCCAGCTTCCTTGTGTATCATGAAAAGCAGGATGTTAAACTGGTTGCCTTTTTTCCTACCAGTAAGTAAGTAGTTCCACACCTAATGAATGAGCCCATAGTCTTAAAGGCTCTTTAAGTGTGCGGCGTGCCATGGTTTGTGCTTGTAAATTTGTAATGTAATTGTGCCGTGTCTTAGTATGTATTAAAGATTATGTGCAAAAACAACTGACAACAGTGCCAGTTGAAGATGTGGATGGAGCTAATATAGTAAGTGGGTGGAGCCAGTTGAGGGAGTGGGTGGAGCCAGAGGAAAGTAGGTGTGGCCTCCGACAAACATTTGAGCACCTGCACTTCATATTTTACAAATTAAGCACTGCTGACCGACCATCATCAGTTCATGATTTTAGAAACTCGCAGACGCATACATAATTGTTTGTACCCTGATGGAAGTTAGAGGGAATGCCTATCTTTTAGGCAATGTCCGGGGTTACTCGGAGCCGTTTGTTGAGTGAGACGACGGTGACCACACCTGACTGAGAAAGTGAAACCAAACTGTGGGAACCTAATTCGTGCGCGGCTGCGCGCTATGTTTGGACAAGTCAGCGAGCCAGGGGCTGGGCGGGCAGGGCCTTGGCCTTTTAACTTATTTAAACCCGGCAGGCCATTACTGCGGTGCTGGCAGGCTCTATCGAGATATCACATAAGTATACCGCTAAGGGCGCCACGCGGCGGCTACTACTATGCCAAGCACTACTGGGTCTGGCATTCAGTGAATCTGAATCACATCCTAATAATCGTATCTGGTATCTTATGGAGCCACCGGAGGCGAGCTGCCACCCACCACGCCGGTGATCTGACAACCGGACCGTCATGCCACTACGCTCCCAAAAAAAACAGCGTTGGTTTTGGCACGGCATATTATTTGAATGGTGAAAGGGGGTAGGAGCACACTGTCATCACGTCTCAGCGTCATTACCTCTGGGCATCTTGGTCGATGTAGTGCATCATTTTCAGTTCAGAGCAAAGTTCGTAGTAATAATAGGCTAATGCCTTAATTTGTTATCGCGTATCCCTAGACACGTGTTTCTGGATTCCTCCGTCATCAGTAGGGAAAAGGTCGTAGGTTGCTGGACATGCTGCCGCTTAATTTTCACAGGCATAATTCCACTCAGGGCATGCAGGCGCTCCCAAGCTCGTCAGCTCAGGCGGCTCGAGGGAGCCTTTTAAACAGTGAAAGGGGGTAGGAGCACACTGTCATCACATCTCAGCGTCATTACCTCTGGGCATCTTGGTCGATGTAGTGCATCATTTTCAGTTCAGAGCAAAGTTCGTAGTAATAATAGGCTAATGCCTTAATTTGTTATCGCGTATCCCTAGACACGTGTTTCTGGATTCCTCCGTCATCAGTAGGGAAAAGGTCGTAGGTTGCTGGACATGCTGCCGCTTAATTTTCACAGGCATAATTCCACTCAGGGCATGCAGGCGCTCCCACGCTCGTAAGCTCAGGTGGCTCGAGGGAGCCTTTTAAACAGTGAAAGGGGGTAGGAGCACACTGTCATCACGTCTCAACGTCATTACCTCTGGGCATCTTTGTCGATGTAGTGCATCATTTTCAGTTCAGAGCAAAGTTCGTAGTAATAACAGGCTAATGCCTTAATTTGTTATCGCGTATCCCTAGACACGTGTTTCTGGATTCCTCCGTCATCAGTAGGGAAAAGGTCGTAGGTTGCTGGACATGCTGCCGCTTAATTTTCACAGGCATAATTCCACTCAGGGCATGCAGGCGCTCCCAAGCTCGTCAGCTCAGGCGGCTCGAGGGAGCCTTTTAAACAGTGAAAGGGGGTAGGAGCACACTGTCATCACGTCTCAGCGTCATTACCTCTGGGCATCTTGGTCGATGTAGTGCATCATTTTCAGTTCAGAGCAAAGTTCGTAGTAATAATAGGCTAATGCCTTAATTTGTTATCGCGTATCCCTAGACACGTGTTTCTGGATTCCTCCGTCATCAGTAGGGAAAAGGTCGTAGGTTGCTGGACATGCTGCCGCTTAATTTTCACAGGCATAATTCCACTCAGGGCATGCAGGCGCTCCCAAGCTCGTCAGCTCAGGCGGCTCGAGGGAGCCTTTTAAACAGTGAAAGGGGGTAGGAGCACACTGTCAACACGTCTCAGCGTCATTACCTCTTGGCATCTTGGTCGATGTAGTGCATCATTTTCAGTTCAGAGCAAAGTTCAGTAGTAATAATAGGCTAATGCCTTAATTTGTTATCGCGTATCCCTAGACATGTGTTTCTGGATTCCTCCGTCATCAGTAGGGAAAAGGTCGTATGTTGCTGGACATGCTGCCGCTTAATTTTCACAGGCATAATTCCACTCAGGGCATGCAGGCGCTCCCAAGCTCGTCAGCTCAGGCGGCTCGAGGGAGCCTTTTAAACAGTGAAAGGGGGTAGGAGCACACTGTCATCACGTCTCAGCGTCATTACCTCTGGGCATCTTGGTCGATGTAGTGCATCATTTTCAGTTCAGAGCAAAGTTCGTAGTAATAATAGGCCAATGCCTTAATTTGTTATCGCGTATCCCTAGACACGTGTTTCTGGATTCCTCCGTCATCAGTAGGGAAAAGGTCGTAGGTTGCTGGACATGCTGCCGCTTAATTTTCACAGGCATAATTCCACTCAGGGCATGCAGGCGCTCCCAAGCTCGTCAGCTCAGGCGGCTCGAGGGAGCCTTTTAAACAGTGAAAGGGGGTAGGAGCACACTGTCATCACATCTCAGCGTCATTACCTCTGGGCATCTTGGTCGATGTAGGCATCATTTTCAGTTCAGAGCAAAGTTCGTAGTAATAATAGGCTAATGCCTTAATTTGTTATCGCGTATCCCTAGACACGTGTTTCTGGATTCCTCCGTCATCAGTAGGGAAAAGGTCGTAGGTTGCTGGACATGCTTCCGCTTAATTTTCACAGGCATAATTCCACTCAGGGCATGCAGGCGCTCCCAAGCTCGTCAGCTCAGGCGGCTCAAGGGAGCCTTTTAAACAGTGAAAGGGTGTAGGAGCACACTGTCATCACGTCTCAGCGTCATTACCTCTGGGCATCTTGGTCGATGTAGTGCATCATTTTCAGTTCAGAGCAAAGTTCGTAGTAATAATAGGCTAATGCCTTAATTTGTTATCGCGTATCCCTAGACACGTGTTTCTGGATTCCTCCGTCATCAGTAGGGAAAAGGTCGTAGGTTGCTGGACATGCTGCCGCTTAATTTTCACAGGCATAATTCCACTCAGGGCATGCAGGCGCTCCCAAGCTCGTCAGCTCAGGCGGCTCGAGGGAGCCTTTTAAACAGTGAAAGGGGGTAGGAGCACACTGTCATCACGTCTCAGCGTCATTACCTCTTGGCATCTTGGTCGATGTAGTGCATCATTTTCAGTTCAGAGCAAAGTTCGTAGTAATAATAGGCTAATGCCTTAATTTGTTATCGCGTATCCCTAGACACGTGTTTCTGGATTCCTCCGTCATCAGTAGGGAAAAGGTCGTAGGTTGCTGGACATGCTGCCGCTTAATTTTCACCGGCATAATTCCACTCAGGGCATGCAGGCGCTCCCACGCTCGTAAGCTCAGGTGGCTCGAGGGAGCCTTTTAAACAGTGAAAGGGGGTAGGAGCACACTGTCATCACGTCTCAACGTCATTACCTCTGGGCATCTTTGTCGATGTAGTGCATCATTTTCAGTTCAGAGCAAAGTTCGTAGTAATAATAGGCTAATGCCTTAATTTGTTATCGCGTATCCCTAGACACGTGTTTCTGGATTCCTCCGTCATCAGTAGGGAAAAGGTCGTAGGTTGCTGGACATGCTGCCGCTTAATTTTCACAGGCATAATTCCACTCAGGGCATGCAGGCGCTCCCAAGCTCGTCAGCTCAGGCGGCTCGAGGGAGCCTTTTAAACAGTGAAAGGGGGTAGGAGCACACTGTCATCACGTCTCAGCGTCATTACCTCTGGGCATCTTGGTCGATGTAGTGCATCATTTTCAGTTCAGAGCAAAGTTCGTAGTAATAATAGGCTAATGCCTTAATTTGTTATCGCGTATCCCTAGACACGTGTTTCTGGATTCCTCCGTCATCAGTAGGGAAAAGGTCGTAGGTTGCTGGACATGCTGCCGCTTAATTTTCACAGGCATAATTCCACTCAGGGCATGCAGGCGCTCCCAAGCTCGTCAGCTCAGGCGGCTCGAGGGAGCCTTTTAAACAGTGAAAGGGGGTAGGAGCACACTGTCATCACGTCTCAGCGTCATTACCTCTTGGCATCTTGGTCGATGTAGTGCATCATTTTCAGTTCAGAGCAAAGTTCATAGTAATAATAGGCTAATGCCTTAATTTGTTATCGCGTATCCCTAGACATGTGTTTCTGGATTCCTCCGTCATCAGTAGGGAAAAGGTCGTATGTTGCTGGACATGCTGCCGCTTAATTTTCACAGGCATAATTCCACTCAGGGCATGCAGGCGCTCCCAAGCTCGTCAGCTCAGGCGGCTCGAGGGAGCCTTTTAAACAGTGAAAGGGGGTAGGAGCACACTGTCATCACGTCTCAGCGTCATTACCTCTGGGCATCTTGGTCGATGTAGTGCATCATTTTCAGTTCAGAGCAAAGTTCGTAGTAATAATAGGCTAATGCCTTAATTTGTTATCGCGTATCCCTAGACACGTGTTTCTGGATTCCTCCATCATCAGTAGGGAAAAGGTCGTAGGTTGCTGGACATGCTGCTGCTTAATTTTCACAGGCATAATTCCACTCAGGGCATGCAGGCGCTCCCAAGCTCGTCAGCTCAGGCGGCTCGAGGGAGCCTTTTAAACAGTGAAAGGGGGTAGGAGCACACTGTCATCACGTCTCAGCGTCATTACCTCTGGGCATCTTGGTCGATGTAGTGCATCATTTTCTTATATAGTAAGTGGGTGGAGCCAGTTGAGGGAGTGGGTGGAGCCAGAGAAAAGTAGGTGTCGCCTCCGACAAACATTTGAGCACCTGCACTTCATATTTTACAAATTAAGCACTTCCGACCGACCATCATCAGTTCATGATTTTAGAAACTCGCAGACGCATACATAATTGTTTGTACCCTGATGGAAGTTAGAGGGAATGCCTATCTTTTAGGCAACGCCCGGGGTTACTCGGAGCCGTTTGTTGAGTGAGACGACGGTGACCACACCTGACTGAGAAAGTGAAACCAAACTGTGGGAACCTAATTCGTGCGCGGCTGCGCGCCATGTTTGGACAAGTCAGTGAGCCAGGGGCTGGGCGGGCAGGGCCTTGGCCTTTTAACTTATTTAAACCCGGCAGACCAGTACTGTGGTGCTGGGGGGCTCTATCGAGATATCACATAAGTGTACCGCTAAGGGCGCCACGCGGCGGCTAATACTAGGCCAGGCACTACTGGGTCTGGCATTCAGTGAATCTGAATCACATCCTAATAATCGTATCTGGTATCTTATGGAGCCACCGGAGGCGAGCTGCCACTCACCACGCCGGTGATCTGACAACCGGACCGTCATGCCACTACGCTCCCAAAAAAAACAGCGTTGGTTTTGGCACGGCATATTATTTGAATGGCATCGCTAGTTAGTTGGCTTAGCTACTAGTACTAAGTAAGTTAGTTTACTGCTTAACTTCTTACCGTTACTCATGGTGGGCCGGCCGGCACTGCCTTTAATAACTGATTACGATTAGGTGGCCTGGTGCTGCTTGCTACCAGACAGTACTGTACTGCTGGCTGATCGATGCCTGCAAAGCACAGGCTGCCCTGCCCTCCACGTCGTGGTCGGTCGGGTCGGGACTCGGGCTGACTTGAACGACGACGATGACTCATGGTGAGCTGCGGTGGTTATACTGGGGCGTGGCAATGTGAAAAAAATCTGCGCACGCTGCCGCGCGCACAGCCCCTACCCCATCAGAACCAAATCCAGCCCAACTAAATCAGTGTGTGTGTCCTGCCCGCCCACCGGCAAGTGGCAACACTGACTGAAGTAAGGGCTGCGGCCCGCGGCCGCCATGTTCAACATATGATTTATTATTAATTTATATGAATCTTCTCTTGGGCTCAGCCTCAGGGCAGGCTAAGTGACTAAGAAGTCTCACAGCCGCCCGCAACACTGTTAACCGCCGTGACTCACTCGGGAGAGGTGAAAAACACGCTGCGAGTACAGTAAGGTAAATTTTAAAAAACATCAATATGTGACGTGCGCAGCAGATGCGTAGACCCGGCCCTGATAATTAAGTGCCGGTGCTAAGCACCAGAAAGCACCGGCACAAATTAAGCACTGCAGACTGTGTAATAAAGCGGATGTTTCTTTTTATATAGTGCAAACTCGACCCGTAGGAATAGGGGGGGGGGCTTTTCATGAGCACCAGTTAACGTTACGCAAGTTCGCATTCATTATTGGTAGGCATGGGGAGATAAAGTGATTTGCCCAGAATCACAGGATGTTGAGCCGACGCGGAGACTAAAACCTGGTTCCTCAGCTCCAAAGTCGGCGGCTCGGTCCGTTACGCCACACCTATTTAATCTGCATTTGCCTTGCCCTTTTGACGGAAAGGGGAAGCCTGTTAAGGTAACTGTTTAACATAATGCGTATAACATCTTGCAGGAAAACTATCATTCGCGCGCTCGATCCCAATTAACCTATTCTGAATACACGCTTGGTAAAATTCCTGATGTTGGCTGAAAATAAACTCAGTTCAAGAAAATTTGAGCATGAAATTGTCGTGGGAGTGTGAGTTATGTGTCCGGTGAACGTGAGTTAATTGGCCTGTGATATTTTAAGTTTGTCTAACTCCTTGAAGTTATGGGATGTTATCTGTTTTAAATGAACTCATTATGAATTGTTGCACAATATTTGAATGCATGAAACTAATCATGCAAATGTTTTAAGTAATTAAGCATGTAAAAAGGAACTTACTACTTGTAACTTACAATCAGTCACAATTTCTCAGGTGAATACAATTATTTAGAAAAAAACAGACAAGTCTTGATTAATTCAGTCGAGCACAATGTCTCAGGTGAATAAAAGGCTTATTCAAAAGACACAAGCATTTAAACTGAATTCTCCAATCCACAGGCAGCCAATGAAAGTTCCTCCTTGCTTCAGATACATGATCGTATTTCCTAATATTGCAGATGAGATGAACGGCTGTACTTTGTATTCTCAACAGTTTTGCCTGAACATTTGAAGTTTTAAATTTGTGTAACAATTATGGTCATAAGGGGAGTGTTGTCCATGTCTTCGTGGATAGCGCCCCCATTATCGACATACACAAGACAGTCCCTGGACGATTTGTAGGAACTTCCTATTCACATGGCATGCCAGTGCAGCTGGCGCATGCTGCCTGGGAACTGACAGAGTTCAGAAAAACTACAGGACGTCATTGTGCAAACATTTGTTCTCACTCATCTTTAAGACATTCATCTTCCTAGCTCCAGTGTATCTCGCTGGATGCCATTTTGCGCCTGCATATGGTTGTCCAGTTTGGCTAATCTAGAGTCAGTTTCATGAGCAGCCACTGCAGGCTCAGCAGGCCAGGTCTCACTGACTCCTGCTGTTCACAAGATCCTTCCAGCCTTGGGAAAGGTCTTCCACAGCCACCCTCGCCACTCATGCATCATGTTTGGTTGACACTCCGTGAGTATCATAGGATTTGAGGTGGAGTGGGGTCATCGAAGAGGGGGTAGATGAGGGCATGGAGCAATGGTGAAAGCCAGACCTGTCCAGGAGAGTCCAGCATGGACAGCATTGAACTAAGCAGTTCACCAGCAGCGGCTCCTCCGTTATGGCGGAGGAGTGTCGCCCCCCCTGCTGAGAGCCAGCTGAAGGAAAAGGGAAAAATAAAATGATAATCAAACCATTTTATTATCATTTTATGTTTCTTTCCCCACTAGAGCCAGCCAAGTCTGGGCGGAGCGGGGCCATAATGACAGCAGGAGAGGAGTAGTGCACCCTGTAAGTACTCATGACGGTTTGTCTGGCTGTCTAAGGCCGGCCAAACCGTCTTGCGCACTTTGAGCTCTCTCCACCAAAGCTGTGCTGCAAAGCCGGGTGGAGAAGAGGCACAAGCTCCTAGGACCTGAGCGAGCATCAACCCAGCCCCTCAAGCCAATCACCGCCCTCCTCTCATGCTGGTAAACAGTATTACCAGAATGAGAGCAGCCTCTTGGTTGGCGCCTAGGAGCCTGCGCAGTGTGCACCATCCAGTGGGGAATCGAAGTCGGGACCGGAGCAGAAGAACCACGAGACGGTGGCCGACAGAGGCAGATAAGTGCTTTTTCTTTTTTTTGTTATTTAACCCCAGCCCCCACACCTCCCCACCCCCACCCCACCACTTGTTATCAAGAGCAGCCACTACCGCAGTTCACTACTGGTGCTCTACTGTGTGGCATGTTCCAGTGCCCATGCAACTTGAATCCAGTCACTGCTCACACTCTGGGCAAGATTCCCCTTTGCTAAAAGACCAACAACATAGATGATCTTGAGGTATTGCATCGTAGCACACAAACACAACCTGACAGTAAGCAGCATTTTCAGCCCCGCATCCTGCAAAATCAAAGCCTGATGAATTGCCATTAATTGAAAGCTGCGTGGGTATTGCTAGCTAATCATCCCATGGTTCCTGTAAACTGCAATACCTTCACTGGGTGCTGTGTCTACTGACTAGCTGGGGGAAGTTCTCTCATCTGTAGGGGCCATAAAGAGTCCCCATTGTACCACATCATATCAGCTCACCAACACGCTCCTACCTGATGATACCCATGCAATGAAATCTGGCTATCCCCCAATTAAGGAACATCTGGCAAAAACATTTGATTTCGTGGTATTTTGGGACACAGTTCAGCGCCTTCTTTCATACAGATTTAAGGGACCTGACTTTGTATAATTATCCTCTTTAGAAGGGGGGTGAGTCAATAAATTAATAGGCAGAGCCGAGCCAAGGGTCTGGATTGGCTTTAAGAGCCTATACACTCCAAGCCATCAAAATGTTGGCTTATAAATCATGCAGCAAACATGTAAAAACATCAGATAAAATGTGTAATAGTCTCACCATAGTACATCAGATTACATCACTGCAGTGAGAGCCATTTATAAAAATTCATAGTTTTTAATCATTAATTTAGAAACACTCCTGCCCCCTGCCCTGATGACAATGCCATTAGCAAACTAAGGCGCATGTCAGTTGTCATGTGTGCCCCAAGTACAAGAGTAGAATAAGTTATTATGTATTTGAGCAACATTATAGTCTATGCAAGACAGATTTTTGGTCAGCGCTAACCCTGAACTCACAAATTTCAAGGTGATTTCGTTGGTGATAATGAAAAAGGAGGCAGGGTAAAAGAAATACTTGCCTTGGATCACACACTTTGGTCTAGTGGGGATGTTCCTGCTTAGCTCGTATCACAAATTTCCAAATACTGCACCCCATTGGTTGCAGCCCATACGCATTGAATACATTTTTCTCGCTTACCTTTATCAAACTACATTTTTCCATTCTCCAAGGTCTGATATCCCTAGATGGACTCATCATCTTCACCGTCAATATCCTCATCTGAAGGGCCCATTTTTAGTTGTTTATGTCCACGGACTCTAAATTTAGGGTTACTGAAAAATGTTTAAAACGAGAACCACCCATTTACATGTTGTGATATGAATGAAACTTAGCAATTCTTTGACCCTGCTTCCAAGAGTGGTGGATGGGGACGAGGTATTTACCGCACCCGGGAAATACCAACACCGCAATATGATGTAAATACCAGATGAGGGAAATACCTCCTATCCCAAGATTCCAATCAGAAAAGGGAGCATTAAATATGGAGCTCATTGCCCACCACATCGAATTCCACAAGTATTCATTACTTACCGAGCATGTTCTCCCACTAACTTGGGGAAGGGTTAGCCTGCTGAAATATACTTACCGAAAACTGCAGGGGTGCGGTAATGACCACATGACTTGGAACTAAACTCGAGATTACTATATGAGTTACCACACTTGTGGGAATTTATCACCCCAACCATAACTGGTGCCTTAGACGTATAAATATCTCCATATTCGTGCATCGTAAGGTAGGCTTAGAAATGAAAATTCCCATTCATGAATTAAAAAGCAATTGAGCTTGTGCATTTGTGCAAATAATTGCAGGACTTCGGGTCTTTATTCCCAGATTTTGAGGCCATGCTTGAGAAATATTCATTGTCTGTGTGAGTGGCATCAAGAAAGAGGGAGCATACCCTTGGCGAAGCTTGTTGCTACTCGACTGACACAGTTTTGTGCAGGAAAAAAAATTTAAAACTGGAAAGAATCCAAGGGGCGTGGCATGCACGAGGACTGCAGACATGCATGAGTCAACGCCTCAGTAAATGTTTTATCTAAATCACTCCGTGCCCTGCCCTAGGGAGTGTCCTTCTAGTTTTAGCTGCTCTCTCTCTTTCTCTTTCCCGATCTCGCTCTCTCCCTCCCTCTCCCGCCTGCTAAATTATCCGGATGTTCTAAAAAATAAAATAAAAATCTCAGCATGTTTATCTGTGGCATTGAGCCTGACCAAGGATGTCTGACTGAGGTGGCCTTAGCGAGAAGAACGGCCATTTCAATCTCCCTTCACTCTGTTCCCATTACACGCCAACGCTCACATGAAACCTTGTGTCTGCAAGTCAGTGTAATGGGAAATGAGAGGGTGTGCTGCCAGCTAACGCCCATTCTGGGAGGGAGGTATTTTTAATCAGCCAAGAAATGCGTAGTTTTGGTTTTAATTGTGCTTTGGGTGTGTCATTTTTGCAGTAATTCATAATAGATATATTTTTTACTTTATTTTGATTGAGCCTTTTGTGAGTCAGAATTACTCATGTTTTTTTTTATTTGTAACATATAGATGTATGTATATATTTTTATATACATATATATATATATATATATATATATATATATATATATATATATATATATATACATATATATATATGTGTGTATAAATACATATATATATATGTATTACGCAGTGGCAGGCGCCACTGTGTAGTTATAGTTGGATCAGAGTTTCCATGGGAAAGTTTTTGTTTCACTAATAACTTTGTTGCAATTTCACAAATCTTCACAAAACTTTCCAAAAAAACTGTTCATCCATCTCTGCTCCTTAATGGAAAATTTCGCACCTATCTGTCAAATGGGGGCCAAGACACCCCAGTTCCCAAGACGTGGATTTCCCATGTTAATTTCCTTAGGAAAATTTGTTCAGACCCCCTCCTTGATGGACTGGAACCTGTGAACCCCCACCCACCCCAGCGCCTTGAGACCCCTATGGGTGAGTAGTCGCGCTTAACAAACACCTGATTGATTGATTGATTGATTGATTTCTCCGATACAGAAAAAGCAGCTGAATTGAATTGCACCAAATTTGGCAACAAGTTAATACTTTACCCAGAAAGCATGCTTTTTTAAATTTGGACTTAATGTGCTCCGCCATTTTTGAGAAATTAACATTTAAAAAGGTGCTAGGGTTGTGCTTGAAGGGGTTAAAAAGCTAGGTAGTTCTGGACAGTTGATCCAGCGGGAGTCTCATAGTATGGCAAATGAAAAAAATAGGGCGTTCTGATTGGCCAAGGGAGCTTTTCTCCCATTGGCCATTTTGCTACTGCAGTACCACTACTGGTCCTGCGGTACCGAGCAATCTGATTGGCTGGCAGTAACTCAGAAGAGAACCCTAAGGTATATATAACTCGCGCCCTACCATGCACTGCTAATTCCCTCCCATATTACATCACTCATGACATGCTCTATGACATCATTGATAACATCACTGCAACATCTTTGATGAAGAGGGGACGGGAGTTATAGTTACCATAGGGCACGAGTTATAGTTACTGGAGATAACTTTAACTGGTGAATTTCAGTGGTTTTTGAGTTTACAATGTTACCCTGGCACTGAAATTTTCACCTAACTATAACGTCACTTTAACCTTTGTTTTTTTCAGTGAAAAAAAAAATATATATATATATATATCACCTTTCCACTTCCTCGAGTGAGCCGGGAGATGACAGCAGCGGTGCACGCCAGGGTCCGAGGAAGCCCTGTCTGAATTCCAACTCACCGCGCAGAAAATTGCACGCGCACACTCCTTCCGCAAAATAAGGCACAGTTCCAAAGTGCTTGGGATCAGTTTATTCACTGTACCAAGCCGACAAAACCCAACGCGTTTCGGCGTGAACGCCTTGATCACGGGTTCATTCATTACATTTTTCTCTGAATACATATACTTTCAAATCACGTACAACGTGAAAGGTGAGAGACATAAAAAGTGGACAACAAAAAATATGTAAGGCACTACTTCTTCCCTAAGGAATCGGCCATCTTCTAATGGGAATTTGGAATTTGGACATGATTCACATACTGGTCTCACTTTGACTTAACAAACTCCTTCTTTGATAGAGCGCGTTCTTTCAGTTTCAACAATTATAATCAAAACCAATTATGCCTGATTATCAATGAAAGATATTAAGTCGTCATGACACGAAAATTCAGAACCAGTTCACAAAACGATCTTTCTCCGTTTTCTAATCGTTATTCTTTTAAAAACACCACTTTTGCCAAAGTGGTTCTAATCAAAACACCCGTACATGGTTATAATTTGCAAATATCAACATGGCAAAATCCATTACCATAATAACACATGTCCTTGTTCCCTAACGTGATCATAATATACATTTGATGCTCTTTCCTTTAATTTAACATTTTGTACAGTCCAATCGCATCAATACAAGTGGATGAAACAGTCCATATTTCAAAAGCTCCTCAATTACATTTGCGGCTATAGCGCTTATGATACAGAAATAATATAAATAAGGCTGTAATACTGTCTTATTCCAATGAACACTGTATCTAGGAAAATGTACTGCCTGCACACAGTTATTTCAATGCCCTAAAATCCCCCATTGGTCTGGCTGGAACATACATCGAAGGTATAATTATATTTGCAAATTCCTTCTGCACAATGTATACTGATAATACCCAAGTGGGTTAGTATCCATAAAATACACATGATTCTTAAAAATAATAACCCCCTACAATAGCGCCCCAGTGGGCTAGGGCACCAATTCATTTGTAGCTGAAGAAAATTATATATATCTCTCTAAACATGTGCAAACACATTAGAGTCTGCACATTCCAATTCCTAGTGTTCACGGTCTCAACAGTACAACAGTAAAGAGGAAGTCTTCATAGTGCTGTAGAACCAATACTGCTTCTCCACCTAAAATAAAAAGCATAATAATGTGTCACAGCCCGGTCCTTATGTCTAGCGCTACAAAAAAAACAATAACAGTGAAAAAGTGAACATTATACAACGTAAAATGTGCAATTAAAATTCATGTTAAAAACATTCGATACAGCACAGCACGAAGTTTGCCTAATGGTCAACAGAAGAGAAGTGATGTAACAAAATTTCTATATTTGAGGTAATTCACCTCCAATAGCTAGCATTCATAGCCATGATACTAGTTTTAGTCTTGACAGACAGAAGAAATAGGGGATATGCCCAATGTGTAAACCCTATTCAATTCAATCACCCAGAAACCAAGATAATTCCTCTTCAGAATTAAGACCTCAAGGGGTTTTAGTGTCTAGCTCCAAAATGTACTTCGATTCCAGTTGGCGCAATCTGCGGACCCTATCACCACCCCTGATAGTTTGTGGGACACGGTCAATAACAAAAAAGCGCAGCAAATTACGGTTGCTCTTGTGAAATTCCTCAAAGTGGCGTGCCACCGGGTACACTTTATCTTTATCCTGTATAGCCCGCATGTGCTCCAGAATACGCTTTTCGCAGGAAACATGGTGCTGCCCACATACTGCTTAGAACATGGGCATATTAAAACATAGACACAAAAATCAGAGCGACAGGTCAGATGTTTTTCTATCCATCTCTCAGAATTCATAACTGGGTAAAAGACCTTTTTGACATGTGTGCTGAACTTTCATGCCTTGCAGGACATGCAGGTGAAAAAACCTTGGATGCCAGAATTTATAGGTTTAGTAAGAGTGACCTCATTGGCACATAGCCTATCTTTTAGAGAATTGCCCTTCCTAAATGAGATGTTAGGAGATTCATTCAATACTCCCTCCAAGGTAGGTTCAGTTGTATTCACAACGAAAATGGAGGACATTGTGAAAAGAATTGACAAGCATGAAGAAGAGATTATAGCCAAAAAAGAGAGGACATTCTTAAGAGATAAAATCGACTACCAGGTTGGTAGAGTGTTTACTTTTAGTCGGAGATTTGACAATGTGAGCAATAAAGGAATACAAGTGTTATCAGAGGAAACAACGGCGATTAGTGAAACTGGAAGTGATGTCAGTGAGAGTGACATCTCAGAAGATGGCACACCTGTAGGTGACAAAGTTGTGTCTTTCCCGACAAATTGTGGGAAGGAATTTCGTCTGCTGAACCAGAACAAAAATCAGCAGAATTGGCAGAAGGACAGAGGTCGGTGCAGAGGAAGGGCCCAAAGCGGGTGAGGCAGAGGAAGAGGAAAAGTCACTGGAGAAAGAGCCTTGTCTGCAAACAAACAAGGAGGGGCCGATGGAGGAAAAGCAGCAACAACCCCGGTGGGAATGGAAACAAGGGACCAGAAGAGACTGGGAAAATGAAGGACTACAAGAATGTGGTAAATCTTTCTAACCGTCCTTTGAGTAACATTGAACATAAGGTGTTGCAGTATGGTTTATCCTTTTGTCCTACGACCTCGTTTTCTTACCCACAAGAAAGAATTGACCTTTTTCATTTTGTGAGAAAACTCAGATTGCGGAAATGGCACCAGCTTAAAGTTAAGGTATCTCCATCTCAGAGTACTTCCTCGCAATTTACACCTGACAGTGTGAAAATCAATGAGGTGGATACCTTAATTGCTTTAAAGGAATTGGATTTGGATAATCTAGATCCTTCACCTATTGATGCTCAGTCCTTAGGCTTTAAGGTTAATTTGAGTTGCCCGAATGATTTCAAACCAAAGTCTACCTTTAATCCTGCACTTCCCCCTTGTGGGATTGACATTTTTGAGACTTTGGTGGTCAAAGACTTGAAACAACTAGCCAAAAAAAGAATTTGGAGACGTGATAACTTGAATAAGAAGGAAAGAATGGCTGTGAAATTGCTGCAATCAGATCGTAGCATAGTCATTCGTCAATCAAACAAGGGGGGTAACGTCATTGTGCAGAATGTGGAAGATTACCTGCAGGAAGGCATACGGCAATTAGAGAACTCTGATTGTTATGAGAGGATCCCCAAAGAAAATATAGACAGCGCCAATCAAGCGTATCATGGGATTCTAAAAATGTGGCACACGCAGGGGATTTTGGAATGGGATGAGTATGCTTATCTTCTGAATCGCTCTCCCAAGACAGCAATTCTCTACCTGTTACCCAAACTACATAAGGACTCATTGAGACCACCAGGGAGACCCATTGTGTCTTCTATGGGCTCATTATTGGAAAAAACTTCTAAATACATCGATTATTTTTTGCGACCGTATGTGGAGTTGCTGCCCTCCTACATACAGGATAGCAAAGATTTTCTGAACAGAATTAAAGATGTGGTCTGGCAGGAAGGTTTCCTATTGATAACTTTGGATGTCTGCAGTCTGTACACATCCATAAAGCATGTTGATGGTGTCCAGGCCTGCAAACACTTTTTAAAGTCACGTTCTATTTCCTTTTTGCAGCATAATGAAATGTTACTGATGATGATTAGATTCTGTCTTGAAAATATTTTTTTTATTTTTAATGACACCTTTTACAGACAGAAACAAGGGACTGCTATGGGCACCTGCTTTGCTCCCAGTTATGCCAACCTCTTCATGGGGTGGTGGGAGCAGCAGGTGTCCAAAGCCTACAAACAATATAACGACCATATAAAAATCTGGTTGCGTTATATTGATGATCTTTTTATTGTTTGGCAAGGCAGTCAGGAACAAGCAACCAATTTTATTTCATTTCTTAACACCAATGACCTTAATCTTAGATTTGAGGGCAACATGAGCAAGACCTGTATAGAGTTTCTGGACTTACAAGTTGAAGTGGTAAATAATCAGATTACGTCTAGACTGTTCCGTAAAAAAACGCAGGTAACACTCTACTCCATGCGGATAGTGGCCACTCCAAGTTGTTGATCCAGAGCATCCCATATGGTGAGTTCCCCTGGGCTAGGAGGAACTGTAGCTCTGACATTGACTTTGTGAAGGAATGTGAGTGCATGACTACCAGATTCCTAGATCGGGGCTATACAGCCAAGACTATCAAAGATGCATGTGATAAAGCAGCCAATCTGAGACGGGATGAGTTGCTAGTCCCTAAGAGTAATATCAGTAAGGAGAATGATAACATCATCAGATATGTCACGACTTTTAATTCGGCCTCACAAGATCTGAAAAAGTGCCTAAGAAAGCATTGGAAAATCTTAAAAACTGAACCTACCTTGGAGGGAGTATTGAATGAATCTCCTAACATCTCATTTAGGAAGGGCTATTCTCTAAAAGATAGGCTATGTGCCAATGAGGTCACTCTTACTAAACCTATGAATTCTGGCATCCAAGGTTTTTTCACCTGCATGTCCTGCAAGGCATGCAAGTTCAGCACAAATGTCAAAAAGGTCTTTTACCCAGTTATGAATTCTGAGAGATGGATAGAAAAACATCTGACCTGTCTCTCTGATTTTTGTGTCTATGTTTTAATGTGCCCATGTTCTAAGCAGTATGTGGGCAGCACCATGTTTCCTGCGAAAAAGCGTATTCTGGAGCACATGCGGGCTATACAGAATAAAGATAAAGTGTACCCGGTGGCACGCCACTTTGAGGAATTTCACAAGAGCAACCGTAATTTGCTGCGCTTTTTTGTTATTGACCGTGTCCCACAAACTATCAGGGGTGGTGATAGGGTCCGCAGATTGCGCCAACTGGAATCGAAGTACATTTTGGAGCTAGACACTAAAACCCCTTAGGGTCTTAATTCTGAAGAGGAATTATCTTGGTTTCTGGGTGATTGAATTGAATAGGGTTTACACACTGGGCATATCCCCTATTTCTTCTGTCTGTCAAGACTATAACTAGTATCATGGCAATGAATGCTAGCTATTGGAGTGAATTACCTCAAATATAGAAATTTTGTTACATCACTTCTCTTCTGTTGACCATTAAGCAAACTTCGTGCCGTGCTGTATTGAATGACTTTAACATGAATTTTAATTGCACATTTTACGTTGTATAATGTTCACTTTTTCACTGTTATTGTTTTTTTTGTAGCGCTAGACATAAGGACCGGGCTGTGACACATTATTATGCTTTTTATTTTAGGTGGAGTAGCAGTATTGGTTCTACAGCACTATGAAGACTTCCTCTTTACTGTTGTACTGTTGAGACCGTGAACACTAGGAATTGGAATGTGCAGACTCTAATGTGTTTGCACATGTTTAGAGAGATATATATAATTTTCTTCAGCTGCAGATGAATTGGTGGCCTAGCCCACTGGGGCGCTATTGTCGGGGGTTATTATTTTTAAGAATCATGTGTATCTTATGGATACTAACCCACTTGGGTATTATCAGTATACATTGTGCAGAAGGAATTTGCAAATATAATTATACCTTCGATGTATGTCCCAGCCAGACCATTGGGGGATTTTAGGGCATTGAAATAACTGTGTGCAGGCAGTACATTTTCCTAGATACAGTGTTCATTGGAATAAGACAGTATTACAGCCTTATTTATATTATTTCTATATCATAAGCGCTATAGCAGAAAATGTAATTGAGGAGCTTTTGAAATATGGACTATTTCATCCACTTGTATTGATGCGATTGGACTGTACAAAATGTTAAATTAAAGGAAAGAGCATCAAATGTATATTATGATCACGTTAGGGAACAAGGACATGTGTTATCATGGTAATGGATTGTGCCATGTTGATATTTGCAAATTATAACCATGTACGGGTGTTTTGATTAGAACCACTTTGGCAAAAGGGGTGTTTTTAAAAGAATAACGATTAGAAAACGGAGAAAGATCATTTTTTGAACTGGTTCCGAATTTTCGTGTCATGACGACTTAATATCTTTCATTGATAATCAGGCATAATTGGTTTTGATTATAATTGTTGAAACTGAAAGAACGCGCTCTATCAAAGAAGGAGTTTGTTAAGTCAAAGTGAGACCAGTATGTGAATCATGTCCAAATTCCCATTAGAAGATGGCCGATTCCTTAGTGAAGAAGTAGTGCCTTACATATTTTTTGTTGTCTACTTTTTATGTCTCTCACCTTTCACGTTGTACGTGATTTGAAAGTATATGTATTCAGAAAAAATTTAATGAATTAACCCGTGATCAAGGCGTTCACGCCGAAACGTGTTGGGTTTTATCGGCTTGGTACCGTGAATAAACTGATCCCAAGCACTTTGGAACTGTGCCTTATTTTGCGGAAGGAGTGTGCGCGTGCAATTTTCTGTACGGTGAGTTGGAATATATATATATATACATATAAAAGTGTGCAGTAATGCGTTGCATGTGGAACTGTGTAAGTGAAAAGGAACTAGATCCTTAGTCCTTGTTATTTTCCATGAGCTGCTTCACTGTGGAGTTAAGTTCAGGGTTTATGAACACTGCATATGCCTAAGCTAACCGAATCTGTTCAAGCTCAATTCCCTCAAAGTGTTGGTACGATTTGATGTTCGATGACTTCTAGAACTTTTTTGTAATTTGAGTTCTAGTTGATTCGAGCTCTAAATCACCTTTCCAAGCTTGCATACAATATAAGACATGCTTTTGTTACATGTGCGTTTGAGATGGTGTTATTTGAATCTTTGATGATTCATCAACTTTGCTCAACAGTATGCATAGCAAAGCAAAGGAGGTCCAATTTTCCACGTCAACCAGACATTTGTTCCAACAGTCTAGGTTTCAGTCCTAAACCAAACCAAATCATTATGGCATGAGAACCTAACTGGCCTCCATGAATGAGTTCACTTTTACAATTCCAATATCCCGGAATAATTAACCAATGGATATCAGGATGTGTGGGCACCCTTCAGAAAAAACCTAAAACCCTGGATGTTAAATTATATTGCACAGCACCACTACTTTCTCTGCCTTATGGAAGTTTTACTCAGAAGCCATGGCCAATAGTATAACGCTAATGCGTACATTCAATTATAGGTTTGTATCGAAAGACACAACAGGGAACTTATTTGAGTCATGGACCTAGGTAATCATGGACCTGGGAAAAGAAGGACATTCAGTTGTGCATCCATGGGAAGGTTGAGAAGGAATACTTAATGATGCCCGAGGTTGCAGGCAGTGGCACCAGTATTACTGTTTTGGGGTTCGGGTCTTAATTTTCTTCATTAGACTTTGAGAGAAAGGCAGAAAAGGAGCAAGAAGGGGGAAGAAAAAGATAGGAACATATTGTGAAAGGAGTAGGGATGAAAAAGAACCTGCAGGAGTGAGATAAAAGACAACGAGTGTAAGGTATTAGAGATTTTTCTAGGCCTTCTTTCTACTCCTAGTTCACCCCAGCGTGGACACATGTAGGAAAAAAGAAACTCAAAATGATGCATGAAACTAGATTCCTTAGAGTGCATTAACTGTACAGCTTAAGTGCTGGTACACGCCCTCAGCTATTACTCTTCTAACACGCCATTGGCTACTTTTTCTGACCTACATTATGTTTTCCCTCCATTGGCCTAGATAAATTCAATTATATTATGTTTCATTTGATCATATATGTTATTATAATTTTTTTTTAAATATGTTACAGTAATGCATATGTTTTCATGTTGTTGGGTTTATTGAGAGATCGAATGGGCACTGTTTTATTTAATTATATATTAATTGATGTTCATTGACTAATATGTTAATTGTGTTATAACATTAATTTGTTATTTATTTTTTTAAATGATGACTAGGGTTTTATATTATGCATTATAAGTTAGTTTTAGGTTCTGGAGTTTATTGGGGAATTGGGTGGGTAATATTATTTTAATTATATAGTTATTACTATTAATTCATATGCTATTTTATATATTTGTCATTTATTTATTTGTTTAAAGGTTTAATTATGCTTTATATTTTCATTTCGAGTTGTGGGGTTTATTGGGGCATCTGTGTGATTGAATTTTTTATTATTTTTTGCAATATAAACATTTTAAAACATTCGTTTAGATATTTGTAAAAGAAATGTTAGTATTTTATTTTTTTGATACACAATTTTATTGGTTTTATGAACAACAAAGTGAACAGTACAGCACTGTGACATACAAGAGAGCTGAATACATTCTCATAATTTTCCCCTAAGGGCCATGCAGTAGGCAAGAACAAAATTGCCCCTCAGGACCTGCCCATCGTAAGCTATGGAACCTCAGCCTATCAAGCCCAGCCACTTGCCCCATATGCGTTTGTGTATGGCCTCTGGCCTCATATACAGTTCTTTCCTGAATGGCGCACCAATCCACTCCTTTGTGCCACTTTGCGACAGATGGAGGTGCCGAGCTTTTCCAGGCCGTCGCAATGTCTCCTTTGGCCACCAAGCTGGCTCCCCCCAGGAACAACCTGTCAGCACGGGAACCATCCAACCCCTCCATCACCCCCAGGAGAAGGGCAAGAGGACTAAGGGGAACCACCCAGCCCAGCATGTCGCTTAGTTCAGCCACAATTGACGCCCAGTAGTTGAAAATGATGACGCAGGACCAGACGATGTGATAAAAGTCAGCTGGTTCCGCCTCACACCGCGGGCATCTGGGGGTGGGGAGAAAGCCCGCTTTGTGTAATCGTACAGTACACATGCACAATGGAGGTAGTAAATTTGAATGAGGCGGAGCCTGGCCGATATAGTGAGCACCCTAGGGGCCATCAATGCATCCCTCCGTCCTCCTCCTCCAGAGGGCACACCCATTGCTCCCAACGGGTCCTAAGAGAGTCTAATGTGGACGGGGTGTTGTTTATTAGAGAGCGATAGATTTGGGATATTCCCCCCTTCCCCAGGTTACCCATGAGGAGCTTAGCTTCCAGTGGACTGAATTCCGGGATTGCTGTGCGGTCAGGGACGTGGAGGGTAAGGGCATGTTGCAATTGGAGGTATTTGTAAAATTGGTTAGAGTGTAGGGAGTATGCTTGTTGCAACTCTCGGGAAGAGGACAAATGCTCACCCCTCCATACATCCCCCAAGTGAGTGATTCCTATCAAGTCCCATCTCTGGAAGCCCGCCAGTGTCCCAACCGCCCGCAGCCAGGTGCCGTGCCAGAGGGGTGTCTGTAGTGTAATTTTGGCATCCCATTGGGTGTGTTGCAGCGCAGAACGCCACGCAAGGAGTGACTGCCGGTAGAGTGTGAGGAATTGGAGCCCGATAGAGCATGGCCTCGATCCGGGAGAACCCGAGGGGCTCCAGCTCCGGCCGGTAGATTGGATCCGACCAGCTCCCATTAAACCAGTCGTGGATCACCAGGAGACGGGTGGCGAGATAGTACAGGAAGGGGTTTGTCATCCCCATTCCCCCATCGTATGGGGCCCGTTGACAGCACTTAAGGACCAGCCTTGGTCTCGAGCCACCCCATCCAGTCCCCGGAACCAACTGCGAGGGAGGTGGAGTGGAAGGTTTTGAAGTACATACAGGAGACGGGGCAGGACCATCATTTTGAAGAGGGCAATCCTACCGAGGGGGTTAAAGGGGAGGGATTGCCAACGAAGGAGGTCGTCTTTTGTGCATTTGAGCAACGAGTTGACATTGTGGGACCAAGGTAGCTCTGGGAGAAGCGCCACCCAAATACCGAGATATTTGAACGAAAGTCGTCGCAGGGGGATTGTTGTTTGCCAGTCCACACATTCTCTGGAGGCGTGGAGAGGCACCAAGGTAGATTTCACCAGGTTAAGGCGCAGGCCCAACGCCCTCTCGAAGGATTGGAGGATCTGGAGGCATCTCGGTCCAGATTGGGCCGGGTCAGCCAGGAAAAGAAGGACATCGTCCGCATATAGGGCGATCCGGTCTACGTGGGAGCCCTGCCAGCGACACCCTTGTACCCGCTCTTCGGCCCACATAAGACAAGCCAAAGGCTCTATTGCTAGAGCGAATAAGAGAGGGGAGAGCGGGCACCCCTGTCGGTTTCTCTTCTAACAGGGAAGGCTTCCGATAGTGCCCCGTTTATGAGGACCTTGGCAGATGGATGAGAGTAAAGAACTCTCACCAATTTCCGATAATGGGGGCCAAAGCCCGCCCTCTCTAGCACACTCCCCAAATAGTGCAAGTCGACCGTATCGAAGGCCTTCTCAAAGTCAAGTAGGACCAGTGCTAAGTATGGGGGGGAGGTGCCGGTGAGCGAGGGCCACGTGAAGACGCCTCAGATAGTGCCTCGTGCCGCGGCATGAAGCCACATTGATCTGGGTGTATAAGGGTTTGGATCACTCGCTTGAAACGGGTGGCAAGAATCGTTGCATACATTTTGATCTCAGTATTAATCAGGGAGATGGGGTGGTAGTTGGAACAGGAGGCTGAGGGGGGCCCGTTTTGGGTATAACCACGACTGTGGCGGTGTCTGTGTCGGAGGGAAAGGCACCACTTTCTAGAACTTCCTCAAACAAGGAGTGGAGTTGCAGGATTAAGATGTCCCAAAATGCTGCATAATATTCCGTGGGGAGACCATCTGGACCGGGAGTCTTGCGAGTCGCAAGTGAGGAGATTGCTTCACCGATTTCTTCGATCGTTATGGGCTCGTCCATGGTCTCGATGTCCCTCTCAGAGAGTTGCGTTAGGGGGACACCCTGTAGGAAGAGGGAGCTGGTGACATACGTGTGTGAGTAATCTGCTGAGTAAAGCGCCGCATAATAGTTCGCGAAGGTCCGCGTGATTTCGGCAGGGGTGTGGAAGACTTGTCCTTGCAGGTCTTGAATTTCTGGAACTATCCGGTTGGCCAGGGGATGAGTAGCGTGCCAATGAAGCAACTTGCCTTTCTTATCTCCCCACCCATAGACCCCGGCCACCAAGGATCGCCATATCAGTTTAGCAGATTTGAGAGATATGGCCTTGGTCTCTTCGCAAATTAGTTGGAGCTGCCGGTGCTCCACCTCCCCGTCTGCCGCAGCTGCAGCCATCTCCAGGTGGAGGGCCCTGGCCTCAAGCTGGGAGAGATGGCGATCCTGGTCTTGCCACCTGCTTTTGAGGAACCCCTTGTCGTATCTGCGGACCGTGGTTTACCTGCCTCCCACAGTGCACTATGAAGTTGGACAGTGCCCTCGTTAGTGTGGAAGTAGTGCTTCAGTTCTCCCTCAATCCCCCACTTGTATTCTTGGTCCTGGAGGAACCAGGCATTTAGCCTCCATATAGGGTGCAGAGCTCCCATGGAGCCTCCTAACTGTAGGAGGAGCGGAGAATGGTCTTAGACGTCTCGCGCCAGGATTTGGACCTCGGCAACTGTCCTACAGTCTGGGGCAGGCATAAAGACGAGGTCAATTCAGGAGTGAGTATGGTGTGCAGCTGATGTGTGTGTATATTGTAGTGTTCTAGGGTGCCAGGTGCACCAGACGTCGCAGAGGCCCAACTTGGAGGCCCAATCCCTTTAGCACCTAGTCTCTATGGGAGGATGGTGTGCCCGTGGCGTCTTTGGTTGGTTCTGGGACAGCATTGAAGTCCCCCCCAATCACCGTCAGGCCCTGGGGGAGGGAGGATATGGTCTCTACGGCGGCCCGGAGAGTGGACTCCAAGTTTGCTGGGGGGCGTATAACGACATTAGATTGATAGTGGTGTCTCCAAGGGTACCTGTCAGGGTGACAAAGCGGCCCTGGGGGTCGCTAAATGTGTGGGTCGGTGTGAAGGGAAGGGAGCACCGCAAAAGGATTGCCGTTCCTCGAGCCCCTCTTGAGAACCCTGAATGTCACACTCGGTCAAAGCCCTGTTGTGCTAAAAAGGGGCATTGAGTTCCCAACAAGTGCATCTCTTGCAGTAGAAGGACGTCTGGGGTGAACCTCCGTGCATGCTTTAAAATCGCAGTTGGTTTAACTTTATCTAAGAGTCCGTTGACGTTCCGAGTAAGGACTCTAAGGGGTTCACCCCCGCTATAGGACTGTGGCATTGTGGTAGAGTAGCAATGTATGGGGCAGGAGGTCTGACAAGCCTAGGTGCACTAAATGACAGGGCCCCAGGAGCAGCAGTCAGGTATATTACTTGGGCCACCCGGGGACGCGTCATGGACTTTGTACACAGTGCTGCAAAGAAACAGAGAAACACAAACAAGAGCAGAGATAATAGCCCCTACCCAACATCCCAACCAACCCCCCCTCCCTAAACTTCCCCAAATGAAGCATCTGTCGCCCAGAAAACAATGATTTAGAGTGCATAGAAACTAACTATTGGGACGCAGTAATATAGGGGGAACGTGTTGGTCCCCTCTGCATTTAAGGATTGACGTTCCTCCAGTTCAGGTTATGAGTGATTGTGGCATTTGAAGTCAGATTTGGGGGCTACGCGAAAGGTCAGTATCGTCTGAGCTAGGCTTGGGGGAGTCATTGGAGCTCTCTGAGTCTGAGTTCTCTCGGAGTCTTGGCGGCTCCTGAGATGCCGACGACCCGCTCATCTCTCGGGGGAGCCAGCCGGTGAGGCGGACGCTGCTCTGCGGGCATTGCGCCTTCTTCGGGACCCAGTGTGCTGCCCCCCAGGGGCCACACTCTCACCCATCCGCGGTACCTTCTGATCGTCCGACGAGGGGGCACCATTCAGTGGGCAGATTGGGCACTTCTTAGTCGCCCAGGTCCATGCCGCCTCCGGCGTGTCGAAGAAGTAGGATTTGTTGTGGAAGATCACTCTGAGGCGGGCCGGGAAAAGGAGTCTATAGGACAGATTGAGGGCCCGCAGTTTCTGTTTTATGTGAATATATGATCTTCTTTGGGCCTGCACTTCTTTTGTATAGTCATAATTTTGGAATTTTTGTGGAACAACTCTGGTCGGGAGTGGGCTTCTTGCAGGATGGCATCACGGTCTCTAAAATTTAGGATCCTTGCGATTATTGGTCGGTGGGGGCTTCCGGCGGCGGCCGGGCGCATGCACAAAGTGGGCCCACTCCACGACAAACCATGGCAACAGGGTGCTCGGGGACATCCAGGATTTGATGCAGTCTTCCAGAAAGGTGGTCATTTGTGCCGGTTCCGTCCCCTCAGGCAGGCCCACCAGGCGGAGATTGTTCTGACGTGATCGGTTTTCCGCATCTTCAGCCCGCTTGTGGAGGTCAGTCGTGTGGGATAGAAGCTGTTTGACCTGCGTCTTGAGGGCTGAGGCATCATCTTCTACCTCTGCAAGGCGGGACTCCGCTTCTGTGATGCGAGCGGTTGCATTGCGAAGGTCCTGGAGGATGAGGGACATGTCCACTCGCATCTCCCCAATCCTGGTTTCCATGGATTCCTGACATGTCTTAATGGCCTTCAGGACAGTGGCTAGGTCACCTTCGGGGTGGCCGATCACAGGAGGTGCCGTCCCACCGAGGCTGGAACCACCAACTGCATACTGCTCCATGCGGGTTTGGGTCGACGGTGGTTTTGCCCCTCTGTCTTTTCCCATGACTGCTCAGAGTCCCAGAGGGGTCGGCCCGACCCTGTAGTGCGCGTCGTCGTCAAGCTCCCAGGTTGTTGGGTGGCTTGAGGGAGACAAGTGGCGTTGCCACACGGACCGGTATAGTAGTCCCCAGAGGAGCCCTGCAGGAGATTCAAGCCTAGCGAGACCCGGACCGCACCCTGCAGCCGGAGAGGTCCCTGCAGAAATGTCAAGATCGCTGTGGACCTTTAAGCAGGTCCCTGGTTATAGGCGTTGGCCGCCCTACGTACAAGTAGTGGGAGATCTCAGGGGGGATCCCAGAGGAGATTGGCCCGAGGAAGAGGGGCGGAGGCGGTTCACCTGCAGCGCTTCTCATGAGTATGTGGGTATTTGTGCACCACGGAGCACTGACCAGGGGGCCTTTCTGGATTTACCAGGGCACCAGATTCTCAGAGCTGTGTCCTTATTAGGCTTGATGAGACCGGAATGTTCAGCATACGCCGTGTGGTAGCATCTGTGAGCTATTTTGAGTTAATCCGGTCTTAGCTCGGGACTTACAGCCAGGGCCCCAGTGTGATACGCTCACGGTGCAGTCCCGCCCCTGGTCTCGATGTGCACATCCCGGGTGGGGGGGCACCTCTCCTGTGGGTGGACGTGAGCTCCAGCCGGTCGTGGGCCGAACAGCTCTCACCAACCGGTGGCAACAGACTCCCGCACCCGGTGGCGTCCAGAGTCCCACTTGGCACAAGCAGGCAGGCGCGAATAGCAGCAGTCCCGCCAGTCGCGGGCCGGTCAGCAAGTGCCGGGGCAGGGACAGCTGGGTCCGCTAGCGGACGGTCCACAGCAGACCACCGCCCCCTCTGGGTGCCCCACTCACTCAGTCCACGAGGCTCACCTCCACCACCAGCGGCCCCTTAGGGCGTCCCTCCGGCTGCGGGCCGAATGCCCCTACAGAGTTGTGGGGGCAGGTAGCACCCAGGCGGCAGGGGGGCCGCCGCCATCGCTGGGGGCAGTGTGGCTGCTCCGCTATATCTCGTGAGTGCCCGCCCTCTCCTCGGGTGCCGCTGCGTGATACGCTGGCCTCTCCTCCTATCCGGTCGTGTCAGCGTCCACCGCGGCATCAACAGGGCCCCAACACCAGCGGGGTCGGGTTCGTCCTCTGCAGGCGTGGAGCATGGTCCCGCCGATCACTGGCCGGGCAGCAGGGCAGGTATGGAAAGCAGTCCCGTCGACCGTGGGCCGGGCAGCAAGTGCCAGGGCAGAGATGGCAGGGTCTGCCAACTGACGTTCCCAAGCTGATTACAGGCCCTCCAGGTTCGCCATTCACTTAGTTTTTGAGGCTCACCTCTGCCAGCGGCTCCTCTGAGGCATCCTGCCGGCCGCGGGTCAGATGTCTGTGCAGAGTCTAGGGGGGCAGCACTCAGGTGGCGGGGGGTCACCGCCAACATTGGGGGCATTACAGCAGTCTGCTGCATCTCGTGAGTGCCCCTCCGCACCCCGGGTGCCGCCGCGAGATGTACCGGCCACTCCTCCAACCGGCCACAGCCCCGACCGCCGGGGTCCAACACCAGCGGGTCCGAAGACATCTGCTGGCAGAGCCAGCTGGGTGTCAGGATCCCCGGGACGGCCCACTGTCAGCACACACACAATCGCTCAGGGCCCGCAACTACCACCGCCCTCCGCAGGCGCTCTCTCCTCCCTCCGGGCGCCGGCACAGGACCTCACTCGGTATCTGCAGGGCCGGTGTGGATCACCCCAGGAGTCGGGCAGGAGCTGGAGTCCCCGGAGCACCCCACATAGGTCCGCCGCAGTCCGCAAAGCGTGCCTGGTGACCCCCACAGGCTACACGACTGCCATTTTGCTGCAGCCAAGGTCTCTCCATCGGTCGCCACCAGCTGCCTTCTCAATCCCAGTCGGCGCCTGTTCTTGGAGTCAGGACCGCAGTAGGTACAGGAGCCCCAAGGGTAGAGGGGCCCTCACTGGCTAGGATATGCTGGAGGAGTATGAGGATGTCATCGGATAGCAGAGGGGTCCGGAGCACTCCTAGCATGCAACCGTCATCTTGGCGTGTCAAGCCACGCTCCCGTTAGTATTTTATAATGGGTTGTGGTGTCTATAGCGGAATCACTGGTAAATAACAGTTTATTAATAATTAACAATATAAACATTTTAAATTAAAAGACTGTTTTGGGTTTGCGTATTTTACGTTTGAATTTGAGGGATCATTTTTTATTTAAAAAATGTTATAATAGTTTTCATTTATAATGATTTTTTAGTTTTTTTCAAATATTTAGTTTAATTTCGCAAATTGTATTTAATGAGTTCTTATATTATGTGGGTGCAGTGTTTCTGATCCACCAACTATGTGCTCTTTCCTCAGAGTTTGTTAGATTACAATTAAAATAGTAAACCTGACCCCCCTAGCCCCAATGTATGTACTTTCCCCAATGTTTGTTTTATTAGAGTTAGAATAGTAAATCTGACCCCCTCTCTCCCAAAGTATTATTTCCCCAATGTTTGTTAAACTGGAGTTTGAATAGTAAATCTGCCCCCTCCCGTGTATATCCTTTCCCAACAATTCTTAGAATGGAGTTAGAATAGTAAATCTGATCTCTTCCAATGTATGCACTCCCAATATTTGCGTAATTGGATTTAGAATAGTAACTCTAATGCTCCTCTGTCTATGCATTTTCCAAAACGTTTGCTAGATTGGATTTAGAATAGTACAATTTCTAGAGTATGCCCTGACTCCTTTTCTTCACTAATTCTAAATAGTCCGGTACTCAAAGGAAGAAACTTGGTTGTCCAATTAAATTGCAATAGCATTGTCAGTACTAGAGGTGGGCAAGCTACCAAAAGTTCGAGCCAGATGCCTGGCTCTTGCTCAGCTCAAGGTCCTTTTGCAAAAAGGACCTTGAGCCCACAAAGAGCCAGGCTTTTACAGGAGGTGCTGTGGCAAAGTGGCTGCAGCTGCTGACCGTGTATTATGGGGAATTGGGTTCAAATCCTGACCTTGTCTTAGCATCCGGTGAATCCAGCAAATCTCTACATGCCCAAAAAAAAAATAAACAGTGAAACGTAGTCTGCTGTGAAGCCCTCCTTCCTATAGAAGGTTCGCCCTATGTAAAGCTACCCAAAATAAAATGTGGGTTCATCCTGTGTCCACGCTCTAATCAAATTCTCTAAGCATTAAGGACAAATCAACTATTGATGTCAGGAAGAGATACCTCTCTAGTGGCTGAATTGTAGAGTGTGGGACTGAAAATATCTGGCTTCCATGCTTGACCAAATTGTGTGATCCTAGCCAAATTCTTTATTTCACTGAGCCTCCTTATTGTTCATTATCACATATGAAACACCTTCAAATATGTGAATTTACTATGTGTGCCTTTCCCAAAAAGTGTCTCTTGTGTTTGATTTAAGAGACTACAGTTTTGCTCCATCTACTATAGGAACATAGGCAAAATTTAAGGTATGTTGCTATTGTGGTGTCTGGACTGCCTGGGCGCCTGAAAACCATGGTACCTTTTGTGGTCCTGTGCCACCCTGGTCTCTGGAAATGCCACATGAAGCACACAACTGTGAGCTTTGAGTTTCCCTCACCTGGGGCTACCTTTGCTCATGCTCCTGGGCTCCTAGCTGCTGCTCCATGCCCCTCCAGCTCCAAAATGGCAATCACCTGCTTAAAGGTTTGCAGCTGCCTTTTAAAGCAGCTCCAAAGCTAGTTAGTTCAGGTTTTCATTCCTCTTTCTTTCCCTTTTCCATCACAGCTGTTTCCTTCTTGATTCCTTTCTGGTTTCCCCAATCATTTGTGTTTCCTGCTATGTGATTTTTAATGTTATTTCCTTTTCATGTTTCTTTTTTACTATATGAAGGCTTCCATATGGTTGGAGAGTGTATCACAACAAAGCTGTTTCCTCACACCATCCACTTGCTGATCTTGACTCCTCACTCCCAAAGAATTACACCATAAGATTCCAGATTCCTGGTTTTCTTCAATCCTTTGAAGTCTACATCCAGCAAGGAGGTTTTGTATTCCATTGGTTTTTCCTCCTGAGAAGGTGGAAGCTTCTCGAGGGTACTTGCCTACCACATTTTTCAGTGTGTGGTGAAATCTTGGCTTCTGGAAACAGTCACCCGTACATCGGACAGTTGAAGATCCGGATCCGGATTTTCGGTAAGCATCCAGATCTGAACAAGGTATACATGACAACTGACTTACCTCTTAGTTCACTAAGGGACATCTTTATGAGAAAGTAACGCAACACAGAGCAGCAAGTCACCTTGCTGTGCTGCGTTACAGGGAAAGGTCAGGAATATGCCACATTTATTACAATAGGGCGCATTCCTGTCCTTTCCCCAGAGCTGGCACACCAAATGAGCTGCCTAGCGCCAACGCAGGTACCTGCGTTGCAAGCAGGATTGTTTGTGTGCAGGAAGGTGTACCTTCCTGCACAAAAAACAATCCCCTGAGACATATTCCCCTATCTATGTGTGCTGCACAATGCAGCACATGTAGAAAGAGGAAGTAACAAGGAGAAATTAAGATATTTCTCCTCGTTACACCTCACCTGCGAAGGCGTAGCATTTTGGTGCATTCCCAGGTCTACCAGGAATGGTAAATCTGGGAATGCGTGAAAATCCATGGGAGTTGAGTGGGAACACCTACGCAACGACCATGGTACGCCTTCCCAGGGCTGAGTAACACTACGCAGTGATTTGCGCTGCATTGCGTTACTCCTGATTTATCGAGCCACTCAGGGCCACGCAAAGTGACCTTGTGTGGCTTGATATATCACATTTGAGGGTTGCGTCCCACATGCACCACATTGCGTGGTGCAAAAGCGACGCAACCCCCCTTCATAAATATGGCCCTAATAGCATTGTCAATACTCTCACTGATAAATGCTTTTCAAATAATCTGCAGTACTAAGGTCAAGCGTTTCTGCATTTTAACAAAATACACTTTCTTGAATTTTGAAGACAGTTTATCATATTTTAATATGATGTTTTTTGCATGATTTATATGCCAAACATTTGCATGGCTCGGCTCTGGCTTAGTTCTCCCTGTTACTTTGTTGGCTCGTTCATCTCTAGCTAGCACCCAGATCCTATTGGTAGACATCAGATGTTCACAGAATGCTAGCCAGGAAACACTGATAGCCCCTGGGCGGAAAAGAGGGGTGATTCCAGAGTTGGAACACTCATTTAGCGTCCTTTGGTGCTGCATCTCTGGTCCAGTCTTTATACTTGATATGCACAGCCTTCATCTGTGCCCTGTGGGCACTGGGTACAGGATATGACCTTCAGTCACACTTCCTGGTAATACTACAGCATATTTAGCCATGTGGTACAGCATGTAAATGTGTCCTGTAAATGTGGCTGAAAATTAATTCAAGCATTCCATCCATCACTTTTTTTGTATACATTAGTGTGTCGCCCTAAGTGGGACGTATATGCCCAGATGTAGGTCCTGGGCACACTGTATCACTGGAACGAAGCTATATTATGCTGATGAGCCCTAAATAGAGCGAAACTGGTCCTAGGTTGCTTGTGTTATGGTTCAGGGAGGACCTAGCTTTGGCAGTTTGGGCTTGACTGTTCCCACTGGAGTAGGATCAAGACTGATTTGGATATTGCTGAGTCCAAACTGATGTGGCATCGTGTGCAAATTAATGATGGACTGTGATGCGGCCCCAATACTTTTACCAGTGGCTGAGATTAATTCAAGCATTAGAAACCATCACTTTATTGTATACATCGGTGTGTCTCCCAATCCAAAGCCCACAGATTTTTCTATGCCCTTTGTAGTGCCAACTCTCTCTGCCCCTAGTGCCCCCTGGACACACTTTTGTGAACTGTGTGCGCAGGGTATGCCCTACAGTCCATGCCTTGTGCCCACCCTCTCTGCCATCAAACTCAGCTGGGCTCGCAATTCAACCATGGCCTGCAAGCTCTGGGCAGAAAATATAACTGTAGAACCCACCTGCCAGACCTGGAGACTCTGTGGTGTTGCAGAAGGCAGTGGAATAAACATGCTAAATAACCACACAAAGTCATTTAACAGCTAACCCAAACTTAATGCCCATCACATCAAAATTTACTCAATAAATAGCCAAACCTATGGGTTTAATCAATTCCTTATTTGGGGAGTGGTCATTAGTCCTGCTTCTTCACCAGAAAAGTAATGGGTTTTCCCCAAAAAATGTCTTTAAACATTGGTGCTAGATACTGCTACAAGAATTTGGTACAAGTATTTCCTTGAAAAAAATCAACAAACATTTGCAGTCGATAACAGATCAAGGATGATTTACTAGACACGAGGAAACAAAACGAGATGTTAGGATTCAACACTGCAATAGGGGGAGCTGTATATGCAGAATACGACGGCTGAATAAAATGTGCTAACTTTTTAATGCAAATTTCGTGTATTCATGTATTTAAAGAGCAGTGGGCAGTAGGATACACGGGTGCATGGGACAGGATGAGTAGCATACATGTTACACAAATAACAACTAAAATAACAACACAACAGGCCTAATTCACAAAATGTCTGTTGCAATTCTGTACCCCCAGGTTTACATCCATGTCTGGGTGAAGACTTACGACTATTTGGATTTCAGAAAGGTTTCCAAGTGTACACCGGGAAAATGTTTAAGAATTAGCAACTGTGACTATAAGAAGTCATTTCCGGATGCACAATTGTACTAAGTGCACAGTTGCGCCTTGGGAAATGAAATCAAATTCATGCAATGGTGCCGCAAGAAGGTGTCCCAAGACTTGGAAGCCAGTTGAAGGGTAGTGAGATGGTCTTTCTTTCTCCTATTAAGATGATCTCAATCTTGGGTCCATTCATGCCGAGGAAGCTCTGCTTCATCAAGTGACGAGGTGATGTTAGCAGCGTTGGTTGTGTTATCTAGCCAGAAATGGATGTGGGTGTTGTTGTGTGCATTTGGAATTTGACTTTCTAGCTTCAAAACATTGTTCCAAAGGTTATGCATAGATGTACAACAGGAGGAGGGAAAGGGAAGAACCATGGAGGACACTTCAGGGAACCAGGCGAGTGCACGATTCAGCTGTTCTGATCCTGATTTTTAGACTGCAGTTGAAAAGAAGGGATTGGATCCAGGATAACGTAGTGCCCTGGATTCCTATCCATTTTTTTTACCCTGTTCAACAAAACTGTCATAAGCTGATGACATGTCAAAGGGTAAGAGGGATGCTTTCTTAATTTCGTGCATGGAGAGAAGGAGTTCCTACCTCATGTCGGCTTTGACTTTTTTGGTCGCCCTACCTACGATGTCTCATCAATTCTTGTTCCAGGGTCTTGTTAAGAAAAGGGAAGTTAAATGTAGGCCTGTAATCTAATCAGCCAGGATTCTGCAGACCGCATTTGGCTTTCTCAGAAGTGGGGTGATATAGCATCCTTTACAGGGTTAGGTAAGACTCTGGATCAAAGCAAGGCTTTCGTTGTGTTTGTAATGTCCAGTACTATATGCAAATGGCAAATGTTTAAGGCATGTGACTGAACACGTGAGTTGGACACTTTTATTTTGGCAGTCTAAGCATCTCATCATTCACTAGGGTTTTAACGTTTGAAGTTGGTGAATGTGGGTAGCAGTAAAGACAGACTCATGCATTTTAGAAATGTTGGATTTAATGAACTCAAGCAAGGTGCACAGTGTAGTTATGATGCAAATGAGTAGCGCTTCAGAATGATGGGGCTGACCAGCTCTTTGAAGGTGTTAAATATCTCCTTCGATTTGTTAGGTGCCTCACAATTATGTTTTGTGCTGGAATCATTTTTGGCTTTTCTAATTCCTCTGTTGGAGCCTTAGTGTGTATGTTCTATGGAGTTTTGTCCTTTTTCGACTTATATTTGTGCCATTGGTGTTCAAACCTTTGGTGGCAAATTTCAATTCAGCAATTTCCTGATGGAAACAGCCTATTGGGTGCTCTTATGCCTTACTTGTGCAAGACAATCCAGGGCAGCAGAAATATTGATTTACAGGTTGTTCAGCAAATGTCTATGGCTGACAGTGTGAGGTTGCAAGGTTTTAGGTTCAGCTGACAGAACTACTTCTGTAGGGATATTTCTGAAGCATCTACAAACGTGTGTGAATGTTTTTTGAGGTATGGGCACTGGGTGTACAGGTGTGGGTGTTTAGGTTATTCGAGATTAAAGAAGGCTCTGATCACTTCTGAGGCTTTACCACTAGATTAAAGGTTTCAATGTTGTACATGAAGATACAGTATCTGTTGTGTGACTTTTGTGGCGCAGCCTCGAAGGAAAATCATTTTTGACATTTACTAAGCCACGCAAAGCCACTTTATGTGGTTTAGTAAATACAAAGTAACAAAGCGCATAGCAATGCCTTGCGTTATTTTACTTTGGGTATACATTACATGGGTGGATCATGGGCGTTCTTATGCATCCACCTATGTATTCTGACGCAAACCCAGATTTACAAAGAATTGCAAACCTGGGTTTGCACCAAAATTATGCACCTACCTGACAGAGGCGTAAGAAGGATAAATATCTTTATTTCTCCTCGTTACTTCCTTTTCCATCTGCATTCTGCAGCACACATAGAAAGAGGTATATTCCTCAACGGATTGTTTTTGGGCGGGAAGGAATCCCTTCCTGCACAAAAACAACCCACGCCATAACACAGGCACCCTTAGACTATGGTGCAAGGGTGCCTGCATTGGCGCTAGGCAGCACACTGTTAGCCAGCACTGGGAGAGAGCTGAAATGCGCCATATCTTTGAAAATATGGAGCATATCTGCTCTCTCCCTTTCATGCAACACAGAGCACAACGTTCCCTTGCTGCGACACATTGAAATAATATTAAATGTGCCCCAAAGTGCTTGCAAGTTCTATACAACCTCTGATGGGTTTAAAATTTGGCTTGTCAACCCATAAATTCAAGTCGCCCATGATCACAGATTTGTTGGCCTTGTTCCAGTAGCGGCTCCTGGAGGGAGTGCTGCCGGGCGGTGACGCGGGGCGGGGGAGGGGTAGGGTGGGGGGTAGTAAACTCCAGAATACGGCTGAACAGAGGTAAGTAAACAAATAAATAAATAAAACGAATTTCATTGCGCGCGCTGCATCGCCAAATGCGATGCATACATACAATGGATTCTGATTTACTGCACAATGCTCCTCAAGGCAATCCAAAAAAACACAATACGATGGACCGATGAGAACAGAAAGAAAACCTAATTTATTTTGCATGCCTGAAAACCCTGGTGTGTTTTGGTCAGTGACTGTAGTTTTGGAATGAATGTTGCTAACGTGCCATTACAGCCAAACCTAATAACGCATATACACGGGGAGAAGTGAAGAAAGGTTCAAATGCTGATCTATTAGGAAGAGAAGCAGGGCTAGAATAAAATTAGGTCCTTGATGAATGTTAAGCATTCACAAATTCACAGGTTCTGCCTTACCAGATTGGTTACGTTTTGTATAATTCTGATACGTAAATAAATATAATTTCGGAACTTTCTTGTGCCTTGTGCACAGTGTTGAGTCTTCCAACGTTTGTTAACTTGGACCCCCACTCCTGTTACTGTTGAGGGGTCCCTCTCTGAAGGGTGTGTTATTGAGAGTAAAGCAAAGAATCATGTGACCCTGCAGTACTTTATACAGCTAAATATTAACGATGAACACTGACTGATTCATATCTAAGCTTCTTTAATTACATGGTATAGTTTCACAGCTGCATGGGTTTAACAACATTGCACCAGCCCATGAGAGCAGTTGTTTCTGGGAGTGTTCTTGCAGGAGATCATCTGTGGAAGACACAATAAGGAGCCAGCTCATTGCATGAGTAATCATCAGCTGGCACAACCCTCCGGAAGAGCTTGTGTGTGAGTAAACACATCTTAGTTGTGGGAGGGAGGGGGGTGACCTGTCGTTAGGCACAGCTGTAGGATGGTCCTCTTTCATGTCACCTGTTCAGATCCAGCCGTTGTGGAATGATAGGAAAGGCTCTAACCACCTGGCAGCTGTACAGAGAGGATGTCAGGCAGGAGTATGGTTTTCACTCAGTCTGCGGTTGGATCACTAAAGCTGCTAGCCTGATGGAACTCCACTTCCTGTATATCAGTGTCCTTGTTGATAGTCTCAGCACGACGGCTAAACACACACGGGCAAAACTACACCCGCAACCTCTGCAGGGAGGACCTGTGGAGCAAGGTGGAGATTTGAGGCCAGATCTCTTAAAGTGAGATTTTTAAGTGCTACTTTAAGGCAAGGGCCGTGACATCATTTTAGGGTGATTGGTATTGAATAAAGCAGTAGAGCTGTATCAGCGGAATGATTCCACATTTGGCAATGGTAAATGTCCGTTTTTCACTGGATCATTAGTAAATGTGCTTTCTTTCCTGGAAACACAATAACATTTGTTCAAATCGTTAAACAAACGTATTACATAAAACAGCAAAATACAATAACTTTAGAATAACACAATAAAATATAATAACACAACAAAACAACAAAAACACAACAGGACCCAACACCACACAACACAACAAAACGAAATAACAAAATACAGCAAAACATCAATACAATATAAGCACAGCCACATTACTACACACCAACACCCCGCCACAACACAATGATGCAACACAGGACAACACACCCCAACAAAACAAAATGCATTAGAATTAAATAACAGAACAACAGTGCACTACAACACAACACAAAAACAGCACAATACAATACAAAACATAACTCAATGTTAATAAAAAAACACATGACAACACAAAAATATTTCCACAAAACCGCAACATTACACAGGACAACAAATGCACCAACATTATAACAGATAGAATACTACAAATGCAACACAATACAACATACAAATGCAGTATAAACCAACACAGGAGCATATACAAAACACAGCAACACAGTAAAGCAATTCAACACAATATACAGGGGTGCAGGAGGTGCTGCAGTACCACTAAGACTACCTTTCAGGAAAAGTCGAATGAGCACTAACGAGGCCCTTACATTTTGTTTTTAATTCTCCATTTGTTTTTAGTCCAAAGTAGAGGTCAAATGTCAGGCAAAGTTTTCTGGCAAACTGCTGTTTATTTAACATGGAGATTTGTCTTAACTTTGCCTTTCTTTGATTGCAAAGCGAGGGAATTTTCTACTGCAAACCAAGTGATAATATTGCTGGAGTGCAGGAAGGGTGATAGGAAAGGTTGTAGGATGACCAGTGTTTTCTAACATACAACAAAATTTCAGCGATAGAACACCTGGCTGCAGCGGCGAGAGCAGAGGGGAGAGACAGAGGTATCCCGTTATGAGGCTACACCCACATCCTGTCCCTCTACACAGAGGATATACTATTTTACATCAGAACGGGGAGGTAGATCTAAAACCAACACTACAGCTCCTAGAAGTCTTTGGACTAGCCTCTGGACTCAAGACAAACTCTTACAAGATGTGTGTGTTCCCTGTGTCCATTGTGGGGGGAACCTTACTTGGGAGGACTGGAAATGACCTAGGCCCCGCTTACCTACATATTTAGGGGTTCATGTCTACCATAAAGCAGCAGATCTTTGAAATGGGAGTTTGGGAACAATGTTCAGAGCATTGAAGGTTTCCACAGCATTCTGGAGGATGTTTAGGTTCCCCACCATGGCGAAGGTTGCCCTCATGAAGATAATTATCCTTCCCAGACTCTTAAATTTCTTTGTAAATCTACCCATTTGGGTCCCAGCCAGGTAGTTCCAACAGCTTGGATTCCACATCAGGGAGCTGATTTAGGACACTGTGAGACAGAGAGTTGCACTGGACACACTTAAAAACCCAATCAAATTCAGTTGATAGCGCACTGGTTGGATGGCGAAAAAGCAGGAGAAATGGATATTGGCATGAAAGAGCCTCCGCACCATACGGTGCGACAATTGCTTATGTCAATAGGGAATGAAAGACATTTAATTACATGGTTTTACAGGGAACTCAATTGTATGATGAGTAAAGAATTGACCAGGGCCAGGACAAAGTGGGAGGGGAATCTAGGACAGGAAAAAGTAAATGAACAATGGGTTAGGATACTGACCTATACACAAAAAGTGTCAATGAGCACCAAGTTAAAGTTTACTCAGTTTAACATCTTACATGAGACATACCTTTTCCAGGTAAAAACTAACAAACGTATGAAGGGGTCTCAACCCCCTGCCCGAGATGCAGGGCACTGACAGCAGACTTTTTATATATGGTATGGACATGCCCCACAATGCAAACTTTCTGGAAGCAAATCATGGGACACTTGGGCAGTACCCTAAAAAGAGAGTTCGCTGCAACACCAGAGGATTGCCATCTCGGAGGATTCCCTTGCCCCACACCTAAAAAGGCAGGCAATAAACTAATTGACCTTGCCTTAGCACTGGCTGGAAAACAAATTCCCATGACCTGGAAGACCGGTCCTACATATTCCAGGTGGCAGGCGGAAGTGGAGCATTGGGCCAGGGTGGAAGAGGAGGCTTTATTACGAGAAAAAACAAGTGTGCTATGTAGATGACCCCTGTCAGATATGTGGAAAGGAGAGGTCCAAAATTTTATTGAATATTCTGTACCACCCAGGGCCCTAGATGGGACCTCTACAGTGTCTATTCAGGGGGAATGAGTTATAACGGTAAATAATAGATTACCTTGTAGTAGACGTGGCTTATCGGAATTCACCCCTTTTGGAAGTTGCAAGACCCTACAAATCTTTCCAGATGATGACTTAGCAGCCTTTTCCCTTTAGATCATCACGTGTAACGGATTCGAGATGGCCTGATGTTTGCTCATAACCGTGTTTGAATGTTTAAATGTTTATATAAAAAGGAAACATCATTCCATCGATGATGCAAAAACCAATTGTGTATTAATGAATGCTTTCTGTATGTAACAATATATACTTGTCAAAATATGCTAAAACGAATAGAGTTTTTTTTAAAATACACAACATTTTAATACCTGTAAGTGAACTAAAAATATTTAAAAATATATGAACAATAAATAAAATACGAATGAGGGACATTGTTTTTTGTAATTCTGAAATGTGTCAGAAACACAGTTTTTAATAGGATCCAAACAAACCAAACCCTTTATTAATGTGATACAAAAATGATAAATGTGTGCAGACATTAGATTTTCACTAGTTAACACTTGTGCGCTAATATAGATTCAGTAGTAAATGCATATCTGATGATAATTTAGTGGCCATTTCAGGAGGGCATTTCAACGGAAAATGTGCTCTCTGTAAATCTCAGCACCCTAACATCCCATGCTTTAGTCATATTTGCGATGAAGTGTTCCAAAATGCACCACTGGTCACACACTACTCGGATTTAATAATAATAATACCCCTCCCCCACCACCATTCTTCTGCTGAGTAGACAAGGCTCATTTGCTACACGTCACTTGTTCTTTGTGTAATATTTGTATTTTTCACCATCACTATGAATTCACTGGCTTAAAATTGACGGCTGCACCTTCACTCTTAAAATTGTTCCAATACCACTGAAAATACATAGCACAGTCTAAAGACATAACACCACTACACAGTTGTACTTTTGTTGTATTGCTGTATTGTTTTGTATTTTGTCATGTTAATTTTCATGCTAACTTGTTGCTGTGTTGTTATTTTGTTATTGTTTTTTGTTGGTATGCTGTTGCGCATCTGTGTTGTTGTAATGCACTTTATTGTGCTCTGGTCACTGTATGAGTATTTTTGTGATGTTTGAAGTGTGTTATGATGTGGTGTGTTGTTATTATTTTGTATTCTATTTTTTGTGGTGCTGAGTTTGGTATATTTTGTTGGTCTATTGCAGTCTTCTCCAATGAGTAGCTCGTGATCTACTGTTAGCTCTCTAGCTACCTGTTAGTAGCTCTCCTGTATGTAACCCAACTTATTGAATAAGCTTTTGCTTGGTTGAAATAATATATGTAGACATAAATTGAGATTATATATTTGCGATGAAAATGTGTTTACCTTCAGAACTCTTGAGCTGATTTTTGAAGAAAAATGGCTGGATTTCCAAAATATAAGTAAAGCTGATATTTGAGTGATAAATCATGTGGCATTGGGGAGACTTTTAACAAATGTATTACCTTGCTACCAGAAGCAATGCAGCTATGGCTCCATATTGAAAAAGCCTTTATTAGATTACTGCCAATAACCATGCCTGATGCGCTGAGGTGATCACTGATAGTAACCGTGCGTGGACACTATTACAATGCTAATCATATTAGTAAGTCTCAATGAGTTTCATTGAACATAAATAGCTCTCATTACAGAAAAGGTTGGAGACCCCTGGTCAATTGTAAGGTATTATGTTGTGTTTTGTTGTTTCGTTTTTTGTGTTGTTGAGTGGTGTGGTTTTATTGTAAATTGGCCCAGTGTTATGTTTTTTGTTGTATCAGCATTCTAATTCAACTGCAGTCCATCTGCTTGAAAATGCACAAACCTTCTTATTACAGGGTTGCAACACACTGAAATTGGTTTGCTCGTAAATGGAGAATTTCAATCTCTAGAGTACTCTAAGGATTTTTGAATCCGCATAAAGGATAATTTTTTTTAAAACTGCTGTTGCCCTGTACCACAATTTTTCCCTTCCATATGTTTTAGACAGTCCTGGCAGCGTATTTAGTTCCATACATAAAGAATGTAGCATGTTCATGTTGTCGCTAAAGCTATTCCAAACCTATCCTCCTGTGACTCCTTAGTTTCAGTTTAACCAACAGAAGATAACATATTTACGTTACATGTTGATGAGCCATATTTTTTTTTTTTTTTTTTTAATTTTATTTGTCAATGATTAGGTAATACATAGTACAATCAAATATATCAAACCAATATCGATGCCGCATACTGCCAATATCAAAGCATAATAGTTGATGAGCCATATTTAGGCAGATTAACAAAGAAAAATTCCTTTACCAGTAGTAGGTTTAGACCTAAATTTGTTGTCAACTTCCTCATTTCTTGGGGTTCAGAGAAATCCCATTGCCTAGGCATAGAGGTCAACAATAACTATGGGGCCAATTATGATGTGGGTGGGTCTGAAACCGACGTGCCGTCGGTGTCAGTCCCACTAACATCTCTTACCGAGGTCAGACCGCCGCTTTAGGATGCAGTCGGTTCTGCAAAGAGCCCGTCGGACGGTCGGTCCGATCGCATTCCCCACAATGGAGGCGGTGCCTTCTCAAGTACCGCTGTCGGATTACGATCGACCTTTCCCCCAGCGATTTCACATTGGTTCTTCCGATGTGAAAAAGCTGGTGGAATTGCTTTTTTGGTGCCCCTAGCAGGGCCCCTGTACCCCATGGCCCTCCGCTAGGGGCCCCCTAAACATCCCTGCATCGTGTGAGAGGCACCGCATGGTGCCTGCTACGGGGTGCAGGGATGTTTGAAAACATGCCTCTTTGCATTGGGGCTTGTGTTTCGTCCCTTTTCCAGGATGCAGCACAAGCTTCAATACAAATAGGCATGTTTCTGACCGTCTCCACTTTGGTCGGATCCTAATTAGGCGGGCGGGACCACTGACAACCTGTCAGTCAGTCCCGTTCCTGCAACGATGGTGGTCGGACGCTTGTCCGACCGCCATCATAATCGGCCCCTATGTGTGCTTCCAGTGTGGTAGTAGTCAAGCAAAGTATCATTTAATATCCACTAAGTTCTGAGTTTTTTTAGGTTCAAGCCATTTTGGTACTCCCCTAACCTCCTTTTTCCCATCCTTAAACGAAGGGCAGCAGAAGTCTGCCATACTTTGGGATTTCCCCCATTCATAAATGGAATTTGCAGGTAGGAAAGTCCACATATCCATTCTAGGCACACAATCTCCAATTACAAGTTCAATTTTTCTCTGTTTCCACAATTAAGAAGGCTTGGTCTGCCCTTTCATGTTCTTATTTTTTACATACACACCTTTTCTTTATAACAATTTTCATTCAAACCTCACCTGACACAAATCTCTTCTCTGGAACTTTCTTAAGGTATTTAATCGCTCTCTGTTTCATATAGTATCAGTAGCCTTAGAGCTTGTTGCGTAAGGTCAATGATCATTTCTCTCTGTATTATGTTTGCATGTGACTAGTAAAGTGTTCTTGCTGTGCTGGACTATATTGTAAATACATTTATACAGATCTTCGTACCGTCATGAGGTCCTGAAGTGTATTGGAGGAGGGTTAGTACGCTCCTTCTTTGGGTGGTGCTCAGTTGGAAGTGTGAATTTCAGCGTGGTCCAGGTATACAGTGTTGTGGAATCATGCATGATAGACCACAGTGGTGTTTTTATCCTGTCTAATGTTGCAGCGTCCAAGTGTTTGATGGAAGGAAGACAAGTGAGGGATAGAGTGCATGTTCTTTATATTTAATGTATGGCTGTGTCTGATTGAAAGGGTTTGGCTTATGACTGTGGCATGGAAGCATTTTGGTGTCATGCGTGAAGAGCAACAGAATGCATTCCTCATTCTGTCAAGATCTTGTACCTGTGCTTATGCATCAAGTTGAATGAAGAACCGTGAGAAATAACTACGCGCATGGGCTTGCCTATCATTGTGAATAAGACAAAGGATTTGGTTCTTTGTTTGTTTAAGTGACAGAGGAACAACCCACAAGAATGCACTTCATTATAGGCAACCACGATGAATGCTTTTAAGTCCACTCTGAAGTAATCAAGACCATCACTTCAGTGTGTGTTGAATACAGGTAGCCATGGGAAGAGGTTTGAAGAGTCCACTCTGAAGTTACAGAGCAGAACACCACAAGGATGCACTGGATACAGACATCCGTAGCAGGTAATCTCTGTTGTCTTGTCCATCCTGAGCGACGGAGGAGACGTCCACAGCATGAACAGAAAAAATACAGACAGAGTAAAAGATTTTTAGAGCCCACCAAGAAGGCAAAATATTTCTATTGTTATGTCTCTGATAACATTAACTACCTTCTATTTGTGAGAACATGCTGAGTTGTTCAAATATATATTCAAGGTTGTTTTCTTAGACTTAATACAATATATGTGCATTTAAAGAAATGAGGATCCTTCCCATACCTCAAGTAGATTAGCAAAAAAAATGCCTAAGAAAATATGAGTTTATTTAAGGTTATCTTTGAAACACTACTTTAGCACTGGAAGTTTACTTCCCCAATGCGATTAGATAGCAAAATAAATTCTCTGTATTACCCATGGATTTTAAAACATGTTTCCAAAACATTAACAAACAATCTCCAAGGTTTTCCATGTGTTCAGCTAAAAATGTCCTGACTGCAGCACCAAAGTGTTAGACCTGGCACTGTTGGCGTGGGTCTCCCCTCCATTTTTTGCTGTTGCCTCATGTGTTTTTGCTGGTTATAGATGCTTTGGGCACTGTGCCACTGCTATTCAGTGCCACAGTGCAAGTGCTCCCTATGGTAAATTGATGTATGGATTAGTGATTCCATGATTGGTTGGTTTGGTTTACTTGTCAGACCCTAGTACAGTGCACTGAGTGTGCCCAGGGCTTGTAAACCAAATGCTGCTGGTGGGCTTGCAGCACTGGTTGTGCCACCCACAGAAGCAGCCTGTAAAAGTGTGTCTCAGGTCTGCCATTGCAGAGCCTGTGTGCAGTCTGGTACTGCCATGTTGACTAGGCAAGTGCACCCACTTGCCAGTCCCTAAACCTTCCCTTTTCTGCATATTAGTCACCCCTATGGTAGGCCCAAGGGCAGGGTGCATTGTAAGGATAAGGTAGGACATGCCCTGGTGTGTGTGGCATGTCCTAATAGTGAATTACAGCCATTTTCGTTTTCACTATTGCAAGGCTACCTGTTCTCCATAGGCCAAAATGGGCAGTTTGATTATTACAGCTTATAATCCTAACTGACCCAGGGAACATGGTAGAAAAACGAATTTAGTATGCCTGAACTCAGAATGATAAAATACATCTTTTAGTGAAGTTGGTTTTAACATTCTGTGTTTGAAAATACCACTTTTAGAAAGTAGGTATTTTCTTGCCTAACTATCCAAGCCTGCCTCTGCTAGGTTGTGTATTCCTTGTCTGTGTTTGTGAGGGACAGGGGCTGGGGGACTCCAGGAGACAGGGTGAGTCAGCACAGGGCTGAATAGAGAGATCTGCATGCAGATGGGGGGGAGGAGTTGCACCTGGGACCTGAATAGGGCTGTGCCTTCCCTCCACAATGCTGGCTCCACCTCCTGTGGTGTGTCTGATGTCCCTGGCCTACTCTGTGAAAGGAAAGAAGGAGTCTTGTCAACAAAGTGCTCCAGGACTGACCAGAACTGGTTTGGACTAGGCAAAGGCCTCTCCGCCTTCAGAGAACAAAGAGAATATGTGTATAAAAGAGGGGACCCAAACCCCAGAAGATCAGATCACTTTGGGAAACAAGAAGAAACCTTTGCTGAGGAGAGGAACCAGAGAAACTGAGGAAGAGACTATCCCTAAGCTGAAGTGCTGTTTGGGGGATTGGCCTGCAGTGGTTGCCTGACTGCCAAAGAAAGGAGAAAGGAACTTTGTGTGTACTTTCATCAACTTGTAAGAGATCTCCAAGGGCTTGAGAAAAGAGCTTGCCTACTGCTGAAGTCTCAGGGACAACAGACTTCACCAACCAGCTCCCCAAGAGTCTTTCTGTAAAGTGCCTGCTGCAGTGCTGGACTTTCTGAGGGACTGCGTGTCGCAAGGAGCTGGAAGCGCGACTCACGAAGGAGAAGCGTCGACGCCGAAGCGCTTCGCATCGCCGAAGAAAAGGATCGACGTCGCATCAGACGCCGCCGCATCAACGGAGAAGAGTGTCGCCGCCGCTGCTGCTGTCGCATCGTTGCCGAAGCGCCTCGCATCGCCGGAGAAGAGGATCGACGTCGCAACAGATGCCGCCGAATCACCGGGAAGCCTGTTGCAGGGCCTGTCGCAGCTCAGAAGAATCGTTGAGACGCCGCACGGCTGTCGCATCAGTGCCGGAGCGCCTCGCATCGCCGGAGAAGAGGACCGATGTCGCATCAGACGCCGCCGCATCACCGGGAAGCGTGTCGCAGGGTCTGTCGCGGCTCAGACGCATCGTTGCCGAAGCGCCCCGCATCGCCGGAGGAGAGGACCGACGTCGCATCAGACGCCGCCGCATCACCGGGAAGCGTGTCGCAAGGCCTGTCGCGGCTCGGAAGAATCGTAGAGTCGCCGCATGGCCGTCGGGCGTGCACGCATCGTGTCGCAACAAGAAGACGACGCCATTTTTGTTCATTGCACCGGATCTTCATCGCATCACGGTGTTGCTGGTCGCATCGCCATGAAAGCGCAGTAAGAAACCGACGCATCACCTCCCCTCGCAGAGAAGAACCGACGCATCCCCTGCGCATCAGTAGGGACCCGACGCATCACCGTTCTTGCATGTAAGGAACCGACGCATCACCTTCCCTGCAACACTTTCGTTGTATAGCGTTACGCATCCTAAGGTACATTGAACTCAAAGTGTCGCATTTACCATCTTAAGAGAACTGAGCTCATTCTACCATTTTTGAAGTACAGTATTGTGGATTTTTGTCGTTTGTGGTCTTAAATCTATATAAAAGATACTTATTTTTAATACACATCTGGTGTGGTGTCCATCTGCAGTGTTGTCACTTGATTACTGTATGTGTTCACAAATGCTTTACACACTGCCTCTGAGATAAGCCTGTCTGCTCATGCCAAGCTACCAAGGGGGTGAGCAGGGGTTATTTTAGGAGTGTACCCCCTTACCCTGACTAGACGCAAGGATCCCTATTTGGTCAAAGGTACCTACCTCTGCCAACTAGAGACCCCCAAATCTAACATTGGTGGTCAGCGGTGAGGATTCTGGACTTGCATTTGTGACTCATGTACAGTGATTGGTGAACACTACTAGTGAGTGCAGACCAAAACGCGACCACATACTTTTGGTAGATTGTTTTTTCTGGGATTTTCTATTTTTGCCAAGAACTGCCAAGTTTAACCACCATGGATACAGCAGCATCTATAGCATCTGTTGATTGTGATTGGGAAGAGGAGAGACTAGAATGCTACAATGTGAAACAGCTAAAGCACTTCTGCAGGAAATTTAAAGTGCTATGACCGGTCTCACCAAGAAGGATGAGTTCCAAAAGGCGCTGAGGGCCTGGGTTCAAGCAAGGAATACCCCTGAGAATGAGGAAGGGGCTGAGAATGCAGATGAGCAGCTGGGGGGGCCATTGGGTCCACAGGGGAGGAGAGCAACTTCCCCAGTAGGTAGCAGTGTCTCTGCCAAAAGCCTGTCCCCAGAGGAGTTGGCGGACAGGAAGGAAAACAGGATGCACGAATTGGAGCTTGCCAAGCTCAAGTTGGGTGGGCAACTGGAGTTAGAAAATAGGAGATTGGCCCTGGAAGAAAAGAGAATGCAGTTGGAGCATGAGAAACGTTTGAGGGAGTTGGAGTTGAAAGCTAGAAGCTTAGAGATTACTCCCTCTGGTGGCAGCACACCGTCAATGCCTGTTGAAGCACGAGTGTACATTCCTAAAGATGTGGTGAGAGAGTTTTATAAGAATGATGATATTGGGCAGTGGTTCAAGGCCTATGAGGTAGCCATGTCTTCCCACCGGATCCCTGAGAAGGATTGGGGAGCGGGGTTGTGGGGGCGGTTCCTTAGTGAGGGGCGGGACACACTGTTAGACTTGCCTTCTGAAGTCCATAATTCTTATAGCCACATGAAAGATGCATTGATGTCCAGGTATGGGCTGACTCCTGAATTGTATAGACAAAGGTTTAGAAATTGCAAGAAGGTGGAGTCAGGTACCTGGGTAGAATATTTCACTTTTTTCTGCAGAGCATTGGATGGTTGGGTGAAGGGTAGCAAAGTTAATGATTTTGAAGGGCTCTTTGATTTAATTGCATGGGAGCACTTGTCAAGTAATTGTTTTCCAGAGCTACGCCAGCACCTGATTGATAGCAGGCTGACTAACCCTAGGAAGCTTGCTGAGGAGGCGGACCGCTTGGTGAGCACCCGGGTCCACAAGGGTCACGTGGGAGACTCCGCCAAGAGTGGGCAGGGTCCCCAGCAGAAGAGTGGAGGGGACAAGGGTAAACAGAGGGAGTTCCAGAAAGGGCCCCAAAGTAATCCCCAAGGGACCCAAGGGAAGGGTTCCCAGCCTCCCCCTGCTGAGGTGCTACAAGTGTGGTGAAGTGGGTCATAAGTCTAGTGATCCCAAGTGCCCACAGTTTGGAAAGACAGCACCCACTGGTGCTCCACCCCGGCAGATGGCGAGTGTAGTCCTGGGGGAGGAGAGGGGTGTCCAAGGTGGGTGGGGTCCCGCAGAGATGTCCCTTGTCTCTTTAGGAGACTGTGAGGTGGTCCCCAGGACCCAACTGCCTGATAACACTAAAAAGTATAACCGGCCCTGGAAGTTCCCACGGTCCAGGAGGAGGTAGACCCTGAGGGGGATGCCCTGAAGCCTACAGGGGAACAGGTAGCTGAACTGGGGGACCTGCCTGAGCTGACCCATTGGCAGCAGGAAGGAGGACCCTCCAGGGAAGAGTTCTGCGCGGAGCAGAAGAAGTGCCCTTCTCTAGTGGGTTTGCGGCAGCAGGCTGCAGACCAGGCAGCAGGTGATCAGTCTGGATCACATTGGATCTACTGGGAGAATGACCTCCTGTATACTGAGCCTAAGGTTGCTGAGCCTGGGTCAGCCCGTGTGCTGGTGGTACCCCAGCGCTTCAGAGCCATCCTACTGGGGCTGGCTCATGATGTGCCGTTAGCAGGACATTTGAGGCAGGACAAGACCTTTGAGAGGCTTTTCACCCACTTTTATTGGCCCCAAATGCGCAAGAGTTCAGACACTCATTGCAGGACCTGTCAGACTTGCCAGGCAAGTGGAAAGAGTGGGAGGAAGCGGCAGGCTCCTCTCCAGCCATTCCCTGTGGTCAGCACCCCCTTTGAACGGGTGGGTATTGACATTGTGGGGCCACTGGACCCCAAGACAGCCATGGGCAACAGGTTCATCCTGGTCTTGGTGGACCATGCCACCCGGTACCCGGAAGCCATACCTCTGAGGACAATGACGGCCTCCGTGGTGGGACGGGCACTGATGGGAATTTTCTCCCGAGTGGGATTCCCTAGAGAGGTAGTGTCTGACCGAGTACAAACTTCATTTCCAAGTATATGAAGTCCCTGTGGCAGGAGTGTGGGGTAACTTACAAGTTCACCACTCCTTACCACCCCCAAGGAAATGGGTTGGTTGAGAGATTCAACCGGACCCTCAAAGGCATGATTATGGGTCTTGAGGAGCCTATGAGGCGTAAGTGGGACGTCCTCTTACCATGCCTTCTCTTTGCATACCGTGAGTTGCCACAGAGATCTCTAGGGTTCAGCCCCTTTGAGCTTCTCTATGGTCACCCAGTGAGAGGACCTCTGAGTCTGGTCAAGGAAGGCTGGGAGCAATCTCCCAGGAAACCTCCCCAGGATGTATATAGCTACATGCTGGCCTTCAGGAACCAGACTAGGCTTTTCAGGCAACTCGCTGAGGCGAATCTGGAAGCCAGCCAGGAGGAGATGAAGCGGTGGTACGACCAGAATATCTCTCTGGTAGAGCTTCAGCCTGGTCAGAAAGTGTGGGTCATGGCCCCAGTGGAGCCTTGTGCGCTCCAGGATAAGTGGACCGGACCATTTGAGGTGGTGGAGCGCAAGAGTCCTGTTACCTACTTGGTGGACTTGCGGTCTCCCAGGAACCCCTTGCGGGTTCTGCATGTCAACCGCCTGAAGCCCCACTTGGAGAGGTCCAAAGTGGGCATGCTCTTAGTGGCAGATGCTGGAATGGAGGAGGAGACCGAGCCTCTTCCTGACCTCCTGTCGGCGACAGAGCGAGATGGGTCAGTAGATGATGTGAACCTCTCTTCCACCCTGACCCCTGAGCAACAGAATGACTGCCACCAGTTGCTGGGACAGTTTTCTGATTTGTTCTCCCTGATTCCCAGTGTCACTGATTGGTGCATCCATGATGTGCAGTCCTCCTGTTAAGACAAAACTTACAGGGTAACTGACAGGGTGAGAGCTTGCATCAAGGAGGAGGTCTCCAAGATGCTTGCGTTGGGGGTGATTGAGTCCTCTAACAGTCCTTGGGCCAGCCCAGTGGTCTTGGTCCCAAAGGCTGCCGCACCGGGTGCCACACCAGAACTCCGGTTCTGTGTGGACTACCGAGGGCTCAATTCAGTCACGAGGACTGACGCGCACCCCATCCCCAGAGCTGATGAGCTCATCGATCGGTTAGGGGCTGCACGGTACCTCAGCACGTTTGACTTAACGTCTGGGTACTGGCAGATCGCCTTGACTGATGGGGCAAGAGAGAGGTCAGCATTCTCCACACCAGATGGGCACTACCAGTTCCGGGTTATGCCCTTTGGGATGAAGAATGCCCCTGCCACCTTTCAGAGGTTGGTCAACCAGGTGTTGGCTGGACTGGAAGAGTTCAGTGCCACCTACCTGGATGACATTGCAGTGTTCGGCGTCAGTTGAGAAGAACATCTGCGCCACCTCTGGGAAGTGTTGATGGCGCTGTGGAGGGCAGGCCTCACGATCAAGGCGAGTAAGTGCCAGATCGGGCAGGGTTCCGTGGTGTACTTGGGACACCAGGTTGGGAGCGGCCAGGTGGCGCCCCTACAGCCCAAGATTGAAACCATCCTGGCTTGGGAGCCCCCAAGACCCAGACAGAGGTGAGAGCCTTTTAGGACTCACTGGGTATTACAGGAAGTTTGTCAAGGGGTATGGCAGCATCGTTGCACCCTTGACAGAGCTGACTTCCAGGAAGCAGCCCAAAAAAGTGATTTTGACTGACACCTGTCAGAAAGCTTTTGAGGCCCTGAAAACTGCCATGTGCACGGCGCCCGTGCTCCTGGACCCAACTTCTCAAGAGAGTTTATCGTTCAAACAGACGCTTCAGAGCATGGTGTGGGGGCTGTTTTGTCACAGATAAATGAGGAGGGCCTAGATCAACCCGTAGCCTTCATCAGTAGGAGGTTACTTCCACGGGAACAGAGGTGGAGTGCGATTGAGCGTGAGGCATTTGCTGTGGTCTGGGCGCTGAAGAAGCTGAGACCATACCTGTTTGGGACTCACTTCCGGGTTCAGACAGACCACAGGCCCCTCAGATGGTTGATGCAGATGAGGGGTGAGAATCCAAAGCTGTTGAGGTGGTCCATTTCCCTACAGGGGATGGACTTGACGGTGGAACACCGCCCTGGTACAGAACACGCCAATGCTGATGGTCTGTCCAGATTCTTCCGCCTTAGTGAAGAGAACTCCCAGGAGGTAGGGTAGTTCTCCCCACATTTCAGCTGGAGGGGACACGTGTTAGACCTGGCACTGTTGGCGTGGGTCTCCCTTCCATTTTTGCTGTTGCCTCATGTGTTTTTGCTGGTTATAGATGCTTTGGGCACTGTGCCACTGCTATTCAGTGCCACAGTGCAAGTGCTCCCTATGGTAAATTGATGTATGGATTAGTGATTCCATGATTGGTTGGTTTGGTTTACTTGTCAGACCCTAGTACAGTGCACTGAGTGTGCCCAGGGCTTGTAAACCAAATGCTGCTGGTGGGCTTGCAGCACTGGTTGTGCCACCCACAGAAGCAGCCTGTAAAAGTGTGTCTCAGGTCTGCCATTGCAGAGCCTGTGTGCAGTCTGGTACTGCCATGTTGACTGGGCAAGTGCACCCACTTGCCAGTCCCTAAACCTTCCCTTTTCTGCATATTAGTCACCCGTATGGTAGGCCCAAGGGCAGGGTGCATTGTAAGGATAAGGTAGGACATGCCCTGGTGTGTGTGGCATGTCCTAATAGTGAATTACAGCCATTTTCGTTTTTCACTATTGCACGGCTACCTGTTCTCCATAGGCCAGAATGGGCAGTTTGATTATTACAGCTTATAATCCTAACTGACCCAGGGAACATGGTAGAAAAACAAATTTAGTATGCCTGAACTCAGAATGATAAAATACATCTTTTAGTGAAGTTGGTTTTAACATTCTGTGTTTGAAAATACCACTTTTAGGTATTTTCTTGCCTAACTATCCAAGCCTGCCTCTGCTAGGTTGTGTATTCCTTGTCTGGGTTTGTGAGTGACAGGGGCTGGGGGACTCCAGGAGACAGGGTGAGTCAGCACAGGGCTGAATAGAGAGATCTGCATGGAGATGGGTGGGAGGAGTTGCACCTGGGACCTGAATAGGGCTGTGCCTTCCCTCCACAATGCTGGCTCCACTTCCTGTGGTGTGTCTGATGTCCCTGGCCTACTCTGTGAAAGGAAAGAAGGAGTCTTGTCAACAAAGTGCTCCAGGACTGACCGGAACTGGTTTGGACTAGGCAAAGGCCTCTCTGCCTTCAGAGAACAAAGAGAATATGTGTATAAAAGAGGGGACCCAAACCCCAGAAGATCGGATCACTTTGGGAAACAAGAAGAAACCTTTGCTGAGGAGAGGAACCAGAGAAACTGAGGAAGAGACTATCCCTAAGCTGAAGTGCTGTTTGGGGGATTTGCCTGCAGTGATTGCCTGCCAAAGAAAGGAGAAAGGAACTTTGTGTGTACTTTCATCAACTTGTAAGAGATCTCCAAGGGCTTGAGAAAAGAGCTTGCCTCCTGCTGAAGTCTCAGGGACAACAGACTTCACCAACCAGCTCCCCAAGAGTCTTTCTGTAAAGTGCCTGCTGCTGTGCTGGACTTTCTGAGGGACTGCGTGTCGCAAGGAGCTGGAAGCGCGACTCACGAAGGAGAAGCGTCGACGCCGCAGCCGAAGCGCCTCGCATCTCCGAAGAAAAGGATCGACGTCGCATCAGACGCCGCCACATCAGCGGAGAAGAGTGTCGCCGCCGCTGCCGCTGTTGCATCGTTGCCGAAGCGCCTCGCATCGCCGGAGAAGAGGATTGACGTCGCATCAGACGCCGCCACATCACCGGGAAGCGTGTCGCAGGGCCTGTCGCAGCTCAGAAGAATCGTTGAGTCGCCGCACGGCTGTCGCATCAGTGCCGGAGCGCCTCGCATCGCCGGAGAAGAGGACCGACGTCGCATCAGACGCCACCGCATCACCGGGAAGCGTGTCACAGGGTCTGTCGCGGCTCAGACGCATTGTTGCCGAAGCGCCCCGCATCGCCGGAGGAGAGGACCGACGTCGCATCAGACGCCGCCGCATCACCGGGAAGCGTGTCGCAGGGCCTGGCGTGGCTCGGAAGAATCGTAGAGTCGCCGCACGGCCGTCGGGCGTGCACGCATCGTGTCACAACAAGAAGACGACGCCATCTTTGTTCATTGCACCGGATCTTCATCGCATCGCGGCGTTGCTGGTCGCATCGGCACGAAAGCGCAGTAAGAAACCGACGCATCACCTCCCCTCGCAGAGAAGAACCGACGCATCCCCTGCGCATCAGTAGGGACCCGACGCATCACCGTTCTTGCGTGTAAGGAACCGACGCATCACCTTCCCTGCAACACTTTCGTTGTATAGCGTTACGCATCCTAAGGTACATTGAACTCAAAGTGTCGCATTTACCATCTTAAAAGAACTGAGCTCATTCTACCATTTTTGAAGTACAGTATTGTGGATTTTTGTCGTTTGTGGTCTTGTGTTAAATTTATATAAAAGATACTTATTTTTAATATACATCTGGTGTGGTGTTCATCTGTAGTGTTGTCACTTGATTACTGTATGTGTTCACAAATGCTTTACACACTGCCTCTGAGATAAGCCTGTCTGCTCGTGCCAAGCTACCAAGGGGGTGAGCAGGGGTTATTTTAGGAGTGTACCCCCTTACCCTGACTAGACGCAAGGGTCCCTATTTGGTCAAAGGTACCTACCTCTGCCAACTAGAGACCCCCAAATCTAACACAAGGTATCTCAGTTGCTTAGCAAGGATGCTCTCAAACATGATTAACTTTTCCTGGATAACTTCAAAATGGGTGCAAACATTGTGAGAGTACTTTATCTTTATGGGGACTGTAATTCCCTGTATTAAACTCAGATGCCTTGCGTAGTACAGCCTTGGAAGAAACAAAGCCACTCTCCAAATGGCACAAATGCTCTTCTTTCACACAAGCCTTTCCTTCCTCTAAATATGTACCAGACCTGCAAGTTTGGAGTATTGCACTTGTGTGCCTGAAAAGTGCAGAAACGTAAGTGCAGGCACAGGTCTTAACAGGCATGCAATGAATACAGATAGCCATGGGAGAATTTCAATGTAGTGCATGCAGGAGCGAGAGGAAGTGGTCAATGACAGGCCATGATAAGTAATCTAAAAAGTTCACCCAGTAGTGAGAGAGGCTTATCATATAAGAATGTAGTTCATGTAGGTAGTCTGAATAAAATGCTTTATAATGTCCATCCAGGAGGATAGAGGAGTAAACCCTAGGCATGCACTGGGTCCAGGCAGCCAGGGTAAATGATGCGGGGAGTCCACCCAGGAAAGACAGAAGGCAAATCCCCAGGCATACACTGGTTACAAGCAGCAAGGATAGATGTTCTACTGAGGCCAACCTGTGTGATCTGGTAATTCATTACAGCAGGTATCTGCCACTTCCGAGGAATAGTGTATATGGTAGGGTAATACCATGGAAGGAAAATAGTCAAGTTCAGTGAATTGGAAGACAGAAAAGATTTTGAAGTGGATCGGGGTCAAAGGAAGGAAAGAATTAGGGTTTCCGGCTTCAGGCCCTAACTGGCCATAAAAGGTCCAGACAAGGAGGACACTTTTAACCTCTCTACCTTTTTTTATGAACTCCTTGGCTATATGCCCTATGAGGACTGGTTATCTTTGATAAGGTGGGCTGTCCTGGGAGATTCCAAGAGTTATGTTATCAGCAGCAAGCGAAAACAGTCAAAAGTTGGAGGAGTGAGTCAGATGCCCAGTGAAAGGCAGCCAGCAGGAGGAAGAAGCAGTAGGTCAGGATACTGCTGTGGGGAGACCATCCAAAGGTGGAGGTCTCTGACTTCAGGTCAGTTAATAGTACAGGTAATGGAAAAAAAAACTGATAAGCGAGAGAAAAAAGATAACATGAACTGACAGAAGCTAAAACAAACAAATATCATAAAATCCACATAGTTTTACTGACTCGCTAAAGTGAGATATAGACAATCCACAAATTCTAACCCCGTGGTCTCTCTCTAGTACAACTGAAGTGTCAGGTGATTCTCTGGTTTCATATTTTCCTTTTACATTTTATTAACTTGTAAAGCAAAAACTACATCAGAAGCTCCTATGAAATCTACACAATATGTTGTGATAGTGATTTTGCCACTGGTGGGTCTACATACAAGTGCTATTGTGCTGCAAATGCAAGTCTTTGTGTGCCTTGTTCTACCTATGGGCTGAAAAGGTTATGTGTGTCAGGCATATTAAGACTTATTTACACAGGTAGAAATCCTTTAGTGTACATGGCTTCATTTTAAGAGTGATGATTGAGATCAAGATCGATAATTCAATAACTTATAGTTACCAATCATTTTATTGCAAGTGCAACTCAGGTCTCATCATACACGCATATTTGCTGCAAAACATACCTACAGCCTTTCCTAAAAAAGCAGTGTTTGAGTTTGTGAGTCAGAAGTCTGGAACAGAACCAACTTCTGCTTGAATGACATGCTGGTGTTAAAGCAGGCTCACTTACCTCTCTGTAGTTCAAAGCTCAGATAGATTGTCTTGCTTTTCAGCACCTTGGAAATAAGAGAAGTTTTTTCCGTTGTTCTCTGGGTACCAAAATTGAGAGCTAACAGTCGATATGTGGTGAGTGCATTAGCTTTTTCAGGTGTTACATTAATGTATTGGCTAGACATGTCAGAAGCTGTGCGAAGATCATAGATGTTTGGAAGTATGTAGATAAGGAACACGTCCTAGAGGTGGCTGTGCCCAAGGTGGCAACCATCCTTCTGAATGAAGTACAGGAATTTGAATTGAAGCTTTTATATCATGGAGTGAGTATGGCGAGCTCTTTGATATGGACTAACACTCTCCAGCAGAAGCCAGAATTAGAATGCGACCTTTTGGAAGGCTTCCAAGGACACAATGGATTGTTTTAGAAGCCCTCCGCTGAGGGCCATGCTGCAGTCTAGAGAAGTTACCCTTGTTGACTATATCCACATGGTTGCTTTCTTTTGGCCAATTCCTTATTCCTTTTAGTGCACCAACTATTGCATCAGATTGGTTCAGAATATTAGCAGAGGGCAGGAACAAGCCATTCTTCGCTCACCTCCCGCTTCCCTCGCTGCTGAATGGAGTATTCAGCAGGGAGGGAAGCGGAGGTGAGCGAAGAATGTGTGAAGGCGATGGAAATGTTTGTAGCAATATTTACTTGAAATTATGTTTCTGTTATCTGGTCAACTATATTTTAGGAAAAGGAAACCTTTGGAAATTGTGTAAAGTTTTTTGCTACAGGGGAAGTGTGTCTCGCAGCACTTGGCAGTAGAAAAAAACATTTTTAAAATACCAGGATATAAAACATCACATGGTGATGTTAGGACATGATTTAGTAAAAGAGTGTAAAAATAATAAAAGACAACTTACTAGCAAGCAAACCCAAACAACGGTGATCAAGGTTAAAGCATTAAGTATTTCCTACAGGAAGGAACTCCACAGTGATCTATACAGGGAAAAGGAATTCCACACAAAAAGCATCTCCAGAAGATGACTCACATGAATGTTCTCACGTTATGAAAATTTTTAACCGCCAACCTGAACCTGGCAACCATTTGCCGCCACCAAAGATGTGCAACTTTGCAGTCAGATGGAACTGACAAATAGCATGCACAGTCGTAAGACTGTAGTAGGAGCACAAAGTGCAGTTATTTCAAAAGAGGGATAATGTGATCACATCACTGTGACCCTACGAGCTACCTAAAAGCAGAATGAAGCAAAGACATCAGAGGACAAGACTGGATTTCCAGATTTAATGTGGTATAAAGTATTTTCACAGACCAAACAGAAGGCAGATACAAATTGACAGAAGCAAGCCATGTATGGGCATGGGTATGTAAGAACAAATAGGGGTATGAATGAACAAATGGAAGCAAAAATCCTAGAATTTAACAGTCTATGTAAAACGAAGCAATACCATCACTGGCCAATTAATGCATCCACAAAACAGCAGACAGTTTAGAGTGATGATTGGAGGGACACAGAAACTTGGTATTAGAGGTAGTGCATCTTAGAAAATTCAGATCTCAACCACAACCCATTGGAATGGGGCAGAGGACACATTTTTCACCAGGCCCACACTTCTTCAGAGCCTTCCCTCATGCTGCAACACTTTGTTTGTAGATTTTAAAGCCAATCTGCCCTATCTATGAATGATCAGGTAGCCACACTGTGTTTTCTCTTTCTTGAGGACACACATTTGTTTAAATTTGAAACAGATCCTCATCTTAAGTTTGAGCTTGAGTTTGCTAACCTGGGCCATGCAAATTTTGCAAATACTGTACTAAAGCACTTGGAGATCTTCGACCGCAGACACACAACAGTACAAAATACTGTACTAAAGTACTTGGAGATCTTCGACCGCAGACACACAATAGTACAAAATACTGTACTAAAGCACTTAGAGATCTTCGACCACAGACACACATCGGTACAGCTGAGTGTTATCCTCAGATTGGGGTGCATGGATTTACACCTAGAATAGAGAGAGAGAGAGAAAACAAGTATATGCAGCTGGGTACTTCAATTAAGAATGAGGAGGACGAGGCCAACACAGGGCACCAATACCCATTCCAGACTGCAAGATAACAATAAGTGTGCCTTGGTCGATTGTATTAAAACCTCTGGGTGATCCAGCAGCTACAGAAAGTAGTCTTCTTACATCCAGGACTTCGTGGGCATCATCTAGTACCTGCAGGGGAGTAGTACATGTAGGCCAAAAAAACCAGATTGGTGGAGGACCAGGATAAAAGCAATTTGGTTCAATTAAATAGAAAGAACATGCTCCCAAGAACTGCCAGTAAAATGAAGAGCAATGATGGCACGGTTGTATATATATCTTTTTTTTAAGTGAATGTGTAAAGCACCCTAGGAAAGGCAGGCATTGATTACAGTTTAACTACTAAAAAAAACATTCCGGACGTAGAGTCTGGACCTATAAATCTTGGTATGTTTCTAAGAAGGACAAAAACCCTCACCCACCAACCCAGGTGGCCTGCTTCTTCATCGGGTTGCTCCTCATCCCAAACCCATTTTTGGTGGTGCAACTGGACCCTCTAGTCCAAGGGGTTCTTGAATGAAGATCTTTTTAAGTTGTAAAGGGATCCACATATAAACAGGTTAAAATTGCCCCATAGATACCCAGCAGCAATTTTATTTAAGGGAATCTATCATAAAACTAAAATAATCACAAAGGGCCAATTCACAGAACTAATCTGAGATAAAATCCTAAACTTACTACTTTTGGTATTCACAGAAGGCATTTAGTAGTAGTGAAGTTAGGACTCCTAACTTTACTACTACTAAACTGAGACAAAATCCTAACTTTACGACTTTCGGTATTCACAAAAGGCATTTAGTAGTAGTAAAGATAGGATTCCTAACTTTACTACTACTAAATGCCTTTTGTGAATACCGAAAGTCATAAAGTTAGGATTTTGTCTCAGTTTAGTAGTAGTAAAGTTAGGAGTCCTAACTTTACTACTACTAAATGCCTTCTGTGAATACCAAAGGTAGCAAGTTTAGGATTTTATCTCAGATTAGTTCTGTGAATCGGCCCCAAAAGGTTTAACTGAGGGTGATGAGTGACCCTCTATCCCTCCGGTCAACATGCTTCATCCATGTCCCTTGCACCTTATGTAAGGTCCCTGGCTTTCTTCCGGACTTGGATCCTTGCTTTGCTCTGTTTTGTCTCTAACCTATTGCCTGGCCTATTGATGTAAATGGTCAATTAGGTGAACGTTCACGTGTGCCTATCAAAAGCACTGCACGCATTCACATTCATGCCTTTCACAGTAGTTATGAAAACTCACATTATTTTTGTGTATGCTCTGAAAGTAGGAACCTGTAGAGGTATATGCCAATATGTGTAAGCAGCATAAGAATTAGCAATTGGAACAGCCGCATGATCGGTTCAGTAATCATGCATTTAGTTGACTATACTGTTACTCAAAACCATCACCCCACTGCAAACACGTGTAAATCACCTATTCTTGATAGCTGTGATACTCTTGTGAATAGGTTGTTTAAAAATAGATATTTTATGATGTTAATGTTATATACTTACCGAAAGTATCCAAAAAGGACACATGAAAATAAGACAGCACGCAATAATAACTGCAATATCCTCTTAGAGACCCCCATGAAACCACGTAATGACAGACTGGCATGTGTTACTACTTTCTCCCCTTGTTGCAGTCCGGTGAAGAAGATTATCATGACACTGGGAGGACCCAAAACAGCTCAGACCTAAAGTAAGCCCTAGAGAAAGTCCAGCACCACACTTGGGCAACCACAGTAATTGCAACACCCTACCATAGAAAATAAAGGAGGCAGGGACCTAAAGTAAAACCCTGTAGGAAATAATGGGAAGATAAATGATTTATTTTGACTTTTAAAAAAAAAAATATAAATTTCATTAAATGTTAAATAAATATATAATTAAAAATAATTATTATATATTTTTTCAGGTGAAAAATGATTTATTGAAAACAATTAAAGGAAAATACAGCAAAATACATAGATAAACTTAAGATTGAGACATGTCATATGGAAAAAAGTATCAATTATAAAAGAAGATTAAGATATGCATGACATTCAATTACAGAGGCTATATGGAATAAGACAAATCTCATGAATAAAATAAAAACAATATTGCATCATATCACAAATGGCATTTTTATAAATTTTTCATATTTTTTACAAAAGGGGGGTAAAGAAAAACAGAAGAAGAGAAACTGAGTAGTATATGGCCAAATATAGAAAACAAAATATGTTAAGTGAATGGAAATAATGTGAGAAAAAGATGTATAGAGAAGGCTATGTAGTGAAATAGGAAGTAAACGAAGGGAAAATCCAGAGAAAATTGAATTCAGGGAGTTTTGGAAACTTCAACAGTTTTAACATTAGTAGAGAAAGGGCTTGAAAGGTGTTAGGTCAAGGGAAGCCAAATTAAATCTCTCTTAATGGCTGCCTGTAAAGAGGATGAGTAAGCGGTATCCAATCTATGATTGTGACATGTCAAGTTGCATCATGTCAGGTAAGAAACCTTATTAACATTTTTCCAGTTAGAAGTGATAACCTGAAAGGCAACCATCAGGAGAAGCTCCACTTACATGCCTTTGGTCTTGTCACCTGACCATATAGCCAAACAACTGCCAGTAAAAAGACAAACTATGTGGAAAGGAGAAAAGATAGAGAATAACTGAGAAATATTATGCCACACTCGCTGCCAAAAAGTAGAAAGCTTGGGGCAAAAAAAGAACATGTTAAGAAGGTCATCATTAGAAGAGCCGCAAGACCAACAATTATTATTAGGTAGAAGATTCATTTTGAATAAAGTGGAAGGAGTTAGAAACAACCTATTATAGAAAAAAAACATGGTCTGAGTAGTACTGGCTGAATGAGAGGTATGATGAATTTTCTGCCACAGTTTGTTCCAAAACATAATTGAAAAAGTAGACTGAAGGTCCTGTTCCCAAGCAAGTTCAGTTTTGGTTTTAGCCCTATTTGATCCTTGGAAGGAAAGTTGTTTGTATATGAAAGTAGCTTTCACTTCTACAGAGCAGACATGGGAATATGTAAGATCCTTAAGGGTTTTAACTGAGCTGTGAGAGAGATCTTTAATGTTTTAGGACAAAGAGTATGTACAAACAAAGAATATTTATGTCTATGAAAAAGAGGAATATTGAAGCGACTACGAAGTTGCTCAAAAGAAATACACTGGTTATTAGAAATGAGTTGGGAAATGGATGTAATACCAGAGGTGAGCCATGAGGACCTTTTGTTAGATATAGTAATAGCAGGATTGTACCAAATAAAGGGTAATAACAATAGTTGAGAGGGAGAATATATCTGGGAAATGTACTTTTTGGCAAGGTTACTAGAATGATTTAATAAAGAAGACATATGCCTAGGCTTTTGAGAAATAAGAACAAATTGAAGTTGGGAAAAGGGAGAAATGAGAGAAAGTTCAAGAAATTGCGACAGGGAAGAAGTAGAAGGAGTTCAAGTGCCTAGAGAGGACCAAATGTGTTTAAAGACAAAAGCCAAATGGTAATGGCAGAAGTCAGGAAAGTTAACACCACCGTTTATTTTCAACTTCTTGAGTTTGGATAATATATGATATATCAGAGTAAAAGTGTGGCAGTGGTTTCCTATGGTGATGGGGTCTGGGGTATGGCCAACACACAGAGTATCCAAAGGGTGGAAAATGTATTTTTTAAACGTCTTTTAGCCCTCCCCCAAAAGTTGTGCGAATTTCATCTCTCATTCAGAAATGGGAGCCTCATATATAACAGATAGGATTAAGATGGCTCCGATTCTGTTGTGGCATTCCATATGGTCGTGTGAGGAAATATGTTTGAACAGACTTATACTCATGGATAGCCTGAATCTAGATCACGCACTGGAGATCCCGTGGCTGAGATATGTACAGCCACGGGATCTCCAGCGTTGTGATTGGTCAGGGGAGCCTGTGTGCCGGATGTTTCCTGTTCCTGGAAGACAAGAGCAGGAGCAGAGACGCGGGACCCGGGACCCGGCGGGTAGGTAAGTGGTTTTTTTTTAAAGTTGTGACCCACACGACCCACTACCCCCACCGCTACCCCCGCCCTGTGCCCGCACTGCCACCAACGAGCCGTGCCGTCCGCCACTGCCTAAGCATTTAATCTTGATGGAATTCCATAAGAAACCGGTATGTTTAAACATATCTTTAAGACAAAATGTATTAAGTGGCATAACTTCAGACTTGTCTATGTTGAGATGATACCCGGATACAGAAGAGTAGCGGGACAGAAGGCGGAGGAACTCAGGGATAGAGGTGAGAGCATCAGAAACATTAAGTAATATGTCACCAGCGTACATGGTGAATTTAGTATGCAGATGCCTATGAATATAGCCAGTGGGAGATTGGGAAAGACATAGGGATTTAAAAAATGGTTCCAAAGCAAGAGTGAACAATAAAGCGGAAAGGGGGCAACCTTGTCTAGTGCCTCTTGAGAGGGGAAAATATGAAGACCATTAAGAAAGACGGAAGTAGAGGGAAAAGAGCATAACGTTTTAATGTACTGTAGAAATTTAGGACCGAAGCCGTGCCACCTAAGAGATCTAAAAAGAAAATTCCAATGAACTTGGTCGAAAGCTTTTTCCACATCCAGGGTGACTGCAGCCAAAGGATTCTTAGACTTTAGCTCCATGAATGATATTAAAGACAGTGCAATAGTTATCGTAAATATTACGGCTCTCCACAAAACTGGACTGTTCAATGCCAACTAAAGAAGGAATCAAATTACTTGCTCGCAAAGCAAGTATTTTGGAGAAAATTTTGCAGTCTGTTTTAATGAGGAAAACTGGTCTTTAATTCTTACATTCAGCCAAGTCTTTATCTTTCTTAGGAATCAAACAAATCATGGCTCCTGAAAAAGAGTCAACCTTAGTATCAATAGTTAACGTGTTTAAAGAAAGAGAACATGTGTGGGACCAAAAGAGAAGAAAATTTAGAATAGAATTCAACTGTAAAGCCATCCGGGCCGGAGCTATATCTTTTGGGAGTTTAGAAATTGCCGTACGTATCTCAGCAAGGGAAATATCAGCTTTCAATAAAGGGAAGTCAACCAGTGGGGTATGTGATTTTGGAATCAAATTGAAAAAAGATTACAAAGAATCTTCAGATTGTAAAGTGTCCTCAGTGTAAAGTTGGGTGAAGTATTCTGCAAAACGGGATACAATTTCCAGATCTTTAAATAATTAATTGCCAGAAGCAACATGAATTACTTCTATCCCAGATTTCTGTTTTTGATCTTTAAATAATTGGCCAACATCTTATCTGCTTTGTTAGAGGCGCTATAATACTTGGTATTTATTTTTAGTAGAGCATTGCTAGCATTAGTTATGGAGGATCAAGTTTAGCTTGAATAAGTTGGTCTAAAACATTCTTGTGAGAAGAAGAATGATAAGCATGCTCTAGTTCCTTTATATGTTGTAAAAGAGTGAAGGACTCTCTGGCAGCAGCCTTTTTATTTTCCCTTACGTAGTTTATAAATTAGCATCTCACAGTAGCCTTGAAAGAGTCTGAAACATTGTGAAACTTGACATCTGGACTAATATTGGCCTAAAAAAATCAGTGATTAATTTCTCAAAACCCATGACAAATTGCTGATCTTCTAACAGCCAATTGTTGAAGCACCATCTATTAGATCGAGTGGAAGACTGGGAAGACCCTAAATAGGACCTAGCTCAGTGTGTATAAGGTGTTGTGAAAGGCGCTTATCTAAAAAGATATAATCAATACTAGAGGTGGAATGATGGGTAGGAGAAAAAAATGAGTATTCTAAAAGGTCAGGGTTATAAAAACACCATGCATCAACTAGTTCTCTATGTGGTATGGTTCTAAAAAGGTTTTTTGAATGTTATTCGGGATATATTTAAATGGAGACTTACGATCTAAAAAAGGGTCCATGAGTTGGTTACAACCACTCCCCAAAATTAAATTAGCATGCCTTTCAGACATTAGTTTAGGTGAGAGTAAGTCCCAAAAAAAAGCATCTATCCCAGTGGGCCCATAAACATTAAAAAATGAATAAGGACAGCCATTAATGTTAGCAAGAAGAAATAGCCATCTACCATTTTCATCTGTTTCCTGTTTTAAAATGGTAACATTTAAAGATTTATGGAACAAAATAACCAACCCATTTTTATGATTAACAGCGGGAGGACAATACACGGAACCAATCCAATTTTTCTTTAACATATGAATATTTTTGTCAAGAAGATGAGTTTCTTGCAACATAGCAACATGACAAGACAATTTAGAGAGGTGAGTAAGGACTTTCTGCCTCTTAATTGGGCTTCTGAGGCCCTTGACATTCCAAGAATTAATCCAAAACCTATTCATAATAAATGCAGAAAAAAATTATATATTTAAAAAGAATAACATCACATGAATAAAAATAAAAATAAATATATCTATATACCATCCAATACGAATAAACTATGAGGAAGGAAAAGAAAAAGGGAAGGTAGGAAAGGGAAAATGGTAGGGGGGGTTGTGAGTACCAAGAAGACCCACAAGGAGAGAAGCAGTTGAAGGATGACTAACAATCTGGAAAAACAGAGCCATCTGAAGAAAATGAGAGAAAGAAAAAAGTGTGGAATGAAGCACAGCGAGAAACCATATGAGATGAACCAACCAGAGTGCCCGGTCCGGAGATAAAAAGAAAGGAAATAACAGAGACCGAAGAATAAGAATTAGGAAAAACGACAGAAATGCAAATGAAGTACTACCATAAATACATAAATGAACCAAAATAAAAACGAAGATTTTTCCCACTTAGAAAAAGACATATGGGATTGATTGTTGATGGGAAAAAGACTAGACAAAGGGAGACAACGCACAATGTAAAGACACTTATGACGACACACAGAGGACCTGGAGAGAAAATGAGATAACACCACTATTAAAAGGCTAAAATAATAGCACAATAAAAACAAATCATTCATGGATTGAAACAGGATTAGAAAGAGATTAAGAAATAGAAATAATTTCAAGAGACACCAGTGTCCATGGAGTCATTCTTGTGGAGATGAATAATTTCCTTAAGTATTGCAGGAGAGTCAAAAGAAGTGGTTCTGTCCTTGTGGGTAACCGTTAAAATGCAGGGGTGAAGAAGACCATATTTTGCATTCATAGCGGGTAACGAGGGACGCATGCTTAAGAATCCTTTACAGCGTGCTGCTGTGATGGAAGAGACATCTAGTGAAAGAAAATACTGTGTCCAGACCAGATCAATTGCTTGCGCTGTTTGGAGGCTGCTAAAACCTGTATTAGATCCGTATATTGAAGGAAAAGAATAATTATACCTCTGGGTTTAGTGATAGAGTTAGTGACGGAAACTCTGGGGCCAAGACGGTGAGCTCTTTGAATGTTCAATGGTGAACCACTGGAAAGGTCCACTAACTTTGGTAGATTCAACTGTAAGAAGGCGATGATATCACCTCCCTCCACTCCCTCCAGAATACCATAAATGGAATGATTGTTTCGCCTATTATGATTTTCTAAGTCTTCAGCCTGCCTCTTGAGAGATTCTATTTCCTGAGCCATGTGAGAAACCTTAGAGTTGACGTCTCGTGCCTCCGAAATGTGTAACTCAATGTCCGAGACCCTTGACTCAAGAGACGACCATTTATCCTCCAGACGTTGAAGCGTAGAAGTGGTTTCCATCATAAAGGGTTTTAGCATTTTCAATTCCTCCATTAAGTCGTCCATGGTGATAGGGAGAGGAGAATTCCTTACAGAAGGTGGGTCTTTTTTGAGGCGCTTACCACCTCTTCTTGTAGTTTCCGTGCATGAAACAGAGGCACCACTGTTAAAAGAGGTATTTTTGGAATTGACGTTACTGTCTTCTGCCATTGTGGTGGTAAAAAAAAGGGGGCTAGGCAGCACCAGCTGTGAAGCGTAACAAGAGAAGGCCTCCAAAAACTGAGCAAACAGTGAAAAATAGCGACGAATAGCCTGCAGGCTTAAAGAATATGTCAAAAAACGATCTGGCCCAGAAAATAGTAAATACAACCAAGGGCTGAAGAAAAAGAAGCAGTTGATGACATCATGTATTGAATTGGTGCATTTAGTAGTACAGAGATTTGAAGCAAGCACAACAGTAAAACTAAGCAGTTATAACAGGAACGGCCACGCTAATAATGAGCAGGCGCTTACAATCCTGTCAGCGACTGAAATAGCGGGAAAAATGCAGACCGAGCCTCGATGGAGTATTGTGGTTTTTAGGATGAAGAGCACATTATTTCTTGAAAGAGATTCACCGCAGCAGGTCCCCAACATTCAGCTGCATTTTAATGTGGTTTGTGGATGCGGGGAGGGTCTCCGGAAAAAGAAGAGAAAAGGACACCAGACCGAGGAGCGGGAGCTGTTCTAGCCGGCAGCCATCTTGCGGGTGTCCCAGTGGTGAATCCCCATCATTATATTGTTTTAAATATTTTAGTAACTTTTTAAATCTAAAAATAAATGTAGCTTTTTAAAAATAATTACATTAATTTACATTATTTCTATACATAACTTTTAATATTTTTAATACATGAGAAGTAAATATAAACATTTACTTTTGTCTTTAAAAAATAATTTTAATTCAAATTGATATATTTAAATTAAATATAAAATGAAGTTAATAGTGCTGTAGCATTTTTTTATTTTGCTTCACATTGAAAATAAATATATTGAAGTATATGTTATATTAAATTAAATTAGTATGCATTATATTTAACATAAAAATATTTGTAGATTTTTTTTCATTTTATTAAACTTTAATCTTTTTAATCTAATTTACCATACAGAGATCTCTGCCCCAGTGACCGAGATCTCCCATCGCTAAGTGTGAAATGTTACAAATAGTAACCCTACACTCGTAAATTAGGCTACTCTTCCTGGTTCTAGGGGTGGAGAAATGTAAACCTACCCTTCGTCATAATTTTACACCTGTAAATGCTAAAAAGCCAAAAGTAGTACATTAACTACAAAGTGTAAGAGTAAATGTGCATGTAGATTTACTTATACATGGGCCTTAGTTAAAAACTGCACTTTGTAGGAAGTTTTGTAGCACTACAGACATACTACAAAGTGCTATTCATAAACTGCACTGTTGTAGTAGCTTACACTTTTGAGTAAGTTTACTACTTTTTGTTATTCACAAACTGCACTGCAACTGTAACTTAAACCTTTGTACAAAGTACCTACCTCCATTATTTTCTATGCAGTGTGTTGCAGTACCAGTAGTTGGCCATGTGTAGTGCTGGACTTACTACAAAAATGTAAGTTACTGCAAAAGGGCAATTTGTGAATACAGAAAAGGGTAAACTTAATCAAAAGTGTACATTTCCTTTCTGAATCAGTACCGCAAAAGTTTACCTTTAGAAATAGGCCCTATAATGTTAATTTCTATACCAATAGCTTTTACTTGCGTGGAATGACCTAGTACTAAAACATTCCTCCACAAATTCCTTTCCATGGAAGGCAATTATTTTGTAGCATTCCTGAACCAAGCAGGTGCACCATAGGTCATCATAGGGTGTATTTTTGGCAAGAAGACTTTTTGGTCCTCAACTAAATACTGTGCTCCAAGCTTGAAATGGAAACGTTGAATGCGATTAAATATATTTTTCACCCAACTACTCTGAGATCCAAGAACTTCCTGCCAAGGCAAACTATTATCAATACGCAAAGCAAGATACTTGAATGACTTAACTGACTCAACGCGATTTCCGCCCCGATGCCATAAATGCCCGGTCCAAATTTACCAAAGTAGACTATCTGAGTCTTGCTCAGGTTGACATTTAAGGAATTACTTTTACAGAAGTTAAATTCATGATATTCCAGAGAAATGTATTGCGAGTGATCAAGGACCCTCATTGATTAGAAAGTGAAAAAATATTGTAACCATACGTCAGAAACAGAATGAATTAAGTTTTAATTAAGCACATTGTCATGACTGGGAAGAGATTTGGTTGGGGATAAAGCAAGTCTGGCAACAAGGAACACAAGCAATGTGTGGGATTTATAGAGGGTCAAAAACAATAGAGGGTGGAGTTAAAGGTAATATCAACCCACACCCTCCAATTTTATCCAATGTTGTTAAGTATGATACAGAGCCACTCGGGTAGAAGCAGTAATTTCAGAGTTTATTCGCACTACTTTAAAGTTATGACCTGTTTGTTCGGTTTAGACTGGGTGCCTTGTAATCAGGATGTGGATGCTGACTGAACATCACCAGAGCTAAAATAAAACTAAAAGATAAAATGGTGTTTAAACAGAAGCCAACAAAGTGGTAAGGTTGGACATTTATTGGCCATTGCTTTTGAATGGGATAGAAGGTAAATTTAAGGAATACACTAAGGATTAGATATACAAAGATAAGTACAGCTATGACAAAATATTCAGTTGGCAAAGACTTGCATATTTTACTGCAACCAGCCTAGCAATATTGCACAGTGTATGGTTGGCTGCTGTAGAGGAAGAGGACATGCAATCAGCCCAGCATATTTACTCACTGGCCTGCCCTGTATGGGGGGGGGGAGGAGGGTGGTAGATACAGCTATCTACTATGGATAGAGGTTCATGTAATTTTGATTCAGAATCTCTGAAAGTTGCACCTCCTCATGTGGGTGTGAGTGTGTGAGTGAGTGTATCAGTGTATGAGTCAGTATGTGTGTCACCATCCTCATCTGTGCAAGCCAAAGCATGTGTTCTTGCACGTGTGTAACAGAGAGTTTCAAGAAAATCCTTGAAGGGTCTTCCTTTTTGCAGTTTTTCTATGGATAAGTGTTGCTGTCTATTGCAAGAAGCATTGTATTCCATACTTTGCCAGTCACTTTCTCTTTTCATAGTTGATGGCTGTGTTGTCAGTTTGAAATCCCGTGCTTGTAATTTGTTGTCTCTTTGTTTCTACTGTGTTTGTCACTCCTCTTTCACCTTGTTTGTGGTTGGTTGCTGCGTTTTGTAGCCTTCCCCTGTTGACGTAATGGAATTATTATGTCTTTTTTTTATCATTCCATCGGAGACCATGTATGTCTTTTTTTCAGAGCACACTCACGCTCTATAATTTACTCTCCTAATTTACACCACTTCTGGCCCTACTCTCCCGTCCTTTCCATGCCACTTGTCCCAAGTGGCAGCCGTGATGATTCCTTAGTTGTACCCTCCTGATGCTCTGCAACTGCGAGCAGCTGTGTTAAAAGCCTAGAAACAAATTCAAAATTCAAGATGGACGTCGCACTGCGTGACTCAACCTGGCAGCCATCTTAAAAGTATAGAAAGCAATATTTTCAATTGCTTTCCTGGCTTTTAATTTAGCAGCTTAGACAGACACTCGCAAAAGCAGATCACGTAGCTCACTGAACATTGGTAAGCAATTCCGATTGGCATTGCTAATGCTTGTTCATTATACCACTCTGCAGAAGGCAAAAGCCTGCAGGGCATTGATTTTATTTCACTATTTGTGGTTGAATATGTTCCTGAAGAGCATTGATTTCCCTGTTAATGAAGCAGGGCTTTGCCTTTTTAAAATATTTTCCATAAAGGAGAAAGTTTACCTCCAGAGGAGGGAGGTAACTCAGAGGGCATAGATGTATTTTTGCGGTTTGGAGGACAGCATGCTCCCGAAAAGCATTTTATCTGAACTTAAAGGGCTTTTTTCCAAAAATATTTTTCTACAGAAAAAACAGGCCAGATGAACATTTTTATATCCTTCCATTGGAGGATGAGGCACCTGGAGGGTATACATTTACATATGTTTTCCTCTATGGGAACAGCAGTCTCCAGAGAGAATTTATTTACCCATGCGCGTGAGGGCAGGCTCCTTCAGGACATTCACTAGAATATTGAAAGGTTTGAATTATAGAAGTATTCGAGTGGAAGGCCTATGATTGAAGATATTTTAGAACATTTGATGGAAATGTTATAGCAGTAGGATATAGTTAGCAGTGTATTTTCTGGAAATTGCTTAAGTGTCACAATGTTTCAATATCCTAGATTGAAACATAATCAATAGTTTACTAAAGAGCCTAGAGCACTGGAGAAGTAAGCTCAGCCTGCACGTTGTAGAATAGGATAATATCTTGACATAGCTCCCTAGAATACACATCACTAGTCGGTTGTCAGGCCAAAAATATATTTACTTTTGTGCTGGACTCCAGAAAAAAGGAAAACTTGATCTGTTGGATTCTAACACTTGCTCAAATCTCAGACTCAAGGCTCAACTCCTCAAAGACACTTATGGATTCCAGCAGGCTTTCACATTTTTGGTCAGATGTTCTGGGAAGAATTCCTAATTGGTAGACATCAATCAATCAGTAGATTTATAGAGCGCTTCTTGTCACCCATGAGGGGATCCAGGCGCTAGCAGGGTCCAGTTGATGAGCTGAATAGCCAGGTCTTTAGGGACTTTCGGAACTCTGGAAGAGACAGGGGGGTCCATAGAAGAAAGGGTAGCTCATTCAATGTCTTCACTGCTATGTAGGAGAAGGAGCGACATCCGTATCTGCTATGTCGGATGCAGGGGGTGCGGCTTAAAGAAAGGGACGCAGAGCGGAGGTGGCTGGTGGATTGGTGGTTCAAGTAAGCGGGCCCGTAGTTGTGTTTTGCAAATTGTTTCCTAAGTAGGCCTGTATAAAAATGTTTATTACGCTGGCGAAATTTGCAAATTTTGTATTACATGAAATTCTGTGAATTTCATGGCCATGAAATTTTGCACAACTGTATTCAGCAAGAACCTGATTTGAGCAGAAAATGCCTTGCAGGAGACATTCTCCTTGAGCCAGTCCACTTGCTCTGCCAAAGATTTTAAATGTGAGGTATGCATCCAGAAATACTACTGGGCGGTGCAACTAACTGCCATAAACCACTGGATTTTCCTCCCTGTGTAAGAGCCTGCATTCCAAAGGGATAGACACATCATGCAGCCAGGGGGGCACCTCAGGGCCATATATGGCGGAACTAGACACACACACCTTGAGGGACCAACAGCGGTAACAATCAACCTCTGGCACACAGCATCACACGCACTCAGCTGGAGAGACAAGATAACACAGGCTACCCACCCTATGGTATGTGGCAAAACTGGGTACACTAATAACACAATCAGGGATTGATAAGTGGGACCTCATCAGCATCTCCAAGGTAGGAGATCTCTGGACGCAGGAAAGGGTGACCCCCTCTGCTGAGTTGCAACGCAAGTTCCATCTAGCCCCCACTGAAACATACCGCTACCTGCAGATACACCGCACACTCCAAGCGGTACTGCCGAAAGGTGCAGAGCTTCCTGAATCTTTGCCCCTGGAGGACAGATTGCTGGACGAACATATGCCCCGAAGGGCGACTTCCCTCACATACCAAAAACGAATTAACAGCTCACCGGATACCCTGCAATGTTTGCCGGAACAGTGGGCGCAAGACCTCAAGGGCCTGGTGAATGGCCTAAAGCCCTGGCGTCCTCAAAAGAGGTGGCCATACAGGCGGGGTTCCGCTTAGTGCAGCTAAAAATTCTCCACTGATCCTACTATGCACAGACCACCATGGTAAAAATGGGTACAGCAACTGAGATGGGTTGTTGTAGGTGGCCAGGTTGGCACATTCTGTCACACTATATTGTGCTGCTCGGAGATAAAACGGTTTTGGGAGTCAGTGGTTGTATGTATGAATGAGTTGTGTGGGAGCAATATGGGGCCTCCGCAAAATGGTGTCTATTGAACATCTGGGTTGAGACAAATATGAACTGCATGAAGCGGATATGGATGACCCTGGGACTGGCGATAGCCAAGTGAAATATTGCAAGTCTATGGGTAGTGAAGCAGGCACCACAACTGGGGGACTGAAAGCGGGACATGGATTGTTGCATGTTAGCTGAGAAGGTGATATATGAAGGTCATGGCTGTCCCCAAAAATGGGCAAATATTTGGTGGAAATTGAAGGAATACAGGGGCAATCCTTGCACTCCATTCACCTACATTGGCTTTGATGTATCGCTCCCTAATCAATCTGCATTGGATGTCCATGTTCATGATGCTGCTGGTGTGGGGGGGGCACGGGGAATGATTGACATTACGGGGTAATTGCTATGTATGATCATGTTGGTGTCCAGCAGTGTATTGTTTTTTGTTCTTAACTGCATCATCAATATAAAGATTCATTAAAAAAAATGTGAGGTATTCCTCTCACATTCAATTGCCTGCAAAATACTGCTAAATAAACGTTGATAAATGTTGTCTAATTTTCATGAAATTCAGTGAAACAGAAATTTGCTGCTACATACACCACTATAAAATAATCACATATTCAAGGACATTATTGGTACTTGAGTTGTCCACTATTTTGAGATAAAGTAGATGTTTTTCAATAAAGTAGATTATTTTCATCAGCTGGCAGATAAACATTGGAGTGCTCCCCCTCTTTCCCCTAGGGAAACAGGTAACCATTTTTTTCATTTTAGCAAATCTTTAAAATCCCTGCATTTTAGGTTGTGCATGCGCTGCAAGACATTTTGTTTACAATCAGTGGGCTTACAGCCCGCCAATTGCTTTTTATTTGTTGTCTCCATTGTCACTTTTATATGCTTGCTTTTATGTGGTCTGCTCGTGCTACATTTCTCTCCTTTTCGTGTGCTGAACCCTCCCATGGAACATGGCCCAATTACTTGTGCCCTTCTAATGCTTTTCTTCTGGGAGCTACTTTTTTCTTTTGCTTCAACAACTGTTTGTGAGTGCACTTCGGCTGCATTCTTCTATGCGGGCAGCGTGTGACGGCTACGTCGATTATCTTTAGTAAACCTTGGACACATCCTCCGTTTTATTTGTTTACCGTTATTCTGTATTTGCACCTGCACCTCAACCATGTTCAGAGCTTTATTTTTTTTTAACTAGAATCAAAGCCAGCATAGGCGGCTCGGGTTGAGTTACAGCGGGAGCACACCAGCTGTGGAGTTTCTTTTCATGAATGTCTCTTTGCAAATTAGCCTGCCTTTGCTGGAGGGAAAGGCACTGATTGCATTTCTCATCATAAACTCAGCATTGAAGTGACTATAAAGTTTGTTTTTTCTTATAATTAGTCTTCTGGCTGAAACAGTTCTCCAAATTTAAAGATGTGACCTCTTTTATAAATCGCTGGACATCTCTTCTTAATTGATTTTTTGTCACTCATCCTTACATTAATGGATCCATTCATCCACCTACTGACTCGTTCTTGTATTCACTCACTCAACCATCTACACTAAAGCACACACAACCAACAGGCATATGCAAGAAAATTAAAAGAATAAAAGTAGCAAAAATAAAGGCTGTTGTCACATAAATGTGACTGTCTCATGTTTGCAATGAAAAATAAGTTAAAAATTAAACATAGCAGTGGGAGGCCATCTTGGAATGGGACTGTGCATAGTATATCAATGCTGTACTGATCCAAGATGACCGACATGTATATCTTGGAATGGTAAAACATTGATAAACTATAGACAATAAAAACTATAGACAATACCATTCCTAGACGGCCGCCTGGTTTAGAGCAGTGGCTGTGTGGTTGCGGTGCACTGCAGATTATATTAGCAGCAAGTGAGCAGCCCAAGAGTTCTAGCTAGGGAGTTGAAAGGCACTCAAAAAAAAAAATATATATATATATATATATAAAAAATAGAGAATGAAAGTAATTAAAGGTGAACTACAACAAGAGAAAATGGAAAAATAATGGCAAGCCATGGCACTGAAGGCATTTCAGGTGGGTGGGCACATTAGGCAAACTGTCATCACCCATAGGGCAATAGATCCAATGGCTGAAGGTGACTAACCCATTGTCCCATTCAGTATACTGCTATGAATGGAACCGGAACGCGAATGACGTTCAATCAGACCAGTAGCTGTAAAGGATGACCCAAAGCCCCTCTGTTTATCCATATACAAGAATGTCTTTTTTATGACTTGTTTCTGGTTACAAGAGCCTGAAAAAAAGATAAAGCTGTCAGGCCAGATCAAAAAAGTATGTTAGTACACACAGAGTTAAATACTATTCATTAGTCTAGCAAGGATTCTCTAGAGTAAATCTTCTACCCAGAGGATTTGTCAAAGGGGATAACAAACGCCAAAACCCTTGTCTACTTTGGTAATCTGTGAGATTCCATGTAACAAAACACCTATTGACAGGGTTTACCACAGTGTGATAACAAGCCACCCTTAAAGGCCTGTTAGCTTTAACATACCCTTTTCATAATATACAAGTCAGGCTTACTGCCTTGGCCATATTGTTTTATAATAAACAGATCAGACACATGACGTAACATAACTTTTCCTAGTGGGAGGGTCTAACAAGGATTTGTGAGAGGAGTAAGCTACAATAAAAGGCTTGCCTACTACAGTACTCTGTGAAATTCCATGTAACAAAATACCCATGTATAGGCTTTAACACAATGTAATAACAATCCACCATTAAAAACCTGTATGCTTTAACATACACTTTTCAGAATAAATAAGTCATGCCTACTGCCTTTGTAATCATTTTTAATAATAAACAGATTGGACATAAGGCATCTGACATATTATTTAATGATGAACCAATTAGGCCTACAGACTTTAACACTGGCTAGTAACTATACCCAAATTGGACCCACTGTATTGAGAGTGAGTTATCCCACTATACCGCCATCAGGCATGAAGTCATAAAACCACAAATATGCAAAAATTACATTTGACAAAGCAATATACAACCTCTCCTATGGGAGTCTAACAAGGAGCATCACAGTGCAAATCTTCTAACTTTAGGTTTTGTCAAAGAAGGGTAAACAGTACCGAAATCCTTGCCTATTGAGGAAATCTGTGAAATTCCATGTAACCAAATACCTGTGTACGGGCTTACCACAGTAAAATACCTATCCATCCTTAAAGGCCTATTGGCTTTAATATATATTTAATATTTAAGATATATATATCTTTCACAAAAAATAAGTCAGGCCTACTTCTTTTCTGATAACTGTTTCATAATACACAGATCAGACAAATGGCATCTGATGTAACTTTTCCTAAAGTACTATTGTGTTTATCGTTGACTTGTCACCATAACCGTCTCAGGCCTATTGTATTGAGCATTTGCTTTCCCACAAGAAAACCATAAAGCCCACAGACATAAACATTACAAACATGTACAAAATTATAGTTGACACAAACAATATGCAATCCTGCCTAGGAGGACCTAACAATGGTTATCACAATGCAAATATTTAATCCACAGGGCTTGTAAGGGCAGGATTCACCACCAAAACCTTTGCTTATTGTGGTAATCTATGAGCTTCTATGTATCGAAATCAAGGCTCGACTGGCCGTACCGGGTATCAGTTGTTTCCCTGGGAGGCTGGTAGAGTGAGGGGCCGCTTTTGCTACTGGGGGACGGTTTTGAAACAGTGCAGCAGTTGTAAAAGCACTGCATATTTCCTTGTATAGCCAACAGTTTTCAGGCAACAATAAACGTACCAAGATAACTCTAGTGACTAATGTACCTGCTGCAGAGATAGGAGCTCTGTCTAGTGGCAGTTTTGACTAATAATTAATAAGCCTGCAGCAAAGAGTGTGTACTTTGCAGATCACAGAACAGTATTTTATGTGCATAGCTCAGTAGTTTACCACTTTTGTCACAGAAATCCTTTTGTTACTGTGCAGTTCATCAGTTACAATCATAATCTAGGTTAGAAAGTTAGGTTTTTTCCCCAGTCTTTCATTATTCTAATTCTGCTAAAAAGAGTTTGTTTTGGTAGAAATAAATCCTTATTAGTAAAGACAACCCTAACCACTGTGTTACCTTCTGAATCCTGAGTTTGTGCTTCCCCAGACCAAGCACTCTTAAAAAATGCCTATCAGTATGGATTACATGTGAATCCTACACCTTGTAGTCCCCTTTGCCTTATGTAACATTTTCTATACACTGATTTACACAAGTATGATTCATTGTCTCTGTATGAGTGTGTGATGTAAAATGCTCCGACAACTTATGCTGGTATGAGAGGCGCTATTAAACAAATGAAATACATGTGAGAGAAGGGCTATGGAGAGATGAGAGGCACTGTTGGAGGGTGATAGTGAGGGAATCATAGAAGAGCCCCAATAAAGATTGCCATATCCTGGTGCACTGTAAGGCAATAATTTACAATTCTTAAAAAACGAATACAATTCAATATATAATGTGTTGTAGAATGCACCATTTTTGCTCAAATTTTCTTGGGGGTAGAACCCCTTCAACTCCCCTTGTAGTCATCAGGCTCGCTCACTGCGCTTGCTTGCTAGTTATGCACAGTATGGGGGCTGGTCTGACAAAATTTGCCAGGACTGCTTTGGGTTCCCAGTCCGGCCCTGATCGAAATGTCTATGTACAGGCTTTACTACAGTGTAATAAGTGGCTTTTACAAGAAATTGGTTATTAGTTGAGAGGGGTGGAAGCCCCAATCAAGCAACATTGTCAATCCTTGTCAGGGTAAACCACAAAAGTCACTAAATTAACCTGTGCTTAACCCTTTGGTAGCTTGGTACAACAGCAATCAGGCTTAACTTATAGGCAATATGTAAAGTATTTATACAGCACACAAACAGTAATAAAGTGAAAACACAAGACCCCACATAAATCTCAAACCGATTTAGAAAAATAGAGTACATTTTAATAAATAGAATTATACCAGAATGACAAAAATCTGATCAATAGCACCTGAGATAGTAATTTTTAAAGCTTTAGGTGAAAATAGCACCAAGAAAGACAAAGCAAAGCTCGTGGTTATTGGGCTTCATTAGGCCAATGAAATGTCACAAGTTCAGGCCAACTTCGCTGGAGCGCAGGTTGGATTCAGGAACCAGGTTAGTCCAGCTGAAGGGTTACCTTCTCATGAGGAGGAGGCTTTTGGCGTGAAGAGCAGGTCGAGCATCGTAGACGGCTGTTGTTCTAGCGTAAAGAGTCGATCGGCGCTGAAACTTCGCGCTGAAGGATCGTCCCTGGATAGTTGTTGTTGGAGGAAAATGCAGGTCTTGCATTGCTGGTTGTTGCAGACAGTCATTGACAGCGCGAAGAGCAAGTCCCGCTGGAGGTTCGCGTTGTTGGTCATTGCAGGCAGTTGATTCTAGGCGCAAACAGGTCACGTCACGGTCACAAGGAGCCCAAACTTTAGGATTTTTACCTTTTCTAGAGGAGGAGTACTCAATGATGCCAGCCAAAGCTCGAGCAGAGGCCAGCAGCAGGGCTCAGCCAGTTCCAGCAGGGTTCAGTTGTTGCTGGTCAGCTGGGCAGTTTCAGGAAGGCCTTTGGAAACTTGTTGTGTCCCTGCAGCTCACACTGGAGGTCCTCCAACTGACCTTTGGAGTCACTCTGGGTAGCCTGGGATCACGACAAGCAGGTCCAATCTTCCTTCTTCAGACAGTAAGGCAGTCCTTCCAGCAGAAGGGCAGTCCTTCTGGAATCGAGGCAGTCCTTCTTCTGAATTTTCCACATGTCCCGGAGTGTCCTGGTGAGTGGTTCTGATGTTCCTACATTTATTCCAGGTGACAGCCCTTGTGTGGGAAATGTCTGACCTACCCCCTAAACTGGTTCCGGTCAGTTCTTCACCTGATCCAGGTTCCAAACTGTCAAAGGTGACAAAGGCAAGGCTAGGCCTGGTGTCAGATTCCCTTTGTGTGTGCTGCAGACAGGGTCATTTAAAATGTAATTAGGGCAGGGCCCAGCTCCTCCCCAGCCATCCTGTCAAGAAGACCCTCTCGACTTCAAACATAGGCTTCCTTTGTATGAATGTCTGGAAGGAATACACAACCCACAACAGCAGAGTCATTCGCAGTCTTGTAACCCAGGACAACGGCAGAAAGGCACATTTGGTTTGGGCAGGAAAATGCTAACTTTCTAAGAGTGTAATTTTCAAAATTGTGACTTAAAATCTGGCTTCGCCATTAAAGAGGATTTTAAATTACAATTCATTTCAGTTTAAACAGCATGTCTCCATCTGCTCCCAATCTGAAGTTAGGATTTATTAAGTGTAATAAGGTAACCTAGTGTTAGTCTATGGGAGAGATAGCCTTATAGCAGTGATAAATGCCTTTAGCAGGTTCACTTTGAGGACATGTGAAACTTAAACACACACATCCTACTATTTAAATACCAAGCACTCTGCCCTACAAGCCTTCAGGGCCTTCTTTAGGGGTGATTTATAAGTGTGATAAAGGAAAGGTAAGGCCTGGCAAAAGGTTTATTTTGGCAGGTTGAAATGGCAGTTTAAAACTGCACCACAAGTGATGTGGCCAGCCTGAGACATGTTTTCAAAGGCTACTTTATTGGGTGACACAATAAATGTTGCTGCCCACTAGTAGCATTTAATATGCAGAACCTGGGTACATGTAGTACCATTTACTAGGGACTTACATGTAAATTTTCCAATCAGGTACAGGCCAATTTTACCATGTTTTAGGGAGAGAGCACAAGCACTTTATTACTGGTTAGCATGGAAAAAGTGCACAGAATCCTAAAAGCCAACAAAAAAGGATTCAGCAAAGGAAGGCACAAATCTGGGGTAACCCTACAGAAAGGGCCAGGTCCAACTGCTTTAAAACGTGTTTTTAAAAATAGTAAGTCAGAACTACTACTTTTGTCTCAACCTTTCATGACTAAGAAATCATACCTATGACATCCAACATATAGCATCATTGGCTTGTCAGCATAACAAATTCAGGCCTATTGCACTAAATTTAAGCTTTCCAATCTGGCGTAAAGTGCAAAAGACGCACACATCTTCTACCCAATCAAATATTGTATTAAGGGAATCAACATGCAGGTAGAGTCAAAGTCCCTCTCTTGATAATGATTTTTAAAGCCCTTTTTCTGTTGGTCACTTGAGTTGAACGGGCAGCTATGCTGTCAAGTTAGACCTAATAAGGAAGGAAAAGCAGTGTGACTAACACCTTGATAACTCCAATCGGGTCCAAAGGGCAAAAAGAAACATGTGTGTTGGACATGATAATTGTAGAAACATAAAATGAGTATAATGTCTTATGGCAAAGAAGATTTTGTATCTAGTGCTTTAAGTGGTATGAAAATGTGGGGTGATAGTAGTCTCTAATGGGGATGTGACCAAGGAAGTGTAATGAGGAATCCTTTCCAGGAGGCGTGGCCTATGTAATTCTAATTGTAAAGTCATTGAAGTATTTTGAGGCGAACAGCACACTACTCTGAAACCCAAGGTTAAAAGTAAGAAGGTAGTATATTAGTAAAAAGTGTTTTGTTTATTTTCCTTATTGATTACTAGTGTAAATGTGTTAAATTAGTGCTCAGTGAGATCTCATGCATTGACTGTAATTGTTTTGAAAGGGATGGATTAATTGAAGTGGACTAGTAAAGGGAGGAAGTGAGTTGTTATTCGGAGTGATGAACATGTGTGCATATTGGGTGGATGAATTAGATAAAGGTGGGAAGAGTTTGGAAAGGGTGTCCGGGAGCCATAGTAGTCGGAGAGGTTTGGGATGAGTCGGAAAGTGTAGGTATGGACAGAAGTTGAACAGGAATTCATTATTTTACAATTAATTACTTACATTGCTTACTTACTTATTTTAATTAATTATTTACAATTAATTAATTATTTTAACATTTGTATTCCCCTCCAGTAATTAAAAAATAAATATATAGAGACATATCTACACATTCAAATATATAGCACTATGTATACATATATACACACATTATAATTATGATATTTCTTTACAAGGCACAAATTCCACTATGTAAATACTCATATGTATATATATATATGTAGCAACATTTACATGCTCAGACTTTCACATGTGTGTTGTGCAGAAATAACCATATATGTTTTTCATCTAAATAAATTGTTAAACACTTAGGGGCCGATTACTATGTCGGGCGGAAGCCCGACACCGACTCAGAATCAGGACCGACCGACTTGCCGTCAGCGGTTTCGACCACCGGATTACGATGCGACTGAACACTGTTCGGTCGGATTCCCATTGGTCCCTATGGGAGCTTGACAACCGGCCGTAACACAGGCTCCTATGGGGAAATGGGGTGTTTGCGGAAAACCTCACGGTGCCTGCCACACAGTGCAGGGTTTTACAGGGGAGTCCCTTGGGTACCCCCTCAGCCATCAACCGTAACCCTGCCAGGGGCCCCCCAAGTCACTTTCTGACAGCCTTTCCGTGACGGACAGGCCGACGTGGAAAGGCTGTTGGAAATCGACATTGTAATCCTGAGGACGGAACGCTGTCCATAGGGGTGTACGATGCGGTTCCGACCGACACGTTTACTCCACAAGTCGCTCGGAACCGACTCGGAATGACCGTGTGGTTTACATTCTGACCGCAAACATCGTAATTGGGCGGTTGGAATGTAAACCGATGCGGTTGAGGAGGTTCCGACTGTCGGGAGAAGGCTTTCCGCCCGACATCGTAATCGGTCCCTTAGAGCCTGATTTAGATCTCAGCAGACGTGTTACTTCATCACAACGGTGACGGATATCTGTCCGCTGAAATATAAATACCATAGGCTATTATGGGATTTATATTTCACTGTATGGGATATCTGTCACCGTTGTGACGGAGTAACGCGTCCGCCGAGATCTAAATCAGGCCCTTAGACATACCTTCCCTATAATCATATATATATATTTTTTAATAATCATTTTATTGTAACAGAGCAGTACAAATATTTTTACATTGTCATTATTGAATACACAACCAAGCATTATTAAACTTTGCCACATGGCATCCTTCTTAATCATTGCTGAGTCCGTTATTTTGATGTCGCCCTCAGTTAGTCTCTGAATGAATTACAGAAAGAACTGTTTCACCCACTGGAGGTGTGCATGGATTACCCCTATATTCGTTCCATTTGCTCCAAATTCTCCCGCATTTTTTCAGGCACCCTCTTTTCACATAGACTGCTTTCTCCGCCAGCATACACCAGTCCATATCTCTTTTCCAGTCTCGGAGTTTGGGCAGGAGGATAGCCCCCCAGTGGCGAGCTATATTGCGTTTTGCCAGCATAAGGCCCAGAGATACCCAGGTTTGGTCTGCTCGTCCCAAGTCAGTGTCTTCCCACACATTTAAAAGGGACCACTTAGATGAGAGCATGAGCTCCTCTCCCACCACCCCAGACATGCATGACAGTATCGCCTGCCAGTATTCCTGAATCTCGTGACACGTCCGTATGATATGAAAAAACGATCCCACCCCCCCACACTTTCTGTTAGAGGTTGCATCTGCCCTGCGGCCCATCTTCACCAGTGTTGTGCAGGAGATGTATACCCTGTGTAATATTTTGAGCTGGACGAGTCTGAAACGGGCCCTGATTGCTACCTCCCTTGTGGATGCTAAGGCTTCGGGCCAGTCCTTCTCTTGTAGGTCAGGTATGTCTAAACTCCAGCGATCTTTTAGGGCGATAAGAGTGTCTGATAAGTTGTTAATCAACTTTCGGTATGTGAGCGAGACTGCCTTTTGGGGCAGGTGTTCCTCCAGGAGTCTACATTCCAGGGGAGACGACTCCGGGAGCTCCGTTCCCCGGTGCACTGCTGCTTGAATTACATGTCGGATCTGTAGGTAACGGAAGTACTCCATCCGGTCCAGCTCATGTGTTTTTTGCAGCTGCTCGAATGAGACCATCTCTCTCCCCGTGTGTAGGTCCCCCAGCCTCGAGATACCTATTAGGTCCCATTCAGCTAAACCTTTGTTTACTTCTGAGGCACCCAGTTGTTGAGAATCCCAAAGTGGTGTGGCTTTGGTGAGCTTATTTTTCCACCCTAGTTTGGAGAGAGCCAAGTGCCACTGGCGGATTGTCACCGCCGTGAGACACTCCAATTGGAGTCGTCGTGGTTCAGTATAAAGCGCACGGAGATAGCCTCTCGTCTGTAGTACCAGCCGATCCATGTGGTACGCCGGCTCTGTTAGCGGTTGGTGTACCCATTGGTTAATGGTTGCGAGTTGAACCACCCTGTAATACATTTGGATATAGGGCAACGCGATTCCCCCGTCATACCAGCTACGGGTCAATTTACTGAGGGCGATTCTTGGGGGGCCACCGTCCCACTAGAGGGAGCGCACCTCGCTGTCTATTGTATTGAAATAGGAGTCCGGAACCGGGAAGGGCGTATTTTGTAATACATATAAGAATCTCGGCAGGGCCATCATTTTAAACAGCGCCGCTCTACCGAGGAGTGAGAGAGGGAGCGCTCGCCAGTGGCGGAAATCTCTTTTAAGGCGCTCCAGAGGAGATTGCAGACTCTGGGCTAGGAAGCGCGTCTGATCTGTTGTTTTAAATATGCCCATGTATCGAAATCCACCTGTGGCCATCTGTGCCTCACAATCCACAGGGAGCTTGGGTCTCTGTCCACTAGGAACAAACATTACAGATTTGGCCCAGTTGATGAAATAGCCTGAGTACCTACTGAATGTAGCAAAAATGCTTAGTATTCTTGCTATAGAGGCTCGAGGGGATGCCACATATAAAAGGATATCATCGGCATAGAGCGAGATCCTATCTTCCAAGTCTTCCGACCACCGTAGGCCACGTATAATTGGATCTCTCCGGATCCATGCCACCACTGGTTCGAGTATCAACGCGAAGACTAGAGGGGACAGGGGGCATCCCGGTCTTGTGCCACGCTGCAGCGGAAATATACGCGATCTTTCACTGTTGACCATTATCTGCGCCTGCGGCGCTGTATATAAGAGGCTGAGCCAAGATATAAATCGTGGTCCGAATCCCATACGTTTGAGCACTGCCACCATATACGGCCACTCAACCATATCAAAGGCCATCCGAGCGTCTAGGGATGGGACGGCCGCCTCTTCTCTGATTCTGTGTGCATGTCCCAGGACACCATGCAGGCGCCTGAGGTTCAGGGCGGTGTTTCGTCCTGGCATAAATCCGAATTGGTCCGGGTGGACCAGGGCCGGGAGTAGAGGGAGAAGCCGCTGCGCCAATAGTTTTGCAAGAATTTTTGCTTCTGCATTCAGTAACGTAATAGGCCGGTATGACGTACATTGGTCCCTTGGCCTTCCCTCCTTGTGTATTACCACTATAATCCCCAGTGTCTGATCTATTGGGAGTCTGCCAATGGAGTTCTCTCCTCAAACATTGTCAGTAGGTGAGGCACAATCACCTGCGCTGTGAGCTTGTATAGTTCAATTGGGATACTGTTTGGCCCCAATGCTTTTACCGACTTCAGGGCCCCAATCGCTTGAGTTATTTCAGCTACCGTAAGGTCCTCCTCCAGAGGCTGGCGCTCTTCTTCCGTCAACACAGGGAGCAAGATATCCCTTAGGAACTCTAGCGATTCCTGTTCTGAGTATTCCATACTGCCGGAGTATACCACCTCATAATAGTCTGCAAAGGCCTCCACAATCTCTAGTGGATTTCTGATCTCCTCCTCTGATTTAGAGGTGAGCGATGGGACCCATCTGTCTGCTTTCTGGCGCTGATCCAACCAGGCCAGTAGTTTGCCTGCTTTGTCGCCAGTTTTTTATACCCAGTGCTGTGTCTCGTTAATTTTATTCCTGGCCTCTTCCGCAACGCAGTCTCTATAGTCTTGTTGTTTAAATTTTAACATGTGTTGTGCGTCCTCATCATAGTTCCGCACGATTTGAAGTTCTAGATCAAGGATTTCCTGCTCAAGCTTCACAACTGTCGCCCTTTTCTCTTTTTTGTGTCCAGATATAAGTGAGAGGGCCTGGCCCCTGACCACCGTCTTATATGCTTCCCATAATATCTGTGGCGAAGCGACTGTATTAACTTTTTCCGGAAAGTAAAAATTAGTTGCATCTTCCAGGCCCTTTCTTATTTTGGGTACCTTAATGTACCAGGGATTTATTGCCACCGGGCCCCCGTGTCGCTCCCCACCCACCGTATATTTCGCCCATATGGGAGAGTGGTCGGAGATACCTCGCGCCAAATGTCTGACCTCGAGAAGTGAGGGAGGAGTGTGGGGAGAGAAATCAAGAAGTCAATTCAGGATCGACTACCATGTGCCCGTGAGTGGAACGTGTACTCTGGTGTAATGGGGTTTAGAGATCTCCAGACATCTATCAGGCCTACTGCGGACAAAAAATCTACCAATCGTGTCTGCCTGGGGCTTTGGGCTCTAGGTGGCATGCGGTCCAGCCAGTCGCAGCCTGCCATGTTAAAATCTCCTCCCATATATAGACAGCCCACAGGCAGTTCCAGTATTTGTGCCCCCAGGTCTGTCAAGGTCGAGTCTACCAATGTGGGGGGGACGTATACGGACAGATATTGATTACTTCGCCTGCCCATATCCCCGAGATCGCCGCATATCTACCCAGTCTGTCCGTCCATGTTTTTTCTGTGATGAGGGGTAGGCCTTTCTTGAGGAGGATTCCCATACCTCTAGAACCGGATGTGTATCCCGCATGCGCCTTCATTTCGTAGCCCTTGTGGTTCAAGGCCTTACAGCTATTACCCATGAGATGGGTCTCCTGTAAGAGAACCACATCCGGGGAATGTCTTTTTATAAACTGAAGCATGATATCTCGTTTAACTTTACTTCCCAGACCATTTACGTTCCAGGACATTATTTTCATTTCAGCCTGCACTTGTCCTGTCATGTGATTGCTGATCTGTGTTTCTTATTAACAGTGCGTCGGGGTTCCGCCGGGTATCCCCCCTCCCAGTGCCTCTTCGGGCCCCCTGCGTAGGACTCAGTGTCTTGGTCGTGTTGAAGAGTACTATCTGCTCTTTCTCTGTAACCTTGAAGACTGCATAATAAGGCAGCTAATAAACATGTAACACCCCCTCCCTTCCCCTTTCCCTACCACCCCCCACCCTGCAACCCTGCCAGACGGTGCCCCAATTGCCCGCCCCCCAACTCAGCAGAGAGCCTGTCGACCCTAACCAACATAATAAACATAGGGAACGTACACTTGCCCGTCAACTCTTCCCCCACCCCCTCTTCGGTCTTACAATCGATCTGTCCGCCATTAACATAAAGCTGTAATTTCCAATAGTGCTACAGTGGTTCATTGTCTCAGCCCCTTCCTGCCCAGGCCGCTGGATGGTTTTTTTCTCTGTACTTAGTCCCTCCTAGTCCGATAGCTGGACGGGAGGTCTGTCAAGCCCAAATTGCTTAAATCCCCAGTTCTCCAGTCTGTCAACAAGGATACGTTATTCTTACCCATTTTCCCCCTCGGGCTCTACCGGCCCCGAACTCAGTCTCTGTTCTCACGGCGCAGCACCCATGTGCCCCTCTTCAGGGAGCCGCCCATTTGGGTCCGTCGTTGTTTTCTTTGGTCTTCCTCGACGGGCCTTGCCACCAGCGCCTCCAACTGTTCTCCAACCCTCTAACCAGTCCCATCCCTCTTCAAGTGTAGTGATAAACTAAGCCCTCCCCTCGGACTCCACTTGTAGGCATGCTGGAAAGAGCATGGAGTATTTCACCCCTTTATCCCTGAGCGCCCTCTTCACCTCGATGAAACTGCACCTTAGTCTTTGATTCTTTAGGGTGAAATCCGGGAATAAGGCTATCTGCGAGTTTTCAACTAGGACTGGGGGGGCCACTCGGGCCGCATGCAGAATAGCATCTCGATCTCTGGTTTGGGCGACCCCCCGGCACACGATGAGCTCTCTCCACCGAGAAAAACTTTGAGAGAACCTTTGGTTGGATTTGCCCCTTTATCAGTTCTTCCACAAAGAGGTCAGCTGTTGGGCCCTCCGCCCTTTCAGGGACTCCCAGGATACACACGTTGTTTCGTCTCAAGCGCCCTTCTTGATCTTCGAGCCTGGCCTCCAGATGGACAGTGCGAGCTTGCATTTCTTTCATTTGCGCTTTGAGGGTTGAGATATCTTGAAGCAGAGTTTTTGTGAAGTCTTCTACTGTTTGTACTCTTGCCCCCATATAGTCTATTCAGGTCTCCAGCGCCGTTTGTACCCCTTATATCGCCACCATAATGTCATGCAAAGATAATGCACCTTTGTCGGGTGCTGCCTGATCCTCCGGGGGCAGGTGTTCATGCGGGGGGTCCTGGGTTTCAGTTCCTTTCGGAAGGGTGAATTTGTCTAGTTTCGTTTGGTGGGAGTTTTTGGCGTTCTTTCCCCGGACATCTTCCCGTCTGGGTTGAGTTGCCCTTGCAGGTTCTCTTTTGGGGTCCCCGGGTGTGCTGCTGCCACCTGCCAGGGGTTACCGAGGCTACCCCTGAGGCCTGTCAGGGTTACACCCTGTTCCCCAACGTTCTTTCCTCTCCCCCTCTCCGACCGGCGATTATTGGGATTGCCGACCAACAGACCCGCATTACCTTTGCGGCTTTCCTTTCACCTGGCATTAGTTTCTATGCCTTGTGGTCTCCCATTTGAGTTTCCCACAGCAGCCTTCTTACATTTCAGCTGCCCCAGTGCCGACTCGCGTCTTTACCACGAGTCTGCCTTCTCACTTGAAGTTTACCACCTCCTTAGCTCCTGGTAGGCCCCCTCCACGAGCATGTTCCGGGTGCAGATCCGCATTCTCTATGCGCTTTTTTCCTCTTACCCGGCATTAGTTTTAGTGTCTTGTGGTCTCCTAATTTGGATTTTCCACATCCGCTTTTCAGATGCCCGAGTGCCGACTCGCGCCACCACCGCGAGTGTGCTCCCTGTCCTGCACGACACACGGGGACGTATTCTCTAGGACCGACTTTGTTTTTTGGCTATGGGTCTGTTGGTATTATAGCTGGCTGCACCGGGGGCCCCCGCCCTTTCATCCATGGGGCTCTGCTTTTAAGCTAGGTCATGTACTTGTCACTTTAGGTATAACTCCCCAGAGCACCCTGGGCTCATGATTCTAAAGTTAGTGCCCTTAAACTAGGCTAGATACCAGTTATTTCTGTTAATACTCCACAGCCTAACGGGTTTTCCATGAGTCCCGCTCTGGATTTCAACAGTCTGTGCCCTCTCGCTGCAATTCCCGACTACATGGGTGGGGGCCTGACGTGTTTTGACTACAGATTAACAAAACAAATTTGGGTAAAGCTGCATGGGCGTTCCAGCTTGCCTGAACACAGTATCTTTGCTATGACCCCCAATTCAACGGGTGTGTGCTTGGTCAAATATCATCGGACACCTCTGTAAGAGCACCCCATGCCTTCTTTTGCCCTTGCCTGACTGAACTGACTGGCATTCAGCTCCTTCGTACTTTCTCTTCTCCCCCTTCTCTCCTTGTTGATACCACCTCCTCTTTTCCCCAGGGTGGTTGGCGTATGTACCTGTGGCTAAATAGCCCCAGACAGAAGCGGTAACTTTTTCTACCTAAATAGGTAAGTGCCGCCATGTATCACCTATATAAGAGTGACTTGGCCTTGCTTAGTATAGATTACTCAATGGCCAAATGTCTGAATGTGGCATAACCATGCACAATCACTGTTTTTTTGTCTCATTGTAGGTCTCAACGGTGAATCTACTGATCACAAGAATCCCTGGTTCAGTATAAAACACTGTTGCTCTATAATAATTTTCTTTTAATTTCTCACTTACACACTTGTTGCAGTAGCTGTTTTTCTGATCCTGATGAAGGCCATGATACTTTGAGAGGTCACCTAAGGCTGAAACATGTTGATCTTGTTAATGTAGCTGTCTCTAATGTCGACAGTTTCATTACTCAGCTTATTGTTTTTAATCCTGTCACAGGGTAGCTGAATATAGGTTGCTGATAGCTAGCTCTGTAGGCAGTTTTAATTCACATTCACTTTTACTTTAGCACTGCACATCATATATATTCATACACCACGCTCACATAGGGTTTTTAGGACAACCCATGTGCTCAAATTGAGAAAACATCCCTGATCCCCTCCCTCTTAGAGAGTGGGTCGTAGCCCGCACCAAGACTAGGCTCTTGACGTGAGGAGGCACCCCTATGATGAAGCATGACACCTCTGGTGTGTGAGGGGAACCGTCCTTATAAAGGGATATTTTCCCTCCCCTGTTTTCTCCGGTGTTTGGTTTATGTAATCCACATATCTATCAGACTTGTACCCTGGACCCGTGGGCTCGTTGTGTGTTGATTGCCGACCAGCCCCCAGGCGCTACCCGTTGGGACTCTTGATCACTCCCACACGTTATCTTCTGTTGTAGATTATCTCTTGCTCCTCGTTGCTCATCAAAATGCTCCCACCTGGCCATGGGGGATTTGCACCGCCTGCAGAGTTCAGTCTGTATATCCCACCCAGGCCGAGCCCGAAGGTGTATCTATGGGCCCGGACCTTCCTCTCGTTGTGCTTCCCATGCGGCCCCACTAGCCTCCACCTCAGACGCCCTGCTGCTGTTATATCACCCTTTTTGCTTATTTTCTATACTTTGGCCCGCTGTTCATTCCTCTCCTGCCTTCACCTTCTTTTGCTCTCGATTTGCAGCGGACACCCTTCCAGCCGGCTCGGCCGCCACCTCTCTTTCTTCTCGGTGTTCTTGTTACTGCCGCTTTCTGCCGGGGACGGGCTGCCAGTGCGCCCCACCCCTCTCCATCACTTCCCCGGGCTGCACGGGTGCGTTAGCGGGCCCCTCTAATGGGCGTCAATCGCTCCTTGCTGCCACCTCCACTCTTCCTTGGTCGTCCCAGGCCCCTGCCTGCCGGATGACAGGGCGGTTCCACGCTCCTGGAGGCCTCGGTCACTCCCGGACTGCGCCTCAGCAATGCCAGCTCCCAACGTCTGGTTTACTCGGAGCGGCCGCAAGCTGAACCCGGCTCCCTTCCGCTGAGCCGTGCAGCCGCTCCACTTGGCGACCACTTCATCCCGTTTTCACCGGTGCCCCCAGGGGCGCTCCGTCTCTCTCGCCACTCAAGGCCAGTGCTCTGCTACCTCCACCAGGCCACGGAGCAGGGATATCCGCGATCCGACCTCGGATCCACGATAGGGGCACACCGATGGTGAGTGCACACTCCCGCCGTCTTTTCCCGCGACTCGGCACGGTTGCTGATTCGGATTATGTCCGAATTTACGAGGATGAAGGGGAAAGAGTTACGGGGCCGCCCTATGAATCGGCCATCTTCCTTCGCGGCAAGCCACGCCCCCTGTAATCATATTTTCATACTGATATGTATATGTATTTAAGGGAGTGGCATAAAACATGGAAACTAAATTCCTGTGGTTCACACAGCAAGCCACATGACCACTACTTGGGTACTTGTGAGTTTTATGTTATGTTATTACATCCAGATGTATCACACAACTGCCAATGGATATATCTTAAAAAAAGCCAGACATATTGGCTTTGCCAATGCTTGTTAGCTGCATATGATAAATGAACAACAATGATTTTGTTGTCAATAATCAGTATTGAAAATGTTTCACTTCTGAACATATGAGACTGTGAATTAAACATTACTAACTGCTGTGAAGAAGGTTGCGGCCTTTGGAGTATCCCAGACGCTCCTGTTCACTTCTTCACACGAGTTTCTTCTGCTGTCTTTGACTCTGTTAGTCACTTGCGTCCTTTTTCTCCCCACATCTCTCTGAAATCATATATCCGCATATTTCACTCTTTCCCACAATTAATACACATGGGACCTTCGCCCTGTGCGCTCTGCAGAGAGGCCAAGGACTGAACGTACCTGTAGTCTGCACACCTTTAAGACCCATTGACAGGCAATGTAAGCAACCTACACTGCCACCTGCCTCAGCTTCAGAGCTCTCAATCACTCACAGTCATTTTCACCCACAACCTGAACTCACTCAAACACCTGAAGGAAGCTCAGTTCAAAGTATTTACTATACAAGAGTCATATGAAAAAAAAGCTACAGAAAATCATCTTTTATAAAAGCAGATACCCCCAGGGAGTACAAGCTGAAGTAAAACGTGGAAAGTTACCAGGGATTACATTGCTTATATGGAATATGTTAAGGGTTTTTACAGCCATTGTTGAAGCATGCATGAGAGGTTTTGTCAGTAAAGCTAAGCTCCTGAAGAGAGGTCACGGTAGGAGCCCATTTCACACTGGGTTTTCAATTACCCAGCAGGACCCGGCCCACTTAATGCCCTCCTTGTACCTCTTATTGGCCTTAAAAATACCTGCATTTATTAGAAAGAAAACATCCGACACAAGTCATTCGTTCTAATGCTGTCTCCGGAACAAATCCAGAGCAGGCTCTCCCATCATAGACTGCCTCTGAGTCGGAAGTTCTAACTTTGAAGTTTTATTGACAGCAGCTCAGATTTTTTCAGATTAGTCGCATCCACGCTCATGTGAAATGGCTGTAGGGGAAGCAGTCACTCTTCCCTCCCATTCAGAGTGGTGTCAAGCCATCGCCTTTGAGAAGACACGCCTCTGCCAAAGGGCAGGGAGTAACCTCCTGAGGCCTAGTCTGTTTCACAGGATCCAGCTCATCAGAATGTAACTCACAAATGAGTCATGGGCTGAGGTGGCATCGCAGGTAACACCCAAGGGGGGTCAGACTGGTAAAGGCAGCAAGGTGTGCACTGTAAGAATAAGTGCTCACAAGGCTTATGTGTCTGGATTTAACGTGCTCTAGTACATTCAAGCGAAACACATGGGTTGAGCCAGCAGAGAGGGCTATAGTTGTAAAGTAGTCCCTGATGCAGTTTAAAGCAAGCATTCGAGAGGGGGCAGAAGGATACATCCAAAAAGCCAATAGCATTAGTTAAGGAGTGAATACGCCAAGCTAAACCAAGATGTACCTGACAAAGTCTCAAGCCAATGGCTGAAAGAGGCTGGCTGAAGAATACCAAAGGTTGAAAGGGGTAGATCAATCAATCAATCAGGTGTTATATAGCGCTGCTAATCACCCGATAGGGTATCCAGGTGCTTGCATGTCCCGGAGGCTCATTCGAACAGCCAGGTTCTTAGGGCCGTTTGGAATTCCAGAAGAGAGGTGATGGTTCAGAGCTGCATGAGGAGGCTGTTCCAGGTCTTTGCTGCGATGCAGGAAAAGGAGCATCCTCCACTTCTGCTTAGGAAAAGGAGCATCCTCCACTTCTGCTTAGGTGGATACGGGGCATGTGGGCAAGTGAAAGTGAGACGGAGCGTAAACTTCTCAACTGTAGGTGGAAGTTCATGTGGTGGTTGATGTAGGCGGGTCCTCAATTGTGTAGAGCCTTTTGTGCGTGGGTCCGCATCTTGAATTGGCATCTCTTCTGTACGGGGAGCCAGTGGAGTTGCCTGAGGTGGGGTGTGATGTGGGTACATCGGGGGGAGGACGGGAAAGGTTGAGGACGAGTGTGGCTGCGGTGTTCTGAATGGTTTGAAGTCTCTGTAGGAGGTGTGAGGTGATTCCTACATAGAGCTCGTTGCCATAGTCCAGTAGGCTGGTGATGATAGCCTGTGTCACAATGCATCTCGTGTGCAGGGATAGTGACTTCAAGATCTTCTGTAGCATGCGCAGAGTGAGGAAGCAGGCAGAGCTGACTGCAATAATCTATGATGTCATGGTGAGTTGTTATCAATGATGATTCCGAGGTTTCTGGCGTGGTCGGTGGATATGGGATCAGGTCCCAGGTCCGGGGGTCACCAGGAGTCGTTCCGGGGCTGCTGTTGTTGCTGAAGATTAGTACTTCCGTCTTGCCCGTGTTCAGCTTCAGGCAGTTCTAAAGCCAAATCTATGAATGTTTCTAGTGACAGGTCTGTTTGCCAGCTGCACTGACAAAATCCAGACCTAAAAAGCCTCCATCTAGAGCTCGTGGCCAATCCATAGCATTATCCCCATTGTGGCAATGACGTCACTGGGGTTGGGATTTGCACTATTAACTTGGATTTAACATGTTTTGATGCATAAATAACGTGGTAATTGAATATACCACTAGTTTTCAGCATTTATAAGTGGATGAATTAACCCCTGTCTTTATTTTTATTTTGTTTTTTTGTATAGCGTGATCTCGACCAAGCCAGTGATGACAACGCTCTTAATTTATTTACAAAAGCAGATTGTAAATATTTACAAACAAAGATTGCCCACAACAGGGAAATCTTCAGAGAAAATGTGTCTCCAGTTTCGTTACAGGAATATGTGTTGGACAAATAAAACTGGAGTATAATTCCAGGATTTAGTAGACAGTAGGTAATTGTTCATACAGTTCTTGAACATTGTGAAATATATGTCCATACAAATGTTGATTGGCAGTGAGTTTCAGATTTTGGGGGCATTGCCTTGAGAATGCAGATCTCCTGGTGACACTTTTCATAAACTTGTGTAGGTTGAGACATTGTGAGGTTTTCACTCTTAAGGCTCCACCTCCTCCAACTAAAGACAGTACGTTGGCCAAGTAGAAGCCATACTTAGTCCCTTGTACATGATGTAATCAGTTCTGTATGTAGTACGAGTTGCTAGAGGCCACCAGTAATGCCAGTGCTAGGGCTATATGGTCAATATTTTTTGTTTTTGAGATGAGATAGACAGCAGGTTGGGGGGCTGATTTCAGAAGGGCAAGCCAGATCTTAGGGAGGCCTCTGATTATAATAACTGTCACAGTTTTTCTATGCACAATGTGTTATCGCTGCATTTTTGTAATACAGTGATAGAGCATCACTCAAAATCAGATGAATGTGGTAAAAGTGCAATAATCGGATTCCTGCTCGCTTTGCATTACACAGGCCTTCTAAACGACGACTGTATTCCTGCCAGTTCACTTTCAATTACTGAATATATTTACTGTCAAAACTCTGTTAAACATTTAGAAGACACATGCCTGCAAATGATGGCGCCAGCTAGGCAAATACTGCAGGTCTCTAGAACCAATGGTGTGGCCTTTCAATTGTCTTTCCATGCGTCCCACTCAAGGAGGGTTGGGAGATCCACAGACAGCAGCGGGTTCTCGATGAGTATGCTGGGTGTTCAGCCTGGTGACGACATGCACACAGTATCTACATAAATGTTTGAAATCTGGCCGCTGACATGGTCTCATGGTTACACCAAGACCAGCCTCTGTAAATGGGCAGAGAACAGTGGCAGCTGCCACCTATCTAAGGTTGTCGGGCGGCTGGATGGGGGAAGGAGAATGAAATAAAAATAAAAAACGTACCTGCCGCTCCACTCCTGCTGCCGGCCGCTTCATAGCTCCTCTCGTCTGGCCCAGAAGTGGAGGGTTCTCAAAGCACAGGCTCCCAACCCAGTCCAGACGCTGCTCTCATGCTATGAGAGCAGTGCCAGGATTGGTCTTAGTGGCTTCGTTTGCCACTCAGATAGTGCCTGGGAGCCTGTGGCTTTTCTCCAATCTGGCTGTGCAACACAGCTGTGCTGGAGAAACATAAGTGTACATGTCTGTTTGGCCGGCCTAAGACGACCGGCCAAACAGACATGCGCACTTATACGTGTACACTACTCCTCCTCACCGCCATGCCCAGGCCCACCCTGCCCTATACTAATTGCTTGGACTCCGTCTCCATCGCGGCACAGACAACGAAAAATAAACTGATAATAATATTGTGTTATCATTTTATTTATCATCTGCTGGCTCTGGGCAGTGAGGCAACGCTCCTCCGCCATTACGCCCTGCAGAGAAAGGGCAGTAGAAGACGGTTATCTGTAAAGGCATTGACTCCAGTTGGCACTCTGCCACGACAGGAAAGTGGGCAAGAAAATCACAGAAGGTTTGAGCTATGGGCCAAAGAGGACAGCTGGATCGAGAACAAGTGGTCACCAAGACTACGAGGAGGGAGAAAGAAACAGGAGAAAGAGGCTCAAGAGGGTAGTATGGCAAGGCTGTTTCAGTACGTGACATTACTGGATTAAATTGTTTCACCTTTTGGCATGTGCCCAAGAAGGTGGTAGGAGAGTATATGCCTCTATTTCATTTGTGGTTGGAGAGAGCGCCAGCAAATGATTACATTAATAAGAGATAGTATTCTACAAGCACAGAGATGGTAACATGCAATATACAATCTGCCTTTCATCCTTTGCCCGTATACTTGGGGCTTTTTAATTTTTGGGAATTTCATTTGAGTTTAGTTTGAGGATAGAAATAATGTTCACTAAAGAATGCCTAAATTATTCTCTGTGGCTTGTACAATAGTCAAGATATTTAAAACATTCTCAGAATGGGTAGGAAGTGGAAAGTTTGGGGTATGGGCACCTGCTACACTACCAAAGGGGGATATTGGCTTAAAAACAAGCATTGGCAAAGCCATGAGGTTTATCCCATGCAAGATCTCTTGACTTTGTCAATGTTTCTTAGACATGTTGCACAGCAGCTTGCGCTGCTGTGCAACATGGCTTAAAGTAAAGTAAAAAAAAGCGGTATGATGTGGCCAGCGTTGACCGCGCCATCACACTTTTTTTCCCTTTAATCCCTGTTGCACAGCAGCCCACGCTGATGTGCAATATGGAAAAAAATGCGGAGGGTCAAGCAGCCCAAGGGAGGTCTCCTCCTGCAAGGGAGGAGGGAGGGAGTACCAACACAAAAGACAGCAGGAGGAGGTCACGGGAAAGCAACAAGAGGGAGGTGTGGGGGAGGAGGGAGGGAGAAGCAACACAACGGACAGTGGGAGGAAGGGGGTCAAGAAAAATAAGGGAGAAGCAGGAGAGGAAGATTGGGGCAAGAGACCATACGGTGGGAGGGAGACTAGAAAGTGGGGAAGGACTGCAGACACATGCACTAGTATAGAGTGCTTGTAAAAAAGTTTTTAAAAAGTACATGCAGGAGCACATGGACAGTGGAAGGACACTGGTCGCAGACAGGAAGCTGTACTTGATCCATGCTCCACAGCAGAGTCAAACACTGCAAGCACCTGGAGGACTCAGGAGGCGCTGACCAATAAGAAGCAAGGAAATGAGAGTGACTTCGAAGCCAACCAATGGGAAGTAATGAGCATTCTCTAACCCCGCTTTAAGCTTTTTTCTTTTTTACAAATGATTTTGCCGACAGAGCACGTGCTGTCTCAGGAGAAACCTAAAAAGGATGGATTGGGTTAGAATGCAAGCCTCAAAAGAATGAGTGCCTGTGCCCGAACCTCTACTCAGAAGCCCGCTGACGGTGCTATTGCATGTCAGCACGCCGAATACCAAGGCTGCGTAGCCTCGAACCCACCTCATGCCTCCTTAATCCCCTACCAGACACCCTACCCCCTTTATCTCACCCATACTGGTTTTCCATCTTTCTCCTCTTCCTTCCTCATTTCTTTGTTTCCCCTCTCTTGCTCTCGGGAAATGTCTGATGGGCTAAAATAAGTGCTGAGCCCCAAAAATTAGAGACGGTGGGCACCACCGGCTAAAATTAAGTAGTGACTGTAAATCTTTTGTGAGTGAATTAGATTGAATACATCCCAATGCTCACCATTTTGTAGCTGTTTGCTTCGGTGTACCGCGAGTATGTGAACATAAACATAGCTGACTAATGGCGACTCAATCAGGAGCTGTTATGTCGAGGAAAAAGTCAAATCTACACTAAAGTTCTTATCAGCGACTTGTTTTGTTTGTTCCAGTTTTTTTCCAGTCCAAACCAAAACTTGCTGTAAAACCCTCTTGAGAAAAATGTATGCAACTCAGTGAAAAGTTGTTTTTCTTATTATTTTATGTTAGTGGTGAGCATGGATACAGTCAGTTAGATCAGACATTATACATACATCTCAGTGATATGTCTTCATAGCAGTCTGGAAACGGTACATCACTGTCTGAAAATGCAACCAGAAGCCCACGCCGCAGCCTGATTAATTGGCGGGAGAGGCTGGCACTCAAGTGAGCAATGTCGGTGTCAGCTGCAAATAAAATATTTCATTTTGGCTTTGAATCGCCCGTAAACAAAGGTGCCTTTTCTCTTTGCTCTCCCCCTCCCTCCTCAGCCCACGCCCTTCTGCCGCACGAACACAAAGAAGCTCTCCCTGGTCTCCAGATAAAAGCACAATCACTGCTGAATCAGGAAGCCATCATGAGAAACGGTGAATGGGCCTGAGAGAAAAGGCTACGAGCGGGAGGGCAGGGTTACTGGCAGGTCACTGGGCTTCGCAGAAGGGTGAAATCGCTGCTATGACGAAGGCGGCACTAGGGTGGAAAAGATAGCTTAAGTCCATTGCTTAAACGGTTTCGCAATTAGGAACATCGCTCCAAAACATCCCTAAATAGACCAAACACCGACAAATTGCAAGTTTTCGATTCAGTTTAATTTCCGCATTTAATATTTGTCTAGGATGTATTTGTTTGACCTATCCATTCATTTATTTTCAATTAGCATGAGCTCGGCCCCTGTGGGGTCATCCGAACACCATAGATGGAATGGGTGTATGTAACTACCACTATTCCATAAAATGTCTTCATTAATGTAGATTTTTCTAACTATCCCAAGAGAAAGTCTTAAATCAAGTATTATACTCCCTAGTCTCCCTTTATTAAAACAGCAGCAAGGAACGCACACTTTCCAAAATTGCCTATTAAGAAAATTCATCCAATGGGAAAGGAATCTAATATTCAGCACCAGTCCAGGCTCAGAAGATGCCATAAGAGCCTTCCCTCTGCTAGCCAGTCATCTTTTTGCTTATGCAGAAATACAAGCGCGACACCCAGAGAAGGGAAGACTAATCCACCAATCCGAAACAGGAAGCGGAATCTGGATCCTATCACGGACATCAGACTGAAAAAGCCCATTGACGACAGAACGAGATTGTCACTGAAGAGCAGACAATGCAATGACGAACATAACTTACATAAAGGGAGGGTGTGCAGATCACCCCCAAAACTCAGGGATAGCATATGTGTTCGTGTTATTTAATAACATCAATATTTTTCTTCACAATAGGTAGAAAAATCTGATTTGTTTGGCAGGACCAAAGGCTCGTAATATGCTTATTACGTTGTGGTCTCCCCAGACTGTGTGCTGGATATCAGCATGCATCTTCCCAGATGGTCTCACCACATGCGGGCAATTTGGTATTGGAATTGTCATTTGAATAGAATCACCACCCTTCCGAAACCTCTAACAAAGCCTCTATGATACACTGCACCATATCCAAATCTAATGAGGACAGTGGTGTAACAAAAGCCCCTGCAGCCCCCGCAGTGCGGGGGGGCCCGAGCTCCAGGGGGCCTCCTCAGCACAGTACCCTGGCCTGAGAGCTCCTGAGTGAGTCCGGAGGGGGGTCCCTCCACATACTTTGCAGGGGGGCCCCCTCAAGTTTTGTTACGCCACTGACTGAGGAAATAACAACCCCAACATATGTGTCTCCTGAATCATAAGGTCCTCTGGGCCATGCTGTTTCACAATCTTCAGTTTCTGGCCCATTGACAGACCAGGAGAGGCATGTACATGAGAGCGGCCCATTCACAGTGTTGAGGGTCTTAGGTTTTCCCTCATGCTGAATGAAAGTATTAGATATCAGACAGAGCTGTGAAGCAAATGAACCATTAAAACCATCCTGTGAAACCTGAAACATTCGAACCCCCTTCCCACACCCATACTTCTAAACCCTAAGAATCTGTCAATAAACTGCAGGGAGGCATGCTGCCTCCAGGAGTACAGATTGGCTGATCTCATGTTCTCCTACAAGCTCTCCTCCCTCCCAGAATCAGCTAACACGTTAACCAAACCTGCATCAAACAGTTCAACACTAATCTGCACTCACTAATTGATTAGTATTTTCCTTTATTGGTGTTTGCGCCCAAAAAAGACAGAGAATCCACTTTGCCTAATTCACATTATTCTTTCATTCTTGCACGGCTGAGTGATTGAGTTTGTCTCACGTTGAGTGAAGGTGATACGGATCGCATCCCATAACTAATGTTAATATGTCCCTAAAGCGTGCTCAATCCTCAGCAGATTAACCAGGTGGTTCCTGGTGACAATCACTATGGCCACAAGAGTATGAATGAGAGTATCTGTCACTTGTTCCCACAGTCCCTGATATACCCATTCTGTCCCTGTGAGCATACATCCACTGCTCTCCCAGGCTCTGATGAAGAGATGTAACTCTAACACTAGGTTTACGTTATAGATCTGAGCTTGCTGATACAGACCTTAAGTCCTTCCCGGGAAGGCCCTGCAGGAAACTGGGCTTTTGTTGCAGTTGCCCCATCTCCCTAATTGTTGCCCCCTTTTTAGCTACTGGATGCTGATTTTGGACTCTGACAGTGCACTGAGGCCTGCTAACCATACCTCAGTGCCAGTGATTCTGCCCTAAAACAGGGTGAAGTCTAATTGTGCTACAATTGGCTAAGGACTTTAGCACACCTGTAAGTTTCTAGTAAATGGTACCCTAGGTACCTAGGGCATGGGTGTTAAAGAGGGTCTATAAGGGCTGCAGCATATCTTATGCCACCCTAAGGGACCCTGATACAAATTCCACACAGAATGCCATTGCAGACTGCGAGACTTGGTGCAAACCATGAGTGAAAACATGACATGACATATCCCTGTGTGTCTTGCCAAAGCCACTGCATCTAATATATGTAAGTCACTCCTACAGCAGGCCTTTGAGCCCTAAGGCAGGGTGAATTATATTTTATGTGAGGAAATATCTGCATGAGCAGATATGCCCCTATGAGGTCTAGTTCTATTACTAGATATTGCAAGTGATCACTGAAGCTGGGCCTGGGCACTGGTCAAAACGAGTTACGCACCTACATAGTGGCTTCACTGAAACCTATGGTGTTTGGTATCAAACACCTCGTATTAATAAACCCACACTGATTCCAGTGATGGTTTATTAATACGTGCTGTGTTAAATCAAGAAGGAGGGAGAAAGAAGGAACTGTGATCCATTCAGCTTCCTTATTCGTAAATTAGATATCAAAATGAGAATGGATCACTTGACCTGAGTAACCAGGGTTTTATGAAATTCGTGCAGTGTACCGATAAAAAACCCTCATTCACGTACAAAAGTCGGAAAAGCGGTATATCTTGATTATCCGCCCTGCTCTTAAAAACGTGACAGCATCATCATAGGGTTAGTTTTTGTATGCTTCCTCCATCCGGAGGAAAACCACTGGTTATTGCAGTAGTGATCAAAGAAAGGTGAAAGTGTTTTTAGTGAGGTGAATCTCAAAATGTTAAAAACTCGTAGTCCCCGATTTGTAAAATTTAATCAATCTGGGTTCGAGATATATTAAAATCTGTGTCGTGCGTAGGAAGACTAGTTAGCCACCCCCTGTGCATCTGGCCCTGGTACAGGCGGGAAAATTAGCAATGCAGGAGGCGTGTTGCACTGCCAGGTTGGACACACCTCTAGGGTGAACAGCCTGAAGTGAACATGAGTGAGGAATTCCACCATTGTGTGTGTGTGTGGTGGAATTAGAAATTCTGGGACAGGGTGATGCCCACTCCCCAAAGTAAGTGGTCATCTAGGAGGTGTAGTGACCCCAAGGGTAAGTAGCCCATTGTCTACAACCCCCTAAAGCACCAAAATGGAATATTTAGGGGACCCCTTGATACCAGTACTTCAGATTTCAACGGACAAAGAAGAAGGAGTGCACAAAGAAGAGTGCTGACCCGAGAACAGAGAAGCAATGACTGACTTTGCACCAACCCTGCCAGCCTGCCTGCTGCCCTCGACAATTGTGGAAGAAACAGACTTGTCCTGCCGCTGTGCAGACTCCAAGAAAGACTGGAGGGCTGCCAGTGCTTTGCCCACCAATTGGCTGAGAAACTCCCTTGGAGTAGAGGAACTACAGGCTACAAAGAAGCAAGGTCTGGTTCACCGTCCTGCTGCTTACCGGGACTACTGACACTGCAGTCACCCAGGGAGAGGTTGCCATGCTCCTATAGGATAGATCTGTCTTTCCTTCAAGTGTGGGGACACCAGAACTGACCAGAGCCGCACAGCCCCAATACCTGGGGTACCGACCCGTTGCAGCAACCAAGGCTTGTTGTGTCCAAACCGGTAACAATACCAAGGAAGAATGACCTGCATGTCGAGGGACTTCAGGGACAGTGAGACCCCCATCGAGAGTGGCTCAGCTGTCCTGTTTGCCCCTCTTCTGCAGAAACAAACCAAAGTTAGAGTCTATGACTGCCGCCACCCAACGCCTCAAAGCACCTCTGCACCCCCGCCCCACAGCCCATGTCTGAGAAAGGTGATGGTGCCAACAGGGTCCTGAGACCCTCAAAGTCTAGGCCCACCCTAGGGTTTGCCTAGACTGGGCTTCCAGTCACCGCCTGCAGCCTCTTTCTGCAGGACCCCTCCAACCGCGAGTGACTCCAGCACCAAACCTGATGCCAAAAGACACCACTGCATCTGAGCCTCACAGCCCAAGGAGAAGTGGATCAACAGTGTCCCTACGTACCCGAGCATCTCAACGGTCGGTACCTCGGTGGGTTCCCCCGAACTGGCACCCCAGTCCCAGCTTGCAGCCTCTTTCTGACCAGACCGTTCCACGTTGAAGTGAATGGGTCACCCGACACCGTAACATACCTCTGCACCCGGACGCCCCAGAGCGTCCCAAGGTGACCTGTTGGTATGGCCTTGGACCTTGCCCCATACTCACCCTAAGCCCAGGAGAACAGCCCTGTAAGTCGCTGTTAAGTGCCCGAATGCAGTAGATGTTTTCCCCCCATAGAATAACATTACCGCTCCCAAAAAGTGCACTGTCAACTTTTGAAAATTGCAAAAATTCATAACTCGAAACGTACTTATCTGATTCTGATGATCTTGGTATCTAAATCCATATAAAGTACGTGTTATTTTTATAAATTGGGGTTGGATTTCTTTATTGAGTGCGTGTCTCACTTACTGCCTTTGTGTGCGATAAATGATTAGCACTACCCTCTGATATGCCTAACTGGTTGCCCTCACTACCCCAAAAGACAGCATTTGGGGCGTCATTTGTGCCTCTGTAAACCAGTTGGGGTTTGCTTGGACTCTTTACACAGTGTACCTCATTTTGGTCCACTATATAAAGAACCAGCTTCCTACAGGCCCCACCTCTGGGCCCACTAACCCACAAGTCGGGCATAAATGATACCTCCTACAAGTTCTCTTATTGCCTTCTCTAGACAGAGTATCTGCTGAGTCGAGCGATGCCATCCCCCACCCCTGCCTCCTCCCCAGGACTGGTGTCCTAAGTCCACTCCCAGAGTGCCTCCGCCGTATCAAAGATGGTGGTTTTGGAATGGAGAATGACCTTCAGTCTGGCAGGATACAGCAGCATACAGTAGATGTTTAGTGGAGGCATCGCATGTTTACATCGTAGCAATCTTACAGTGAAAGTACTACAGACTGACCTCCTGCCGTCTTGTCAATACCTATGCATTGAAGTGACTGGTGGCAACAATCACTCCTGCAAACTGCACACGTTTTACCACCCCCCTCGCGACAACCTTCCCTTCACAGAACAGATCATGGACATTATTTCGGCCAATGCAGACTTCCATGGCACTCAGATCTTCCTGGGAGATTTCAACCTCCACTGGAACGATGTAAATGATGTGGTGGTCAATAGCCTTAAATCCTTCCTACTTGACCTCAACCTAATCCAAATCTGTGACAGCCCCACTCATATCAAAGGAGCTTCCTTAGATCTTGTTATTAGTAAGCCCAACTCCATCCTCCTGGATTCGATCCTCCCATGTGATTGGACAGACCACTATTGTATCACCTTCTGCATCTTGGAATCGGTAAGAGCAAGTAAAGCCCAGCCTAAGAACCCAAAACAGTTGAAAAGATGCCTACGGAACATCAACCCGCAAGATCTGACTGCTCTCTGCGATAACATCCTGCACCCCCCACCGAGCATGTCCGATGTCCACGACCTTACGGCCCACTATAACCACGCAATACTGAACGTACTAGACTCGGTTGCACCACTACAGCTTAAAAGAATGTCCTCTAAACTCTCCAAACCATGGTTTACTGATAGTCTGAATTCCGAAAGAAGAAACTTAAGACTTGCCGAAAGGCTGTGGCAGTCCTATCCCTCCCTTGAGCATCTCTACCACCTGATATCCCTAAGAAGCATATATTATAAACGCATCAGATACTCGAAGGCCACCTTTTTCAGAACTCAACTAGACGAAGCAAAAAACCGTCGAAAAAAACTGTTCGAACTCATCAAGTCCCAAGCCAATAGTCATCCGAACTCTGCGTCACTGGGTCAAGGGACATTGCCTAATTGCGAAACGCAGATTTCTTCACAGATAAGACTAGTAAGATTGAAACTGAATTACGATCTGCCCGTAACCACCTGTCGATCAGTCCACTGACCTCCCTCTGTCCACTAGGCGTGGATATCACTGACCCTGCGCAACCCTACCTCCCCAAAAACAGTGCATCCTAGAGTCTGTTCCAAACCTTGGATGAATGCACTATACGCAAAATACTGTTGACCCTCTGCCATCGAACCTTTGCCTGGAAGTTAGATCCTCCTTATTAACATTGTGGACTATGATCGTCAATGCATCACTTCCGCAAGGTGCTATTCCGGATTGCCTAAAATCGGGTCAAGTTACCCCGATTCTAAAGAAACCAACTGCTGATCCCACGGACCTGCATAACTTTCGCCCAATCTCCAACATCCCCACCCTGGCAAAGCTTCTGGAGAAATGTGTGCTTGCCCAACTCTGTAACCACATCGACCATTTCCAACTCCTAGACCAATGCCAATCTGGTTTCCGCTCGGACCATAGCACAGAGTCGGCGCTAACGCACATTGTCGATGATGCGCTAAGAATGCTGGACCACAATGAGTCGTGCCTACTGATCCTTCTTGACCTTTCGTCAGCATTTGATACTGTCAAACACAATAACCTAATTGACCTCCTGGAACACAGGATGGGGCTGTCTGGGCCTGTGCTTAACTGGTTCTCTTCGTTCCTCCTGAATAGATCCCAAAGCTTCAAGGTGAACCAATCCCTGTCCCATCCTGCACCGGTTTCGCTGGGGGTTCCCCAAGGTTCAGCACTCTCTCCCACGCTCTTTAACTTGTTCATGGAGCCTCTAACAGAAATTCTGAAATCATCCAGCATTCACTTTCACATGTATGCGGACGACACTCAACTATACCTGAAGATCGCCTCCCCTGAGGACATTCAGTCCCTCAACTCAGTCCTGCTGGAAACACAAAGCTGGCTGACACGTAACCACCTGAAACTAAATGCTCTAAAAACAGAATTCCTCCTAATCTCACCCCACAAGCAATCTCCGGTCATTGAACAATGGTTGAATCAGCTTTCTGCTCTTAACTGTAGACCTCACCTCGTGGACTCGGCATCCTCGCTTGGTATTATACTAGACAAAAGTCTGAACATGCAAAAGCACATCAGTTCCCTCACCAAAGGAGCGAACTTCCAACTCAGCATCCTAAGGAAGCTCAAACCCTTTCTCCCTGCTCATGACCTAAAGGTTGCAGTGCAAGCATTAGTGATCGCAAAGCTGGACTATGGCAGCGCAACGCTTTGTGGCTTGCCCAGAGTGAAAACGGCTCCTCTTAGGGTGGCCCTCAATTCTGCTGCTAGGCTCTTAACTGGCACTAAAAAATACAACCACATCTCTCCGGACCTGCTGGCCCTGAAATGGCTCCCATATGAAGCTCGGATACAGTTGAAAATTGCATGCATGGCACACAAAGCCATACACTTTAAGACCCCGATGTTCCTCGCTCAGAAACTGGAGCTCTCATGTGGTTCAAGAGCCTCCAGAAGTGCCAGCACCCTTTTACTCAAACCACAAAAATTCAAGAAAATAAAGACCTATAATCGAGCCTTCTCAGGTATGGCGCCGAGGATCTGGAACTCTCTTCCCCCGAAGTCAGGGTGATCCCTTCCACTGTCCTCTTCATAATAGAAGTTAAAGGGCTCTTGATGAAGAAATAGCTGCCTCAGTCTGCCTTCCCCACTTGACTCTGGGACTATAGACGCTGTTTTGTGGCTCAGCGGCTTGGCTCGCGAGATTGTTGGACATTTTAAGACTATGTACGTTTCGCTATGTTGAATCTGTTTGTTTGCCTGTACCCCTCCTGGTGCATAATCTGTACAGCGCTCTGATACCCTCGGTGGTCATGTTCGCACTATATAAAACTTTCTAAATAAAATAAATACGCTTCTACATGACCTTTCAAATGAATTTTACTGCTGTTGCATTATTCTTGTTTAGTCGGCAAAGGTTAGGATGTAGTGGAATTCACATTGGATTCTGTTCAGCCTCCCCACACTTCAGTATCTCATCCCTATCTTTATGATTTAAGATACATGCTTTCATGGGCCTGGGTATGGCCCTAGGCAGCGGTCTCTGGGAAACGGCTCAATGAACCCTTACTATCACAAATTATTGAGAGAGACGATCTGCGGGCACAATTCATTTACAAAGCTATCATGAGTAGCATCCCTGCTTATCTTGCCAACAAGCTCACCATGTCTGGTAGCTCTCAACACACCCGCATCCAGGTGACCATCAGACTGGAGACAAAAAAGTGTCAAAATGAAAAACCAAGGCAGCGGTCTTTCCATCTATGCATCCAGGATCTGGTACAACATCCCCATATCCATACGGAACACCCTAACTCTGCTCCAATTTAGGAAAGAGTTCAAAACACGCATTGTTAAGGAACACTACAACACAATATAATAATAATCCAATAACCAGCTACTTCTCCTATCACTAGTTGACTGTATGCATACGTTTGAACCTATACAGTGCGCTGTTACCTTTTTGTCTAGATTTTCACTGCACAGATGCCAAATACATACATAACTAATAATCGAAAGGGCAGCCGGGTCGAAGAGGATTGCACTGCCAGGACTAGTCACAGCGGTAATGAAATATTGCCCACCTCAGATGGTCAACTGCCACATGACCACAAAGTTCAACATTAATACAAAAGGGTATGAGAGGCAATATATATACAAAGTATAACATAAAGTATGTACAAATAGCAAAGAAAAGGGAATTCCACGTTGTTGTTTAAAATTTTAAGGTGTCTTTATTCAAGATGTACTCGATTTTCATAAATAGACAGCCAACGCGTTTCACCCAGACATGGGCTTCTCCAGCGAGGACGTGACGGCGCTGGATATTGCTCGTACACGGAGCTCCTTTTTTTCAAATACTCCTTGATTCTACAACGGATCGGCTCAACAGAGGCGTATACTTGTGTGCTCTCAACTAATGGACTACCTCTACTTTGAGTTTGAGAGGTCAATTCTTCTTACATCATTTGTCCGGACACAGACTTGATTAAAATTCGGCCACGAACTGTACCCCCTGTGAACTGACTACTTTATGCTCTCGCCCTGAAGAAGCCCATGTCTGGGTGAAACGCGTTGGCTGTCTATTTATGAAAATCGAGTACATCTTGAATAAAGACACCTTAAAATTTTAAACAACAACGTGGAATTCCCTTTTCTTTGCTATTTGTACATACTTTATGTTATACTTTGTATATATATTGCCTCTCATACCCTTTTGTATTAATACATACATAACTACATGATATCCCCAACAGTTTGTTTTTGAGGAAGTGTTCTGGGTGGCACTCCTCAACACCCTTTGGAAACTCTGATAACAGTAGATTGTTTCTTCTTGCTCTATATTCTGCAACTTCTACAAGGTCTTCAGATATTCCAGTAGTCGTCTTCAGGTGAGTGACCATTGCCTGCATCTCCCTCATTGTGTCTTTCAATTCAGAAATGTAGCCTTTCACCTATACCACCCTATCGACTGCGTACCATAATTCTCATCCGAGTTACAAGACATCTAATCTCACCTCTCTTATTATTGTCTCCAAAGATGTTTTGGAAGACTGAATGACTTGTAAAATGAGAGTTACTAGCATCCCCTTGAGCTCCAAATTGAGTACCAGAGATCGCCCTGGTGCCTTGGAGGCTCTCTGCAGCTTTGTATATTTGTTGGGTTTCCCCTGGCTGGGATCTTTCCCGGCTTGTATTTCAGCATTCTGCGTGTTAATGCTTCTCTCCATGGGGAGATACTATTGACGTCAGGTATGGGAAACCACAGATCTCAATATTCCAGAGTTCATACACATCTGAAGTCAAGGCCAAGAACAGATTCAGATGTCCAGTGTCTAGAGCTTAGGTATGGTGTTGGGAGGGAAATGTTCCCTGTGTGATATAATGGACGTGTACCCTTGCTCTGAGGGCCAGACTGCATGTGAAACTGGAGTCCTGACTTTTAGTTTGACCCTGGCATCACTTTAATCTAGCATGCGTGCAGAGGCCTAGACCTGTCTCTGGTAATGTGAAGTCCAGAACCTGTTCTGTGACCTGAAGGGGTGGACCAAATGTGCACTCCTAGTGGGAGTAGGACTACTTTCTTGCCTTGAGTAAGCTACATAAAGCGGAGGTGGCAGCATGGGCAGTTGCAGGAAAAAGCCTCTTGTAGTTTGTTGCATCCCTGCAGCTTTAACAGGAGGTCAGCCTTATGACCTTTGGAGTCCATTTCTTTGAGCGAGAGCAGGTCTAGTCTTCCAGGGCTCTTGTCAGGTTGCAGACAGCAGGTACAGGCCTCCTATGATCTTTCTCAGACCCAGAAGTGTTCTGAAGCGGGTGTCAGGAGATGGCACATTTATGCTTGGCACAAGCTTGTGAGTGGAACTGACACCTGAGGACACCCTAAACAATGGGATAAGTTTCCCGGGGCTAACACTACCCATTTTTGTCATTTTCAAAATGGCCACACTAAACGTGGGCTCTGAGGAATGGGGGCATGTGTGAGGCGTGTACTATGATAATCCTAGTTCTATTCCACACCCAACACTAAAATCCAGTTTAAGGTAGTCCTTGTACCCCCAACATACTCAGAGACAGTACTCCTTACTCACAGACTCTTTTCCTGAGGATTATGTTTGCACCAAAAAGTGGGTTCGTTTTGGTGGCATCCGTTTGTATGCAACAGATAAATAGTTTGGTCAAGAAATCCTTACCGTAAAGTAGTTGGTAACTTGGTTCAAATAACTGGATTATTCGAATGCCGCAGACTTGGATGATCAATTGTCTGGAAGGTTTTTGTTGCTCTTTCTACTGGTCATGAGTTCCAGAAAACTCTTTGAGGAAAGAAGCACTCCGAACCACATGGATAGGTAGCGCCCGGGTCAGGTAGTAGCCGCTATTTACAGCAGAGCATGTCAAAATGGTAGATGAGACTTGAGGAAATCCCACAAGATCTTGCTGTGATGTTTTCCCACAAGAACTTTGCTTTGAAAAAGGAAATGCCATGGGCTAACAGCGCATCCTGTAGAAGTAGGGAAGCACATTAACTAAAAATAGTATACAAACGATAGTCTCTAAAATAAATAAGAGCTAAAATAAGCAACCAAATTGACCATAGTTTGTACTATTCCTTTAGCTGCAAACTGGTTATAAAGTGTATATTAATTAAGCGCCACAAACAACAGAACTTGTGAGAGGGGCTTTTCCCACACAATATTTTCTTAAGGACAGATGTTTATATTTTACATTATCAAAGATACATGCTTGTATATCATAGTCCCTCGAGTATCCAATATGTTACTAAATGATTGTTCACCAAGAGTGAACATGAGGCGTAAACAATCTTATGCATGACCAAAACATAGTGCCTCTATCACTAGACTTTTTAATCCACACAGCTATTGTTTCAAAAGATAGTTTGAGTCTATTAGTAGTGGAAAGGAGCTGGCCATGACCGAAATACTGCAAACCCATGGAGCACCAGTTATTTCCCAAATACATTTTCATTCATGAGTGTTCTACACTCTTGAGATCCATGGATTTCCGAAGAAACTTTGGGCAAAAAGGTAGGAGGCAGGCAAAGGACTACCTTGTTTGGAAAAAAATCATAGAACAGGAAGAGTACAAAGTAAAGTACTCTCTTCCCCTATTCAATGTCCAGGACAAATGTCAACCAGAAATAAATAACTTAGCTGACAGAAATGATAAATCTAATAGAGCAAAGAGTTCAAATGCATCTTTCTGAAGGCTCTTCAGAACTAGTGGTAGGTCCCACAGTAGAACTGCAAATGATTCACCGGACAACAATGAAAAAACCTCCTAAGGGGATGAGTGACCAACCCAGTTACTGGCTGATCATTAGAACCCCTGAAACTGAATTGTTACTCTTAGAATCCTGAAGGTGAATACTGCCAAACCCAGCAGGAACCAATCCCTAAGGAAATCTAGGATCTTTACCTGATCACAACTAGATCCTTGTTTTCCTTGGTAGGAACACCATATGTAAAAATTATGCCAACTAAAGAATATACCCTATGTGTTCCAGGATGCCGGAATTGTTGGATTCAGAGAGCAAGGTCCAGTAGGACAACCCTGTGCTGGACGCTTTAGCTTTTCAAACTCCAAATCTCCAGACAGAAGTGAATAGAAGTGATTTCTGGAAGAAACACCCACGAGGGAGAAGGAGCTATGGGAAACATCAAGTATGTTCTGTTGAGAGTCAGAAGCAGAAACAAATGGCATCTCGGCCACCTTGGATCTACTAACAGGGCTCCCAAGTGATCTTCCGGGATCTTTAGGAGGACATGGGGAAGTAAGGGAATCTGAGAGAAAGTATTAAGGAGACCCCCCTTGCCAAAGAAGAGGCAACGCACCTATTCCCAGAGGCAAAGATGAAGAGTACAAAAATTTGAAAGAATCACATTCTCTATTGAAGGAAATAATTCTAGCCAGGGATGATCAAACCTGGCTTTCATCTTCAGAAATTGACTGACACATGCAAAGACATGCTGAGTCTGGAAAGATCAGACTCAAGCAATGCGCAGGCATATTCTCCTTTGGTAGCAGACACAGAGTTTTTGAGCTAAAGCAGCAAACTTCAGAAACCAAAGCTTTCTTGTTGATTTATATATGTATGTATCACTTGGATGTCTGTTCTTCACATGGACTGATTGATTCAGAAAAAGGGGGACAAAATGCTGTAGAGCTCAATAGCCAGCTTTCAGTACCTTGCACCTGGAAAAATTCCGAGCCTCTTCGAAAGTCCAAAGTTCCTGGATTGAATTCACATCCAGAGTTCCCCCATAGCTCCTGTCACTGGTATCTGTAGTTAAAGCCAGGTAGATACCCCTTTCCAGATTTTCTTGCATTAATCACCACTGAAGGGCCTGATGGATCTGAGAAGTTACAGATACCAGGGCCTCATAATCCTCCTAGGCAGAATTCCAATGATCAAAAGCTATAGAAGTAAAGTCCAGGAACACTTGGAAAATAGACTACCATCTTGCCCTGAATGGTTAAACGTCTCAAGTTATTGCATTGGTGTGGACCCCGAGAGGTGATAGATGGGCAAGCAGTTTTAGTTTTATTGGAGTGGGGAGAACAACTTGACCCAGATCTGTCAGAAACACAACCCCATGAACAGAAGATGTTGGGAATGCACCATATGAGACTGCCAAATTTGACCTGATGAACGTACTCACAATCCAGGGAAAATATTAAGAAGAATGTAGCAATGGGAATATCTGTATGCCCTTAGAATGCAGGATACCCACTACCGCAGCTAAGATCTTTGTAAATACTATTGAAGCAGAAACTAGACTAAAGGGGAGCACTTGTAACTGATACCGTTGATCCATATCACTGAAGTGAAAAACCTCTGGGAGGCTGTAGTCATCATATTCATATATGCAGGAATGCGACCAAGAGTTCCACTGATGCCAGGAAATCCCCCAGTGATTTGAGGGGCAGGATGGACTGCAGTATTGTCATCTTGACAGGCAGGGCACAACATAACAAAACAATCAAAAAGGACGCAGCACAACAAACAGTACAATACAACAGCAACACAATGTAATAATGCAGAACATGAACAGAACGGTACAAAACCAACACATCATCACCACAACAAAATGCAACACAAGAAATTTGAACAAAATTCTTCTTATTTATATCTACTTCCATCACACAGTGGTATAAGGTGCTTGAACTAAGCAATACCTTACTGGTGTTCATACGGTGCTGAGGAAGCTAAGAGACCCGATGTTGTGGGATTGGTGATGCTCTGGCATAGTGCCCCCAACTGACCATGATGAAGTAGAAATGGAAAAGTCTACTGCAAACTTGCAAAGTTATGAGAGGGAAATGGGTGTGGTCATAAAGCTAGTGACAGAGATGGGATAACCAATTTGGTCACGGGTCATTATACATATATGCAATGGATACTTAATTCAAGTATTCCTTAAAATGGACACGAATTGTGTACAGATCTCTGCAGCATAATCATTACACAGGGACCAGTGAACTAGAGCTACATAAAGTAGGATTGCAGAGTTTAAAGTACAAAAAAAGTCAATTATGCTTCAACTCTGACACAAAAGAGCCAAGAGTGGTTACACCCACTGCCCAAAGCACCGGCTCGGCATTTCTGGAGAGAAATATGCTGAGTTTGCAGCAATAGGGAGATTAAAGTAATTGTTCGTATGTGGAACATTCCCTTTGACACTTAGAAAAACAGTAAGCAGTATCTTGGCTACAACTTTTATAAAAAGTGTGAGATTGCTGGAAGGTGACAACTCCCACTAATGTTTCACAAGGAAAATTCATAACTTCAAAAATATACAATGCCAATACATCACAGAGCCGTTGTGGCGCTAGGTTCTGAAAAACGTACTGGTACTGGGTTGGACGCACTGACTTATTGAACCAATGAACAGCATGGGCAAATCTGCATGACTTTTTATTTACAAATGGGTTCATTAATCAAACTGATTAAAAGTGGTTTTGAAGTGACACATTTTAATAGTTAACAAATAATTTTAATTGCAACTGGCATCCATTTTTGATGGATCAAAAGAGACTGCTCGGATTTAGTTCACCTTAAAGCCAAAGGCGCTAAAGTAGGTTTTTGGCACAGTCTAGGTTCACAGTTTACCAGCATGTGCCACCCCATGCCTATCAGTGGATTCCAGCACTCAGTGCTGTGTTGTTCAAACATACCCAGAGCAAGGAACATAATAAATGTAACAAAGGCAAAAAATGAGATCTTTCAACATCTGAAGAGGTTACTACAGACAGTCATGGCAGCAAAACAGAGAAAAGTGGTGTGAGCTCATGAAGGGAGGAGGGTGACACAAATTGTGTATCATGGTGTGGGCAGACATGAGAAAGTGACTTGCCTGTGCCTGCCCCACAGAAACCTCCAACGCTCAGCAGGCAGAGGGATCCCAGAGGGCGGCTACCTGGAAGAACACCTCACACCCATCTGGAGGAGGTGGAAAATTCTCATGAGGCAGTTAGCCAAAATAGGTTGTGAATAAAAGATCAAAAGCTTATTCATCCCAACCCATGGGAATGGATTCTGCTGCTGAGCACACTAAAAGAGTAACGCCCAAAGGTGAGGTGTCTTCTGCAGCTGTGTTTTCTTAGGATGCAAAGCAGTGATGCAGTGATGCTCCTCCCTGTTTTTAGGCAAGTGTGCCCTGGCAATTGTAATAAAGTATACAATGCTTTATCAACTTCCACCCCAACAACGTTGCCACTGCCACTGCCACTGCAAGTGCTTGGACGCCTTAAAACTAATAAACAAAGTAGATACTGGCACCCAACACCAGCTCAGAACTTCAACACCTGCTGAGTAAGGGCAAACTCAGTTTAAGGAGACTGCACTAGCTATGTCCAGGTTGTGTATGGTGACATTCAGCTATTATTCATAGTACTGCTTTGATTTACTCATTTTCTCCACTTCTCTCTCCCCTCAATGGGATTCCCAATGAAAGAGATTTCAGCATCATTGAATGCAGCAGCGAACGCATCTTCTTGTTAGGGCTCCATGGCCAAGTGAAGTGCAGGGAATACATCAGTGGACTGTATTGGGTGGAGTGAGATTTGCACTGCTGGCAACACAGTCCAAGGATGGATGCCCCAATATGTATAGTCCAACTGAAGAATAATGTTTTGGTGGTGTTCTATACTGATTGTAGGGGCTGTTTGTCAGACTACTGAGCACAAAATTATTGTGATAAACTTTCAAAGCCAAAATATCGACTACCAAATATTGTGAAAACAACTCCACCTCTAACTAAATAGACAATGTATATATCATCAAGGTACTTAGAGGTGGAATTACATCTAGTAAGCTTATATATAGCACAAAACAGCGTGCTTGAGGCAACATCTAAATATGTTGACTTTTTTTACAAGACTTCGTGGAAAAATTGCCTTCATTTATAAAAGATACCGGACACTTCCTTACCAAACTTAGAACCGTAACATGGAACAAAGAATATCTGTTGATTGTGATGGATATTAGTTCATTATACACCAGTATTCGACACAGTGATGGGTTAACAGCAATCAAATATTATCTTGATTCCAGAGATATACAATGTTATCATCATAATGTCATGATTTTACAAATGATAGAACTGTGTTTGCTCAACAATTTTTTTCTTTTCAATAGGGAGGTGTATCACCAGTTGCACGGGGTGGCCATGGGGGCGTGCTTCTCTCCAAGCTACGCATGTCTCCATGTTGGCTGGTGGGAGGAGCATGTCCTCAGGCACACCCACAAGCAGCTGTTTGATGCGCATGTCATTGAATGGTGGCGTTTTATAGATGACATCTGTGTAATTTGGCATGGTACCTTGGAATTTGCAGAGAGTTTTGTTAATTCTATCAACAACAATAACTCCAATTTACAATTTACAGCACAAATTAGTGACCGCAGTGTGGAATTTTTAGATGTTGAAATTTATATCAGTAATGACGCCATACAGACTAAACTACACAGGAAGGTCACGGCAGGAAATTCCATTTTACACGCCCATAGTGCCCACCCCAGACACCTTATTAAGAGTATTCCCTACGGTGAGTTTCTCAGAATAAAAGAATCTGTAGCACTGAGATTGATCGCAGGGTTTGCCAAGCAGAAGCAGTTCAAAGGTTCTTAAAAAGAGGATACAACAGCAAGGATCTAGATATGGCTCTTTCCAAAGCCAACACCAATGAGACGTCATTAGTTACTGCTAGTCATGCTGAGTCTGTGACTAGTAATACTAATTCATGTGACGTTAATACGATAAGACTCATAACCACATTCAGTGATCAAGAATCTCAAGTTAGAAAGATCATACTCAATAACTGGCACATTGTAAAAACTGATTTAACTCTTTCGCACATATTGCCAGACTCTCCCTCCATCACATTTAGAAGGGCGCCCTCTATGAGGGACACTTTAGTGAGGTCTAGTCCAGAGGTCATGATGACACCCACTACTTGGCTATCCAACAGAACAGGTTTTTATAAATGCAGTGTTTGTCGAGCCTGCAAATTTGGCACAAACAAACAAGAATACTCAGATGCATTTGATCCAACACCTGTTAAGATCAAAGGCATGTACACATGCCGCACTGACTTTGCGGTCTATGTACTAGAATGCACTTGTCATCTCAAATATGTGGGGAGCACGAAGCTACAGGTATTTAACCGTATCCTGCAGCATTTGCGTGCCATTGTCAATACGGATCACACCTACCCTGTTGCTCGACATTTTAATCTAGTACACAACAATAACTTAAAAGATTTAACTTATTTTGTTATTGATGCTGTCCCTAAATCGCCCAGAGGTGGAAACAGAGAAAGGAAGTTGCGCCAATTAGAGACTAATTACATCTTGACACTTGACACTAAGATGCCAAATGGATTAAATACGGGTGAGGATATGCACAATTTTTTGTAAAAGGTTATAATCATGCTAGTGTTCTGCATTCACCCGGGCATATAGGTAAGAACTTGTCATGATTGGTTGTGTACAAAGAAATGACCTATATGGAAACATGCATGTATATATTATATTATATATTTTTTAGCCAAGGGGCTCTTCTTTTTTTGATCCGACTATTGGGACCGTGCTATTGACCCTCGTTTTACCTAGTTTTAGCCAATATTTTAGGTTTTAACTGGTTTTATGGGAATTTTATGACTCGGTTTTGGTCGGTTCAGTGAAGGCTTATCTTTGGCTGCCCAAAATATATATATATATATATATTTATTTATATACATGTTTATATACATATATATAGCTGTATTTATACCTATATCATTGATGTTTTGTCTACTACTTATCATGCTGCTATTTCTTGGTACTGTAACTGCGAATTTGCACATTTTTCTTTACCAATCATTATGCTGCTATGTCCTGGTACTGTAACTGCGTATTTGCACACATTTTTTCCATGCAGGATTTAACCTTGCACTTTATGTCAGCACCTACTATAGAGCCATCCATCATGCTGCTATTTCTTGGTACTGTAACTGCGAATTGGCACATTTTCTTTACCACTCATTATGCTGCTATGTCCTGGTACTGTAACTGCGCATTTGCACATTTTTTCCATGCAGGATTTAACCTTGCACTTTATGTCAGCACCTACTATAGAGTCAATGTATTCACATTGATGCGGTCTGGCTTGGCTATCTATGCCACATGTCTCTCACTACATGGTTTCCCGTTTGGTATGTCATGCCCACTAGTCTCGGGTATTTCATGCAGCCACTTACACAGCAACAGACAGACGGATACAGACATTCACCCAGTTTAGTCACTAACCCATGCATTCAGTAAGATACGTTTAATCACTCACTTATAGAGTTAGTCACGCACCTACTAAATCATCCATACAGACACTTATACACCCACTCATTCTTCAATACGCCTTTCCCTATATATATTAAAAATATTTAAACTTTACAGAAACACACAGTCACTGGATGATGTCATCAGTGATGTCATTTGAGATGTCATCAGTGATGTCATCAGTGATGTCACTGACCATGTCATGAGTGATGTAATATGTGACGTCATCAGCAGTGCATTGCGGGTGCGCGAGTTATAGTTAGCTGAACTAACTATAACGGGGGAATTTCACGGGTTTTGTACGAGTGCAATGTCCAACTAACTATAACTGTCCCTAAAACCTATGGTTTTTTCAGTGAATTTGTAAGGTTTTTTAAATGCTAATTTCTAACTATAACGTGCCTGAAACCTATGGTTTTTTCAGTGAATTTCAAAGGTTTTTTAAATGCTAATTCCTAACTATAACATGTCTGAAACCTATGGCTTTTTTCAGTGAATTTCAAAGGTTTTGTAAATGACAATTTTTAAATGTGTTAATTGTTATATTTATTTTTTTGATACTGATTTACTACATTTTTTTAAACTATTTATTTTTAGATATTTTATTTTTTAAATTACATTGTAATTACATTATACATTACATTACAAAATATACTTTCTCAGAATGATTAACTTTAGTTTAAATACTTTGCAAATAGGCAATAGACTTTTAAGTACAGTAGTTACAGTTGTTGCAATGGGCAACACAATTTCAAACACAATGCAACATTGAGCTCAATGTGAATTTCTAGTTAAATGCAATTAGTTACTTTATGGATTACTTTTCTAACCACAGGACTGGATCCTAGATTCAGTCCTGGGACATGTCCTGTAAACAGTTGAGTAAAAGCGTTTTGGTTACAGTAGTGATTTTTAAGGAATATTATTGTATTTTAAAAGTTGGCACTTGGAAACTTTTTCACATAGAATCACCAATGTTATCCTATGGGAGGAAATTCACTTAGCAGGTAAGTAGTGTTATCGTTACTTTTTCTTACTCAGTGGTGGATCCTGGATCCAGCACTGGTGCATCTCCTGTAAACAGTTGAAAGAATGCGTTTAAGTCATACAGGCGATTTTTAAGGATTATTTGTAGTTTGTGAAAATCGACACTTTGAAACTTTTCTGCTGAAAACCAGACAATGGATTCCTATGGAAGGAAATACAAGTTACTGGTAAGTACGGTTAGAATTACTTTTCAGGATCTGTACTGGGCTCAAAGATGCAGCACTGAGGTCTCTCCTGATAACAGGTGAGTAAATTGGAATTCGTAGTTCAGCTGATTTTAGAGGAATATTATAAAGTTCCAAAACTCCACACTTAGAAGAATTTCCAAGTGAAACCAGTCAATGTTAGCCTATGGAAGGAAATTCAAGTTACTGGTAAGTACGGTTAGAATTACTTTTCAGGATGAGTACTGGGCTCAAAGATGCAGCACTGAGGTCTCTCCTGATAACAGGTGAGTAAATCGGAATTCGTAGTTCGGCTGATTTTAGAGGAATATTTGTATGTTTCAAAAATCGACACTTAGAAACTTTGTCAGCAAAAAGCAGGCAATGATATCCGATGGAAGGAAATTCAAGTTACTGGTAAGTACGGTTAAAATGACTTTTCAGGATCAGTACTGGGCTCAAAGATGCAGCACTGAGGTCTCTCCTGATAACAGGTGAGTAAATCGGAATTCGTAGTTAACCCTGGGCAAAGCACTACGCTACGCTCGCGTAGTTTGCGAAGTTTGCGCTACTTCGCACAACGCGAATTGCACGTAGCACAGTGCAAACACGCGTAGTGCAGCGGTCATTTTTTGCTTGCTCGCGGTCCTCAACGTCAAGTTGGCGACCGCGAGCAAGCAAAATGACTATCCCGGCGAGACTTTTTCCTCGTTCGCGATCAGCAACATCAAGTTGCCGATCGCGAGCGTGGAAAATAAACCTCCGGCGAGATTCTCAACGCGAGGAGGTCAAGTTTCTCATTGCGAGTGGTCGCGTATGCTCGCGACCGCTCGCGATGAGAAACTACCAGTCCGCGTTGAGAAAGCTGCCGCTCGAGTAAAAATCTACTCGAGCGGCAGTAAAAGACAGCTCGCACTGTGCAAGATGCCGTTTTCAATGATTGCACAGTGCGGACAAGCATCCGGCACTGTGCAATCATTGCGAACAGTGCACTACGCAGTTCGCGTAGTGCTACGCGTAGCTCGCGTAGTGCGAACTGCACTTTGCGTAGCTTCGCGTAGCGCTACTTCGCGAACTACGCCCACCCTTATGAATAGTTCGGCTGATTTTAGAGGAATATTATAAAGTTCCAAAACTCCACACTTAGAAGAATTTCCAAGTGAAACCAGTCAATGTTAGCCTATGGAAGGAAATTCAAGTTACTGGTAAGTACGGTTAGAATTACTTTTCAGGATGAGTACTGGGCTCAAAGATGCAGCACTGAGGTCTCTCCTGATAACAGGTGAGTAAATCGGAATTCGTAGTTCGGCTGATTTTATGTTCAATCATTTTTATTAACGGAATAAGCAAGCGATGCACACAGCTTACTGCCTACAACTCAAAGCCGGCAGAGCGAAGCCCAATATACATTTCAATTCTTAACTTCACAACCCGGAGGCCGGGCATGACTCTGTGCCGTGCGAAGGCAGTACTATAATTCCATTTTCAAAATGTTACTAAAAACCATCCATTTAACTAAACAAAAACCAAATAAAATACAAAACCAAAACAACAACCCCCCTCCCTCCTCCCTGTTCCTCCACCCACCCACCCTCCTCCGCATCAGCGTCTGCTATGTAACACATACTAAGGCCTGAGAACCCTCATTCCTTTGTTGAGCCCAGTTACTGTATTCACGATGAGGTAGAGCCCGGGGGCTCCAGGGGGATCAATCGCAGGATCTGCAGGTATTTTGGACACGTCACTTCTCTGAGATCTTTGGTAAGTAAGCCTAGGAAGGGCCTCCACACTGTTGGGAACTCCCGCCCCGTCCCCTCCACTGTCATGGACATTCGTTCCATAGCTAGCAACTGCCAAAGTCTGTATACCCAAGCTCCCACCTCCGGCTGCTTAGTCGTGCCCCACGAAGCCAAGAGAACTTGTCTAGCTGCCAGAAGCGCCAGCGCTATCTGCCTGCCCTGCATAGTGCGCAGCGGGAAACTTTTCGCATGCGGGAGACCCAAAAGCGTATACTCTGGTGAGCGGGGAAGCGCAATCTGGAAAACTGCATCTATATCATTTAGGACTGCCGTCCAATATCGATGTAGTTTCGGGCAGTGCCATAAGAGGTGTGCTAGCGTCCCTGTCATTCCGCAGCCTCTCCAACACTGGTCTGTTTTGTTTTTGTTCCAGGCATGCACCCGAGCTGGAGTATAATACCAGTAGGAGGTCACCTTGAATGCTGCCTCCATGCCCGTCGTGCTGCGAGCAGTGTGGTGCGCCCTATAGAGAATGTACTCCCACTCTTTGAAGGTTAGGGGCTTACCCAGTTCTGTCTCCCATCGCACCTGAGCTTTCGTTCTGTGCTCCCCAGGACGCTCCTGCAGCAGCGCATATAGCTCCGAGATCAGCCGCCGGTCGTCCGTCTTACCCACCACCCATCGCTCAAACGCCGAAAGGGGCCTTGACATGTGTGTACAGTTAGCAGGCTTAGTGACCCAGTGACAAACCTGCGCGTAAGCAAAGGCATCCTTCGCCGGGAGGTCATAATCTTCTCGCAGCTGTTTAAAGGAATTACCCCTTCTAAGTCGAATAGAAACCCTACCCTTTTACATCCTGCTTCCCGCCATCTGTGGAACACCGTTGAGGCTTTTCCTGGAACAAAGTCCGGGTTATCTACAATGGGGGTCATAGGCGAGGGGAAGGTCGTCCAGCCCTTTGCCACCGCCACTCTGTCCCAAACCCTGAGGGTAGGTGAGGTCACCGGAGAAGAATACAATCCCCATGCCCTGTGTTTCCGAGGCAGCCATAGCTCTCTCCAAATATTGATACCTGCCACTGTTTGATCCATAAAGTTCCAGTGCTTACTGGACTCCGGCCTGTTCCATTCAATGAGATACCGGAGACAGGACGCTTGATAGTAGCCTTCTATTAGTGGTAGTCCCAGGCCCCCTTTCGATTTCGGGCTAACCATCTGCTTCAGGGAGAGCCGGGGTTTCCGTCCCTCCCAGACGAACTTATTAATGAGGGATTGTAATTTCTTAAGCGCCCCTTGTGGTGGTGTTAGCGGGAGCATTTGAAATAAGTACAGGATACGTGGCAGGATCGTCATCTTCACCGCCGCTATCCTCCCGAACCATGCCAGCCGCAGCCGTGACCAGGCGTCCAGCGCCTTGGCCGTGTGTTCTAGCAGCAGGGCATAGTTCAGCGCCACCGTCCGTGCGATGGTCGGGGCAAGCCGAAATCCCAAATAAGTGATGTCGGTCTGCGTCCATTGGAAGGGAAAGTCCCTCTGCAGGGTGTCCACGTCAGCCTCAGGGAGCGATAGATTGAGAATCATCGATTTGCCCAGATTTACTTTGAATCCGGAGGTTGCCCCAAAGGACGCAAGTTCTGTCATCAGAGCAGGGAACGACAGCCGGGCCCGTGTCAACGAGAGAATGACATCATCGGCATATAGACTGATCTTATGCTCGTCAGCTCCAAATTTTAGGCCCACTATGTGTTGATTAGCGCGAATGCGTTGCGCGAAGGGCTCCATATAGAGCGCAAATAACAGAGGGGACAGAGGGCATCCCTGCCGTGTCCCCCGTGCTATGGGAAAGAATGTCGACCTATCTCCGTTAACTCGCACAAATGCCTTCGGGTCTTGGTAGATGCACCCGATCCACTTCAGAAAGTTGTCCCCGAACCCAAATCTGCGTAATACTCCGAACAGGTAGCCCCACCCCACGCGGTCAAAGGCCTTCTCCGCGTCGATTGACAGCAGGAAGGCCGGTTTCCCGGAGCGCTGTATACTGTCAATGAGGTGTAGTAATCGCTTTGCATTATCCCCTCCTTGCCGTGTGGGGATGAACCCGGACTGGTCTGGGTCAATAATATCAGTCATAAGGGGTTCAGGCGGGCTGCTAAAATTCCAGCAAAAGTTTCGCATCAATGTTGAGGAGCGAAATTGGTCGGTACGAACCGCATTCCTTCGGTTCTTTTCCGGGTTTCAAAATCACCGAAATCGCTGCCTCTGCCATTGTCGGTGTCACCGCCCGGTCTCGAGAAAAGAGTTAAACAATTTCGTTAAAAGGGAGCCAGCTCCGCACAGAACGCTTTATAAAATGCTGCCGGGAAGCCATCCGGGCCCGGGGCCTTCGCTACCTTCAATCTCGCTATAGCCGCGATGACCTCCTCTACACGGATCTCCGCATCTAGCTGTTCTGCCGCTACTCCAGAGATCGGAGTTATCTCGCTCATATCTAAGTACTCCTTTGGGTCTAGCGGCGGAGGGTCTTGTTCTGTGTATAGCTGCTGGTAGAATTTTTTGAAAGCTTCCACTATGCGAGCATCCGTGGTGTGTTCCGTCCCCCTTGAGTCTCGTACCGCCTGAATGAGAGACTTGTGTGATTGCGCTCGCAGCCTATGCGCCAACATTCTCCCGCATTTGTCGCTACTAAGGAAAAATTTGTGTCGCAGCCGCAGCAGTGCATGCTCCGCTCTGTCTATATCTAGGTGCTTCAGCAGCCGTCTACGCTTCTCCAGCTCCCGCCACACTCTCTGTGCCCCTGTCCGCTTGTGTATTGTTTCTAGTTCCCCTACCTCCCTTTCCAACTCTGCACGCTTTGCCCTGCGCATTGCATTGTACCTGGCCGCTATCGCAATAAATTCTCCGCGCACCACTAACTTCAGGGCTTCCCAAACCGCCGCCAGTGGAGTGGAACCGATATCATTTTCTTGAAAATAATGCACTATCGCCTCCCTCACTCGTTGACACTGATCTTCGGAGTGCAGCAAGCTTTCTCTAAGTCTCCACCCTGGTGGCAACGTACGCCTATACTGCACTGGAAGCAGAACGGTAAGTGGGGCGTGATCGGACAGTGTGCGTGGTTCAATAGTAGCAGAGCCCAGGCTAGACATTAATTCTGTAGAGGCTAGAAAGTGATCTAACCTCGCGTAAGTTTTGTGGGCAGCTGAGTAATAAGTATAATCCCTCTCCAATGGATGTTGTGCGCGCCATACATCATGCAACCCATGTTCCTCAAGCCACCCTTTGCCTACTGGGGACAGGGCCCCTGACTGGTGCACTCTTAGGCCCGACCTGTCTAACCCCGCCTCCATCACAAGATTCAGATCTCCCCCCACCAAGATCGCTGCATCCTGCGAGGTGAGGACGTCCGACAATGCTGACAGAAGGAAAGACTCCTGTTTCTCGTTGGGGCCGTATATTGACCCTATAGTGAGATGCGTGTCGCCCCATTGTACTCTAAGGACCAGCAGCCTCCCCTTATCTCAGCTACAGTCGAGATCACCTTGCATGGGCACTGGGCCCCAATTAAGATAGCCACCCCGTTTTTTTTTGACGGCCCTGTAGACCATACCTGTTGGGGAAATCGCCTGTCGCGCATGCGTGCAGTGTCCTTGCCCAGCAAATGAGTCTCCTGGAGGAGACAAATGTCACCTCCTATATTCTCAAGAAGGGAGAGCACTGCTGCCCTTTTCACCGGGTTGTTCAGCCCCCGAACATTGAGGCTCACAACCTTAAGCTCCCTACCCATATCTTAGTCTTGAGTATGTTACTGCTATTCCTTTCATTAGGTCCCTATCTTGTCTCGTCCCCACACCACGATTCATGGTAACACCACCGTATGGAGTATCTATAAGCAGGCTGATGCGGAGATCCCCCAAACCCTCAACAAAAAACCATTTCCCCTTATAACCTACCCTTATAAAAACAAAAACCACCCTCCAAGAAAAACCCACATGACGAAAGTCTGTCACAGTTAAAGAAAGTCAGGGGGTCGCAGCAGCTTCTCACGACCCTGGCTGGACGATCGTACCTCCAACAAGTCGCAGGAAACAGATGTGGAGATGGTGTAGCACACCAGTCCGTCCCCCCGGCCCCTCTCTGTTCGCCCGTCCCGGGAGTATCAGCCATCAAAATATCCACGCATCTCAAGGGGTGACAGGCCTCGCTGATGTTTGAGAAAGGGTAGACAACACATCCTCCCTCTCCTCTCTCTCATAGCTTGGTCAGGTTTCGTGGCCCACACCCCCTGCCCACCCTCTGCCAGTCCCCAGGTTGCTTCAGACGTTGTGACCTGGGCAAGTCCACTTCTTCTGACGCCACTGCCTGTTCGAGCCCCAGTACCACCACAGCTTCCGCAACCGACCTTATCTGTAGTAATTTCCCATTGTGTTTGAAAATGAGGCGAAAAGGATGCCCCCAGGAGTATGGGATCTTGGACTCCCGCAGATGCATGGTCACCTCACGGAAGGCTCGCCGTTTGCTGAGCGTAGAGGCCGCCAGATCCTGAAAGAGAGCCGGCCGATGACCCCTAAAAGAGTAGGCTGAGAGTCCCTGGCCTGGCGAAGGATTCGTTCCTTCAGTTGGAAGTCATGGATGCATACCAGGATGTCTGGTGGGGGCGCCTTCAGACCCCGGGGAAACCTACTCGGTGGACACGATCCATCTGGATGTCTGTCTCCTCACCTTCTCCCAGAAGCTGTTGGAACAGAGCCCGTACATAGGCCCGGAGGTCGTCCCCCTCCTCCTTCCACGGAACGCCTCGGATGCGGATGTTATTCCTCCGGGAGCGGTTCTCCAAATCCTCGGTGTGGGCCTGTAGGTCGAGGTTTTGCTCCCGGAGGCGCAGCATCTCTTGTTGTAGTTGGTGCACTTCTTCTGCCCTGCTGATGTCGTGCTCTTCCAACGTCGCAACTCGCTCCCCGACCTCATCCACGTCGCGCCTCTCTCAGGTCCGCCGCCAGCTGTGACTTGATTTCTTGGATGTCAGCCTTCATGGTCGCGAAAAGTTCAACCATGAAGGCTTTCGTAGCGAGGGTCTCATCGCCTTCCAGCTGGCCTGCTCCTGCCTCACCCGAGGTCCCAGGTTGCCCCATCGGCTTGGAGAGGGCATCCTTCAGCGCCTTATCCTTACGGCCCCGTGGCACTGCCATACCCCTCGTGCTCTGTTCCGCTGGGCTAGTCCGCTCCAACGCCGTCGTCCAGGATGCGGGATAGTCCACCACCTCTACTCACCGCCGCACCCAGCCAGCCCTTGCGTTCTCTCTTGTGCCACTGCAGCTGGCCTCCTGTAGACCGGTCCGTAGATATCCCCTCCTCAGCCGAGCAGGGATGCGAGAGGCCACACGTACACCACCACTGCTCAGTATGCCTCCGTCTCCATCCACTCCGGCCGCCAGCCAGCAGCTATCCGCGGTCCCTGTCCGCCACCCTCACCTCCTTACTGGGTCGGCGGGCGCTCTGGCGCAGACAGTCTCATCGGGGAGCACCTGCCCCAACTCTGGCTCTGATCTTTGCTGCGCCACAGGGCTTCGCGGTCACCGCCGGCACCTCCACAGCCCCTTTAGCCACCCGAGTGCTAGCTATCACACGCTGGGGCACCTTCCGCCCGGCTTGCTCTGCCCAGCTCCTAGGGTTCCAGGCCGGTGGTTCGCCAGGCCTGGTGATCTAGCACGGCAGCTCCTCTCTGTCTCCCGGTGGGTTCCGGTCGTGAGGGGCAGCCACTCTGGTACAGGCGCAACACCGCAGGGCGCCAAGCTCTCCTGCTCCCGCTCTTGTGCCCCCTTAGCTCTGCTCCAGCCCGGCCTCCAGGCACCCCGAGGCCTCTCGGAACGGCGCCTCAAAATGGCGGCGACCCGTCCTCCTCAGCACCGTCTCAGGGGTCTCTCCAGCCTCGCAGCTCTCCTCCCACCGCAACCGGGGCCGTCCCTCACCTCCGGAGCAGCGTACAGCGCCCCACGGGGGCCGGTTAGCGTTCCCCGGCCTCACCCTTCCATAGACGCCTCACCGCACCACATCCGAGCGTCGCAGCCTATCGGCCTCGCAGGCGCCGTTCAGCCGGGCCCGCACCGCACCTCACTCGTGCCGATTTCGGACCCAGGGTCGCACCAGCAGCACCCCCAGTCGATAGCGGGGACGTCCACCGCCACAGGCGGTCCGCTGATTCCCGGGACAGGCGCTATTTCGAAGCTAAGTATCGGCGGTGCCGGAGGAACGCGATTCTGCGTCCTACCGCTCCGCCATCTTGGCCACGCCCCGTTCGGCTGATTTTAGAGGAATATTTGTATGTTTCAAAAATCGACACTTAGAAACTTTGTCAGCAAAAAGCAGGCAATGATATCCGATGGAAGGAAATTCAAGTTACTGGTAAGTACGGTTAAAATGACTTTTCAGGATCAGTACTGGGCTCAAAGATGCAGCACTGAGGTCTCTCCTGATAACAGGTGAGTAAATCGGAATTCGTAGTTCGGCTGATTTTAGAGGAATATTATAAAGTTCCAAAACTCCACACTTAGAAGAATTTCCAAGTGAAACCAGTCAATGTTAGCCTATGGAAGGAAATTCAAGTTACTGGTAAGTACGGTTAAAATTACTTTTCAGGATCAGTACTGGGCTCAAAGATGCAGCACTGAGGTCTCTCCTGATAACAGGTGAGTAAATCGGAATTCGTAGTTCGGCTGATTTTAGAGGAATATTTGCACAATGGTGAAGGAAGGGGTGGGGCCTGAGGTGACATGTCTGCAAACACGCCCTGTGGCACGTTTTAAGTTGGAGAATTAATTCCTCCTCAATCCCGAGGGTCCCTAGGGGCCAACTAGCCCACCAGATACCTCCACTATGCGCCAGAGAGCTGCGTTGCAGAGAGGTGTTCAAAGGCCACACCCCTTTTTGCACCTCTCTGCAACGCAGCTCTGTGGCGCTTTCCGGACGTACCTGGTGGGCTAGTTGGCCCCCAGGGACCCTCAGGATTGAAGGGGATTTAATTCCCCATCTTAAAACGCGCCACAGGGCCTGTTTGCACACATGTCACCTGAAGCCCCACCCCCTCCCTTCACTCCACTGTGCAAACGCGCCCCGTGGCGCGTTTTAAGTTGGGGGATTAACTCCCCTTGAATCCTGAGGGTCCCTGGAGTCCAAGTAGCCCACCATGTACCTCCAAAAAGCGCCACAGAGCTGCGTTGCAGAGAGGTGTAAAAAGGGGCGTGGCCTCTATACACCTCTCAGCAACGCAGCTCCCTGGCACATACTGGAGGTTCCTGGTGGGCTAGTTGGCCCCCAGGCACCCCCAGTATTCAAGGGGAGTTCACTCCCCATCTGTAAACGCGCCAGGGGGCGCGTTTGCAGACTGCTGCAGCGAGGGGGACGGGGCCTCCGGCACGATGCCGGTCTTATTTTTTTTGAAACTTTTTTTTTGGTATGGCAGGGGGGCTGCGTGGCCCCCCTTTCCTCGGCCACTTTTGGCCCCGGGGACCCCATCCCCCGGGGCCTGAGCATTTTTTTTTTTTAAATTAAAAAAAAACGGGAAGGGGGCCGCGTGGCCTCCCTTCCCTGGGCCTCTATTGGCCCCGGGGACCCCATCCCCCGGGGAATGCCCACTGTTTTTTTAAAATAAAATATTCGGAGGGGGGCTGCGTGGCCCCCCTCCTCAGGCCATTTAAGGCCCCGGGGACCCCATCCCACGGGGCCGGCCTTTGCGTCTCTTTTTTTAAATTTTTTTTAAAAATTTATTTTTGGGGAGGGGGGCTGCGTGGCCCCCCTCCCGGGCCATTAATGTCCCCGGGGACCCCATCCCGGGGCCTGGACTCGTTGGGGACCCTGGGGTGGTCCCCAATCCCCGCACGGTCCCGCCGATTCCCCGCATCCTGCGGGAGCCGGCATTGCTTTTCCATAAGGGGAGCTGCTGACATGCAGCTCCCCTTATGGAAAAGCAATTCTGCTTTGCTTCATTGAAGCGAGAGCAGGTTTCCCTGCTCTCGCTTCAATGAAGCAAAGCAAGTTTGCAATGACAGGGCGGGAGCCGCGAGGCTCCCGCCCTGTCATTGCAAACTACAGTGTCCCGGGGTAGGCACCCCGGGACACTGCAGGAGCCGGCCCTGGGGGGTGGCGGTCCCCAGGGCCATCAAGGGCTCCAGGAGGGGGGCCGCGCGGCCCCCCTCCCATCCTGTGCACAGCCCCGGGGAGGTGGTGGTCCCCGGGGCTCGGGGGTCCTAAACGGACCCCCACATTTTATTATTTAGTGCCCCGGGGAGGTGGCGGTCCCCGGGGCGTGTGGGGGCTCGAGCCCCCCCACACAGGTTATTTAAAAATAAAAAAGAAGCCCCGGGGGTGGCGGTCCCGGGGCTGCGGGGGGGCCATGTGCCCCCCGCCAGCATTATTTTTATAAAGCCCCGGGGGGTGGTGGTCCCCGGGGCTTGGGGGGCCTTAGAGGCCCCCCCATGTTATTATTTGATAAACCCCGCATGCCCCCGGGACTTGGCCCACCCGGGGCCCAATTAACCACGAAGCGCGGGAGCCCGCGCTTCGTTTTTTTTTTTATCGGCAGGATCCGCCGATTTTTTAATAAAAAAAAAATGTTGGGGCCCTGAGCAGGCCTAGGGGGTCAGGGTGTTTCTACCCTGCCCCCTTTTTGCGTTTTGCGCAGTTGTTTTACTGCTTTCTTGTTCCTCGGTTCTACCGAGGAACAAGATGGCTGCCAACACTTCCTGATTTGGAGTGTTGACAGCCAATTAGCATGCAGCTCGTGGTCGGGAGGGTGCGCGGATCCACCACGGCCATAAATATCGAAACTTTTATTTTGGATTTTCTCAGCAACTACTGAACGGATTTACACCATTTTTAAAAAGGGTGCTTTCTGAACCAAGCACTACCTTTTTGCCAAATTTGGTATAATTCCGTTCAGCAGTTTTTGCTGTAGCCTTGCATAAAGTTTCCTATGCGAAATTGATTTTTTCACTCTTATTTTTTTAATTTCTCCGCAACTACTGAACGGATTTACACCATTTAAAAAAAGGTCGCTTTCTGAACCAAGCGCTACCTTTTGCAAAATTTGGTGTAATTCCGTTCAGCAGTTAGGGCTGTAGCCGTGTCTAAAATTTCCTATGGGAATTAACATGGAGAAAACACGTTTTGGGACCCCCCTTTTTTCTCGGCCCCCGCTTGATGAATCAACCCGAAACTTTCAAGACAGGAGCGGACCGGAGCGCCCCACTAGTTTTGAAAATTTCGCGATGATTCGTCAAACGACGCCAAACGTATTGGGAATAGAATGTTGCGGATTTCCTATGGAAAATAGGTCCTAACTATAACTATCTACTGGCGACCGCCAGTAGATAATATATATATATATATATATATACATACATACATATATATATATATACATATATATATATGTATAAGCTTACTAGATGTAATATATATGTGTGTGTGTGTGTATATATATCTATATATATGTGTGTGTGTGTGCAAAAGAGGAAGCAGAGAACTCTGGGTAGTTCCCAAATTTAGGTGGAGAGCAGCTCCTATATAGAGCACCAGTGACACTCTTAAATCTGCTCATCTCAAATGTCTGGTTTTCTAGTAGTATTTTTAAGTATAGGATTAGCACAGTGTCATCCACGCCGAGCTAGAAAGGGACAAAGTCTTTTGCCATTTATACAACAAAATCTTTAACCATAGGATCAGCAAAGTGCTATCCATGCCGAGCTGTAAAATGACAAAAGCCACCTACTTGTGCAGCATAATTGAGAAATTGCACCAGAACAACTACGCACAAATTAGATGTGGCAAGTTATCAATACTATTCCAGTGAACCGCGGCGTAAGACAGGGTTATGTATTCACCCCCACACTTTTTGCCTTGTTTTTAAATGACCTGGTAGATTTTTTAAATAGCAGTGAAAATGATGAGCCGCGTCTAGCGGGCATGAGAGTTCCGGCCCTCATTTTCGCTGACGACACACTTTTGTTGCCAAAGTCTCCCATGGGGCTGCAGAAAATACTCGATGGTTTTAGCAGATTCTATGGGTCGAGGAGGTTGGAAACTAACATTAGCAAAATGAAATTTATGGTTTTTAACCCTTGTCCCTCATACGCTCCAAACCTACTTTAGATGGTGTCACCTTAGAACAGGTACGTTGTTTTGATTATCTAGGGGTTACACTTGGTGAGAAGCTGTACTGGCAGATCATGTTGCTAAAAGAAGATTAAAGTTAGAACAGCAAAGTGGGGGTCTGCTAAAGCTGTATAAAGGTTTGTTGTGTAAATTTGTAGCACCAGTAATCCAACTATTTACGTACCAAAGCACAAGCGGTTGCACTATACGGTGCAGAGCTATGGGGCCATTAAAACATTAAACTCCTGGAAATGGTTGAAAACAAATTTATTAGGCAAATACTGTGTATACCAGTCAGCACTCCCCTAGTACCATTGAGGCTTGATTTGGGTCTCGGGTCAACTACGGAGAAGATTGAACTCCGTCCATTAATTTTCTGTAGACTAATCTGGGCCACACCTGAACTTTTTCTTTATCGGAATGCGATGGTGGAAATTTTTAGTCATCCAAATGCTGTTAACCTACCTTGGATTAAATATGTGAAAGACACCTTAAGGGGGATGGGCTTAGAATGACCCGGCTGGCTGTTGTGCTGATATTACTGCAAAGGAGTTAACAAATAATTTCCACAACTATAAACTTAATATTCTTTTAACGCAGACACAAGGCCCTTTAACTATTTTGTTTTTAATGATAAAAGACAACTTTTACTACGAAACCTTTTTATTTTAGACGATATTGACCCAAACTTAGCAAAAAAATTATACATTCAGCTTCGACATGGAAACCTGCCCCTCAAAAGTGTTATGTCAAAATGGTCAAGCCCTTTAAATAATATAGACCAGGAGTGTAGCTTGTGTGGTCATAAGAAAGAGGATATACCACACCTGCTCTTTTTTTGCCCAATGTACAAAGAACCGCAGGCCAAATGGCTTATACCAATTTGCCGAAATCTGGGTGTCGGTAGGTATAAGGAAGCTACCTGGATTTTCCAAGCGACACGACTCCCCATCAGGTCTTTGCAGTGTCCAGATATTTGTTTCATGCTTGGTTAATAAGAAACAAGTAATAGATGATTAGCAAAACCTTACCTAAAATGGTTTTACCATTTTTAACAATTTTATAATCTGAGTGCTTTTTAACTTGTACAAGAAGTTGCAAGGATCTTGTGTGATTTTATGTTTATCCTAATTTTGCACTGAATTGTTTTATCACCGTCTTACATAAATCGTCATTGTTTTTAAGGTTTGGTTTTCCATTTTAAACTTTAATGTGTATCTCTTTTATGGTATATTACCGAAATAAAGAGTATTTGAAAAAAATAGAAATATATATATACATATATATATAGTCACCGTAAAAAAGCAAAGGTTACAGGGACATTATAGATAGGCTCACATTTCACTCGCACAAAGCCAGAGAAATTCAGCAGGTATATGCCCCGCAATTCACTGCTTATGACCTCACATATTACATCACTCATGACATGGTCGGAGACATCAACGATCACTGATGACATCTCAAAGGACATCACTGATGACATCTCAAATGATGAAAGCATCCAGTGATTGTGAGTGTTTCTGAAAGTTACTGAGTGTTAAACATAAATCAGACCCTTCAGCATTTCGCGATTCACGAAAAAACCGCGAAATCGGTTGACTAGCGCGATGGCCGCGATATTTCTAATTTTGGCCGCGATATTTACAAAAAAGTGTCTACCGGGACACAGAAAAACAAACAAGGCCCTTTTATTGGTTGTGCGCGCACACGTCATTACGTGCCGCCGTCCAATATCTGCTTCCTCCTGGCCAAGCTGTGAAGAGGCAATCAAGAAAAAACGTTTCTGCACAGCTTTGATCAGTCACTTTTTTCTAAGAACAAGTCTGCGGAGTACATTTAATTGAGGGCTGTTTATTAATGCCCAATCGTCTCTCCAGTTAAGGAAAACAAATCGAGAACAGCCAAGGGCCAAGTCAATGTGAGGGTATCCTGGTGCCTGCGAAAAACTGCATGTGCTTCAGAGGATGTGCACAAGTCAGCGGGAAATGCATGCAATGTAAATAAACCCCCTGACTCACAGGACACTTTGTGGTCATCTGACAAGCTGCTGGGAATGGGCAGAGTTTCCTACAACCAGAGATCAGAGGTATGTGGAGGGTCTGCAGCAGCACATCTGGTGCGAGCCACACGAGGTCTGGGTTGTCAGGGGAAAAGCATTGGACAAGGAGAACTGTCACTTTGAGGCCTAGAGTCAGATGCTGGAATGCGGAGGAGCATCATGGGAAGACATGAAAAAGACAGTCTTAACAGAGGGTAAAGCTGTAAATTGCCGAAAACCTTCACTGCCTTCCCTAGTATACTATTCGTAAGAGGCTGCTGGCGCACTCTCCTCTCTCGCGCTGTAGGCTCCAGTGCATCTACCCCTGGCTGACTGACAGGAGCAGGACCTGCTGTGCCCTGAATCGCAAGTTCGAGGACTTGCAGAGAATGTAACTTGAATGTCTACACATCACACACACGCAGGGCTTTAAGTGGACCTGGTCTGGCCAGTGCTCAGCACCGGTTGTTCTGAAAATCAGGTGCCGAGTCGGGTCCCTATCGGGCTCTCCATTTTTACCCTCAGGGTGGAAAAAAAACCTGCAGCTGTCACTGCTTTAGATGTAAGTTTAAAGAAACTCATTTTTCAGTTTTATACAGCGCAACCTTGGAGCGCTTTACATGAGCTCCACCACACAAGGACATATTCATGTTTTGAATCATACATAGGATGCTGAGTCGACATTAGGCTCGAGCAGCAGCTCTAGCCTTACGCCCCAACCTCACGAACAAGAAATGAAACATTTTCAAACTGATATACAACGATGTCATTGTTGTTGCTTATTTATATTATGCAATTTACAATCATTGACAAAGCCAATAGTCCCTGCTTGTTGTAGGTGTAATGTTACTTGTTGTGTTATATATCTGGATAAATGGACAGAAGCAGCAAAATACCATTCGGGGCAGCACACTATACTAAGTGCAGATTTTTAGCTAAAGTGTTTTAAGGCATGTCCTTAATTACTTCGGCCACGCCCCTATGAGAGACCCCCCCCAGTTTTTTCATCCCAGTTAAAGCCCTACACACACCCCTCTGCTGTTACTTAATTGCGGACTTAATTCCAAACCTAAGTCACGTGCAGATAGAGACGTGCAGATTGGCATAGAAGAGCACTCACTCTGGCCCTGAGGCAAACACTCCTCTTGGCCCACAGGTGTAGCAATTCTGGACGGGTCCAGGAGGCAGCGGTGCCCCGGCAGAGGTGCATACATAGAACAAGCATTGGCATAGCCAATAGGTCTCGCCTTTGGGACCTTATAAGTGGACTACTGTTAACAAGTAGGCAGTAGCGCTTGTGAAAAGCACAGCGCTCTAGAAAAAAAAAACATATGCAAAAGCGGGCAGCCCCCATTATGCAGCTAAAGTGATCGTGACCAAGAGGGCAGTATGGTTCAGAAACTTGAAAAACGTCTAATTGGAATACATAAACCAAATTTGCTGTTTTCTATGACAGCCATATATCAAGCATATAAAATTGTGATGATTGTCAAAGATGGTTAAGGGGGTATATTTGACATTACTAATAGCAGTAAAACCAAACAAACGTTATTACAACCATAAGGCCAACAAACAAAATCCCTTTGTAATGTAATTGTACATTAATTTAGACAAAAAATATTGATGTCACAGAGGCTCAGGTACACCCAGGAATGACTCAAGGCATTTAAGGAAAAGCTATCCAATAAACTGTTTGCTCTTGCTGCCCCCAGGGCAATGCACTACAAAGAGCATGGTTTTAGACTGTTTGAGGTTTTTAACTTCCATGGTATTTACGTACACCCATCTTTTAAAAATGGGGTTGTTTTAATTGTCATAAATGCTGTTGTCCTTTTGGGAAGAGCACAACATCCGATGTTGCTCTTGCACTATGAAAAGATCTTTGTAATTTGATGAAAACAAAGTAATTTTCATAAAAATGATACTCTTAATGAAAGTATTTAACAGATATGTTTTCGGGGCTTTCGGCTAATGAAAATGCAAATATAGCTTGGAAATATTGAGACAAATAAGTACCAAAAATCAAATCAACTGACCTCCGAATGGAACAAACCCTCAAACTTATCTAGCCATATAATGTTAAGAATGTGCTGATATTACAAGTGCCGAAAGCCACCTACAGACCCAAGAGGCATCTTTTCCACATGCTGCTCCGCAACTAGAACTCACAAGCCCAGCAACCAAGAATGCCTGAACTCGCCATAAGGTGTCACTCAGGAATATTTTGAAGCTCGCTCTTCCTGCTCTCACAGACAGGGGATAAATTAAATTAAATTTATTGTACAGTTAATAAAAACTCACAATGTTAAAAACTTACATTTATAAGAAAAACCTTATTTACATTTATAGTATAAAAAAGAGAAGGTGGTCACACTCTATAAGATCATAATAGTCTCGATTACGTTTTGGTAAAGACCGTTAGAAAATAGAGAGAATTGTAGGGTTAATGTACTCCGAATGTTCTAGCATAGTGGTAGCTTGGCAGGTGACTAGGCAGGCTGTGCGATTAAAATGCAGGTGCTTTTGGTGAGCCATGTGGCTATCTCGTGAGTCTTCTAGCCGCTATATCAAAGAATTTTGTTAATCTGCAATTTAACTGAGTCTCTTCGGGATTAAAACACAGCATCACAGCCTGCCTACAGCTAGTTATGCCCTTTTGGTTCCATAAAACTCGAAGTAAGGAGCGCCTTATGTCCATGAGGTTTGGGCAAATACAGATAATGTGTATTAGGTCCTCTTTTCCTGCTCTGCAGAGACGACAACAATTTTCTACGCCTTCCCTTTTCCAAGGTGCCAGGTGGGGTAGTATTGGTATGATGCCGAGGCGCAGGTTTAAAAATTTGTTTTTTGTCGTCTGTGTTAGGCCCGTTTTTAGGTATTCTTGCGGCTTCAGAGCGTTGTAGTCTTTCAGTACTGTCCATCCATGAGCCCTCTTGGCCAGGGTTTCTTTGTCCTCTATAGATGATATCATTTTGGTTACTTTTGTTACCACTGTTTTGAAGCTTTTGATGTCTGTGGCTGACTCCCAGAGATTTGTTAGTCCCAAGGTCTCCAGTGATTCTTTTAGGTACTTCCTTGCGGGTGAATTCTCTCGAGTAGAGAGTTCAGACCAGAGTTGGGCGTTTAAAGATCCTTGGTCGGCGTCTCTGATTTTTCACCAGCTTTTTATAAAAGCGCCTCTTCTCTCCACCGTTTGTCTCTGTAGACCGAATTCGAGGCAGATTTGAGCAGGCAAGACGTAAGTAGGTAGATGGAAAATTGCCCTGTTTGCTCGACTGATGGCTTTGTCTAGTGTCGTGGCGTCTTTTCCTTGCATGGGTTCGCTGCCGTATGTGAGCATAGGCTGTAAGCGTGCTCTAATCACCTGCAGAAGGGGGTCCAGTGACAGGTCAGGGAGAGCTTTCTTCAAGGGCTTTATTGAAAGATAGAATGTTGTGCCCTTCCGACGGATAGCCTCTAGTTGGTGTTTAAACGAACCTCTACTGTCTAAAAGTACGCCTAAATATTTGTATGTTGCTACCTGGTCTAACCTCTGTCCGTCCAGAAACCATGCGAGTTTCACAGACAGGGGGGCTCTTGTGAGGCAGGACCGATTAGACTGTGGACGGTGCTTTGTACCGGTCTTTTGCATCAAATGCATCAAACCCACATTTCCAGTTTGAATGCCAGGGTAGGTCAGGATGTACAGCTACCAGTCATAACAAGTCATTAGCGTAAGAGATCCACTGGGCCAAATAATAGCACTTTTCTGTTAACCGTGATATTCCATAGTATAAATTTCCCAATGAATGAAAAATAGAGGTTCTGCACTATTTCCTCCATTCGCCTATTTCGTCAGCCAATGAATGCATGGTGAGTCCGGACCGTTATCGTGGGGTCTGCTCTGCATGCATCGATCACTTATACTCAAGGATTTATTCTACAATTAGGGAGACAGCGGGGTGCTGAGTGGGAGATAAGCACACCTCGCTGTAAAGGACTCGCATGAGACAGTGGATGAGGAGTTCATTTTTATTTGATTTGTAATCACATTTAATCTAAGAGTGGGCAGAGTTGCTGAATTTCCCCCACTCTTAGTTTACTTAATAACGCAAATTACGCTTGTACAGTGGTCTCCGTGAAAACTCTACCAGAGGTATGCTCTTGCACACACGTCACACAAGATGCCGCCTCAATGTATTTGCAATACATTTTTTAAAGCAGTGCTGAGCAATACATGCCACTACTGCACACATCCAGATTTACGTTCCCGCAAGACATTTTCTGTCGAACCAAGTCTCCCTCGAGTGAATAATACAAAGAATAAGGAGCTAAAAAAATTAAGTGAAATATGTCAATTCAAATTACGAGGATATACACAAGTTTACACTCGCATAAAAATCTCTGGGCCTAGATTACACCTTATCTATTCATTGGTACAGGCGGTGCGATTTCTAAAGAGGATACTTGTTAAAGCTGTTGGTGTTGTTGCTGTGCTGCACGAAAATGCCTGCAGGTGCATGACTCACTTCCTGTTGTTTTCTTTCTTCGTCCGAAATGCTTACTTTTTGATGTCTGTGTCCAGGTAATTACTTCTTTATTCCTCTGGTTCGTGTAATCACCAGCTATGGTGTTGTTCACTGCACCTGTCGTGGTTATTTTAGCATACTGGACCTAATCAATAAATAATCATGCTGTCAAAAGCGAAACTACAATTCCCAGAATGCACAGTGTTGTACAAATGCTCGACCATTACGCATAATGGAGCACGTAGTCATCACCCCACGTTACGTCCTCGAAGCTGTTCCCTTGGTAAAGCTGAAGCTGTGTTAAGATTGTATAGCAAAGTGCGACCCGTGCCACTTGACGCAGAAGAACGAGAGAGAGAAATTAAGGTGATAAGAAAAGAACCCAGTCTGCTGACAGAATTTCAGCACCACTGCCTTGCTCCCACTTATCCGCATCGGCCCGGCCTGCCGCCGCAGCCGGAGAGCCGGCACCAGCACATCAAAGCCGGCAGCAGCTCCAACTGCAGATGGGCCACTCGGAGCCTCAACCGTATTTCTCACTTTAATGAGAGCATAAAGCAGGATCAGAAACGCCGTGCCGCAGTCAGCACTCTTGCCTCGTGCTGCAGCAGCCCCCCTTTTCAGTCAGCAGGGCGGGGGAGGGAATTCATGGAACAGGCGCCCTCTGAACTCGACTGATATTGAAATACAAATGCGTGTGTGTTTGTTACCTCTAAAGCCATCGCGGGAGGGGGGAGTGCAGGGAACAGGCACCCTCGGAATGCGTCTGATGAGCAAGAAACGTGTGTTAGCTCAACAAGTTGTCTGGTTCCAGCTGCGAGTGACCACGCTGTGTTTAATGATCCACAAAGGAATGCAGCTGGCAATGCTGCTCGCTCCCGACAGCTGTAGGCCGTGGGAGTGAACGTTTACAAAAAAGGCGGGACATACCCCCGCCTTTGGCCATTTGGGTGCTTTCATTTTTGAAAGCCATACTCAATGGCCAATAAAATGTGTGGGTGTAAACAAATCCACACGGAAAAGTCTCTAGCAAGTTGGGAGTGCTTACAAGAAGCCTCCCCATAGGGCGGGCAGCGCATGCGCGCTACGCTAGGCTCGACCTAAAAAGGGCCCCCTCTCACGAGGTGCAGATTGGACACTTTAAACATGCCTATTTCACAGTGGAATACTCTGCTAAATCAGTTTACATTGATTCAAGGCTGAAAAGGAATTATTACGAGTAAAATAAAGTGCCGCAATAATGCAGCTAAATTTCCATTTTTGTGCCGCTAAATTTCCATTTTTGTGCCGCTAAATTTGCAAATCTATGCCGCAATATCCTGGGGGGTCTTATAAATACTAAAGTGAGTGGCTGTGTGAGTGACTATATGGGTGAGTGAGTAGGTGTGTGAGTAGCTGTATGGGCGACTGTTTCAGTGTGTGTGTACGTGTCTGTAAGTGTATGACTGGGTGAGTGAGTAGCTGTATTGGTCAGTGAGTAGGTGCATGAGTGGCTGTATATGTGAGTTAGTGGTTGCATTAGTGGCTGTGTGGGTGAGTTGATTTGTGAGTGGCTCTAAGGATCAGTGCGTAGGTATGTGAGTGTTTGTATGGGTCTGTCAGTGGTTGTGTGGGAGTGGGTGTATGAGATAATTTATGGGGGTGCAAGTGGGCGTGTGAGTGGTTCTGTGGATGATGTCATCAGAGATGTCATCAGTGATGTCATTTGAGATGTCATCAGTGATGTCATCAATGATGTCACTGACCATGTCATGACTGATGCAATATGTGAGGTCATAAGCAGTGCATTGTGGGGCGTAAGTTATAGTTAGCTCAGCTAACTATAACTGCTGTAACCTTTGGTTTTTTCAGTACATTTTGTAGGTTTTTTAAAATTCTAATTCCTAACTGTAACATCCCTGTAACCTTTGGTTTTACTTGTGACTTTCTATGTTTTTTTAAATTCTATTTCCTAACTATAAAGTCCCTGTAAGCTTTGGTTTTTTCAGTCAATTTCATAGTTTTTTAAATTTTATTTCCTAGCTGTAACCTGTTGAGGTTTAATTTCTGTAAAATGAGCATCGTGCCAAAATGAATCCTGCCATGCGTATTTATCCTAGAAGAGGTCAGCGTTTTTGTGCAACACCTCTACGCAACTGGATTACTTTCTACTGGCTAATTAGTAAGTGCTATCTCATTGCGTAAATGTATAGTGCATCGCTCACACTACAACTACGTACAGGATGCTGAGAAACTGTCTCCAGTTACCTTCTGTGCCTGTTACTTTGTCAATGTGATTGCTCTTCGAGCGTCTTGGTCAGATAACTTTACAAGGTGGAACTGCAGGCAAAATACACTTGGATGATTTGTACTTTGCAGAAGTAAGTGCTTCTTTGTTTGGGGAAGATGCGATCATATTCCTAGGCATGAGGAACGCGTCTCCAAAATAGGTGGAAAACTGGCTAGGGGGTTCTTTTAGTAAGCTGTCAATCATCCTGGGAAAAGGACGGGAAGATATTGCATACCGCTATGTATAGGGGATGGGGCCAAATGGGAGGGGCTTGTAGGCAAGTTTACATACTTCTAGTTTGTAAAGGTTTAGAGCACAATCTCTGTTCTCAGCAGCAGATGACAAGAAAGAACTCCCTCGTCACAGGCACTATATGAGATTTTGCACTCGAGAAAAGCAAGGATGCAAACACCTCCATCAAGGATTACAGATACATTTTACAGTGGCAATGCAGACAAAACACACTTGCTTTGCCTTGGCCATGCCCCACGAAGTTAGGATGATTAGTACTTTACAGAAGTGGGGCTTCAACTTGGGCACCTGCTTTATCATAATATAGGGATGGGGGGCCGTGCAGCCTCCCTCCCCCGGCTGATTTTGGCCCCGGGAACCCCATCCCCCAGCCTTTCTGCAATGAGGGAGGGGTGTGCGCGGCCTCCTTCCCCGGCCTGACCCATTCCTCAGGCCCGGCCATAATTCTCTGGGTGCCCCCAGTACACCTAGACGGCATTGGGACCTTGGGCGGAGCCTCAAGGCCCCCATGGGCCCTGCCTGCTCACTGCCTCCTGCGGGAGCCGGCATTGCTTTCGCACACAGGGAGCTGCTAAACATGCAGCTCCCTGTGTGTGAAAGCAATTCGTCTGTTTCCCTGCTCGCTTGACATTGAGCAGGAAAACAGACGGATGTTCCACTTCCAGCAAGCAAGAGCATTTTCACTGATCTCGCTTGCTGAAAGTGGAGTGTTTGCTGTGACTTGGTGGGAGCAGTTAAGGCTCCCGCCAAGCCAAAGCAAACGGCTATGTCCTGAGAGTAGACACCCTGGTACATAGCAGCAACTTGCCCAGGGGGGGTGGCGGTCCCCAGGGCCATCTCCTTATTCCATGAGGGGGGCCATGCGGCCCCCCTCCATTGCAATACATACCCCCAGGGAGGTGGTGGTCCCCGGGGCTGCAGGGCCCACGCCCCCTTAAATTGAATGAATAGCCTCAGGGAGTTGGCGTCTCCAGGGCTGCGGTGGTGTGTTACAGCCCTCAGCATTAATTTCACGTTTAGACCCATGGAGGTGGCAGTCCCTGGTGCTGCAGGGGTACTTCATGGGCCCCCTGCATTAATTTCAGGTTTAGCTTTGGGGAGGTGCCAGTCCCTGGGGTGCAGGTAGACCCAACAGGCCCACCCGCATTCATATTTCATAAGTACCCCAGGAAGGTGGCAGTTCCCCCAGCATTTTTTCTAAACATTTGTCCCGGGGAGGTGGCGGGCCCCGGGCTGCTGTGTGGGTACCCATCGCATTCATAATAACCAATGCCCCAGAGAGGTGGCAGTCCCCAGGGCTTTCATAAGCCCTAGGAGGGGGGCCCCATGCACCCCTTCCTATGGTTCTGGGACCTGACCCACCCAGGGGTTACTTAAAAACAAGCATGGGAGCCAAAGAAAATTGTTTTGTTGGCCTGTCTGGGTCCCTCTGGGACCCCATGACCAACTTTATGGAGGTCAGGGTAGTCCTACCCTGCCCCCATTTCTTTTTTTTAAAGTTTTTGGGGGGGACTTGGCTCAAGCCGAGTCCCCAGATGGCTGCCAACACTACCTGGTTAAAGTGTTGGCAGCCACTCAAAGCTCTACATTTCCCGGCACAAGTTTGTTATTATTCACGAAGTTTGCGCAGCCACAGATATCACTAACTATATTTTCTTAAATTTCTCAACGTCTGCTGAATGGATTCACACCAAATAACTGAAAGCATAATCTGCGTAACCAAATGTTCCTTTCTGACAAATTTTGTGCAATTCCGTCTAGTGCTTCGGACTGCAGCTTCGATTAAAGGTTCTACGGGTATTAACCTGGGAAACACACTGTTTTTTGACCCCCCCTTTTTCTTGGCCCCCACTTGACGGATCACCCCAAAACTTTCCAGCCGCAGCAAGAATCAATGACACAATTGTTTTGGAAAATTTCATGAAGATTCGTCAAACGGCCCCAAAGCTATAGGCAAGTCAAAAAATGCTTTCCTATGGAAACATGGTTCTAACTATAACTCTATACTGGCGACCGCCAGTAGGTAATACATATATATATATATATATATATATATATATATATATATATATATATATATATATATATATATATATATATATATATATATATCTGTCAATTTGTGACTCTATCCCCATATCACCTTTTTTTGAAGCTGGAAGCCAAGCCCAATGCTTTTTTAATGTTTAGAATGCTTCATTGAGATAATATTCAAAGTAAAACATAAGTACAAAGTAAACATGTAATGTTCAAACACTTCCATAACTTCTAGTTAATTACAATGAATAAATAAGAGAAAACAAAGAGGTGTGAACAGTATTAATAAGTACAGGATCAAAATCAATTTGAACAATATAAACATATGCAATTATCATTTTAAAATAAGGGTCAGAAGGGGAAGGAAGGGGGGGACATAAGAAGCGTGTAATAAGCAGAACAGCATAGCGAAAATAGCAATAACAACTTACTAAACATAATAACCATTAAGGGTGAACATAACTGATTACCTAAGAAATAGGGCGAACAACTGTCCTAGATAGGAATGTCAAGAGTGGTGACCAGAGTAAATCTTTTTAATCAATAAAGGTATAGCGGTGGCGTGTGCATAATCTAATCTGTGATGATGACATAAAAGGTTCCACCAGGCAGTATAAGAGATTTTAGTAGTATCCTTCCAATTTGTGGTAATAATCTGAATGGTAATAGCTATAAACAAGTCAATCAATCTACCACGTTCCCCTGGGCACTCCATATAGGGGAGGAACCACCCAAAAAAATGTGTAAAATGTCAAACGAAAAATTTGTGGATAAAATTTCATTCAGTTTCTTCCAAATGAGCAACCAAAAACTCTTAACCAGAGGACAAAGAAAGAACATATAGAATAAATCACTATTTTCATGAGGACAAGACCAGCATTTTGAATTATCCAACAACGTAAATTTATGGAGATATTTAGGGGTAAGAACAGCCTATTATAAAAATAATACAATGTCTGCGTTCTAGGGTAAGAATGAATAAAAGTAGGGATAAAGGGCACCCTTGTCCAGTTCCTCTATGAAGTGAAAAGTAGTTGGATTGACAACCATTAACCCAGATGGAGGTGGAGGGCGCAGAGTATAGCAACTTGATATAACAAATGATGTGCGGACTAAAGCCGCGCCATTTTAATGCTCCTAAAATGAATTCCCAATTTACTCTGTCGAAAGCCTTTTCGGATTCTAACGTAATTGCAGCGATTGGTGAATTAGCCTTGGAGGCTAAATGAATAATGTTGAGGGAGGTCCTGGAATTATCTGTAATCGATCGGCCCTTTACAAACCCGGATTGATATATATTGATTAAATCCGGAATGATCTGATTTATGAGAAGAGCTAATAACTTGGCAAAGATCTTACGATCCGTGTTGATTAGGGAAATAGGTCTATAATTCTTACAGTAAGAGGGGTCCTTGTCCTTTTTGGGGATCAAGCAGAGCATAGCTTGAGTGAAGGAACCTTGCGTTTTTCCAGTAGCTAAAAAATTATTTATGAGAAATAGCAGCCGAGGAACAAGTAATTGTTTAAAATGAAGAAAGAAACGCACAGTAAAACCATCCGGTCCAGGGGTTTTATCTTTGGGAAGTTGATTAATAGCATTGGTGATTTCTTGTTCTAATATTGCACTATCGAGGGATGTCAGGTCAACGTGGTTTTCGGAGGACTTGGGAATGGCTTGAAAATATGAATCTATTTGATCAGACGAAGGGGAAGACTCAGGAGTATATAGAGAAGTGTAATATTCAGTAAAGCAATCTAGGATCTTGGAGTCACTGATATGTCTAACCCCTGTGCTATCTGTAATGGCAACAATCTTGGATTTCTGTTTTTTAATTTTAAGGTAGTTAGCTAGGGATTTGCCAGCTTTATTACGACCGCCGTACATTTTAGCATTAAATTTGAGCAGACTACTGCAAGCATTATCCCAGGATTGTTTATTATATTGCAATTTGGCTTTAATGAGATTGGACAAAGTGTCGGAACAATTTGAGGTAAAATATTCATGTTCTAAAGTTTTAATATGTTTTAAAATTAGTGTTGCATCTTTAAATGCCTTCTTTTTTTTCCGGGAAACAAAATCTAATATAAATCCCCTGGCGGTTGCTTTAAAAGCATCCCAAATAAAATTAAACTGTGAGTCTGAGGGAAGATTATTCCTGAAAAATTATTGTAAAAACAATGAAATTGTTCAGTAAATTGAGTGTCCAACAAAAGGGCATTGTTAAATCGCCATCTGCGTGAAGTAGGTGTGGAAGTGGGATAATCCAAATCTAAAATGACAGGGGCGTGATCAGAGATAAGAATAGAGCCAATCTCAGCATGTGTCATGAACTGAAGAGATGATTCAGTGAGAAATATGTAGTCTATTCGGGAATGAGACCTATGAACAGGGGAGAAGAAGGAGAACTCCAGGACATCAGGATGAGAAATTCTCCAAGCATCTAACAGCCCTCTAGAAGTAATAGCTTTGTGGAAAGTCTTTTGCATTTTATTTGGGATGAATTTGGTTTTGGATTTCCGATCTAAGAAGGGGTCCATAAGTTGGTTGCAGTCACCTACCACTATCAGATTTTCTGAGGCGTGAGAAGAAAGGAGAGTGGAAATATCATTCCAAAATACTAAATCTATACCATTAGGACCATAGACATTACATTTAGAAAATTGAGTATTGTTTACTTTAATATTCAGTAACAGCCATCTACCATTGTTATCCTTAACCTCATTTAGCAAAAGAACATTTAACGATTTGTGAAACAAGACTACTACACCATTCTTGTTATTAACTGCTGGAGAACAAAAAACATTTCCAACCCATACTTTACGTAAGGAGAGTGAATCTTGCTCCTTAAGGTGCGTTTCTTGCAATAACGCTACTTGGAATTTCAATTTAGCAAGATGGGATAATACACGTTGTTTTTTAACAGGGTTGAAAAATACCCTTGACATTCCATGAGATAATACGTAGACCACTCATCAAAGAAATATATAAAAAGTTATACAAAAATATGCATGAAACTTTAAAAAGTAAAATAATTGATCAGCAAAGACCAGAATGATGGATAGTAATACAAGGCTAGAGAGAAAAGCATACCGACAAATACAGAAACAAAAATAGACCAGAGAATTTGAGAAAATAAGAAATTAGAGATATAAAAGGTGAGAAAACAGTCAACTTAGTGTTCAAGACCATACATGCAAAGTGAAAAATAATAAAGAACCATGAGAACAAGTTTGTAAGTAGAAATAGAAGCTGTATTATACTGAAGAACAAAGAGGAAAGGAAAGAGGAGGAGAAAAAGGTTAGGATGTGAGAAATGGGCAGGAGGAAAAAAAAGAGAACACAGTCTCCCTTGAAGCATATCTGTAGAGAAGATGACAAAAAGCCAAAAGACTTTAGCCATAACAGTCAGAAACGAAAAGAACATTGATGTGGGGGAGGGGGGGGTGGGGCAAGAGGGCAGAAGCTGCTCCAAAGAGGGACACCGAGAAAAAGTAGATGTAATGTCAACAAATAATCGGAGAACTATAATATTGAAAAGAAAACATAATCAACACAATGGAAGGGAACTTACCGAGCATTTAGGGAGACAACGCAACGGGGTGAAGCATGGACAACAACACAGATGGACAACGCGAATAAAGACATCAGCGTTGAACAAGATACGGGTAGGGACCTGTGGGATAAAAGAGAGAGAACATGTGAGAGAACAATTAGGTTTTACTAAGTTCCATATCTTCTCCTTTGTGCACGTGAATACATTTCTTGAGCTCTGCAGGATCCTCAAAAGTGAAAGTTCTGTCTTTGTATGTTACTTTAAAAAAGCAGGGATGAATGAGACCATATCGGGCATTCATGGAACGCAGCCTGGGTCTGAGGTCTAGAAACTCTTTTTGGCGGTTGGCAGTGGGCTTAGCAACGTCTTGACTGAAGAAACTTTTTTGACCAGACCAGAGCATCTGTTTACGTTGTTTAGCAGCATTAAGAATCGGCATTAAATCAGAGTATAAAAGAAAGTAGGCAATAATTCCACGAGGTCTGTTTGAGGCTGCTGCATTGAGGGGGCCTATCCTGTGAGACCTTTGAATATTTAGATCTGTAGATTTCGGCAAACCAACAATCTGTGGAATATGTATCTTCAAGAAAGAGATCATGTCAGAACCTTCGGAACCTTCCGGAATTCCATAAATTCTTAGGTTGTTGCGTCTGTTCCTATTTTTCAAATCTTCTGTTGTTTTCTTCAGTTGAGCAACCTCTCTAGATAAAATGTCCACTTTAGCAACTACATCTTGTGCGTCACTGATCTTTTGTTCTACATCAGTAAGTCTTGAGTCCAGACCAGACCATTTCTCTTCAATTCTTTGAAGTGTTGCAGTGGTATCCGTCATGAAAGGTCGAATATTTCTCAGTACATCCATAATGTCCTCTAAGGTCAGAGGAAGAGGAGATTTAGGGGTCGATTCCGATTCGGGCCGGAAAAAGCACCGACCGACTCGGATCCGGAAAAAATACCGACCGACACGTACCAGTGGCGCCCGACACGCCAAGTACGATGCAAGCCGCGATAAATCCGACCGACACGTCAGGAAACCAAGCCGACCGACCGAGCCGCTCGGAAAATAGCAATCCGGCCGGAAAAACACGCGAATCCAACCGACCGACACGCACCCGGAACAAATCCGACCGAATCGTACCCGCCAACTCCAACCCGCAAAGTACGATGCAAGGCGCGAAAAACACGACCGAGTCGGACGGAGGACAAGCCGTACGACCGACACGCATACAAAACCGAGCCGAAGCAACACAATACACCGCGACCGACGCGTACGCAGCATACAAAACTGCACAAACACAGCGTGAACGAAACGGAAAACACCGTACGAGACCAATGCAGGGTCCGACTCGGTCACAAGAACGTTTCCAACATACACAAACAGCACAAAGGAAAAATCAACCAAAAAAGGCCAAACAAGCAATTACCAAGCCAATAAATACTGGGGGGGTGGGGACAGAGAACAAAGACACACCCACAACTCCACCTATATAAAGGACACAAATCACTACCATGAGCCTTTGCAAATGCCATTTCACTGCCAGCACCCAAGAGAAAGCAACCACACACCCACAGCTCATCCCTCACACAAGCCACACACCATCAGCACACCAACAAATACCTACCTCACATACACCCAGCAAAACACACACTCACACACCCTCACCTGCACACCAACACACACATCACTCACCATCACCACCCATCACCATGCCCCCCAAGAAGAATCCCAAGTTCCTAGATTGTGAATTGGAAGTCCTGGTAGACGAGATCCTCAGGGTGGAGCCACAGCTGTTTGGCACTCTGGTCCAACAGACCCCCATGTCGCAGAAAACCAAGATGTGGGAGAGGATCATCAACAGGGTGAACGCCCAATCATCATGTCGGCGCACAAAGACGGACATCCAGAACAGGTGGTATGACGTGCGCAGGAGGGTACGGGACCTGCTGAAGATAGACTACAGCAACAGCCAACAGACCGGCAGTGGCCCTCCTGCCAAGCCAATATACCTCAGGCCCTGGGAGGAGAAGGTGCGGGCCATCCTTCCGCCAGTGAGCGTATATGGACTAGAGAACATCCCAGAGCCTGGTGAGTACACAACAAATGTACACAATAAACTGCCACAAAACACACACATCACTGTCAAGGGGAGAGTCAAACCATGCACACATAGCAATTACACAGCAACTAGAACAGAATCATCCCAAAATGTGTATGTCAGTCAGATAAACACAACACATGCCATCAAAAAAGTCACATCCAACTGTGCCAACACATGTACAAACACAACCACAACTACAGCTAGGCAGTGGCACAAATAGAACTAACACACACATCCACACATGTAGCCACCACAACAACACCAACACACAGTGAAGACCACTCAAAGGAAGGAATTCTGTGTATGCTGGCCAAGTCAGTGTAGCCAATAGCATCATGGGAGTCGCAGTCACACATATTGCCCCCCCCACAACTGTCCCATCAACACCACCCTGAACCATGCTCACATCACAGGGAGTGGAGAAGGACTCACAAGATGGCTGACACTGGCTACTGCTGTGGGGAGCACAAGGCCCTGCTGCCAACTGTGCACCAACAAACAGCAGGACACCACTGACTGACATCCTGAGAGACAACTTCCACTCCCTGCAATGCAAGCACGTTCCATGGTGGGCTATCTGGCTGGCTGGGTGGGAAGGGGGACTTGCAGCACTGACTATAGTCACCAGCACCTCCCCTCACACCCCCCCCCAACACAAACTCCACAGTACCCACCTGGTAGAATGCAATGCCCTCCATCCTAACACAAGATCCCACAAAGCACCACCACCCTGGGTTATGTTGTGTGAAGCACAGGGACACTCTTGGGACTCTTAGCCAAACAACTGCCAGGACAACACTCCCAGCCATCCTGTCAGCACAGCCAGCCCACCCCACAGGGAAGCAGAGTCAAAAGGAAGGAAGCATGGGCATGCTGGGAAGGGGGTGGAGGCAATAGCATGATGGGAGTCGTAGTCACAGACATAGCTCACCCCCACAACTGTCCCATCAACACCACCCTGAACCATGCTCACATCACAGGGAGTGGAGAAGGACTCACAAGATGGCTGACACTGGCTACTGCTGTGGGAAGCACAAGGCCCTGCTGCCAACTGTGCACCAACAAACAGCAGGACACCACTGACTGACATCCTGAGAGACAACTTCCACTCCCTGCAATGCAAGCACGTTCCATGGTGGGCTATCTGGCTGGCTGGGTGGGAAGGGGGACTTGCAGCACTGACTATAGTCACCAGCACCTCCCCTCACACCCCCCCAACACAAACTCCACAGTACCCACCTGGTAGAATGCAATGCCCTCCATCCTAACACAAGATCCCACAAAGCACCACCACCCTGGGTTATGTTGTGTGAAGCACAGGGACACTCTTGGGACTCTTAGCCAAACAACTGCCAGGACAACACTCCCAGCCATCCTGTCAGCACAGCCAGCCCACCCCACAGGGAAGCAGAGTCAAAAGGAAGGAAGCATGGGCATGCTGGGAAGGGGGGTGGAGGCAATAGCATGATGGGAGACGTAGTCACAGACATAGCTCACCCCCACAACTGTCCCATCAACACCACCCTGAACCATGCTCACATCACAGGGAGTGGAGAAGGACTCACAAGATGGCTGACACTGGCTACTGCTGTGGGGAGCACAAGGCCCTGCTGGCAACTGTGCACCAACAAACAGCAGGACACCACTGACTGACATCCTGAGAGACAACTTACACTCCCTGCAATGCAAGCACGTTCCATGTTGGGCTATCTGGCTGGCTGGGTGGGAAGGGGGACTTGCAGCACTGACTATAGTCACCAGCACCTCCCCTCACACCCCCCCAACACAAACTCCACAGTACCCACCTGGTAGAATGCAATGCCCTCCATCCTAACACAAGATCCCACAAAGCACCACCACCCTGGGTTATGTTGTGTGAAGCACAGGGACACTCTTGGGACTCTTAGCCAAACAACTGCCAGGACAACACTCCCAGCCATCCTGTCAGCACAGCCAGCCCACCCCACAGGGAAGCAGAGTCAAAAGGAAGGAAGCATGGGCATGCTGGGAAGGGGGTGGAGGCAATAGCATGATGGGAGTCGTAGTCACAGACATAGCTCACCCCCACAACTGTCCCATCAACACCACCCTGAACCATGCTCACATCACAGGGAGTGGAGAAGGACTCACAAGATGGCTGACACTGGCTACTGCTGTGGGGAGCACAAGGCCCTGCTGCCAACTGTGCACCAACAAACAGCAGGACACCACTGACTGACATCCTGAGAGACAACTTACACTCCCTGCAATGCAAGCACGTTCCATGGTGGGCTATCTGGCTGGCTGGGTGGGAAGGGGGACTTGCAGCACTGACTATAGTCACCAGCACCTCCCCTCACACCCCCCCAACACAAACTCCACAGTACCCACCTGGTAGAATGCAATGCCCTCCATCCTAACACAAGATCCCACAAAGCACCACCACCCTGGGTTATGTTGTGTGAAGCACAGGGACACTCTTGGGACTCTTAGCCAAACAACTGCCAGGACAACACTCCCAGCCATCCTGTCAGCACAGCCAGCCCACCCCACAGGGAAGCAGAGTCAAAAGGAAGGAAGCATGGGCATGCTGGGAAGGGGGGTGGAGGCAATAGCATGATGGGAGACGTAGTCACAAACATAGCTCACCCCCACAACTGTCCCATCAACACCACCCTGAACCATGCTCACATCACAGGGAGTGGAGAAGGACTCACAAGATGGCTGACACTGGCTACTGCTGTGGGGAGCACAAGGCCCTGCTGCCAACTGTGCACCAACAAACAGCAGGACACCACTGACTGACATCCTGAGAGACAACTTACACTCCCTGCAATGCAAGCACGTTCCATGGTGGGATAACTGACTGGGTGGGTGGGTGGGTGGGAAGGAGGTCTGGCTGTCAACCAAACACAATCAATGCAGACCATGTTCACACCCCAGAGAATACATAGAAATGCCCAAATAATGCAGGACAATGTGCCACACCAATATCAACCCCTGACTGTGACGACTTAGGACAATACAATGTACAGGCCCGCACCCCGAGGCACAGTCACAACTGTCAGGTGTGTCAACCACTGATGCCTGCAGAAACATGACATACATTGTTTGTGTCTCCCAAAAACAGGTGATGATAGGGACACAGCAGCAGACGCTGAGGAGTCCCAGTCCCAGGCTCAAGAGGATGCCGAGCTCACTGGCGTCGTACAGCCTCTGTCCTCTTCGGACGATGAAGAACAACCTGGCACATCCGGTGCAAGTCAACATGCTGCACCAGCAGGACCACCAGCTGCAGCACCAGCAGGTCCACCAGCTGCACCCCTGCACCCACCCCTCCAACGACTGTCACCACGAATACCATCCCTGCCGACATGGACAGAATAAGGAACAACACCAGCGCAGTGACCCTGGACCAACCTGGGGCCATGGACACCACCACCACCACCAACCCCCAAGGTGGACCAGGGTTATCTGTGCGTGCAACTGCACACACTGCACATGTCAGCAGGGGTGGTGGGAGGGGTGGGAGACAGAGGTCGCTGCTTGCAGACGTTGCTGGTGTGCATGAAGACCCACAACTGGTACGCATAGCTGATGCGTACCAGTCCAGCACCGGAGAGCTCAGCCAGGTAGTGGGGCTCCTCAGAGACATTAAACAGCAGCAGGCTGCCCATCATGCCCGCTTGGACTCCCACATGTCCCAAGTGGAGTCACACATGTCACGTGTGGACTCCCACATGTCACGTGTGGACTCCCACATGACCCGCGTGGAGTCCAAGTGGGATGTACTACATGAGATGACGGCGGTGCACAGGGACATTTTACAATGCCTCCGCCAGATGAACAGCAACCAGTCCACACCTCCCTGTGTGCCAACAACATCTGGTACCGAACAAACTGCAACTGCCACAGGGAGGGAGGAGGACTCTGGCGGAGAGTCCCCTGCACCGCAGCAGCCTGCACTTGAGGGCCCCCCCCCAAGAAGAGGGGTCGTCCGAGCATTCGAAGAACA